>CM035844.1:297354585-297954585 GCA_020510985.1 Pholidichthys leucotaenia | reverse complement strand
AGCAGTTTTTCCCCGCATCTGGTCCTTTCGCTGGTCAGCTACTCTGGACAACAATCCTTTTCACCTGCCTTCTCTGCTGGTCAGTTGCCTTCTGCATCTTGTTTCCTTGCGGGTTTGTCGCTGCTTCGTCTTGGTCCCCTGCTGATCAGCCATTCTCCTCATTTGGTTACTACCCCTCAGTCCATGCGGCAGCCTCCACCCTGTGTACCTCAGCACTGGCCCTTTCATACTCTGTAGCAGAATATTGTGCCCCTGTCTGGTCCAGATCATCCTACACACACCACGTAGACACCCAGCTCAACACAACCATGAGAACCATAACTGGGACAATCCACTCAACACCACTCCCCTGGCTCCCTGTACTGTCAAACATAGCCCCCCCACACATCCAGCGAGCAGCACTAACTAACTAACTAACTAACTAACCTGCACTTATATAGCGCTTTTCTAGTCACAAAGACCACTCAAAGCGCTTTCATTAATACTAACCCTCTATTCTAAGGGCCTATAGGAAACAGATATCTAGGGACAATTTAGAACAGCCAATTAACCTAACATGCATGTTTTTGGCATGTGGGAGGAAACCGGAGAAATCCCGGAGTAAACCCACGCACTAACTCAAAGGATGCTTCAAAAAGCCAAAGATTCTCCTCACTTACCAATCTATGCAGATATCTACACCCCACCCACTGCCCGACTTCCATCCAGATGGCCGATTTGGAAAAACCCTCCCCCAGCTGACTTCACCATCCAGACAGCTTGGCAAGGGGAATGGGAGACCAAGGAGGTCCCAAACAAACACCTGGTGACAAACCCCAACCAACAGGTCCCGGGCACCAACCTCCCAAGGAGACAGTGGTCTACACTCAATCGCTTCAGGACTGGACATGGCCCCTGCTTGGCCAGCCTTCACAGATGGGGCAGTAGCCCTAGCCCACTCTGTGCATGTGGCGAGGAGCAAACAATGGAACACATCATAGAGGCTTGCCCGCTCCGAAGACTGGAAGAAGGATTACACACTCTCCATACAGCAAACCAGGAGGCAACTGCTTGGCTTGAGGACTTTGCATTCGCAACATAAATAAAGTCCATGCGGTCATTGAGGGGCATGGGTTCCTATTGCTGCCTCCTGGTGAGGCCACGTTGTGCCCTACAGCCCATTGGCTCAGGGAAGTGGGAAGACCACCCGATGGACCACATCATCTGCTTGGGTGGGTTTGGAACTCTTGAAGACCACCTGATTTGTTCCATCGAGTGATCCGGTAGGTTTGGGACTTCAGCAGACCACCTGAACTGTTTTCTCTTTCACCCAGTATTTCTAGAGTTTCATAGTTTCCTTATCTGTTTGGGTTGTTGGTCATGACTCTGTTTCTTTTTTTTCTGTCTTGATTTCGGTCCCTCCAAGCAAGGGTTCCCCTTCCTCCCACCCAGGGTTGGTTTTTCTCTTTTTTTTTTTTATATGTTACGTTGGGATGTCTGAGTATCCACCCCTCAAGTACGGGATACTGTTATAATTCTGAGCACGGGAAAGAGCTGTGCTCAACCTCTAAGTGTATTTCAGTCTTTTTCTGGATTTTGCATCTCTGTTTATTTTGTATTTATTATGGTTTGGGGGTTTCCATGCTGTTCTGCATTTTGTCTGGGTTGTATTTTTTTCTGTTTATGAGTTGCCTTGTATTGTTATTTTTGTTATTGTAGTCTTGTCTATGGTATGGGGAATCATCTTGTATTTATTGTATACTGTTCTCTTGGGTTTGTGTTTATTTTCTCCTCACCTCTCCTGCTGTTTTGGGTTTCATGGTTATTGTATTATTTGCATCCCACGTCTTCTGGTGTTTCCATACGCCTTTGCCTCAGTGATATTCTGGGCGACACCTCTCCTCACCTTGTCTCTCCTGTACCTTTAAGTTTTTGTATTCTTGTGTATTTTTGTGTTCTTTATTAAATGTCAGCAACTCACAGTTCCAGCATTTTGTGTCGTAAGTCCTGCCCTTCCCAAGGCGATTTGTGACAAAAAAAATTCCAAACCTTCATGGCCCTGTGTGAATAAGTGATTGACCTCTAAACCTAATAACTGGTTGGGCAACCCTTCACAGCAACAACTGCAATCAAGCATTTACGAAAACTGGTAAAGAGTCTTTTACAGTGCTGTGGAGGAATTTTGGCCCACTCATCTTTGTAGAATTGTTGTAATTCAGCCACATTGGAGGGTTTTCGAGCATGAACCACCATTTTAAGGTCATGCCACTGCATGTCAATCGGATTCAGGTCAGGACTTTAACTTGGCCACTCCCAAGTCTTCATTTTGTTTTTCTTAAGCCATTCAGAGGTGGACTTGCTGGTGCATTTTGGATCATTACCCTTCTGCAGAAGCCAAATGCGCTTAAGCTTGAGCTCACAAACAGATGGCGGGACATTCTCCTTCAGGATTTTTTGGTAGTCAGCAGAATTCATGGTTCAATTTACCACAGCAAGTCTTCCAGGTCCTGAAGCAGCAAAACTGTCCCAGACCATCACAACACAACCACCACATTTTACTTTTGATATGATGTTCCTTTTCTGAAATGCTGTGTTACTTTTACACCAGATGTAATGGGACACACACCTTCCAAAAAGTTCAACTTTTATCTCCTCAGTCCACAGAGTATTCTCCCAAAAGTCTTGGAGATCATCAAGATGTTTCTTGGCAAAATTTTATGCTCTTTATGCTCTGCAGTGTTTTTTGTCTTGGAACTCTGCCATGAAGGCCGTTTTTGCCCAGTCTTTTTCTTATGGTGGAGTCATGAACACTGACTTTAACTAAGGCAAGTGAGGCCTTCAGTTCTTTGAATGTTGTTGTGGGGTATTTTGAGACCTCTTGGATCACTTGTCGCTGTGCTCTTGGGGTAATTTTGGTCGGCTGGTCATTTCTGGGAAGGTTCATCACTGTTCCATGTTTTTGTCATTTGTGGAAAATGGCTCTCACCGTTGTTCACTGGAGCCCCAAAGCTTTAGAAATGACTTCATAACCGTTTCCAGACTGACAGATCTCAATTAATTTGTTTTGCATTTGTTCCTGAATTTCTTTGAATCACAGCATGATGTCTGGCTTTTGAGGTTCTTTTGATCTACTTCACTTTTTCAGGCAGGTTCTGTTTGAGTGATTTCTTGATTGAGAACAGGTGTGGCAGTAATCAGGCCTGGGTGTGGCTCGAGAAATCAAACTCAGCTTTCCAAAGATGTGATAAACCACAGTTAATTTATAACAGGTGGTGGGGGGGGGATCACCTTTTCACACAGGGCCATGTAGATTTTTTGTTTTTGTTTTTTCCCTTAATAATAAACACCTTCATTTAAAAACTGGATTTTGTGTTTACACAAATACTTTTTCACACCATTGTAAATCATCTTGCACACAGAGCAAGATAATTTAATTTATGGATTACATTACGGGCATATTAAGGTCAGGATGAAAAAAAGACTGTTTCAGACAGTACTTTTTGAACATGTTCAATCTTCTTTGTCCTGCCTTGAGAGCTCTTATTGTGGGAAAAATGTGAAGAAAATCAACAGAAAAAAGTCAGTAATTTCCACATTTTGGAGTTCGAAATAGGGTTAGTGCAATGAGACAGAGAGAAAAAGAGTGAGAATCACTCCAACACTGAATAAAGCTCATATCAGCCATTATGAGCAGCTTTTTCATGGAGGATCTGGAAAACAAAGCCATCAACACAGCGCCTACACAATGTAAACCCACCCTTTGGAAGAGATACGTGGATGACATTCTAGAAAAAATAAGGAAAGGACACACACAAGAACTCAATGACCATCTGAACAGCACAGACAGCACTGAAAATATAAAATTCACACACTAAGAGGAGGAAAATGGCACCATAGCCTTTCTGGACATGAAAATCCACCACAACAATGATGGCAGCATAAAAATCACAGTCTACAGGAAACCAACCCACACAGATCAATACCTACTTTGGACACGGGAACACCCCACAGCACACAAGCTATCAGTTGTCAGGACGTTATATGAATGAGCCACCATCATGACAGACCAAGAAGACAGACAGGAGGACGAAAACCACATAAAGCATGCACTTATACACTGCCAATATCCAGTATGGGCTATAAACAAAGGGAAACAGCAAGTCAAAATCAAAAACAAGGACACCAAAACTATACCATACATACGAGGGATCACGGAACCAATTCAAAGGATCATGAAAAAATACAAAATAAACACAGCAGTCAAACCACACAAAAATTAAGACAGTTATTAGTACACCCCAAGGACAGAATAGAACAAGACAAAAAATGCAATGTAATATATGAACTATCATGCAGATCATGCAACAAGACCAACATTGGAGAAACTGGAAGACCATTCACCACAAGAAAAAAAGAACACCGGAAGGAATGTGAGAAGGAAACACAAGGACAACTCACAAGATCACAAAAAGAAAAGGCAGAACAAGAAACATTAAAATCAGCAATATCAGATCACTGCAAAAGAAATAATCACATCATGGACTGGGACAACGCAAAGATTATTGGATCGGAGAGCAACAGACACAAACGCTGGATCAAGGAGGCCATAGAGATCAGGAAGCGGGGAAAAGACACCATGAACCGAGATGAGGGGGGCCTTTATGCTTTCCCACACCTGGGATCACATTCTCCAGAGACCATCTGACGGCAGGAGGCGGGGCCGGCTCGGTGGATCTGACAGATCTGCTGAGCTGGCCCCGCCTACGAAAATCAGCTGATAAATGTCACCTGGCAGCAATCAGCTGACTCTTCTGACGAAGGCTGCAGTGTACAGTCGAAACATGTTAAGAAGGTAAAGACATCTCCTTTCTATTTTATTTTTGTCTTTTATAAGAACAAAAGATAAATAAATAAATAATAAAAAAAACTGAATAAAGCTGTCAATATTTCTCTTACCTCTATATTATGGATTTATTCTGATGTGCAGTGATCCAAAGAAAATGTCCATTATCCACAGTCCAAATGTCTGCTTTGACAGAGACATGATCCAGTCCTTTAAATTCCTTTTGGAGAGCAAATCAATTTTTCAATAATCTTTATTCAGGTAGCAGGTAAATATGTTTTAACTTCAGTGGATTTCAGTCTCAGCTATCTAGTTTGAAAGTCACTTTCTATTACACAGCTTCACTGGAGTGGTAGCCTAGCTGGTTGAGCATCCTCCCCACAACCGTGAGGTTGGGGGTTGAAGTCCTGGCTGGGTCATACCAAAGGCCATATAAAAAATGATACTTCCCACCTTCTACCTCAGTGCTCAGTTTAATGGAATGGGGGAAAGAAAAGTTTCTTGTGGTGGTGCCTTGCATGGCAGCGACCCCTCCGATTCTAGATGTGATTAACATTGTAAATAGGAAAAACATAATTTTGTTCTCCTCCTCATGGATCGTCACCTTATCGTGGTGGGGGGGTTTGCGTGCCCCAGTAATCCCAGGAGCTGTGTTGTCCGGGGGCAATTTGCCTCTGATAGGGTCTCCCAAGACAAACTGGTCCTGGGTGAAGGGCCAGACTAAGAACGATCCAACAGACTCTCATGATAAATTGTATATCAAGGATTCAGTGTACCCCGCCCGGTATGGGGTTACCGGGGCCCCACCCTGGAGCCAGGCCTGGGGGAGGGGCTCAAAGGCTAGCGTCTGGTGGCCGGGTTTCCACCCATGGGACCCGGCCGGGCTCAGCCCGAAGGAGTTACATGGGTCCACCCTCCAGTGGGTTCACCACCTGCAGGAGGGATCATGGGGGTCTGGTGCTATGTGGATTAGGTGGCGGTCAAAGGTGGAGACCTTGGCGGACTGATCCCAAGCTTTCTAAACTGGCTTTTGGTACGTGGAATGTCACCTCTCTGATGGGGAAGGAGCCTTAGCTGGTGTACGAGGTTGAGCGATACCGGCTAGATATAGTCGGCCTCACCTCAACACACAGCTCTGGTTCCGGAACCAGTCTCCTGGAGAGGGGCTGGAGCTTGGCCTTTTCTGGAGTTGCCCCGGGCAAGAGGCGACGAGCAGGGGTGGGTATTCTTGTATCGCCCCACCTTGCTGCCTCTATATTGGAGTTTTCCCCGGTGGACGAAAGGGTTGCTTCCCTGCACCTTCGGGTTGGGAAACGGGTCCTGACCATCATTTGTGCCTATGCACCAAATGATGTTTCAGAGTACCCACCCTTTTTGGAGTCTGTGACTGGGGTGCTGGAGGGTACTCCTCCTGGAGACTCCATTGTCCTACTGGGGGACTTCAATGCGCACGTGGGCAACGACAGTGAAACCTGGAGGGGGGTGATTGGGAGGAACGGCCTGCCCGATCTGAACCCGAGTGGTGTTCAGTTATTGGACTTCTGTGCTAACCACAGTCTGTCCATAACGAACACCATGTTCAAGCATAAGGGTGTCCATATGTGCACCTGGCACCAGGACACCCTAGGTCGCAGGTCGATGATCGATTTTGTTATCGTATCATCAGACCTGCGATCGTATGTCTTGGACACCCGAGTAAAGAGAGGTGCAGAGCTGTCAACTGATCACCACCTGGTGGTGAGTTGGATCCGATGGCAGGGGAGGAAGCCATTCAGACCTGGTAGACCCAAACGTATAGCGAGGGTGTGCTGGGAGAGTCTGGCTGAGGCCCCTGTCCGGGAGGTCTTCAACTCCCACCTCCGGAAGAACTTCAACCACATTCCGAGGGAGTCTGGAGACATGGAGTCTGAATGGGCCATGTTCTCCACCTCTGTTGTTGAAGCGGCGGCCCAGAGCTGCGGCCGCAAGGTGGTCGGTGCATCTCGTGGTGGCAACCCCCGAACCAAGTGGTGGACACCAGTGGTGAGGGGGCCCATTAAGCTGAAGAAGGAGTCCTATCAAGCTTGGTTGGCTTGTGGGACTCCCGAAGCAGCTGAGGTGTACTGGCAGGCCAAGCGGAGTGCAGCTCGAGTGGTTGCTGAAGCAAAAACGCGGGTATGGGAGGAGTTCGGTGAGGCCATGGAACAAGACTTTCGGTCGGCTTCAAAGAGATTCTGGCAAACTGTTCGGCGGCTCAGGAGGGGAAAGCAGCTCCCCGTCCACACTGTGTATGGTGCGTATGGGACACTGTTGACTTCAACTGGGGATATCATCGGGCGGTGGAAGGAATACTTCGAGGATCTCCTCAATCCCACTGATACGCCTTCCACAGAGAAAGCAGGGTTTGGGGACGAGGGGGATGACTCGCCTATTACAGGGGCTGAGGTCGCCAAGGTGGTTAAAAATCTCCTTGGTGGCCGGGCCCCGGGGGTGGACGAGATTCGCCCTGAGTACCTCAAGGCCCAGGATGTTGTTGGGTTGTCATGGTTGACACGCCTCTGCAACATTGCGTGGAGGTCGGGGGCAGTGCCTTTGGCATGGCAAACCGGGGTGGTGGTTCCTCTCTTCAAAAAAGGGGACCGGAGGGTGTGCTCCAACTTTAGAGGGATCACACTCCTCAGCCTCCCTGGGAAGGTCTATGCCAAGGTACTGGAGAGGAGAGTCCGGCCGTTGGTCGAACCTCGGATCCAGGAGGAGCAATGTGGTTTTCGTCCTGGCCGTGGCACATCGGACAAGCTCTTTACCCTCTCGAGAATTCTTGAGGGTTCGTGGGAGTTTGCCCAACCAGTTTACATGTGTTTTGTGGACTTGGAGAAGGCATTTGACCGCGTCCCTCATGGATTTTTGTGGGGGGTGCTTCGGGAGTATGGGGTATCGGGCTTGTTGTTATGAGCTATTCGGTCTCTGTACGACCGTTGTGAGAGTTTGGTTCGTATTGCCAACACTCGGTGGGAGTCATTCCCATTGAGAGTTGGACTCCGCCAGGGCTGCCCTTTGTCACCGATCCTGTTCATAATTTTTATGGACAGGATTTCTAGGCGCAGCCAGGGAATGGAGGGTGTCACGCTTGGTGACCACAGGATCTCATCTCTGTTGTTTGCAGATGATGTTGTCCTGTTGGCTTCATCCAGCAATGACCTACAGCTCTTGCTGGGACGGTTTGCCACTGAGTGTGAAGCGGCTGGGATGAGAATCAGCACCTCCAAGTCCGAGTCCATGGTCCTCAGCCGGAAAAAGGTGGATTGTCCTCTCCGGGTTGGGGACAGGCTCCTGCCCCAAGTGGAGGAGTTTAAGTATCTTGGGGTCTTGTTCACGAGTGAGGGGAAAATGGAGCGAGAGATCGACAGACGGATTGGAGCAGCATCTGCAGTGATGCGGACGTTGTACCGGTCTGTTGTGGTGAAGAGGGAGCTTAGTTCTAAGGCAAAGCTGTCGATTTACCAGTCAATCTACGTTCCTACTCTCACCTATGGTCACGAGCTTTGGGTAATGACCGAAAGAACGAGATCGCGGATACAAGCAGCTGAAATGAGCTTTCTCCGTAGGATTGCTGGACTCACCCTCAGAGATAGGGTGAGGAGCTCAGTCATCCGGGAGAGGCTCAGAGTAGAACCGCTGCTCCTCCACATTAAAAGGAGTCAGTTGAGGTGGTATGGGCATCTGATTAGGATGCCTCCTGGACGCCTCCCACTTGAGGTGTTTCAGGTACGTTCCAATGGGAGGAGACCCCGGGGCAGACCCAGGACTCGGTGGAGAGACTATGTCTCCCAGCTGGTCTGAGAACGCCTTGGTATCCCCTCTGAAGAGCTGGAGCAGGTGGCTGGGGAGAGGGAGGTCTGGGCTTCTCTTCTTGAACTGCTGCCTCTGCGACCCGGACCTCCGGAAAAGCGGTAGAAGATGGATGGATGGATGGATGGATGGATAATTTTGTTCTACTGTACATGATTGGCTGTATGGATTGAATAACAATGAAGTTTTCTTCTTCTTCAGTCTGTAACAACGTATCTGACAATTGGTCGGTTTAATTCTTGCTGGGTCACAAACTGTCCAGATGCATACCTGTGCTTGAAATCCAGCCATGGGTGTTCAGATAGGAGTATTTCCACTTTACATCCAGCCGTGACTTTTCAGATAGCATAAACCCACTAACACGGTGTTGTTAGCATAGCATAGAACTAGCTTTGTCGGAGCTTGTTGCTGTTCTCAGCTGCTTCTGAAGATTGCAGTTGGTCTCACAAGGCACTTGAGCTTGCAACCCACCAATATGCTTTTGTCTTTAGCTGTGACAAAGGAAAAATAATCTGTCTATTTCCACAAAAAAAAAAGTAGCTTCTGTTACATATGAGTTTTAGCATTAGTAAAAGTAAGATGGCAGTGGGGTTTGCCGAGGATTAGACAGGGGTGGCGGACTGCCTTTTCCTGTAGTGACGCCACCCGAGGTATAAAGGGCACGGGTGGAAGAGGCTCGTCCTCTTTGCGCCGTCGAGCCCTGTACTATGGAGCGCCGTACACCTGTTGTATGTATTATTTATTATTATAATAAAGTTACGTTCAGTGCACCGCTGCCCTGCTCATTAGTATAATAAGTATGGACACAACATTTGGTGACGAGGAGAACACGGTTATGCAGCGTGCTGCTACCAGTTTTCGGCCGTTCCTGGAGGCCCCAAGCGAGCCTCCTGTGTCTTGGCCTAGGTGGTTTATTTCAATAACTACCTGGTGGCCCTTAACCTTGGCAAGCTCGTGAAGCTTCGCACGAGGGCAATATTGGTCCATAATTTGGGCATGGAGGGCCAGCGGATCCTCGAGACACTGAAAGGAGCTGACAATTTTGACGAGGCAGTGGAGCTAATGGAGCGCTATTTTCGCACCCCAGAGAATGTTATTGTTTTGCTGTATCCAATTTTGGCTGCACCGCCAGCAGGTGGGAGAGTCGGTGAAGCGGTTTGTTTCGGACCTGCGTCAGCTGGCAGGTGAGTGCCATTTTGGATCCCTGCAGGATGAAATGATCCGGGACCAACTGGTGGAGCATGTGCACTGTCCTGCAGCTCGGTCAAGACTCCTGACTTTTTTGGGCGAGCTAACGTTAGCCACAACCATTGAAAGTGCGCAACAGTTTGAGGCTACAGAAACAACAATGAGGGACCTTAGTGGGAGGTCCACTCCAACATTAGATGAGCCTCGTGTAAAGGTGCTGACACTGGACCCCGGGAATGAAGATAACATCGAGGAAGAAGAGCACACCTCCGTTGTCATTATTAGGTCTGCTCCAGGTTTGCTGAGATGTTGCGGCTGTGGATCCGCGAGACATAAGTACAAGTCCAGACAGTATCCGGCGAAGGGCAAGCGCTGCAGGAGATGTGGTCTGCTGCACCATTTTGCCAGGGCCTGCAAGAATTTTGAATGGAGGGACCAGAGACAGGAGGAAGGCCCCTCTGTAAAGACTCCGACAGTGGTCCATACTGTTTCCCCGGAGATGTACGGACATGTGCACTGCACTGTGGAGCTGGATGGCGTTGAAGTGTTGCTACCGGTGGATACTGGTCCGGTGGCTTCAGTGCTGAATTCAGCAATGGTGAAGAGTCTGTTTCCCCACTACCATATATACAAGGAGTCCACCCCCTTCTATGGCTACGGCTGGAATAAGCTCGATGTGCTCGGGGCGGTAAAATTAACGGCAAGGCACAAATCACGGATCATGACGGACATGCGTGTTGTGGTGACCGCTTCGGGATCCAACATCATGGGGTGCAACATGTTTTATGGCTTGGGCTTTTACATCGCCAGTGACACCGGAGAGGAGTGGTCAGGTTGTGGCTTGTGGGATCAACCTGCTCCAGAGATGGAAGACGGTGAAGTGTGGGACCATGACTGGCTTGGCCTCGCAGGAGATTGAAGGGATGAACATCATGGGGCACATCCCCGGGATGGACCTGGTTCCAGTGTTCAAGTTGCCCTTGGCATGGGACCTGAACGGCACAGCGGGGCCCCTGGGTCAGTAGGCGGGACCAACCCGCCTACTGACCCAGGGTGCTTAGCAGCCACCATCATGACAGACCAAGAAGACAGACAGGAGGAGGAAAACCACATAAAACATGCACTTATACACTGCCAATATCCAGCATGGGCTATAAACAAAGGGAAACAGCAAGTCAAAAACAAAGAAAATAGCAGCACCGGAGCAAGACCAATGGGTGCAGTTTTTAAACACACCAATAAATGGCCTTTGAAAAGGGTTTCAAGCTGGACTGGAGGGTGGAGAGATCAACCAGTCCAAAATGGGAGGCCTGCTCGCAACATGGAGGCACCCCAATCAGCTGTGTCACATGATGGAGAAGAGGAGATGGTGCAGTTCTTCTCCAGAGGCCAGAAGATGGAGGCGCTCTTGGTGGGACCCAGCAGATGGCAGTCCGGGGGAGGGGGGGGTGGGGGGGCTCCACTAGGTCTGCGATGTGGCTGGGGTGTATTTGATATGTGTGTTTTGAGTTCCGAACCCCATGTCATAGTGTAAATAGTTGTGGCCTATTGGGTTTGTGCCCCAGGAGAACCTTCTAAAAAAACAAAAAAAACAAAAAAACAAATAAATTAGTGAAAGTGTTTGAATTAACTGTATTGTAAACGTAAAGCAGAAATACTGTATATTACTGAGCAACTGTTATAGATTTGGGACTTTTTTCTTTTATAGAAGAGGGTGGATCATATTATGGAAATTTTGGTAAATTGAAAGAAAGGAGACTAAAGTGTTTTATTAATACACTGACTGTGATAATCACTGAGTTGATTACAGTAGGGGTAAATGGTGTGTAATTTTGCATAGAAGTAGAAAATTTGAGTACATTGACTGATTGAGTGAGTATATTGTTAAAGTGATAGTTATAGTCTGGAATACCCAGCACTTGGAATGTTATGAGGTGGGTGTGTTGGGGTAGGGGGGTGCCAATAGGGGGGTATTTAGGTTCTGTTTTATCTTGTTAATTGTTGCTGTATATATATGGTAAATGTTCTGGGATTAATTTATTTAGAAACACGGCTCATTTTTGTATAATTTTGGACTGTGAGGGACAAGGCGGCAGAATAATACGCCTGGTCATGTAGGGGGCGCCGGCAGTCTACCCGACCCCCCAGCCTTGGTTGTGTGAATGGATAGGTTATTGATTGATTTCTGTACATTTGTTTTATGATTAGAGTGTGAGTCGGGTGATAAAATATGGGGTGGGCCAACCCGTGTGTTTGCATTTTTTTTTTGAAGGGGGGGGTGTTACATGTGAGTTTTAGCATTAGTAGTAGTAAGATGGCGGCGGGGTTTGTCGAGGATTAGACAGGGGTGGCGGACTGCCTTTTCCTGTAGTGACACCACCCGAGGTATAAACGGCACGGGCGGAAGGGGCTTGTCCTCTTTGAGCCGTCGAGCCCTGGATTACGGAGCGCCGTACACCTGTTGTATAAAGTTACGTTCAGTGCACCTCTGCCCTGATCATCATTATTATAATAAGTATGGACACAACAGTTTCATCTTTTCCTTCGCTCAGTACTGATCAGGCTCTTTGCAGCAGGTCACGTTAACTGATGGCTGCATCAGCTACGTAGGGTCAATTTGTATTTATTTGTTCTAAAAATATTTACCCATTTTAATAAAGCGAGTAACAAGTAATGCATCTGATCAAATTTCAGTAACTGTAGCGCATTGCTGAATTTTTAAACAGTAATTTCGTTACACAGCATGTTACTGCAAAAGTAGTGGTGTTATAGTAACGTGTTACTCCCAAAACTGGGTGTTACAGAGGAAGATGCAAGGGATAGGGTGAGATGGAGGTAGATGATCCACCCCTAGAAGGAGCAGCCAAAAGAAGAAGTAAATTTTAATTGGTGTGGAAAGTATGTTTTTGTACTACTTTTGGTGAGATCGGGTTGAAGTGACTTATCCAGTTAACCTCTTGCACTCCGGTGTACCACTGGCGGGCACGTCTCTGCATCCTAGAGCGCACGAGGGTGCACGAGGGTGCTGCGTCCTAGAGTGCACTGAAAAAAAAAGCTGCATTTCCGTTCTTCCACTACAGACACAGCCGCGAACAGAAAGCCAAAGGAGTGCTTTGATTGGTTTAGATGTGATTGACCTCTCATTCAACTAATAAGAGCCTTGAATTGGGTTTCTGAAACCTTGAAGAACCAATGACTGAAAACCTAGCAAGAAGGACCCACCTACCAACGGCTGCGAATACAGCGAGCCAATTTAAGCACAGAAGTTCGAAAGCTGTTTTGTGTAAGGCTGGGTGACACACAGGCGTTCGCCAGTCTTTTTTTCTTACTACTTGACATAATGCACGGCTCAGGAGACACACACACAGGCTCAGGATAGATTCATCAGCTTTATTAACAAACAGGGATGTGTGGCTGCGTGTCTGTGGAATAAAAATGTATTGGTGGTGGCGTCTGCGTCAGGCACGGGGGCAGGAGGCTGTACAGCCGGACAACCCTATGGGAGGAAGCAGAGGGAGAAGGGTAACGGGCACCACACCAATACAGAGGATAATAATGGTTTAGCTGGCTTACTTGGTTACGACAGGTGGCTGGCGTTGACAAGGGCGGAGCCCGGGAGACAGCGACCTGCAGTGCCTGTGGCAGCAGCGTAGAGACAGCGGCGAGATGAGGAAGTCCGCCGCCGGGGAAGTCCACCTGTTCACAGGGGAAGGCTAGAGGAGAGAGGTAAGGGGAGCTTACCCAGATAATCTTTGCTAGCAGGCTTGAGTTCCGTAGTAGCAAAAGGCGCCGAAGTAGAGAGACGGCTTCAGGCCGAAGTCCAGGGCAGAGTGGATTAAATACCTCGCCGCTGACGAGGAGCAGGTGTGCGCGCGGCTGCCGCCGCTGATGAGCGGCGAGTCATAACAGTACTCCCCCCTCTAGCAGCGCCTCCTGGCGATGGTTTTTCCGGGTGCGCTCGATGAAACTCAGAGATGAGAGACCGGTCCAACACCAGCGAGGAAGGCACCCATTGTCTCCACTCGGGTCCATAGCCCTCCCAGTCCACCAAATACTGCAACCCGCGACCCCGGCGTCGGGCGTCCAAGATCTCAGTGACAGTCCAGGCCGGATGGCCACCAATCATCCGGGGAGCGGGGTGCGCCGCAGGTGGAGGGCAGAGGGGGTCAGAGACCACCGGTTTAATTTTGGAGACGTGAAAGGTGGGATGGATGCGGAGGGAGGAGGGAATAGCCACACGCACAGCCACCGGGTTGATAATCCTGGTTATGGGAAATGGGCCGATGAATCGTTGGGCCAGCTTTCTCCTCTCACCCTTTAGGTTGACATCCTGTGCGGATACCCAAACTTGTTGTCCCACCTGGTAGGCAGGGGCAGGTCTCCTGTGCCGGTCCGCCGTGGATTTATTGCGCTCCGCCGTGCGTAAAAGCGCATTGCGCGCCGTGGTCCAAAGGTCCAGGTGCGCCTGGACAGAGGGGACAGCCAACTTGCCCTCCTGTGCGGGGAATAGAGGTGGATCATATCCCAGGGATGCTTTAAAGGGAGACATCCCGATGGCAGAGGAGCGAGAGGTGTTGTGGGCGTACTCCACCCAGGCAAGGTGAGAGCTCCAGGACGTGGGCTTGGATGTAGTAACGCAGCGGAGGGCAGCCTCCAGCTCCTGGTTAGTCTGCTCACACTGCCCGTTAGACTGGGGGTGATGGCTGGAGGTGAGGCTTACTTTAGCAACCAGGGCGTTGCAAAAGGACCTCCAGACGTCCAAAGAGAACTGGGGGCCACGGTCGGAGACCACGTCAACCGGGATTCCATGCAGTCTGACCACGTGTTGGATGAGGAGGTCCGCCATCTCCAAGGCTGAGGGGAGTCCACGTAGGGCACAAAGTGGGCGGCCTTGGAAAAACGGTCAATGATGGTCAGAACTGTGTCAAAGTTGTTGGAGACAGGGAGCCCAGTGACGAAGTCTAGGGCGATGTGCGACCAGGGCCTGCCAGGGACGGGCAGGGGCTGGAGCAGGCCCACAGGGGGAGCGTTACCTGACTTACTGGTGGCGCAGACGGGGCAGGCCCGGGCGTAACGGGCGGCATCCTTCCGCAGACCTGGCCACCAAAAGGAACGCTGGAGGAGGTCGATCATCCGTGAAGCTCCAGGATGGCAGGTGAGCTTAGAGGTGTGGAGCCAGTGTATAGCGTCCCCCCAGACGGCAGATGGCACGAAGAGCCTCCCCTCCGGTCCGCCACCAGGGTCCGGTTCCGACTCCTGCGCCCTCCGGATCTTGTCTTCTATGTCCCAAGAAACAGCCCCCATGACGCACGACCTGGGCAGGATGGTGTGAACAGCGTCTTCTGTGGCCTCCGGGGCAAACTGCCTGGAGAGGGAGTCGGGCAGGCCGTTCTTGGAGCCAGGCCTGTAAGTGATGTTGAATTTAAACCTTGCAAAGAACAGGGACCAGCACGCCTGGCGGGCGTTCAGACGCTTGGCAGATCTTAGATACTCCAAGTTCTTGTGGTCAGTTAGGACCACAAAAGGCAAGGCTGCCCCCTCCAATGACGCCACTCTTGAAGCGCAAGCTTGATGGCAAGAAGCTCTCTGTCCCCCACGTCATAATTACGCTCCGCCGGGGACAGGCGCCGAGAGAAGAAGGAGCAGGTTCGCTTGACTCCGTTGGCTGGAGACCGCTGGGACAGCACCGCCCCCACCCCCGTGTCCGAAGCGTCCACCTCCACTATGCACTGCAGTGCGGGATCGACCTGGCTGAGGACCCGGGAGGAGGAAAACTCCGTCTTCAGCACCTGGAAGGCCATTGCGGCCTCTTCAGTCCACCGGAACGGGGTCTTAGGGGAGGTGAGGCGGGTCAGAGGCCCGACGATGGCTCCAAAATTTGGGACAAAGCGGCGGTAGAAATTGGCGAACCCGATGAATTGCTGAACCTGTTTCCTAGAGGTAGGTGTGGGCCAATCCACCACCGCTTTAATCTTCGCTGGGTCCGGAAGCACCTGGTCATGGGAGATGACGAACCCCAGGAAGGAAGTTGTTTTGGCGTAGAATTCACACTTCTCCGCCTTGACATATAGACAGTTCTTCAACAGTCTCTGCAGGACCCGCCTCACGTGGACCCGGTGCTCATCCCTGGACCTGGAGAAGATGAGGATGTCGTCCAGGTAGACGAATACAAACAGGCCGATGAAATCCCGGAGGACGTCATTAATGAGGCGCTGGAAGACGGCTGGAGCGTTGGTCAACCCAAACAGCATCACAAGGTATTCAAAATGACCGTTAGGGGTGCGGAAGGCTGTCTACCACTCATCTCCCTCCCGGATCCGGACGAGGTGGTAAGCGCTGCGGAGATCCAGCTTAGTAAACCAGGTCGCCCCCTGGAGGGAGTGGAAGGCGGTATCCATGAGGGGCAGGGTGTACCAGTCCTTCTCCGTGATGTCATTGAGCGCTCGATAATCAATGCAAGGATGAAGGGAGCCGTCCTTCTTTCCCACGAAGAAGAACCCCGCGCCTACTGGAGAGGAAGATGGTCGGATGATCCCAGCGCTAAGCGACTCCTTCAAGTAGCTGTTCATGGCCTCCTTCTCTGGCGCTGGCAGACTATAGAGGCGTCCTGAGGGTAGGGGCGCCCCCTGGCGGATGTTGATGGCACAGTCGTAGGGCCGGTGAGGAGGCAGAGACATCGCCTTGGACTTGCTGAAAACAGCACCCAGGTCGTGGAACTCTGAAGGCACAAGGGTGAGATCCGGGGGCGCGGTGTCCTTGGCTGTGAGAGGTGAGGACGGGGCGCAGGCAGCGGATTGGAGACAGGTGCCCATACAGAAAGTGCTCCAAGCGGACACTTCCCCAGTCCTCCAGTCCAAGGCGGGGTTGTGGAGGCGGAGCCAGGGGTATCCGAGAATGACAGGAGTAACCGAGGTGGGCAGGACGTAGAAGGAGATATCCTCCCGGTGGTTTCCTGAGATGATCACCGGAATGGGAGATGTTCGGTGGGTCACTTTTCCCACGGAGACTCGGGAGAGATTAACCAGGGCGAGAGGAGAGTCGAGGGGGTGACAACGGATGCTCAATCGGGTTGCCAGGCTCTGTGAAATAAAGCTACCCTCCACGCCTGAATCCACCAGTGCATGTGTGAGGTGCCCAGTGAGGTTGTGACAGAAGCGGATGGGCAGCGTCAAATGTGTGAGGGGATTTAACTGATTAGCGTCAGCGAGGCCCCCCTACAGTGACTCGCGGACCTCCTCGTTTGGCTTCTCCGGACAATGCTCCACCGTGTGCTGGCTACCCCCGCAATACATGCACAGGCCCAGGTCACGGCGGCGTTGTTTCTCCGCCAGGGGGAGCTTTGTCCGGCCCGTCACCATCGGTTCCGACTCCTCGGAGACTTCCGGCGGCGGCAACGCCAGGTGGCAAGCTTGGGGCAAGTGCGCAGAGGTGCCCCGTGAGCGAGAAGACTGCTTTCGCTCTGAGGCGCGCTCGCGCAGCCCGTTATCCAAGCTGATGGCTAGGGAAATCAGCTCCGCCAGCGTCTCCGGGATATCCCGGCCGGCCAGCTCATCTCTCAGACCAGAGTTTAGGCTGCGGAGGAAGATGCAGCAGAGCGCATGCTCTTCCCAGCAAACTTCCTCCGCGGTAACCCGGAAGTCAATCGCGTATTCGGCCGCCGATCGGCTCCCCTGTTGGAGGCCGAGAAGGCGGTCGACCTGGACACTGTCCAAACGCGAATGATCAAACACTTCCAGAAATTGTCGCACGAATTGGCCATAGGTGAGGGTGGCGTAGCTGGGCTTCACCATAATGGCGTAAGCCCAGGTAAGCGCACGACCCTCCAGGAGATTACCAATGTAGCCAATTCTGCTATGGTCTGAGGGAAAATCTCCGGGAACGCGAAGGAACAGGGACTCACACTGCATGATAAAACCCCGAGCTCCACCAAGCTTACCGCTAAAGCGAGCAGGAGTGGGGATTGGTGTGAGCCATGCTGGCGCACCCGGAGCGAGCTGGGCAGCCACCGGAGCCACAGGAGCTGCGCCACCCGGACGAGCCGAGGGGAACGGCTGCTGGGGGGTCCAAGCGGTCTAATCGGTTAGTAATAATTGTTAATTGATTTAGTATCACCTGTTGTTTATAGGCTATTGAATCCACCCGAGCCTCGAGGGTGGAAAGACGGCGTGCGAGCCCGCTGTCTGCCGAGCTGCTCTGCTGAAGCTGTACTGACATAATGCACGGCTCAGGAGACACACACGCAGGCTCAGGATAGATTCAACAGCTTTATTAACAAACAGGGATGTATGGCTGCGTGTCTGTGGAATAAGAATGTATTGGTGGTGGCGTCTGCGGCAGGCACGGGGGCAGGAGGCCGTACAGCCGGACAACCCAATGGGAGGAAGCAGAGGGAGAAGGGTAACGGGCACCACACCAATACAGAGGATAATAATGGTTTAGCTGGCTTACTTGGTTACGACAGGTGGCTGTCGTTGACAAGGGCGGAGCCCGGGAGACAGCGACCTGCAGTGCCTGTGGCAGCAGCGTAGAGAAAGCGGCGAGATGAGGAAGTCCGCCGCCGGGGAAGTCCACCTGTGCACAGGGGAAGGCTAGAGGAGAGAGGTAAGGGGAGCTTACCCAGATAATCTTTGCTAGCAGGCTTGAGTTCCGTAGTAGCAAAAGGTGCCGAAGTAGAGAGACGGCTTCAGGCCGAAGCCCAGGGCAGAGTGGATTAAATACCTCGCCGCTGACGAGGAGCAGGTGTGCGCGCAGCTGGCGCCGCTGATGAGCGGCGAGTCATGACACTACTGTTTTTATTTGTTTTGAAAAATTGTTCGCCAAAACCGCAATCATGGAAGCGCAAAACCGCAATAATGGAATTATGGTTTGACCGGGTCGTGTGACCAGAACCACGAGTCTGTAACAAGCGGACCAGCTTCATGTTCGTCTGACAATGAGAAAGAGAAGTTCGCCAGCTACGCTGCTGTTGTGGACAGGTAAGTGTTATAAGCTAAATTATTCTTTATCCCTGAAATTGTAATCCAAATGACTTTTGACCGATCGGTAAATTAAAACTGTGTGTTATCGCAACATGACCGCCCCCCCCGTCATGTTGTGAAACCCCCCCCCCCCCCGCTACTCTTCTGTAGCAGATTGCAGATAAATTGCAGATATTTTAGTCCAACTGTGCGTAGTAGACCGCGGCGCACCGTCACTGCTTTCCGTCATGTAGCGATGGGCGATGTCCGTCCTCTGTAGCGGGGGGTGGGGGGGGGGTGGGAGTTGTTATCTTCTACATTACAGATATTCTAGTATAATTTTTAGTGCACTGTAGGTTATTTTTTCTTGTAAAAAAAAAGCCACACATTTTTTGTGTGGCATGCTTCTTTGTGTGTGGGGGCTTGTTTGTTCATTCATTTATTCATGAATGAATAAACAACCCCCCCCACACACACACAGACAGCCCTTCACCTTTCATTAGAGCCCAAGATGAAGCTTCTATATTGAATCATTCAAAAGTTACAGATGTTTTTCCAAACTGTGCCATTTGGCACAATTTGGCACAGTTCAAAAACGCCTGGGAACAACCTAAGAAAAAAGCTGTGTAATATATTATTTTTTTGTGGTATTGTTACAAAATTTTGACCTCAGCTGGATAACACTTGGTTCTACATTTCTGTTGCATTTTCCAGCCAGTATCTGAAGCTGTGTGTTATTTGCAAGCATTTGTATCCAAAAAAACACCCAGGCGAAATTTATTTTCTTCAAGTTCAGTATGTTTAGATGACTGTTACTCAGTGGCAGGAGCACTTAGAGAGATTATGACTGTTTTGCCAAAAAATTCAAAGTGTTTTCTCTTAAATGAGACCAACCCCATGAAGATGCTGCAAAGGGTTGAAGAACAGCTTTTGATTTACTTTGGGTACATTATTTTTTTGTCGTTTTTAGGGAAATTGACCAGAGTGCAAGGGGTTAAAGGCTGATGTACCATCAAAGTTATTTTGGAAACATTTTATGTAGTGTTGCTTTAAAGAGGTGCTAGTAATGAAAAAAAAATCAAGCCAACTTCTCCATTACAGAAGTTCAAAAGGAAGCAGTTTCTATAAGTGGCATGTTCTGTCTCTTTCTGAACATATAAGTCAAAGTTATTTCACCCTTCAAAGACAAAAGTTTTAATAGTTTAGCTTACTTCTGCTGTAAGTTTTTAAATTTCAGTTTTGATCCATTCAGTTAGGGGACTTGCTCCATTAATTAGGCCATTAATTGCTCTTTTCTTCAGTGTAAATGTTGCTTTAGTATTGTTTTCAACTGCAGGTCCAAAACAGCACAACAGAGTTATTAGGAGACCAGGTGATCTCTTGGTAACTCACTTAGACACATTAATAATTCAGAGTGAAACTAATAATGCTTACAGAATATGCTGCCATGATTAATGTCTCCCATGGGTGATTGTTAGGTTTCATCATGGTGAGTTAATTATGTCAGTGCCTCTAGACAGAAGTGACCCTTCTCAGTATAACAAAAAGAAGTTTAAAATGTGTAAGATATTCTTAAAATGGTTTATGAAGACTATTTGAATGAAACTTTAAAAAAAGGACTTTTCAAAGAACATCCCAGCCAGCATGTCCATGTGGGCCTTGCCAAAGGTTAAATCTAGGCTGTCTTGTGTCAAGAGCATCTCTGGCAGGAAAGGAATAATGATTCCTTAAGTTGAGTAGGAGTTTTAGTGCAAGAATGATTTACTATAAACTCTAACATAAATGCAGCATGGGGCTGCAGCAATAAAGAGAACACTTACAACAAGATGATGAAACCGGAGGAAAATATTTGATAATAATGCCACACAAAACTGAGGAACAAACCAATATATAAAAGGTAACGGACAATTACAAACGTGAGACCGCTGGGGAACAACCACGGGCAAAACAGGAGCACATGAGGGAAAGTGGCAACAACTACGGGAGGCATTAGGGTCTGAGAGCAATAGGTAAACAAGTACACACAGAGGATGGACATGCTACATGAAACCAGACCAGGGACCAGGGGAAACACAGAAAGACAACATACTTCTTATCCTCTATTGACTCCTGGTCGGACATGAGGCTGCAATGGTGCTTCTCCACCTCACCTGGTCATCTGCAATTGCATGAATCTGTGACCATGAATAACCCACCTCTTCCAGCTCTGCAGTAACAGACCTTCACCATGTTGTTCATGGGCGTCCAGGTCTGCGATTTCCTTGAGGTTTCCAATGGAGAGCTATTTGCGGGATGCAATCATGGTTCATTTGGAGTACATGGCCTAACTACTTGAGTCTTCTTCTTTTGGTCTCTGGGATGATGATGTTGCATTTGGTCTTTTTGTACAGCGCCTCATTAGTGGTCTTGTTTGGCCAAAAGATTTGACAGATCCTTCTCAAAAAATCAAGCAAGCAAAGTTTATTTGTATAGCATTTTTCACAGATACAGACGTGGACAAAATTGTTGGTACGCCTCTGTTAATGAAAAAAAAAACCCCACAATGGTCACAGAAATAATTTGAATCTGACAAAAGTGGTAATAAATAAAAATTCTATGAAAATTAACCAATGAAAATCAGACAATGCTTTTGAATTGTGGTTCAACAGAATTATTTTAAAAAACAAACTCATGAAACAGGCATGGACAAAAATGATGGTACCCCTAGAAAAGGTTGAAAATAATGTGACCATAGTGACCATTAACATCACAGGTGTTAATTAGATCACACAAACTTGTAATCAGTCAGTCAGCCTATTTAAAGGGTGACAAGTAGTCACTGTGCTGTTTGTTGCTGCACGGTGGCGCAGTGGTTAGCACTGCGGCAGCACAGTTTACCCTTGGCCGGGGGATTGTGGGGATCGTGGGATCGTGGATTCGATCCCAGCCCCCGACCAACAGTGATCTGTGTGGAGTTTGCATGTTCTCCCCGTGTAGCGTGGGTTTACTCCGGGATTTCTCCGGTTTCCTCCCACATGCCAAAGACATGCATGTTAGGTTAATTGGCTGTTCTAAATTGTCCCTAGATATCTGTTTCCTATAGGCCCTTAGAATAGAGGGTTAGTATTAATGAAAGCGCTTTGAGTGGTCTTTGTGACTAGAAAGGCGCTATATAAGTGCAGGTTAGTTAGTTAGTTAGTTTGTTGACATGGTGTGTACCACACTAAACATGGACCAGAGGAAACAAAGGAGAGAGTTGTCTCAGGAGATTAGAAAGAAAATTAGAGACAAGCATGTTAAAGGTAAAGGCTATAAGACCATCTCCAAGCAGCTTGATGTTCCTGTGACTACAGTTGCACATATTATTCAGAAATTTAAGATCCATGGGACTGTAGCCAACCTCCCTGGATGTGGCCGCAGGAGGAGACGGATAATACGAATGGTAATAAAAGAGCCCAGAACAACCTCTAAACACATTCATGGTGAACTCTAAGGTCAAGGTACATCAGTGTCAGATCGCACCATCCGTCATTGTTTGAGCCAAAGTGGACTTCATGGGAGACGACCAAGGAGAAAACCACTGTTAAAAACAAATCATAAAAAGCCAGACTGGAATTTGCCAAACTGCATGTTTACAAACCACAAAGCTTCTGGGAGAATGTCTTATGGACAGCCGAGACAAAACTGGAACTTTTTGGCAAGGCACATCAGCTTTATGTTCACAGACGCAAAAATGAAGCATACCAAGAAAAGAACACTGTCCCTACTGTGAAACATGGAGGAGGTTCTGTAATGTTCTGTGGCTGCTTTGCTACATCTGGCACAGGGTGTCTTGAATCTGTGCAGGGTACAATGAAATCTCAAGACTATCAAGGTATTCTAGAGAGAAATGTGCTGCCCAGTGTCAGACAGCTTGGTCTCAGTCGCAGGTCATGGGTCTTGCAACAAGATAATGACCCAAAACACACAGCTAAAAACACCCAAGAATGGCTAAGAGCGAAACATTGGACTATTCTAAAGTGGCCATCTATGAGCCCTGATCTAAATCCTATTGAACATCTGTGGAAGGAACTGAAACATGCCGTCTGGAGAAGGTACCCTTCAAACCTGAGACAACTGGAGCAGTTTGCTCATGAGAAGTGGGCCAAAATACCTGCTGAGAGGTGCAGAAGTCTCAGTGACAGTTACAGAAATCATTTGATTGCAGTGATTGCCTCAAAAGGTTGTGCAACAAAATATTAAGTTAAGGGTACCATCATTTTTGTCCAGGCCTGTTTCATGTGTTTGTTTTTTAAAATAATTCTGTTGAACCACAATTCAAAAGGACTGTCTGATTTTCATTGGTTAATTTTTATAGTGTGGCGGGTTTGGGATAACCCCCACAACAGACTAAGGACAGTCAGTTCGCTACTTCTGTTTTTTTCCGCTGCACTACTGAGATGTAATGTGCCATTCATGCATTGTGATGTTAATGTGCCATTCATGCATTGTGTCCATGCGTCCTGTCCTTACTGTGACCTAGGGACTGAGACCAATATGTAGATGTGCCTTGTAACCTCTTTGTCCTGCAGCTGGAGCAGAGGCCAGCAATCTACCTATTGTTATGTATGTCTATCATATGCAAATGCCCATACCGACTGCTGTGAATGCTCTTTCATGTATTGTTTGTAACTGGGTATATATGCTGCACGATTCTGTAACTCATTCTCTCACTCTTCAACTGCTGCTGCTGACAAACACTGTGTCCCTTTGCTGGAGAGCCTCCGGGCTTGCCCATGGGGCGAGGCTCGTGAAGGCGGTATGATAATAAACCTGCATAAAACCTCTCATCGCTGCCTTTATTTTATCATCCGCCTCACTGGTGACCCCGAGGACGCACACGTTTTGTGCGACGCAACCTTCTGGCTTGGACAGCCACGCTGCCGGCGAACGCAGCACCCGGCGGTGATTCTCCGACGACAAGCGGACGCGGCAGCCTGACTGATCTGCCCTCCCTTCTGCTTCAGGGAACTCTCTGGACATCACCCACGACCGGGAAAGCCGCAGCAAACTTCATGGTGAGATCTGCACGTCTGAGATCGACACTGAACGCACCATGGCTGAGCGAGTGACAAATATCGTCTCCTCCCTCTCACCGCTCCAACGCATCTGCACGAGCCCGAGGGACAAAGACCGTCTATTCCCTCTCACCGCTCCAACGCACCATGACCAACCTACAGCCACAGCTCAACTTGGATATTATCGGCGCCGACTGCGCTGATCTCCACCAAGATTCCGGACCCTGACTCGCCTCTCCAGTGGCCCACCCATGCACGGAACCCCGGCACACGCACCAGGGAGATACGAGGACGGCGCACCACGCACGGGACAAATACGGCTCTACAGACCGCCATCGTCCTTCGCCGCTGCACACAGAGTCTTCAGGGTTGCTCGTTCACCTGAGGCACGCAAGCAGCTCGCTCACAGGATTTTCTAATGGTCACAGCCATGGCGCACAAGGGGATTCAGCTGTCAGCTTTTCCCGAATGCTTTAGTGCTGTGCCCGCACCTAAAGTCAACGTGCCAAGTCCCTCTGCTTTTGTTTCTTTTTTTTTTCTTACAGCCACTACGCAGCCTTGCCGCTCCGGTTTTTCTTCATGGCTGCGAGAGGAGTCAGTGACTAATTTTTCTTCTTGTGGACCTCTGCACGTTCAATGGGACAGCCCTTCGACATCGCGGACCCACAAGCAATTTTTGCGCGGCTCAGACGATTTCACCATCCTTGGCCGGCACTTACTACCCCCCACCCCCCTCCATCTCCTCCTGCACAGAGCTTTTCCTGCTCGCTGCCAAAGCTGGACTATCGAGGTCTCGACCTCCTGCCGAGCCCTCTGGGGGGGAGCAGTGTGGCGGGTTTGGGATAACCCCCACAACAGACTAAGGACAGTCAGCTCGCTACTTCTGGTTTTTTCCGCTGCACTACTGAGATGTAATGTGCCATTCATGCATTGTGATGTTAATGCGCCATTCATGCATTGTGCTCATGCGTCCTGTCCTTACTGTGACCTAGGGACTGAGACCAATATGTAGATGTGCCTTGTAACCTCTTTGTCCTGCAGCTGGAGCAGAGGCCAGCAATCTACCTATTGTTATGTACACTACCGTTCAAAAGTTTAGGGTCACCCAGACAATTATTTTGTGTTTTCCATGAAAAGTCACACTTATTTACCACCATGAGTTGTAAAATGAATAGAAAATATAGTCAAGACATTGACAAGGTTAGAAATAATGATTTGTATTTGAAATAATAATTTTTTCCTTCAAACTTTGCTTTCGTCAAAGAATCCTCCATTTGCAGCAATTACAGCATTGCAGACCTAACATGATTGCACAAGGATTTTCTAATCATCCATTAGCCTTCTGACGCAATGAACAAACACATTGTACCATTAGAACACTGGAGTGATAGTTGCTGGAAATGGGCCTCTATACACCTATGTAGATATTGCACCAAAAACCAGACATTTGCAGCTAGAATAGTCATTTACCACATTAGCAATGTATAGAGTGTATTTCTGATTAGTTTAAAGTTATCTTCATTGAAAAAAGTGCTTTTCTTTCAAAAATAAGGAAATTTCTAAGTGACCCCAAACTTTTGAACGGTAGTGTATGTCTCTCATATGCAAATGCCCATACCGACTGCTGTGAATGCTCTTTCATGTATTGTTTGTAACTGGGTATATATGCTGCACGATTCTGTAACTCATTCTCTCACTCTTCAACTGCTGCTGCTGACACACACTGTGTCCCTTTGCTGGAGAGCTTCCGGGCTTGCCCATGGGGCGAGCCTCGTGAAGGCGGTATGATAATAAACCTGCATAAAACCTCTCATCGCTGCCTTTATTTTATCATCCGCCTCAATAGACTTTTTATTTATTACCACGTTTGTCAGATTCAAGTTATTTCTGTGACCATTGTGGGTTTTTCTTTCATTAACAGAAGGGTACCAACAATTTTGTCCACGTTTGTATATCACAAGTGCTTCACAGCAAATTAAAATTTATAAATACACAAAAATTAAAATCAATAGAAGTAAGATAAAATATTCATATTAATAAAGATAAAAAGAGAAAACAGTGAATAAATAAAAACCATTCAATGAGAGTGAAAAGCCTTTCTAAACAAATGAGTTTTTAACTCCTTCTAAAAGGAGTCAACAGACTCAAGAACAGGGGAAGTGTGCTCCAAAGCCGTCGTGCAGCAGCCTGGAAAGATCGGTCTCCACGGGTTCTGAAGTTGGTCCGAGGGACCACCAGGAGTCTCTGGTCTGAGGATCTTAGTGATCGCATTGTGGCATAAGGAGTCAAGAGGGCTGAGATGTATGAAGGGGCTTGGCAATTTAGAACTCTAAAAGTCAAAATAAAAATCTTAAAATGAATTCTCAGGCAGTTGTTCTTAAATACAGAAACTTCTTGAGTGTGGAAAAGGCATTCTGAGCTTTGGCTATTCTTGCTCTAATGTCCTTGCTGATACCTTGGGCTTTGCTTATGGTGCTACCCATGTAGAAAAAGTCATCCACTTCCTCAAGCTGTTGACGGTTGACTGTGATTTGTGCTGGTTTTGGAGGGTTGATAAACATGACATTAGTCCTGGTGAAAGTGATGCATAGGCCAGCCCATTTGACATATCTGTCTAGCCTGTCAATCTTGTCCTGTAGGTTTTAGGACACCAGTTTCAAATTTTCTGCAAAATCAAGGTCTTTTAGTTGTGTTGTTTGCGTCCACTGTATGCCTCTTCACGCTACGTCTTTGTCCACTCTACCCCCCCCCCCCATCCTCTCGCACTGCCCAGTCAGCGTTGCCACTGGAGCCAATGGTCCTCAGCAAGGCTCATCTGACTGTAAAGGAACGCCGGCGTCGGGAGGGGGGTGGAGCGTGCATGTATTGTGGGGCCACTGACCACGCAATATCGAAATGCCCCAATTTGGACAAAAGATTCTGCCCGTCAGTTCCCATGGGGAGTCTGGAGGGAGAATCTTCCTAAAAGCCTACCAACCATTTTGCACTCTTGGCCCTCATTCAGTTGCCGAGGGCCGAGTGCAAAACTTCCCCTCTGATTGATTCCAGTGTAGCGATATGTGATTTATAATTATGATCAGGTATAAAAATTATTTAATTTGTATTAATGTATCGGGACCTGAGATTTACTCTGGGTCCACATGCAGAAAAAGTTTATAGTAAATACTCGTCGGAGCACCAGCTCACCAATTTAGTGAGCGCTTTTAACAATTAATTTCACTTTATACCAGTTTAATCACTCAATATATTAATTAATAATCAGTCTCAAAATTTTAGTGAATTCGATACTGGGGCTTTGAAACAAGACTCAGAATGAAATAAATTCCCAACAACTTCTCTCATTTTTCATGTCTTTATTAAATGAAATAATGATTAAAGGACACTGAAATGATTTGCATTAACCATTAAATTAAACTTGTAAATGATTGAGTAACAATGTGAACATTTGCCGAACAGGGTGAAACTGTAAGCTGAATTTAGACCAGTTTGATGTTAATGGATTATGGGAAACTGAATGCAAATTCATGGGGAAAATTAAACAAATTGTATGGAAAATTATGGATTACTCTTAAGAAAATGAAAATGGAATTTTAATGAAAAGAAGAGTTATATTAATTGCTCTTTAATTTTGTATCTGATCAGATAATGAATTATTCTCAAATCTCAGGCGTTTTATTCAGCAGATGAATAAAGAATGCAGCTCACGTTACCTTGCGTTGTGGAGATCCTTATTCTTGAAGCTTTAGTAGTCCATTGGCACCAAAACCAGAATATCTTGCCAGCAGATATTCGGACAAGGTACGGCAGCTTCCAAAGACTACAGTCACAAGATGAGATTTTGACTGTTGGGCTGAGGTGCAGCGAAGATGACGATGGTGTTTTCTTCAGGCAGTGTAATGGTGAGCTGTATCGAGGCTGTCATGGGTCAGTGGCTTCTTGCAAAGGAATTCGAGAATAATTAACCCCTTGCACTCCGGTCAATTTCCCTAAAAACGCCAAAAAAATAACGTGCTCAAAGTAAATCGAAAGCTGTTCTTCAACCCTTTGCAGCATCTTCATGGAGTTGGTCTCATTTAAAAGAAAACACTTTGAATTTTTTGGCAAAACAGTCATAATCTCTCTAAGTGTTCCGGCCATTGAGTTACAGTCATCTAAACATACTGAACTTGAAGAAAATAAATTTCGCCTGGGTGTTTTTTTTGGATACAAATGCTTGCAAATAACACACAGCTTCAGATCCGAGGTGGAAAATGCAACAGAAATGTAGAACCAAGTGTTATCCAGCTGAGGTCAAAATTTTGTAACAATACCACAAAAAATGAATATATTACACAGCTTTTTCCTCAGGTAGTTCCCAGGCGTTTTTGAACTGTGCCAAATTGTGCCAAATGGCACAGTTTGGAAAAACATCTGTAACTTTTGAATGATTCAATATAGAAGCTTCATCTTGGGCTCTAATGAAAGGTGACACTCAGGGCTGTGTGTGTGCATGTGTGTGGGGGGGGTTGCCCCCCCTCCGCTACAGAGGACAGACATCGGCCATCGCTACATGACGGAATAGACTCATGTAGCGATGTGGCGACAGCGGCGCAGTCACAGCGGCTTTCCCCCCCCCCTCGCTACAGAAGAGTAGCGGGGGGGCGGCGTTCACGGTCTGGACGCGGCGCACGACCCGTGTACCACAGTGTACGAACTTCAGACTTCGTGCGCCGCACAGTTGTAATTTACCGATCGGTCAAAAGTAATTTTTGATTACAATTTTCAGGGATAAAGAATAATTCAGCTTATAACACCTTACCTCTTCACAGCAGTGTCCTGGTGAACTTCTCTTCCTCATTGTCAGACGAACGCGACGCTGGTCCGCTCGTGGTTCTGGTCTCGCGACCCGGTCAAAACATAATTCCATGATTGCGGTTTTGGAGAACGATTTACGACCTTTGTCGTCGGTCTTCGTCGGTCTATGATGACCATGGAAGAGAATCCTAAACATCTATTCTGCTCGAATAAAAAAAAAAAAAAGCACCGCCTGTGACTGAAGAGGCCAATGTGCGAATGGCTGTCCTTGTCACACAAGTAGCACTTGTGGGTGGTCTCCATGCTGCTGGGTATGTGACGGTTCTTCCTGCAGGTCCTTTTTTATCTGCTGCAGCAGTCTGTCTTCATCCAGCCTTACAAAAAACAGCTCGCGAACTTCTCTGCTTCAATTGGCTCACTGCATTCACAGCTTTGGTAGGCGGGTCCTTCTTGCTAGGTTTTCAGTCATTGGTTCTTCAAGGTTTCAGAAACCCAATTCAAGGCTCTTATTAGTCGAATGAGAGGTCAATCAGATGAACTAATCTGTTTGCGGCTGTGTCTGCAGTGGAAGAACGGAAATGCAGCTTTTATTTTCAGTGCGCGCTTGGACACAGCTCCATCATGCATCCTAGAGCGCACGAGAGCGCCCTCGTGCGTTCTGGGACGCAGAGACTTGCCCGCCCGCGGTACAACGGAGTGCAAGAGGTTAAAAAAAATCTGATCCCAATACGAAATTAAACAACAACTTTCTGACTTAGTGGAGTGAAAATAGTGTCTAGTGTGGAG
Organism: Pholidichthys leucotaenia; assembly: GCA_020510985.1. NCBI lineage: Eukaryota > Metazoa > Chordata > Actinopteri > Cichliformes > Pholidichthyidae > Pholidichthys > Pholidichthys leucotaenia. The sequence goes on along the minus strand of CM035844.1, from coordinate 297,925,174 downwards.
GTGGTCAATATAAAAATAAACATAAAGTCAAAATTAAAAACGGTGAGTTTAAAGAAAGTTTAACAGGAGGAAGTTATAAAAATAGACGTCTAGGAGGGGGAGTTTGACTCCGAATTAGGATTTGAGCTCAGCAAAGAAAAGAATTAATTCCTAGACGTTTAAAGAAAAACATTAAAATACACAGACGTTTACGCAAACACAATATTTCATGTTCTCTGCTCTGAGGTGATCGTAGAAAAAGCATATGCGAGAAATCTCCTTTGTTCTGTGGCAGTGAAGTGATCTGAAGTCTTTGTTCTCCTGTAGTCATCTGTCGTGAAGTGAAGAGAAGGAGAAGAAGAAGAAAAGAGGCTGAAAAGAGGGTGTCTTTCCTCATTATCTGTGGACAGCTTTTGCGGGCTTCCAGGAATTGGCAGGAGCCCCAGCCAATAGTCGTCCTTCGTGGGCGTTTTTTTTTTTTTTATGAACTTTAGTCCAATGAACAGGCTTTTGTCTGTAAGGAACCAATGGAATGAAAGAGCTGGAGCCCAGCATAGGCTGGGTGGTGATTGGCTGATTCTGGTCCTCACAGGATGACACACAATTTTAATACACTGGGTATTCCTGAACCTACTTATGTATCAGAATCAGAATCAGAATCAGATTTATTGCCATTGTTCATGTAGTACACAAACTAGGAATTTGTCTCGGTGCAATGCTGCAACATTAAACATGATAAAATAAAAGAAATAAACTATACATGCAATAATGTGTAGAATAAGAATGAGTAATACTAGTCAGCAGTTTTAAATATATTAGCGAGCAGCAGATATTGTGGAGAACCATATAGTGCAGTCGGTAATGCAAAAAGAAAACAGTGATGATTGACATGAGTCTGGTTGAGCTGCTGTACATAGTGCACGAGAGTCAATAAGTCACTTAGTGTTCAGCAGTCTGATGGCAGAGGGGAAGAAGCTGTTCATGTGACGGGAGGTTTTAGTCTGAATGGACCGAAGTCTTCTACCTGAGGGGAGAGGGGCAAACAGTATGTGACCAGGGAGTGAAGGATCGGCTATGATCCGGCCAGCACGCCTCCGGGTCCTGGAGATGTACAGATCCTGGAGAGATGGGAGCTTGCAGCTGATCACCTTCTCAGCAGTGCGCACAACGCGCTGCAGCCTTAGTCTGTCCCTGGCAGTGGCTCCTACATACCACATGGTTATGGAGGTGGTGAGGATGGACTCGATGATGGCTGTGTAGAACTGCACTAACATCTTGGTGGGTAGCTTGAGCTTCCTCAGCTGCCGCAGGAAGAACATCCTCTGCTGGGCCTTTTTGATGAGGGAGCTGATGGTCGGCTCCCACTTGAGGTCCCTGGTGATGGTGGTGCCTAGGAAGCGGAAGAAATCTGCAGTGGTGATGGGAGAGCCTGTGAGGGTGAGGGGGTGGAGAGGGGTTGTGACTTTCCTGAAGTCCACAATCATCTCCACTGTCTTCAGAGCGTTCAGCTGCAGGTTGTTGTTGTTTCACCAGGACGGCAGCTGGGCCACCTCTCTCCTGTAGGCGGACTCGTCGCCGTTGGAGATGAGCCCGATGAGAGTGGTGTCGTCTGCAAACTTGATCAGCTTGACAGACTGGTGGCTGGAGGTGCAGGAGTTGGTATAAAGGGAGAAGAGTAGGGGGGAAAGTACACAGCCCTGGGGTGATCCGGTGCTGATGCTAACAGTCTGAGACAGTCTTTCCCAGCCGCACATGCTGCCTCCGGTCCGTCAGGAAGTCGGTGATCCACCTGCAGAGGGAGTCAGGCACGTTGAGCAGGGACAGCTTGTCCCGGAGCAGAGCCGGGCGGATGGTGTTGAATGCAGAGCTGAAGTCCACAAACAGGATCCTGGCGTAGGTTCCCGGGGAGTCCAGGTGCTGCAGGATGGAGTGGAGGGCCAGGTTGACTGCATCGTCTACAGACCTGTTAGCACGGTAGGCAAACTGCAGCGGGTCCAGGAGGGGAGTGGTGATGGACTTGAGGTGGGGCAGGACCAGGCGCTCAAAGGACTTCATGACTACAGAGGTGAGCGTTACAGGTCTGTAGTCGTTAAGTCCAGTGATCCGTGGCTTCTTGGGGACAGGGATGATGGTGGAGGATTTGAGGCAGGTCGGCACGTGGCATAGCTTAAGGGAGGTGTTAAAAATGTCTGTGAAGACAGGAGCCAGCTCTTTCGCACAGTGTCTCAGGGTGGAGGGAGACACACTGTCCAGACCGGGGGCCTTGCGCGGGTTCAGTCTGGAGAACTGTCTGTGCACGTCCTGCTCACTGATAACAAGGGCAGGGGGGGAGGAGGGGGGGGGGGGCGCCTTTGATGAAGTAGGGACCGTGGAGGCAGTGGAGCTGGGGGGGAGGGGGGCAGTTGGACAGAGCTGACAAGGTGTCAAAATGGGCATAGTGTTGGGACAGTCTTTGACAAAGGGCTTTGTCATCCTGACCTTTAGGAGCCTGAGGCCGATAGTTGGTGATTTGCCTCAGTCCTCTCCACACAGAAGCTGAGTCGTTAGCAGTGAACTGCTGCTGGAGTCTCTCAGAATACACAGATTTAGCACTCCTCAGCTCTCTGTTAAACCGATATTTAACCTCCCTGTAGCAGTCCCTGTCTCCACTTTTCAACGCTGCTTCCTTCTCCTTCCTGATCTGTCTGAGCTTAGCAGTGAACCAGGGCTTGTCATTTGAGTACCTCACCCTGGTGCACGATGGAAGAATGCTCTCCTCACAAAAGTGGATATATGAGTTCACAGTGTCAGTGTACTCATCCAGATCATGCGTGGCTCCTTTAAACATGCCCCAGTCAGTTATTTCCATGCACATTTCCAGCTTCTCCTCAGCTTCACTGGTCCATTTCTTCGTAGTGCTCACAACAGGTTTAGTGAGCTTCAGTCTCTGTCTGTAAGTGGGAATGAGGTGGACCATCACGTGATCAGATAGTCCGAGCGCAGCGCGGGGAACAGCGCGATACGCGTCCTTCACTGTGGTGTAACAGTGATCCAGCGTGTTCTTTCCTCTGGTGGGGCATTTAATAAACTGTTTGTAACGGGGGAGATCGTGGGTCAGATTGCTCTGGTTAAAGTCGCCAACCACAATAACCAGAGAGTCTGAGAAAGTCCGCTCCGTGTGCTGAATGTGATCCGCGAGCGCGCGCTGAGCTTTGCGTGCGTCCGCGTCGGGAGGGACGTACACAGCGGCGAGGATGAATGAAGCAAACTCCCGCAGGGAATAAAATGGCTTGCAGTTAATAAAAAGAAATTCCAGGGCGGGAGAACAGTGTTTGGAAATTACCATTACATCAGAGCACCAGCTGCTGTTAATGTAAAAGCAGACTCCTCCTCCTGAGGATTTACCGGGGAGCTCTGTGTCACGATCAGCACGAAACAGCTGAAAACCCTCGAGGAGCAGCGCGCTGTCCGGTGTATTTTCCCTGAGCCAGGTCTCAGTAAAACAGAGGGCAGCCGAGGAAGAGAGGTCCTTAAAACGCATCAGCAGTCTCAGTTCATCTACCTTGTTAGAGAGAGAATTGGCATTGGACAGAAATATGCCAGGCAAAGCCATACGCGTGCCTCTCCTGCGGAGCCGTACGAGAGCGCCCACTCGTCTTCCTCTCTTTCGCCGTCTCACTTTTCGAGCCAAACAATGAACCAGATCGGCGGCAGGAGCTAAAAATACTGGGAGTAGGTCCGTGGGAGTGAAAGTCCTGATATTTAGAAGCTCTTCACGGGTATAAGAGCAGACAGACACACAATTGACAAACAAAAACAAACAAAGGGCGCAGTGAAGCACCATGGCGACCACTGTGGGCGCCATCTTGCGCAAAAAAAAAAAGGCTGTATAAAGTCTAAGCTGTATAAAGTCTAAGCTAGCTTTAGTGATTCGTGCAACTTTATAACTAGTGCTTTTAAATTAACATGCAAGAATAAACATTCATTGAAACATTTTAACATGCACATTTTTAAAATCAAGGATTAATTTATATTTCAAACCCACTGATTGTCCACAGAATATCAGAGTTCCACCGAGGCAGTGATCTTCAATAAATGTAGTCCTTAGAATTTTCATGAGAAATGAAACTTGAAGAGTTAATTTCAGTTAAAAACTTGTACAGTCAAAGTGAGCATCTACTCCATAGATGTCCACCAGGGGTAGTGTCGAGCTGTGGCCAATCCAAGGCCTTCGTGAATGCCTTTAAGGTTTTATGGTATGCCTGTTGAATATAAACCTGTCTTAGTTGAGGAAGTCCCCAAGTTATTTATGATGTGAGTTAATAGAATGAGAACATTCCTTAGCTTTGCTCAACAAAGGAATGTTGGTTCAGCTGTGGTCCTGAGATGAAAAAACAGTTCTTGACTGGCCTTTTCCTGGGTGAAACAATGTCTTTAAGATGAAGAATAATTTTATTGATGAGCCAAAGCAAGAGGATGCTACACTGGAGCGGAGAAAAATTTCATTCACGAGGACTTGGTCCAAAATTTAAAATTCCCACCAGGAACCTTCTGACACCTTGGCCCTATCTGGCAGCAGGATCACAGCAGTTACCTTGCAAAATGAATCCATTTTGGTCATTTTGTCCGGTAACCACCGTGAAACTGTCCAGTTCTATGTACTTCCCCAATCATCTACACCCATGATTTGGGGGTATCTGTGGCTCCGTAAACACAACTCCATAATCATTTGAAATAAGGGCTCCATTTTCTCCTACAGCCATTATTGTCTCTCTTCCTGTCTCCGTTTGGCCACATGCTCGCCCTCTCTCCCTATCTCCTCCACTCTGGCTGAGTCGACGGATCTCAGCTCTGTGCCCGAGGTCTGTCATGACTTAGGGGAGGTCTTTAGCAAGTCGAGGGCCCTTTCATTACCACCTCAGACTGTGTTATTGACTTCCTTCTGGGTGTGCAGCTGGCATCCAGCTGGCTCTATGTTTATCTGGGCTGGAGAGGGAGGCGATGGAGAGCTACATCAAAGACTCCCTCAGCGTCGGCTTTATTCGTCCATCGTCCGCCCCTCTTGGTGCTGGGTTCTTTTTTGTAGGTAAAAAGGACAGGTCTTTGCAGCCATGCATTGATTACTATGATCTCAACGCCATTACCCGTAAGGATAAATACCCATTGCCCATTATCAATTAAGCTTTTGAACTTCTCCAACAGGCACGCGTGTTCACCAAACTCGACCTCCATAATGCATACCATCTGGTTTGCATTATGAGGGAGACAAGTGGAAGATGGCTTTTAAAACACACCTCGCCCAATTTGAATTCCTGGTCATGCCATTCGGGCTGACCAACGCCCCTGCCGTATTCCAGCAGTTGATCAATGGCGTCCTGTGGGACATGGTGAACTAGTTTCTTTTTGTTTATTTGGACGACATCCTCATTTTTTCTCGCACGCTGGAGGAGCATGTAGTCCACGTCCAGGCTGTCCTGCAGTGGCTGCTTCAGATCCAGCTTTTTGTTAAAGCCGAGAAATGTGAATTCACCACCTGCTCCACTTCTTTCTTTGGGTTCATCGTTGCCGAGGGTGCGTTAAAGGCCAGTCTGGTGAAAGTCCATGCGGTAGTAGACTGGCCAACCCCTCAGTCCAGGAAGCAACTCCAGCACTTCCTGGGCTTTGCCAACTTCTACCACTGATTTATCTGTGATTATAGAAAAGTTACGCAACCGCTGATGCAACTGACATCTAATAAGAGTCCATTCAAGGGGTCCGGGGCCACTGAATGGACTTTGTGACCTTGAAAGGCCTCTTTACCAATGCACGCATTTTGATGCAGGTCCACCCTAAAGTGCAATTTGTGGTAGAGGTGGATGCTTCTGACTCGGGGGTTGGCATTGTCCTCTCCCAGCACTCCAGCTCCGATCAGAAGCTCCATCCGTGCGCATATTTCTCTCAGCGACTGTTGCCAGCTGAGAGGAATTATGACGTGGGGGACCACAAACTGCTGGCTATTAAGTTGGCATTGGAGGAGTGGAGGCACTGGCTCGAAGGAGCTAGCCAGTCGGTCATTATCTGGACAGATCATAAAAATTTAGAGTATCTTAGATCTCCCAGACTGTTGAATTCTCGGAAAGCACGGTGGGCTCTGTTCTTCCTCAGTTTTAATCTCTCCATCACGTACCGCCCAGGGTTCCATAATTCCAAGGCTGATGTTCTCTCATGCCAGTTCTCTTCTGATTACTCCTCCTCCTCCTCTCTCTCTGCAGCTGCTGCCTCTCCTCCGGAGACCTTCCTTCCCTCTTCCTGCTTTCTCGGATCTTCTCTTGGGAGATTGAGCAGAGGGGCCGGCTGGCCCAGTCCTCCAAACCTATCCTGGAGGGAGGCCCGCCCAACTGACTGTTTGTTCCCTCCTCTACGCAGCGAAGGCATCAAGTGAGGGCACACCAGCTTTTTTGCCTGCCATTCGAGGATCTCATTGATTATTGAGCTGCTGCAACAAGTTTATTGGTGGCCTTCACTCAGAAAGGATGTGCAGGAGTATGTGAAGGCGTGTCATATCAGCGTGTCCAATAAAACTGACTCTTCTTCTCCAGCCAGCCTCCTTCATCCCCTCCCGGTTCCGAGTCATCATTGGTCCAATATTGTAGTGAATTTCATTAAAGGCCTCCTTCCATCTCAATGTAATTCAGTAATCCTTACAATCAGTGAACATTTTTTCCAAAAGCAATTCACCTGGTTCCTTTCACTAAATTGTGCTCGGCAGCGGAAACGGCCAATTTGCTGACCCTCCACGTCATACACTTACATGGGATCCCCATAGACATTGTTTCTGACCGAGGTCCTCTTTTCACATCGCACATCTAGAAAGCATTTTGTCATTCCCTGGGTGCCACTGCCAGCCTTACGTCAGGATACCATCCACAGAGCAATGATCAGGTCGAGCACACCAACCAGTCCCTGGAGGCCACTCAGAGGTGTGTGGCATCCTGTAACCCATCCACCTGGAGCTCCCACCTGTCATGAACCTGGGTTTGGCAGTCCCAAACCCAGTTCTGACCCGTGGTTATTTTGGCCTGCTTCTCCATTTATTTTCCATCAGCTGCTTCAAGGAGACCTTTGGTCCTCGCTCCCTGACAGCTCGGGCACCCCCCATCCTCCTGTCAGTATCACCAGCTGATCCTCATTATTGGGTGTTCCACACATACACGCATACACTTCATTCATTCTCATTCACACGCTCATACATTCACTCTTGCACACGTTTTCAATTATGTCCAGCCGACGCATTCTCATTGTCGTCGTCGTCGGCCTCCGTCGGTCTATGATGACCATGGAAGAGAATCCTAAACGTCTACTCTAATGGAACAGCACTGCCTGTGGCTGAACAGGTCGATGCACACCGGTGTTCTACCTTCCAGCGTTGGGCGTTGGTAGGATTCAAGCCTGGGCAGGAAGATATGGAGGACAAGATGTTACCCATGCAGCATGTCCCCCCTCTCCACGTCACTGATGAATCCAAAGGAACAGCAGGGCTGCTATAGTTTGGCACCAGCGCCGTCGCAGGAGCTGCCAGAACGATGTTGAGCACAACAGAGAACTGCCTTAGGGGCTCCGACTCCGGATTTTTCCTCAGGGTTGACTCCCGAAGCCTTTCCCGTGACCGGGTATGCCGCAAGGCAGCGGAGGTTTGAAATCAGGGTTTACTTTCCCCTAGATGGGCTACCTTCCCAGGTTGACAAGCCACCATCTACCCGAAGCATCTGGTTTTAAGGCGCCAGAGATCTGCCCTCGCCCCTTCTCCTATTAGTAAAAGCAGTTCCGCCGGACTTAGAGACTAAACCACATGGGCAGGCTAGGAGTTGGACTTAGTTGTCAGAGGCTTTTCGAGACGCACGCCGTAAGGAGCATTTTATGAGCACTGGGAGCTTAACCCCAGTGCCGCTCCTGGCTATGACAACCTTGGAAACTTGGTTTCTTCCCTCATTAGTTTTACGACTACTACTACTACAACGCTGTGAGAGTTGAGAGAGACCGCCAGAACATTGTATGAGCTTTATACACGGCAGTGTGTTCCTCCGTGTATGCAATTCACCACTCCCTACATTACGCTGTCACGCTGCCTTATCCTCGTCCACCGGACTGCACGGACTGCCCCGGCTCGCTCCTGCACTGTAAGTCTATGTTTGCCTTTCACCCCGTGCCGACAGCAGCCCTGCGGCACTAGGCATTCCCTTCTCCGGGCAGTAGAGCAGGCAGCCCTGTATGTCTGGTGGCCTTTAGCCAATCTAATCAACATTCTGTGTTATCATGACTGCTGGACTTATGGTTTTGGGGTTATGTTCAATAAATTGCATGAATCTACTCCAGCGATTGGGTTTTTCATTCTGTCTTCCATGCGCCGCGTAATAGCGCACAAGGATTCATAACAGAGTGCTCCGGCCAGCAAGAAAAAACCCCAGCAGAGTAGACGTGCATTTTTTCTTTTTCTTTTTACCATTTTCCCCCTTTTCTCCCAAGTAACAACATGGTGGTTTGGATGGAGATGGAGCTGGAGAGGGATCTGCGCTTGCTGTGCCACTTGGAGGAGATTTTTTTCCTACAAGAGGCACTTTTTTGTGTGTCCACAAAAGTCCTGTTCCTCCCAGGCCACTCGACAGGCTCGGGACATAGTGATGAGAGTATTGGAGAGAGACAGCCTCTGGAATCATCCCAAGGCGGTGGAGATTCTCCGGGACATCTTTGCTGTGCCATGCAAAGGTTCAGATGAGGATCTCCCAGCGTTCAAGCTCCTTGCGGCCACTCCGCTCTCTTCCTCGGGAAATACGGAGCTTCTCCACACAGGTGACTCACTGTCCAACGCGGCACTTTGTATCCTGGATTATCTAGTGCCCGAGCCATCCATGAAGAAGAAGAGGAAGAACTCCTGCTGGAAGAAGCTCCCAGCCTCACCGACGACAGCCCTGCCTCCTCGTCCCAAGCCATGTCCTACTCTGTCCCCAGAGGAGCTGGAAGAACACAGACTGGCTCTTCAGGCGGAGATGGACCTCATCTTGGAGGTGAAGCCATGGCTCCTCCTGGAGATGGCCAGGAGATTGGAGGAATTTTCCTGGAGGGAAGGGGAGCCACAGCCCAAGGAGGAGCGTGCACTACCCATGGAGTCTTCACACCTCCCTGATCCCGAGACAACAGTTGCCGTCATCACTTCTCAGGAATTCAGGCAAGTGCTTATTCAGTCTCTTTAATTGTCACCTGACACTGCCTGCATGATTCCTGATGAACTGTCAGCTGACAATCGTGTTTCCCCTGTTTCTCCTGTGTCATTGTCTATGCAGGGAGATGAGTCCCAGACGCAGGAGAGGCTATCACCAGGGAGAGTGGAGCTCCTGCCAATCTCATCTGCCTCCGTCACCATGGAGATGGCTCCACCACTCTCCACGAGGGGGTCTGAATCCAATTTTGGCACGGAGAGAGACGACTGCCGCCCATCTGCAGCTGTGGACATCAGAGACAGGGAGGACAGGCAAGTGTTTTGTCTTTTGTCTCAGTCTAATTATGATAAGCCTTGTCTATCTCCTGAGGGGGAGGTCCAGTCTCCGCAGTCCGCTGGGTCCTCTCCTCCAGCTGCAAAAGATTGATTCTCTTCCTACTCTCTCTGTGTCTCCCCCATTTTTCCCTGAGTTTCCGCCGGCCTCTGAATTTAGCCACTGGACGATGAAGGAGCCTGTGGCCCTGGAGGAGTTCAGACCAGTGCCAGCACAGAGTGATCCCCCTGCTTCCCCATTGGATCAGTCTGCAGCATTGGAGTCCTTGTGTGGGGGCACCTGGACTGCCACCACCACTAGACCAGCTACTGAGGTTGTTGCAGCGGAGAAGGAACCTGAGCCGGACTGCTTCGAGGTCAGGCCAGTATTGTCGTCGAGATCGACGGAGTCCTGGATGGTGGTGGAGCTCAAGCCAAGGCAAGTGCTCTCGTTTGTTTCTCTCTCTCCTGAATTAGAGCAACTTTGTCTGGCTCTTGGCAAGGAGAGCCAGATGCAGTCACCCAATGCACCTGGTCTCGCCTTGCCGTGCTCCGTCGCCCCCGGTGACCCTGGCTCCTTGTCTCTCTGTTCTGTCTCTGAGCTCTCTCTCAGGGTCGCCGGAGAGCTGTCAACACCACCTGAGGTTGCCAGGGTTCAGCGCCGGGGTTCATGGAGAACCCTACCTTCCCTGTTGGGGAGGCCACTGCGGGAGCAATGAGGTCACCGATGGGGACCACTGCAGGTGCAACGGTGCTACAGCCGGAGCACACCGCGGGTGAACCAGAGCACCAGCCAGAGGCCACCACCAGTGCAGCAGAGCTCCAGCCAGAGTCCACCAGGGGTTCAGCCACATCCCAGACTGAGACCATCGAGGGTGCAGCCACGTGCCAGGCCGGGACCATCGTGGGTGCAGTCACATCCCAGACTGGGACCATAACGGGTGCTACGGTCCCCCTGCTTCAAGCTTCAGAGTGCAGGGGGGCTCCTTTCCCTCGGTTTGGCTGCCAAGGTTCCCCGGTGGGTAGGCTGCCTCTCTGCCTTCCCTTCCAGTCCACACTGGGCGGCCACACGAAAGACTTGGCCTTCGGGTTGGGTGGCCCATCGGCCCAGGAAGGCCGCCGGATGCTGTTCAACTGGCCACTTGCTGGACGTGGGACTTGGGTAGGCCATCTTATCAGTCACCCCTCGCCATGCCTTGGGCCTGAGACTCTGGTCGACCCCCTGAACTTTGGACTCCTGGGGAAGGGGGTTAGTGTCCTGGGGGGGGGGGGGTGTTAGGAGGGTCACTGTATTATATTTGCATATTATATTTTTGTATTATTCACCGGTTGCTCCCCTCCTAACCTATTTTCCCCCACCTCCCACCCGGGGTAATTGTTTGTCTCTTGGGGGTGGGGGTGGGGGGCTAGCGGTGTGTTTTTTGTTTCAGCTGGTGGTATGGCGGTTTCTAGTATCCACCCCTGGGGGGGGGGGGGGCTGTCATGAACCTGGGTTTGGCAGTCCCAAACCCAGTTCTGACCCGTGGCTATTTTGGCCCACTTCTCCATTTATTTTTCATTAGGTGCTTCAGGGAATCCTTTGGGTCCTCGCTCCCTGAAAGCTCTTGCACGCCCCCTCCACCTGTCAGTATTGCCTGCTGATCCTCATTATTGGGTGTTCACACACATACACACACACACTTCATTCATTCTCATTCACACGCTCATACACTCACTCTTGCACACGTTTTCAATTATGTCCAGATTACGCATTCTCACACCGGCGGTCTCTTCCCTCATAAGTATTACAACTACTTTAACACTGTGAGAGTTGAGAGAGACCGCCGGAGCATTGTATGAGCTTCATACACGGCAGTGTGTTCCTCCATGTATGCAATTCATCACTACCTACGCTATGCTGTCACGCTGCCTTATCCTCATCCACCGGACTGCACGGACTGCCCTGGATCGCTCCTGAACCGTAAGTCTATGTTTGCCTTTCACAATGTGCCGACAGAAGCCCTGCGGCACTAGGCATTCCCTTAACCAATGTTCTGTGTTATCATGACTGTTTGCTGGACTTATGGTTTTGGGGTTATGTTCAATAAATTGCACAAATCTACTCCTGTGATTGGGTTTTTCATTCTGTCCTCCACGCGCCGTGTAATGGCACCGGAGGATTCATGACACCACCTGACCTGGGTGGAGTACGCCCGCAACACCGCCGTATCCTCCGCTACTGGGTTGACGCCGTTTGAGGATTCAATGGGATACACCCCGCCTTTGCTACCTATGGCGGAGAGGGGGATCGCTGTGCCATCCATGGAGGCCCATGATCACCACTGTTACTGTCTGTGGAGGGCAACGCGAGCTGCTCATCTCCGCTCATTGGAGCAGAACCAATGCTATGCAAACCACAGAAATGCGCCAGCACTGAAGTATGTCGTGGGACAGACGGTCTGGCTGTCCACAAAGCAGGTCCTGTTTAAGACAGAGTCCTGGATGCTGTTTCCGCTCTACCTGGGCCCGTACACCATCACGCACATCATCAATGATGTTACTTTTCGGCTGGAACTGCCGCTTTGATGAAGCATCTATCCGACCTTCCACGTGTCCCGGATTAAACCCCTCTCCGCCAACCCTCTTTGCCCTCCTCCAGACCCCCCCTCTTCCCCCCCGGATCATTGATGGGTAAATCACCGACATGGTACAGAAGATCATGGACATCCATAGGCGCAGTTGTGGTCTCCAATACCTCGTTCACTGGAAGGGGAATGGGCCGGAGGAGAGGTCTTGGATCCCAGGTTCATTCATCCTCGACAAGGATATGGTGCTGGTGTTCCATTGAGTACACTCTCACAAGCCCAGTAGGATGCCAGGAGGCAGCCGTTGAAGGGGGGCAGAGAACTGTGTAGATCAGGCAAGCGTGTACCCCCTCCACTCCTGCTTCTGTTTCTTCGCGGCTCCGGAGCTCATCCGCACACCTGTGTGATTGGCTACACTCGCCGCCCTCATGGTCGCCAACATATTTAAGAGCCAGTGTGTGAATGCTTCTCTGCTGGACCGTTGGGTATTGCTGCTGAAAAAGCTACCAGTCTTTGCTTTTGGTGTTATTTTCCCCGTTGTCTCACCTTTGTGTCTTCTGCCTTTCAGGTTTGCTGCCACCTCTGCGGTGTGTTCTCCGGGGATGCGTGCGCTCGCCTGATCTTCTCCTCTCGCAAGACAAAGGACTCTCCACCCAGGTCAACCTGCCTATTCCTTATCCTTTATGTCCCATGCAGGAGTTCCCTGCTGGGCCCTCTGCTTAGAGCAGTACACCGTTTTCTCTTTTCTTTCACTCTCTCCCTCTCTTGATATCCCTCATCACTAATCCTCTCCCTCTTCTCTCTCCTCAGGCTGCGTGTAATCCAGCGTGCTCCTGCGTTTTATGCCAATTTAAGTTTGTGTCTTATTTAGCACTATTCATGATTTCTTGTTAGTTTTATTTAAGTTTGTGTATTTTGGAAATTTGGGTTTTCATTAAAGTTGTGTTCATTTTACCACCTGAGTCTGAGTGTTCATCCAGAGTGGTTTACTCTGTGTTTGAGCCTCTCTGATGTTAAACTATGACAGGACTCAAACATGCAAATGCTGTTGTTGGACTTCAGTTCAGCATTCAACACAATCATCCAGCACCACCTAATACAAAAACTCAGACAAAGAGCTACAAGAGGACTGACCCCCCACTGTAGCTTTCATTACTTACACAGTCACTGTGTGGCCTTGGGTCAGTGAAACGGAGATAGGCACTGCCCCATACACCACATGGTGTGTCACATGCTTTGGACGGGATTAACTTAACTATATACAGTATATATATATATATATATACAGTATATATATATATATATATATATATATATATATATATATATATATATATATATATATATATATATATATATATATATATATATATATATATATATATGTATATGTATATATATTTTTTTTTTCCCCAAAACACTAAAATTATCCACTTAAATATATGCCTAAGGCAGACGTGTTCACTCCCAAAGCAGGTCCAGAATTGCAGGAAGCATCCACACACACTGATCTTTATATGAGCATCACCCGACGCTCTTGTCAGCTCACCTGCGCTATTTTTTTTGCTTTATTTAACCTAAGTTGGCAAAAGCTACACATATGCTAATTTAAGTTGGCAAAAGTTCACCAATGCTGAATGCTATGCTGGGAAATGCTAGCAAAATCTGGAAAAGTTGGTGTGTGCTGGATTAAAAAAATACCTGCTCACGAAGGTAATTTCACCGACGTTTGGACTAATTTCTCTTGTTTTTCATAACGTCTGTATAACTCGGTCCAAAACATATAGTGTGAACCCCGCTTTAAAGAAGAGGAATGTGCAGGTTGTTTGTCCATTAGTTATTCTCATCACTTCACTGTACAAGTCAAACAAATCTCATTCAAAAATGTAAAGGAAATTGAATGGGAAGAGAATTGCCAATAGCTTAATGTAACATTAAGACGCACTTCTGTAGGCCTCTCTGGGTCCCTCTCTTTGACAGCAGACGATGTTCCAATCTCCTCCCAGAACAGCCCTAACTGGACCAAATGTAGCCAATGTGACAAAAATATGAACCTTGGTGAGGACTTTGAGTTGTAAAAATTCTCAAACTTTGAGCTAAAATGTTTGTTAATTTTGCTCAGTGGCATATGTGGTTTTGTCATTTTACATCTAGTTTGCGAGTTTTAGTGCTTCGGCCTACCGACTGTCATGACAACTGCTCTGTAAACTGTGGTTACATGTGTGTGTGTTTCTGCTTCTGCACCGTGGTTGTGATTGCTGTTTGGTGCATGGAGAAGGCACACACCATGACCCAGGAACACAGAGCCTGATGGAGTGTACTTTCCAGTTCCTCACTCACTGTTTCTCTGACTGTTGTGAGTGCAAATATTATTATCATCAAACTGAGCTAACTTTCCTTTAGTTCTGTGGACCTTATTTACTCAAAATGTAGTGGATGGTATAAAAGCTCTAAACAAAAGAGTGAAAAGATTTTTAGAAGAAAAAAATTGGAAGAAAAGAAACAAAAATGTTTAGAAAAAAGTCTGCAAATTTACAATAATGTTCAGAAACACATTGCAAGAAAATAATTAGAAGCATACATTTCTTCCCTTGTACATGATGACAGACCAGTTTATTACAGTAGTGCCACTCTTTTACCTTCTAGTATATTACAATCAGATTCTTGGACAAACATTAGTCAGGACAATCTTTTCTCTGCTCTAGTGCTCTATGTTCACATTAACCCTCGGTGTCAGTCGGCAGCAGATGTGATACATCAGCATGGTTCTGATGGTTTTGTCTCTCAGGCCGTAAATCAGTGAACTCAGAAACTTGGGGACGAGGACCATAAAAATAAAGAAAACGTTCCAGATCCGCATTATGGTTGCTCTGTCAAGGACCTTGGAGATCCCGGTGATCAGGGGGTCATGGACCGTTGCACACAGAGACAGGCTCAGCTGGATTAGGTGCAACAGCAGAGTGTTACGAGCTTTCCGGGCTGAGGCTTTATCAACTGAAGCTGAGCGGGACACAACGGCAACTCTGACATAAGAGGAGGTGATCACCATGGCAGCTGAGACAAACAGGACACCAGAATAGATCTTGTTGTACAGGTCGGACATTTGCGTGAGATTCATGGAGAGACTACTGCAAAAATCATTCATCAGCAGGGTCTTTAGATCACTGAAAGTAAAGTCCAAGAGCAGAAGAAATTTGATTAAGACAGTTACCGAAACAAAGGCCCAAACCATGACTATCCCCATCAAGGTGTTTCTGATGGTGGCAATGGTGGCATGTCTCAGTGGGTGGCACACGGCCACGTACCGCTCCAGAGCCATCAGCACCACTGTAAATGGTGCGATCCTGGAGAGGAGGTCAGCGATAGATACTAGAAATCCACATGCAGGATAAGTCAGTCTTACCCTGAATATGGATAAAAAAATGAAGAGCTGACTCACAGGTATGTACATGGTGTCAGAGACAAGCAGATTAAACAGGAGGATGTAACAGGAACTTTCACGAAACACAGGTTTACTCGTGAGAGTGACTATCATGATGCTGTTAATGAAGAGGAACACACAGCATACGGTGGTTGTTGGAGCAAAGACAAGTAACAGTTCCAGAAATGTCCGGTACTGCAGTCCAGAGGTGTGGTTGGACTGAGAACGGAGGCCAGACATCATCATAGAGAGGAGTTAAAAAAGCATAAAAACACAAAGCATGATGAACATTGTGAGGGAGTTGTTTCACAGAAGTTAAACACATTAGAAATGATGATCAACTTAAAGAGTTCAGACTTGTTTTGAAAAGTTTTGTTGTAGTTCACAAGCATCTAAAAACAAATCATGAACATTGTCAGGAAGTTTGAATGAGGTTGAATTTGTCAAAACCTAAAATATCCACAACCATTAATCAGTCAATCACAGAACCTTCATCAATAGAAACACATTATAAATGATCATGAATTCTGCATTGATAAAACATTTGATTATATAGTCATTTCAGTAATGTTCAATGAGTCAAAATCATCAACAACCCTGCAGACATAGAAAACACGTTAGTACAGATTATCAATCCTCCATTAATAAAATGGTTTGGACTTTTTTTCAGATTTCCTTTGTAGTTAAAAACACAAAACATAAAAAATTGTGAGTTATTTGACAACGTTTGAATCAGTCAGAAGAAAAAGTGTCTTCAGCCCTTCATCATTAACGCATTTGAATCAATCATAGATGCTCCGCTGATATAAAACACATTAGAAATGATCATTGACTCTGCATCACATTGAAAACACATCTGAAAATAACCATAGACCCTACATTCTTAGCAAATTACATTAGATACAGCAATCAACTTTATGTGTGCAGAACTGGTCTCGAGAGTTTTCCATATTTCACATGCATGTAAAAACACAGAACATGAAGATTACACATTAGATGGTTATTTCAAAGATGCAGAAAATATCAATGCAAAAAATATCCACAACCCTGTACTGACACAAAACCCATTAGAAATGATCATGGACTTTACACTGATAGCTAAATACATTAGAAACAATGCTCAGCTTCATGTGTTCAGAGCTGGTCTGCAGTTTTCCGTAGTTCATGTTCTTTTAAAAACAACTCCACTCCCACCTTTGAGATACTGTTGCCATAGTAGCAAAAGTTAGTGATACAGTCCTTATAACATTGCTGGAGAAGTCAGGGTTTAATTGTTTTTAGTTTTACTTCATTTTAAAGGTGTGTGTTGCTTCTCCTTCCTGTTTATTTTGAGGAATTAAATAGATTAGGAAGATCTTGTCTCAGATCTTCCTAATCTATGAGGAAGATCTGTGAGGAAATGAGCTTTCTCCGTAGGATTGCTGGACTCACCCTCAGAGATAGGGTGAGGAGCTCAGTCATCCGGGAGAGGCTCAGAGTAGAACCGCTGTTCCTCCACATTGAAAGGAGTCAGTTGAGGTGGTATGGGCATGTGATTAGGATATTTCCTGAACACCTCCCACTTGAGGTGTTTCGGGCACGTCCCACTGGAAGGAGACCCCAGGGCAGACTCAGGACTCGGTGGAGAGACTATGTCTCCCAGCTGGTCTGGGAACACCTTGATATCCTCTCTGAAGACCTGGAGCAGGTGGCGGGGGAGAGGGAAGTCTGGGCTTCTCTACTTGAACTGCTGCCTCCGCGACCAGGACCTCCGGAAAAGCGATAGAAAATGGATAGATGGATGGATGGATGGATGGATCTTGTCTCAGAGTGATGCTGAGACATTCGTCCATGCTTCTGTTAGTTCTAGATCAGATTATTGTAATTCTTTATTACCAAGCTGTCCCCAGAATGGTGACCTAGTGGTAGAGCATCTGCCCCACAGCCCAAAGTTGTGGGTTCAAGCCCCAGCTGGGTCATACCAAAGAACATACAACAATGATACTTTTCACCTTCAAGCTTGGTGCTCAGAAAAATAGAATGGGGAAAGGAAAGTTGGCTCCCTAGCCACAGGGGGAAGCACAAAACCAGTGTACTTCATGTGCTGGTCCCTAAATGGGAGCATGTACAGGAATGGGGAGGGTTGTGTCAGGTAGGGTGTAAAATTCTTTCCAAATCAATATGTGGACCCATGATCCACTGTGGTGACCCCAACTAGGGAGCAGCCGAAAGTCTGTGTGTTTATCTACCTATAGCTTTGAACAGGAACTTAGGCCATTCTTGTTTTTGTTGACTCACATTGACTAATATGCTATTCTCACCTTGAATAGGGAATTTTTAAAAATACACCATTAAACTGTTCTTCCGGGCAACCAGCAAACCCTCAAAAATTGTATTTTCTTATTTTTATCCTGGAAAATGAGTTGATTCCTGTCAAATGAAAGATTTTTTAAAAACAGTAAAATATAAGTGTCATGATAGGTAATAATTAACAGCTCACATGCAGGGAGTGACACCAGAGAAAACACACAATGACACAGAGAAGTAAATTTATATGGATTTATTAATTCAAAAGGGAAAGCTGCATTAATGAAAGATGTCACTCGCCAGAGGAAGACCCAGAATTGAGGGAGAGACCAGAGCAGGTTAGATAAAAAAGGAGACTGAAAAGGGAAATTAGGACTGCACTCACGTGGGACAGCCACGTGCTGGGTAACAAACTGCGAACAAGGAGTAGATGCTGGAAGGCAGGAGCAGAGCTGGGTGAGGTGTCTGACCGGGTGGATATGGCTGCTGTAGTGTTGATGATGATGAGGCAGGTGAGCGCTCAACAACCCCAGAGACACAACACGAAGATTGTAGCAACCTGTAGAGGAGAGGTCAAGAGGAATTAATGATTTTCCTTGGAGAAAAAGAATATGAATTTATTTGCTTGTTTAACAGGTAGTATACCCAATGAGCCAGCGCTGAAGCATTCAAGTGAAGGTCTTTTAAAGCACTGGCGAGGCAGAGGCAACAGGAGCGTCTCATCATGCAGGTGAGGTGATTGCCTGCGGAGTCGGGGAAAGTTGAACAGGAAGGGAGGGGGAAAGTGCTCTCACCTGAACATGACAATGCCCCCCCCTCCCCCAAGGGGTGGCTCCTGGCGGTCCACTGGGCTTGTTGTGATGCGCCTTGTGAAAGGCCTGGACCATCCCGTTGTCATGGAAGTAGGAACCAGGGATCCACAATCTTTCTTCTGGTCCGTAGTCCGTAGTCTCTTCAGCAGGTGTTTTCACTGATCAGCAATCAGTGGGAAGAAATTCAATGGAATCTGCTGTTGAAGACACTGGCTGGAGGTAAAGCCTGCAGGGTCTTGGCCCTCCATGGCACATGATTGGACACCCCTGATGTAGGTGGTTTGACCGTCAAGGATCCGAGTGGGGGAGGTGGTTTCAGGGGAGGACAGAGAGGGCTGGTGGAAAGGGGCTTGATTTTCAAAACCTGGAAGGTGGGGTGTTACCTCATCACCGGCGAGAGCTTCACGAGGACTGTGACATTATTAATTACCCTGGAGATGGGAAATGGGCCCAGGAAACGAAGAGAAAGCTTCCTGGACTCCATCTTCAAGGGCACCTTGTCCACAAACAACCACACCTGCTGCCCAATGGAGTACTTGGGGGCAGGAGTATGCCTGTGGTCCGCATACTGGCGGTTGCATTCAGCTTAATGGGTGAAGGAAGCACGAGTTGCCTTCCAGATCCAGCGACAGCAGCGTGCGTGGGCCCCCACTGATGGTACTGCCACATCCCTCTCCACCATAGGTAACAGAGGGGGATTGTACCCCATACAGACGTGGACAAAATTGTTGGTACCCATCTGTTAATGAAAGAAAAACCCACAATGGTCACAGAAATAACTTGAATCTGATAAAAGTGGTAATAAATAAAAATTCTATGAAAATTAACCATTGAAAATCAGACAATGCTTTTGAATTGTTGTTCAACAGAATTATTTTAAAAAACAAACTCATAAAACAGGCCTGGACAAAAATGATGGTACCCCTAGAAAAGATTGAAAATAATGTGACCATAGGGACATGTTCAACCAAGATGTGTCCTCTAATTAACATCACAGGTGTCTACAAACTTGTAATCAGTCAGTCGGCCTACTTAAAGGGTGACAAGTAGTCACTGTGCTGTTTGTTGGCATGGTGTGTACCACACTAAATATGGACCAGAGGAAGCAAAGGAGAGAGTTGTCTCAGGAGATTAGAAAGAAAATTAGAGACAAGGATGTTAAAGGTAAAGGCTGTAAGACCATCTCCAAGCAGCTTGATGTTACTGTGACTACAGTTGCACTTACTATTCAGAAATTTAAGATCAACAGGACTGTAGCCAACCTCCCTGGACATGGCTGCAGGAAGAGACAGATAATGCGAATGGTAACAAAAGAGCCCAGAACAACCTCTAAACACATTCATGGTGAACTCCAAGGTCAAGGTACATCAGTAGCCACAGTTACGTACATGAGCAAAATTTCTGCTTCTGATTACAATTCAGATCAGAATTTTACTGTTTACATGGATCCTGAAAAAGCTGATCTGATTAGGAGGTGCGTTTCCATGTGTCACACATTTGAATGGAATAAATCATTTTGACATGCGCACGTCGACATTTCGACATTCAAAAAATAGTAGAAGAAGAAGCAACTTCCGGTGTTAGCAAGCCCCGCTTAGTCTAGAAATTGACCTGTATTGTGTTATTCAGACTGTACTTTTGCTTCTGCTGGTCTCCGTAATGAAGCTACAAGTACATACTTCTGCATATGACGAACAGCAGGGGACAGCAGGACGATACAGACCAGTTTTGTTTTACTCCCGCTATTTTTTCTGCTAGCTGCTGCTAAGGCGGAAATACATCACGTCGACGTGCAGCTGGTGTACAGACATGCGCAGTAAACATATTTTCTGCCCTACGTTCGGAATAAGTGTTTTCAAGTGCACCATTCCGATTAACAATCGGCATAACCCACCCCTCTAAATCGGAATGAAATTTTGATCAGAATGAGCGTGATCGGGTTAGAATATTCAGATTGTCATGTTTACATGAAGCATTTTTATTCCGATCAGGCTTTTAATCCAGTTACTTGTGTCCATGTAAACATAGCCAGTGTCAGATCGCACCATCCGTCGTTGTTTGAGCCAAAGTGGACTCCATGGGAGACGACCAAGGAGGACACCACTGTTGAAAACAAATCATAAAAAAGCCAGACTGGAATTTGTCAAACTGCATGTTGGCAAGCCACAAAGCTTCTGGGAGAATGTCCTATTGACAGACGAGACAAAACTGCACATTTTTGGCAAGGCACATCAGCTCTATGTTCACAGACGCAAAAATGAAGCATACCAAGAAAAGAACACTGTCCCTACTGTGAAACATGGAGGAGGTTCTGCTATGTTCTGGGGCTGCTTTGCTGCATCTGGCACAGGGTGTCTTGAATCTGTGCAGAGTACAATGAAATCTCAAGACTATCAAGGTATTCTAGAGAGAAATGTGCTGCCCAGTGTCAGACAGCTTGGTCTCAGTCGCAGGTCATGGGTCTTGCAAAAGGATAATGACCCAAAACACAGCTAAAAACACCCAAGAATGTCTAAGAGTGAAACATTGGACTATTCTAAAGTGACCTTCTATAAACCCTGATCTAAATCCCATTGAGCATCTGTGGAAGGAGATGAAACATGCCATCTGGAGAAGACACCCTTCAAACCTGAGAAAACTTGAGCAGTTTGCTCATGAGGAGTGGGCCAAAATACCTGCTGCTAAAATAGGACTGCACTCATGTGGGAGAAACAGAGAACCCGGCAGTGAAATGCAGCACAAACGACAAACCAGGAGTAGATGCTGGAAGGAAGGAGTAGAGCTGGGTGAGATGTCTGACTGGGTGGAAATGGTTGCTGAAGTGGTGATGATGATGAGACAGGTGAGTGCACAAAAACCCTGGAGATGCACCACAAAGATGGTAGCAACCTGTAGAGGAGAGGACTAGAGGAATTAATGATTTTCCTTGGAGAGAAAGAACATAAACTTGCTTGTTTAACAGGTAGTATACCCAACGAGCCAGCGTTGAAGTATCGAAGTGAAAATCCTTTAAAGTGAGGCAGAGGCAGCAAGTGCGTCTCATCACGCAGGTGAGGTGATTGCCCGCGGAGTCGGGGAAAGTTGAACAGGAAGGGAGGGGGAGAGTGCTTTCACCAGAACATGACAATAAGGAAGTTTTATGAACAAAAGTTGAGTTTCATTGCTGAATGATCAAGTGTGTGACTAAAGCAATAAGTTGGTTCATTTATAATCTGACAAAAGCCAAATAAATCCAGTAGAGAATCATATGCTATTACTTTAAACATCTGCATGAATAATGAAAATTCCAACTATAGTGACCTCCCTCAATGGTTTGTTCATTTTTTTCAGCAAAATATAGTTGTTCACTTTAACTATGTGCTGAAACCATTTGTTAATGAATTTCAACTTGGTTCAGGGACTTCCTCGCCGATTTTGGAGAGCATGTATGAGTTTCGTGTATTGGGCCACACACCTCCATGACAGTTGATTGGTAAACTGAATTAACATGTGTTGGTCGCTGCTTGTAAACAGTGGATGTGATGGCCGTGTGGGGTGCTGGGCAGTCAGAGGTGGCCTGATGAGATGCACAAAAGACCATTTGACGCTGTGGGAGTAGAAGGGACACAACCAGGACTCCGGACCGAAGAGCCTGATAGAGGGCACATCCCACTTCCTAGCTCTATGTTGGTCTTCCTCTTTTGAGCACACATTTTAGCCTTTTATTAATCAGACACAGTGAAAAGAGGCAGGAAATTGGGTGGAAAGCAGTTGAGAGAGATATTCACAAAAGTTTGCCTGGGCCAGGACTCCAACCTCTGCTGCCTGTGTGAGCAGCATGCTCTAAGTCAGTATTTTTCAACCTTTTTTGAGAAAAGGAACCCTCCTACTCTCACCCCCATGGACCTTCTTCCAGTTTTTTTAGCTCCTGCCGCCGATCTGATCCATTGTTTGGCTCAAAGAGCTAGACAGCGGAAAAGAGGGAAGAGAGGGGGGATTCTCACTCGACTACAAAAAAGAGGCACGCGAACAGCCTTGCCTGGCATATTTCTATCCAATGCCAATTCTCTCCTGAACAAGGTAGAAGAATTAAGACTGCTGATGCGTTTCAAGGACCTCGCTTCCTCGTCTGTCATCTGCTTCTCTGAGACCTGGCTTAATGAGAACATTCCAGATTGCGCAATCAGCCTCGAGGGATTTCAGCTGATTCGTGCTGACTGCGTCACAGAGCTGTCCGGTAAGTCTATTGGAGGAGGAGTGTGCTTCTATATTAACAACAGCTGGTGCTCTGATGTAACGGTGATTTCCAAACACTGTTCTCCCGCCCTGGAATTTCTTTCTATTAACTGCAAGCCATTTTATTCCCCGCGGGAGTTTGCCTCATTCATCCTCGTCGCTGTGTACGCCCCTCCCGACGTGGATACGCGCGAAGCTCAGCGCGTGCTCGCAGAACACATCCAAAATACGGAGCGGAACTTTCCAGACTCCCTGGTTATCGTGGTGGGCGATTTTAACCAGAGCAATCTGAGTCACGAGCTCCCCCGCTACAAACAGTGTATTAAATGTCCAACCAGAGGAAATAACACGCTGGATCACTGTTATACTTCAGTAAAGGACGCATATCGCGCTGTTCCCCGCGCTGCTCTGATCACGTGATGGTCCACCTCATCCCCACATACAAACAAAGACTGAAACTCACTAAACCTGTTGTGACTACCACAAAGAAATTGACCAGTGAAGCTGGAGAGAAACTGACTGGGGCATGTTTAAAAGAGCCACACATGATCTTAATGAGTACACAGACACTGTGAACTCGTATATCAACTTCTGTGAGGAGGACATCCTCCCATCGCGCACCAGGGTAAGATATTCTAATGACAAGCCCTGGTTCACAGCTAAGCTCAGACGGATCAGGAAGGAGAAGGAAGCAGCGTTGAAAAGTGGAGACAGGGACTGCTACAGAGAGGTCAAATATCGGTTTAACAGAGAGCTGAGGAAAGCTAAATCTGTGTATTCTGAGAAACTCCAGCAGCAGTTCACTGCTAATGACTCGGCTTCTGTGTGGAGAGGACTGAGGCTAATCACCAACTATCGGCCTCAGGCTTCTAAAGGTCAGGATGACAAAGCCCTTTGTCAAAGACTGTCCCAACATTACGCCCGTTTTGACACCTCGTCAGCTGTGTCCAACTCACCCACTCCACCCAGCTCCACTGCCTCCTCAGCCCCTAATTCATCAAAAGCGGTCCCCCCCTCCTCCTCCTCCTCCTCCCCCCCTCCCCTTGTCATCAGTGAGCAGGACGTGCACAGACAGTTCTCCAGACTGAACCCGTGCAAGGCCCCCGGGCCGGACGGTGTGTCTCCCTCCACCCTGAGACACTGTGCGAAAGAGCTGGCTCCTGTCTTCACAGACATTTTTAACACCTCCCTTAAGCAATGTCAGTGCCGACCTGCCTCAAATCCTCCACCATCATCCCTGTCCCCAAGAAGCCACGGATTACTGGACTTAACGACTACAGACCTGTAGCGCTCACCTCTGTAGTCATGAAGTCCTTTGAGCGCCTGTTCCTGTCTCACCTCAAGTCCATCACCACACCCCTCCTAGACCCGCTGCAGTTTGCCTACCGTGCTAACAGGTCTGTGGACGACGCAGTCAACCTGGCCCTCCACTCCATCCTGCAGTTCCTGGACTCCCCCGGAACCTACGCCAGGATTCTGTTTGTGGACTTCAGCTCCGCATTCAACACCATCCGCCCCGATCTGCTCCAGGACAAGCTGTCCCTGCTCATCGTACCTGACTCCCTCTGCAGGTGGATCACCGACTTCTTGACGGACCGGAGACAGCATGTGCGGCTGGGGAAGTCTGTCTCAGACTCTGTTAGCATCAGCATTGGTTCACCCCAGGGCTGTGTACTTTCCCCCCTACTCTTCTCCCTTTATACCAACTCCTGCACCTACTCCCACCAGTCTGTTAAGCTGATTAAGTTTGCGGACGACACCACCCTCATCGGGCTCATCTCCAACGGCGACGAGTCCGCCTACAGAGAAGAGGTGGCCAAGCTGGCGTCCTGGTGCAGCCACAACAACCTGCAGCTGAATGCTCTGAAGACAGCGGAGATGATTGTGGACTTCAGGAAAGTCACATCCCCCCTGCCCCCCCTCACCATCACAGGCTCTCCCATCACCATTGCAGATTCCTTTCGCTTCTTGGGCACCATCATCACCCGGGACCTCAAATGGAAGCCAACCATCAGCTCCCTCATCAAAAAGGCCCAGCAGAGGATGTTCTTTCTGCGGCAGCTGAGGAAGCTCAAGCTACCCACCAAGATGTTAGTGCAGTTCTACATGGCCATCATCGAGTCCATCCTCACCTCCTCCATAACTGTGTGGTATGCAGGAGCCACTGCCAGGGACAGACTAAGGCTGCAGCGCGTCGTGCACACTGCTGAGAAGGTGATAGGCTGCGAGCTCCCATCTCTCCAGGACCTGTACATCTCCAGGATCCGGAGGCATGCTGGCCGGATCATAGCCGATCCTTCACATCCTGGTCACGTGCTGTTTGCCCCCCTCCCCTCAGGTAGAAGGCTTCGGTCAATTCGGACTAAAACCTCCCGGCACATGAACAGCTTTTTCCCCTCTGCCATCAGACTGCTGAACACTAAGTGACTTTTGACTCTCGTGCACTATGTACAGCAGCTCAGCCAGACTCATGTCAATCATCACTGTTTTTGAGATGAGAGATGAGATGAGATGAGATTCAACTTTATTGTCATTACACATGTATGAATACAAGGTAACGAAACGTGACTTGGCATTTGGGCACGCTCTGCAGAGCGCATCCAAGGCCGGGGCAGCCGCTAGGCGCCAGTCATGACGGTCGTGACGGCCAAGTATTTTCTGTTGCATTATTGACTGCACTATGTGGTACTTCACATTATCTGCTACATGCTAATTTTTTAAAACTGCCTTGACTAGTACTACTCATTATTACTAGTATTATTATTATTATTACTTATTATTACTTATTTTTCTACACTTATTGCACGTTTCTAGTCCTTTAGTTTTTTTTAGTTTATCCCTTTTTCTCATTATGTTTTTAATGTTGCAGCATGGCACCGAGACAAATTCCTAGTTTGTGTATTCTGATTCTGATTCTGATTCTGATTCTTTACACTGAAAAAATCTCAGGAAAACCCATCAATCAAAAACTTTACAAAATGACACACTGTAGCCTATTACAGCATATGTACCACTCATCACTTGCAAGCAGCTTTGTAACTGCACCTCTCATCAATCAAAAAATCCTTTTAGTTTCTCTCAGAGCTCACACAAATGTGGGACAGCACTTCTCCATGTAACAGCCATCAGACCTCAATATGGAACAATAAGGTGTTATGCTCCACTCCCATTTCCTCACATAAAAATTCAAATATGTGGCTTTTCAGAGATCTTGTCTAGACAAATTTTACCATCCGCATGACATCATCCACCACAGAAGCTAGGTCTGCTGGTAAAGTCTTGGCAATGAGCACCTCATGATGCAAACTAGTGTGTAACAACAACATCTGGGTTTCTCTTTTTCACTCTGCTAACAAAGCCTTTGGTGGGCCTGACCCTAGCGGCTACCCAACCAGTACAAGTCCCACTTCAGAGTCTGAATCTTTCCCCTAACATGTCTCAACAAGGTCAATGACCAACACAAAACATATGAAGAAGAGGAGGAAGTGGAAGAAGACAGTAGCCATTATTGT
Source organism: Pholidichthys leucotaenia (assembly GCA_020510985.1). Taxonomy (NCBI): domain Eukaryota; kingdom Metazoa; phylum Chordata; class Actinopteri; order Cichliformes; family Pholidichthyidae; genus Pholidichthys; species Pholidichthys leucotaenia. Next base: position 297,898,901 of record CM035844.1, on the reverse strand, counting down.
TTTCATACTGCCAGCTAGTGACATGTAAGAGCCACTACAGTAGGGCTATTCAATTACAAAATCAGATGTATCTCAACTTTAAATCAAGATATGTACAGCATCTCACAAAAGTGAGTACACCCCTCACATTTTTGTAAATATTTTATTACTAGTGCATACCCGTGCATACCCGTCCATGCCCATAGAAACCAAGTATAAGCAAGTATTTCTGCATGTCCGTTGCTGAAGGGTCTCCTCCTGTGTGAGACAGCTGTGTTGTTCACAGTCATGCCACAAGCATCACTGACAGAGATTTCTTGAATTTATAGAGTGCCTTCTGCCTTACTGAGTGACATTTCCTGATGTCCTGCTTCGAATGGGTGTGGTTTAAAGTAGTGTGTCACATTCGGTCTCAGCTTCTCTGTGCCTTGCCTGGTGTGCAGCGTTGGTGGCCAGCTGACTATTCCACATCTCCTAGGTCTCAGCTTGTCTGTGCCTTGTGTGGCGTGCAGCGTTGCTTGCTTTGAGGGCATTTCGGGCTTCAAGTGACTCAGCACGTGCACGGTGCACTGCCACATGTTTCCTTGCTACTGATAATTGATAACTGATAACTCTAACCTCAAGACAGTGCTTCCTAAATTCTACCAGCATGTCTCCTGTCACACAAGAGGGGACAAAACATTGGACCATGTTTACACCAATATTGTGGGAGCCTACACAGCAACTCCCCTCCCCCACCTAGGTCAGTCTGATTACTTATCTTTGTTCCTTACCCCCAAGTATGTACCGCTCATCAACAGGGTGAAGCCATCAGTGAGGACCATCAAAGTGTGGCCAGAGGGGGTTGACTCTGTGCTCCAGGAAAAGTTTAGGAACAAAGACTGGAGTATGTTCACCTCTCAGGCTGCCTGTGGCTCCCACATAAACATCGACTCTTACACCCACTCAGTCCTGGACCATATCAACACCACTATTGACAGTGTCACCACGGAAAGACAGATCACCATGTACGTAAGTCAACAGCCAGGAAAGGTGTCGAGGAGGAGGGGGCGACAGCCGAAACGAACCGGGCATGGAGCGCTGACGGGACAGCAGGAGACGATGACCCGGGGGGAGAGGCTGCGGGGATTCCCTTCTGACGAGGCGCGGGAGTGACAGCTGTGTGGGAGGTACAGCCTTTGCGGCGACCTGGAACTGGATCTGGACAGGGTTCATGCTGAGGTTGAAAGCAGATGTGACGACGGTTTCTAGCAGAGGGCGAGGCAAAGGTGAGGTCCGGGAATCGCCGCTCCTGTGCGGAGACAGAGGCGAGCAGGTCGGCAAACTCAGGGAAGTCACTTAACTCGGGGTTCCTCTCCACCAGTCTGACTGCCGCCGTCACATGCTTGATTATTTGTGTGGGGTGAACAGCAGAACGAGCTGCCGCCACTCGGTCCCAGATGGAAGCAGCTGCGAGTTGCAGCTTCTCTGGGGGATTCCCGAATGACAACATTCTCCGGCGGGGATCACCCCGAGGTGGTGCGAACTCCTGGACCAGAATGGAGGCAGGAACTGGATCCGGACGTGAGGACAGAGATGCCTCCTCTTCGGCTTCCTGCCGGGGTTTCCCTCCAGCCCACAGAGTATCTTGCGCTGTGCGGCGATGTCATCTCTCCTCACGCTGACTTCAGGGTGATTAGCGAAGCGGGGGAGATGATTTAAGCCTCATTTCCACTAGCCCAGCACACCTCGGAACTGCTCGATTCACTTCAATACGGCTTGGAATGCTTCTGTCTCCATTAGCACGGTGTTGTGCTTGGGCTGGGATAGTTTATAACAGCGAGGCGGTGCCACACTCCCAGCGAGGCGGCGCCACACTCCCAGCGAGGCGGGGCCACACTCCCGTGACATAACGCACGCGACTGAGTCCTTCATTACACGAGACAAAATGGAGGATCCAACAACCACCATTTTGATGTTGACAGTTATCAGTATTACAGGAATGACATTATGCTGTGTGTGTGTTTCAGTTAATTAACCAGCATAGGAGGGAGGCGATGTCGGTAAGCTCATTTTATAGTCATATTATTCTTGTGTACAGCATTTTGATGTTGACAGGTTATCATTATTACATGAATTACATTGTGTATGCTGTGTGTGTGTTTTTCAGTTGGCTGTGTTGGTGCAAAATACTCGCTGCAGACCGCGTGTCTGGACAGAACATCGTAGCTCGCATTGATGGGAGGATGTTGTTCCCAGCTTCTCCACCCAGCAGTGGTTGCAGAATTTCAGGATGTCCAAGGACACTTTCACCTACCTGTGTCAGAAATTGCGTCCATGCATGGAGCGGCAAGATACGACGTTCCGCTTATGTGTGCCGCTGAGGGAGAGAGTGGCCATCGCACTGTGGAAGCTTGCTACCGGTTCAGAGTACCGCAGTATTGGACATCTTTTTGCGGTCAGCATCACAACAGGGTGCAGGTGTGTGCAGGATTTTTGTGCAGCAGCAGAGTCATCGCTTGTTCCAGAACTGCTTCATTTTCCCGATGAAGGGAGATTCATGGAAATGTCGGCCTACATCGAGAATCGGTGGGGGCTACCATTATGCGTTGGTGCCATCGATGGCTCCCACATACCCATCATAGCACCAGAAGAATGTCACACTGACTACTTCAATCATAAAGGCTGGCACTCCATAATCCTTCAAGGTGTGGTTGATGGAAAGGGTTTGTTCTGGAATGTGTTTGCTGGGCTTCCAGGGAGCATGCATGATGCTAGGGTGCTGAGACTGTCCATACTGTGGGAATTAGCTAGTCGGGGAAACCTCTTCCCACCTATCAGGAACATCGGTGCGTTATGTACGGGATACTACATCCTAGGGGACTCAGCTTATCCACTCCAAAATTGGCTGTTGAAACCATTCCCTGACACCGGACGACTGACTGAAGAACAGCACACGTTCAACCAGACCATCAGTCGTGTACGTGTGGCTGTTGAGAATGCTTTTGGCAGGCTTAAGGGAAGGTGGCGCTGCCTTTTAAAAAGGAATGACTGCGACATCGAACTTGTGAAATCCATGGTGGTGACTTGTGCACTGCACAATCTGTGTGAGACTCATGGAGATGCCTTTGACACTGCATTGGATGCTGCAGCAGATGAAGTGGTGGAGTCAGCTGCAGAGTTAGCTGAGGACCGTGTTGGGGGTGTAAGAGATGCTGTGATGCAGTACTTGTGTACAAATAATTAAAAAGAGAATTTTGTCATTATTCATGTGTGTAAATATTTCTAACGTCTGTGTTTAATGAATAAAATGTTGTGCACTTTTCATCTGTCTCATTTGCTTTGCTGGAACTGCAAATTGACATAGTAATTATGTTTAGAAAAATGTTATATTTCAATTTAAGCCTATCCCACAAAAAATAAGTCTTAATAGTTTTAAGAAGCACACATTATGTTGAGAAAAGTGTTATATGTCAATTTTATCCTATCCAACTTTTACTTTCTAAATAAGTGTAAATATTTCTAAAAAGCACACATTATTAGAAATATGTTATATTTCAATTTAATACTATCCCACTTGTACTTACAAAAAAGTGTGAATATTCGTAAAAAGAACACACATGCAAAAGGTAGCACCACAAGCAGTGGGTCATAACGGTTTTGGGCAACAGCAACACAATTGTGTAATCCTTGCCAATCTGTCTGCTGTTATTTAATGTTTAACAGTTAAGGGACGGATGATTATATGCGGCAAAACTGAAGAAACGCTCTGATAAAAATGCTTCAAAAACAAAAGTCACTTTTGGTTTGAATTAACTGCCAAATGACCTAGAAATAATGAGCTGAAACTTGTTTTTATCCGTATTAAATAATGAGACAGTGGCACACTGGCCAACACCAAATTGTATTATTTTTTACATCATAGGGCATTTTGGATGTACTGAATAAAAAAAAAATCATGTTTTTCACCTTCAGGTCAACATTTGGAACAACAGTATTGGTATTTTCCGTTTAGATGATGCTACATTCCTTGTAAAGTATTGTAATTCTCTGAATTTGGAATACCGATAGAACATTCAATTTACATATACTTACTTTTTTAAATACTTTGACTTGTAAGCTTGATCAGTCTCTCCTGCTGCAATTTAAATTCCAACTGTGCAACTTCTTATAAGTTAACATAAAAAATGTAACCAAAGTTTAGAACTGGATAATGTGGTGCTAATTTTTGATGATATTTCAATAAAAACAACATAAACCTTACAAAAACATTTGTTCTTTGGTATAGTTAAAAATTACATTAATGCTAGGATTGACAGATCGTCACTTCCTTGTGGTAACGTATCGTCACTTCCTGTTTTGCTGTCTGCCTGTGTGGTTTGCTCTCCAGCTCTCGAGCCACTAGCTATGGCTACTAGCTCTCTTTCCTCTCCTCCTCTGGTGTGCTCTCTCTGTCAGATGTTTAGCTACACCTCTGCCTCTTTTAGTGATAACGGTAAATGTAATAAATGTTGTCTTTTTGAGGCGCTCGAGGCGAGGTTGTCTGATTTGGAATCCCGGCTCCACTGCATTGAAACACCGTCTGCGCCAGTTAATCTCGACGGACGCCCCTTAGCTGCAGCGGAGCTAGCTAGCTTAGGTCCCCCTGTCACCGGTTCCCCGGCTCTCCTCAGCAGCGAGGAGACTGGGTGGGTGACGGTGAGAAGGAAGCCTAGTCGCAAAGCCCCGGTTCACCACCAACCTGTTCACGTTTCTAATCGTTTTTCCCCGCTCAGCGACACACCCGCTGAGGAAAAAACTCTGATCATTGGCGACTCTGTAGTCAGAAACGTGAACCTAGAGACTCCAGCGGCCATAGTCAAATGCATTCCTGGGGCCAGAGCAGGCGACATCGAGTCAAATTTGAAAATGCTGGCTAAAAGTAACTGTAAATATTCCACAATTGTTATTCACGCCGGCATTAATGACATCCGTCTCCGGCAGTCGGAAGTCACGAAACTTAATGTAGAATCGGTGTGTGACTTTGCAAAAACGATGTCTGCCACTGTAGTGTTCTCTGGGCCCCTCCCCAATCTGACCAGTGATGACATGTTTAGTCGCTCGTCATCCTTGAACCGCTGGCTGTCTGTGTGGTGTCCTAAAAATGACGTGGGCTACATTGACAATTGGAGCTCTTTTTGGGGAAAACCTGGTCTTATGAGACGAGACAGCATTCATCCCACTTTGGATGGTGCTTCTCATTTATCTAACAATCTGGCATCTTTTTTATCCAAATTTCCAAAACCCTGACTACTCAGAGTTGGGACCAGGAAGCAGAGTCGCAGTCTTACACGCCTCTCTGCAGCTCCTCTTCATCCGCCACCCCTCAGCTTAGCCCCTGTCTTCCCCATCAGAGAATCGTTGTCTGCTCCCTCCAAAGTAAATAAAAATATAATGTATAAGCATCCCAAAGTGATAAAGCAAAATATTGGTAAAACTCAAATTAAACATAAAGCCTCTAAATTGAATGATTTGGCCTCTGTTCCTCCTCATAATTTAAAAATTAAATGTGGTTTATTAAATATTAGGTCTCTAACTCCCAAGTCTCTGTTAGTCCATGATCTGTTAATTGATCATCAGATTGATTTAATTTCCCTTACAGAGACTTGGTTAGGACAAGAGGATTATGTTGGTTTAAATGAATCAACTCCCTCTGGTTATTTAAACTGTCAAAATCCCAGAAGTTCTGGTCGTGGAGGAGGAGTAGCAACAATTTACCATTCCAAATTACTAGTTAATGTAAAGCAAAAAACATGTTATAATTCCTTTGAGGGCCTGGTCCTCAGTATTGGGCACTTTAGCAATTCCAGGTTAAACCCAATTTTATTTGCCATAGTTTATCGTCCCCCATCAACCTATTCAGAATTTTTATCCGAATTTCCTGATTTCTTAGCTGATTTAGTGCTGAAATCTGATAGAATAATTATAGTAGGGGACTTTAATATACATGTGGATGTAGATAGTGACTGCCTTAATGTGGCTTTTAATTCAATATTAGACTCGATTGGGTTTTCTCAGAAAGTAGGAAATTCTACTCATTACCTCCACCATACATTGGACCTTGTTCTGACATATGGCATAGAAATAGAAAATCTGGTAGTGTCTCCTCATAACCCTGTACTGTCAGACCATTGTCTGTTAACCTTTGATTTTACTATTTCTGACTATTTGGCTCCTAAAGAAAAATATTATCACAGTAGATGCCTCTCAGATGATGCTGTTTCCAAATTTATGCAGATTGTTTCCTCTATGCCATGTGTCAACACAACGGAAATAAGCTATAGACAGCTTGCTCCTTCTGTAATTGATAACATGGTGGATAGTGTTTCAGCTTCTCTGCATCAGGCTCTAGACTTGGTGGCCCCCTTAAAAAAGAAAAAGTCTAATCAGAGATTTTTAACTCCTTGGTTCAACACAGAAACTCGTAGCTTAAAACAGAAGACTCGTCAATTAGAAAGAAAATGGCGCTCTACTAATTTAGATGAAATCTATTTAGCTTGGAGAAATCATCTTTTAATTTATAAAAAATCTCTTAGAAAAGCTAGAACGAGTTATTACTCTGCATTAATAGAAGAGAACAAGAATAATCCCAGGTTTCTTTTCAGTACTGTAGCCAGGTTGACAAAGAGTCAGGACTCTGTCAATCCTAGCATCCCCTTAGAGCTTACTAGTCAGGACTTTATGAACTTTTTCAATAATAAAATTTCATCCATCAGAGATAAAATCAATCAGATTCTTCCCACAGTTAACTTAAATACTGTAACTACTACAACTCCTTCTATTGATGTCTGTCTTGATGAGTTTACTCCAATCGACCTTTGTGAGTTAGACAAAATAGTTTCCTCATCCAAACCTTCAACTTGTCTTTTAGACCCTATTCCTACCAGGTTATTTAAAGAAGTCTTCCCACTTATTGGTAGCTTTATTCTTCATACAATCAATTCTTCATTAACTTTAGGCCATGTACCGCAGGCTTTTAAAACGGCTGTAATTAAACCCTTACTCAAAAAGCCAACGCTAGATCCAGGAGCTTTAGCTAACTATAGACCAATCTCTAATCTCCCTTTCATTTCAAAAATCTTAGAAAGAGTTGTTGCTATGCAATTATTTGACCACCTGCAGGGAAATGGTTTATTTGAGGAGTTTCAATCTGGGTTTAGAATCCATCATAGCACTGAAACAGCCTTAGCGAAGGTCACTAACGACCTCCTCATTGCATCTGATAATGGACTAGTTTCTGTACTTGTCCTTTTAGATCTTAGTGCAGCTTTTGATACTATTGATCATAATATTCTACTTGATAGATTAGAACACTATGTTGGACTTAATGGAACTTCGTTGCAGTGGTTTAGATCTTATTTATCTGATAGGTTCCAGTTTGTTCATGTAAATGATGAGTTTTCTCTCAGCTCAAAGCTTAGTCATGGAGTTCCACAGGGATCTGTGCTTGGCCCTACTCTTTGTAGTTTATATATGCTTCCATTAGGCAACATTATTAGAAAGCACTGTATACATTTTCACTGTTATGCAGATGACACACAATTATACCTGTCAATGAAGCCAGATGATACTAATCAATTAGCCAAGTTAGAAGCCTGTCTTAAGGAAATCAAAGTTTGGATGACTTGTAATTTCCTGCTATTAAATTCAGATAAGACTGAAGTCATTCTTGTTGGTCCAAAAAACCTTAGAAATTCCTTTCCAAATCAAACTTTCAGTTTGGATGCAGTTACTCTTTCTCTTAATAGCTCTGTGAGGAACCTTGGAGTTATTTTTGATCAGGATTTGTCCTTCAATTCACATATTAAATTTGTTTCTAAGACTGCCTTCTATCATTTGCATAATATTGCCAAGATTAGGAGCATCTTGTCTCAGAGTGATGCTGAGAAGCTGATCCACGCTTTTGTTAGCTCAAGATTAGATTATTGTAATTCTTTATTATCAGGTTGTCCTAAAACATCTTTAAAAAGTCTTCAGCTGATCCAAAATGCTGCAGCAAGAGTTTTAACAGGTACTAGAAAGAGAGATCATATCTCTCCGGTTCTGGCCTCCCTTCATTGGCTTCCCATAGAGTTTAGAATTAAGTTTAAAATCCTTCTTCTTACTTACAAAGCTCTAAACAATCAGGCTCCTTTTTATTTAAAAGATCTGATACTACCGTATCATCCTAACAGAGCACTACGCTCCCAAAATGCAGGTTTACTTGTAATACCTAGAATCTCCAAAAGTACAATGGGAGGCAGAGCCTTCAGTTATCAAGCTCCTCTCCTGTGGAATCAGCTGCCAATCTGGATTCGGGAGTCAGACTCGATCTCTGTTTTTAAGAATAGGGCTAAAACCTACCTTTTTGATATAGCCTACAATTAGGGAGGGATCATGTGTTTTCTGAACCCTCCCTTAGTTATGCTGCTAATAGGTTTAGTCAGCCGGGGGACCTCCAGTAATGCACTGGGCCTCACTCCTTTCCTCACTCTCTATGAAATATTTTTTTTTTGCTGGTCATTAACATTTGTTTGTTCTCTCCCATAGATTGAGTCCCCATCGTGCTGTTTGCTCTCTACATGTCTGTTCTTTTCTTCTTCTCTATCCCCTCACCCCCCAGCCAGTCGCAGCAGATGACTGCCCCTCCCTGAGCCTGGTTCTGCTGGAGGTTTCTTCCTGTTAAAAGGGAGTTTTTCCTCTCCACCGTCGCCAAGTGCTTGCTCACAGGGGATCGCCTGATTGCTGGGGTCTTTCTGCAACTGTGGGGGTCCTCCCTACAGTTGATAGTGCTATGAGATGACTGTTGTTGTGAAATGGCGCTATATAAATAAAGTTGAATTGAATTGAATTGAATTGAATTACCTTTACAATGGTTGACCCCTGACAGGATGATCAGCCTCGTTTTCATCAGACTAGGCAATGGAATTTCTATGTAATTATACTGTTTTATAATTCAGTGTCATAACAGACAAACCACACTTTGATCCAAAACACTTCCATTTTATTATAAATAAAATATTCAAATTAAAAAAAAAAAAAATCAACACAACAAGAAGGTTAATCAACATTTTATACACGCCGACCACTGAGTGCCTCTACCAGCTTCCCAAACTGGGTCAGGAAGGCTCGGTTGAATGAAGCCGTCTCAGCCAGCTCCTGCCTTCTCAAGGCAGCAACCTACTCCTGGGCTACCCTCATGTGTTCTAAAACCTCCTGGCGGTGTCTCTCAAGCTGCTCTTGGCGCTATTGGTGCATCCTCTCCTGCCTCTCATGGAACCTCTCCTGCAGACGCTTGTCCTCCTCATGCGCCTCTGTCATCACTGATGCTATGTCCGAGATGGTATTGCGCCTTTTCCTCTTGGCTAGATGAAAGACAGAAAGTCAGGTGGTTACATGCTGTATCTAAAAATATCAAAAACATATACTATGGAATTACACTGGTGAATGCCTGTGGTGGGATGTGACTATATGCTTCATTGCTGTATTTAAGCTCAAATGTCATGTTGCTGCACTTCAATGGAGTGGATTGTGCACAGGGTGCTGTGATAGGGAACATCCCCCCATGCGATCCGAAAAGGATTGTATATTATGACTTCCAACAGTATTTCAACCAACACACCACCACACCTAAAAATGTGACTGTGTTGTTTAACACCGACAACAGACCACCACAGAATGTTTTTGACACAGACATAAAATTCCTTAATATGCGGCTATCGGAAATAACCTTAATCATAAAAAAGGGGGATAATCTCATGTTTACTCTGCCTTACCAACACTTGGACGAGGCCTCCCGGATACTGATGGAGCTGATGATGGAGACGGTGATGGAGCTCGTGATGGAGCTTGGGACGGAGCTTGTGATGGAGCTTGGGACGGAGCTTGGGATGGAGCTTGTGATCTGCCCGACACCGGTGTCGGCGCGACAGATTCACATTCTCCGTCAGACGCTGGAGAGTCCGTGCGGGCTGGCACGGCGAACGAGGGGGATGATTCTACAAGGAAAATGCACACAATAAAATACAGCACGAAAGTGCAAGATATACAGAAAAGACAATAGTTTTTAAAAAGATTACATAAGCTTATTTCAGCGTATTGTTCACATGAATACTTAAAAGAAAAGCGTGAGACCGCAGTGTGCTGCGATAAAGCAGAGCGATCATCATCCACAAATGAACAGCTTTTTTATTGCATAAATAAACTGAGCGTCTTACCGAATATATTTGCGAAAAAACGCACAAAAAAAAAAAAAACCTCACCGTTAAAGGACTCCGATGTCGTGGCTGTGTCGAGAGCCATGGCTCAGCCAATGCTAGCATGCCAATGGCCGTATATGGCGTCCATCTGGTCGAACCATTTCCAGTTCCTACGGTCCGCACCGCTTCTGCTGTTGTGGTCCTTTAACGCACGGTAATCACACTTCATTTTTTTTATTTTTTCCCTACACTGTTTGGCAGTCCGGGTGTGCCCCTGTGCTGCCAGGTGGTTGGAGACCTCCCGGTATATTTTTTCATTCCGGGTGGCTCTGTCTAACTCGCGCTGGATGCGATCGTCCGACAATGCAGTGAGCAGACACTGCACCTCCTCATTGGTCCATGGAATGCCCTTATTACGTGAAGCCATTTTTGAAATAGAATATGAAAATAGCACAGCAATACACTGAAAATAAACCGCCCACTGTGGTTGCGCACTGAGTAATGGCGGTCATGAAGATTCGGCAGAAGAGGTCGCTTTTCGTGACGTTACGACCTGACCAATCAGTGGCGGTTACGAACTGACCAATCAGTTGCGGTTACGAACTGACCAATCAGCGGCGGTTACAACCTGACCAATCAGCGGCGACCAGTCTGTTAACGTCACAACACGGCACAGCTCAACACTGCTGTACCCTGCCCTTGGCCAGGGCTGAGAATCACGGCTGCTAAACCGTGTTGGGGCTAGTGGAAAGGCGTACAAAGCGTGATGAGCCGTCCCGTGTCGTGCTAAAGCGTGCTAGTGGAAAAGGGCCCTTAGAATGTCCTCAGCTTGGTCCAGGTACCGGTGCACGTCGCTATGGAAGTCGAGGAGGGAGGCGGCAATGAGGATTTCATCGACGCACTCGAGGGCATCCGCCAGCTCATCACTCCGACTCTGAGCGCGGACCCTCCGCGACGGCATGCTTCCAGCACGGCACCCAGACAGGAAGGAGCAGTCCAACTGCAAACTCACCGGGAACGGCGTCTCGGTGTGATGCCTCTATTTAGACATCCTGGCAGCAGTCTACTCTCACAGTGGCCCTCGCAAGCCACCATAAGACGCCAACAAGTCACCGGTGAGTTTGCAATGGTGTTTATTCAGGATAAGGAACAGAGGATAATAGAAGGTAACATGAAATACAATGTAAAGAGCCACGGTGGGCTAAAACACACTATAATGGGAACGGGATAACAACAGGGTAAACTTACATTCGTAATGACGAGTAGACAGCGTCTGAGCCGGGGGATGCCCGATGCGTCAGACGATGAAGAGTTTTCACGGAGGTTTAACAGGAGTTTAACAGAGACTGCTGCATTGGGGTGCATTAAGCACCCGCTTTTAATGCCGGACACTAATGCCCCTGAATGCAGCACAGCTGTTCGGCTTTGACAGCAGGAAGCTCCACCGGGCGCTGTCACAATAAAAGCCCGGGGAGCCAGAAGGGACACACTGCTGTCAAAGCCTGGAAAAGATGATGTATGACCTGAGCGCGGACGAGATCGACGCTCGGAACATGACAAAAGAGTTACAAAAATCTAATCTAGAGCTAACAAAAGCATGGATCAGTTTCTCAGCATCATAGCTATGCATCTATGTTAACAAGAACTGGTGTGTTAACGCCACGTTAATATCTAAACACTGCTCTCCATTGGCGGAGTTCCTTATTGTAAATTGTCGGCCATATTATCTGCTGAGGGAATTTAGCAACTTGTTTGTAGCTGCTGTTTACATAGCACCGAGCGCTAATGCTAAAGCTAATGCTAAAGAGGAACTTGGAGAGCTGCACGATGCTATTAGTGAAATCCAAACTTCACACCTGGACAGTTTTGTGGTGGTTGTGGGGGATTTTAACCACACCAGTTTAAAGACTGTGCTCCCCAAATTTAAACAGTGTGTAGACTTTAAGACCAGAGGAGAGAATATGTTGGACTTGGTGTACACAAACACAGATGCTTATAAGGCAACACCTCGCCCCCACCTCGGCCTTTCTGACAACTTATCCATGCTGCTGGTGCCTGCCTACAAACCTTTACTGAAGCGCAGCAGGCCAGTAGTGAAACAAATCAGGATTTGGCCAGAGAGTACAACCTCTGCACTAAAAGACTGTTTTCTGCACACAGACTGGGAGGTCTTCAAAGTAGCAGCCTCCCAGGAAGACAAGACAGATGTGGAGGAGTATGCTGAGCCAGGTCATCAGACCTGGTATCAGCCAGGTCTGCGCTCTCAAAGGGAATTAAGATGGCGAAGCGCGCCTATGCGGAGAAAATCCAGGGACACCTCTGTGACACTAGGAACACCAAGCAGATGTGGCAGGGATTTCGGACACTGACGGGCTATAAGTCTAGGCAGGGGGTCGATGATGACGACGCTTCGCTTCCAGACAGGCTCAACGACTTCTTTGCACGTTTTGAAGCATCAAACCTGACAATCAGAGGGAGGGCTGGCCCATCCCCACCTTTGGTTGGGCCAGCTATCACCATCAACACAGCGGAAACACGGAGGACCCTAACCAGAGTCAACCCACGTAAAGCTGCAGGTCTGGACAACATCTCGGGACGTGTGCTCCGAGACTGCGCAAGCGGGTTGGCGGATGTCCTGACTGACATTTATAACATCTCCCTGAGTCAGGCCATCGTTCCCAGATGCTTTAAGACCTCTACCATAGTACCGGTGGCAAAGAAACCAGTTGTGTCCTGTCTGAATGACTATCGTCCTGTTGCACTGACACCAATTGTGATGAAGTGTTTTGAACGGCTTGTCAAGCCACACATCACAGCCTGCCTCCCTGCATCACATGACCCGCTCCAGTTTGCATATCGTTCAAACCGCTCCACGGAGGATACTATAGTCACCACCCTGCACTCTGTCATCACCCACCTGGATCAGAAAGACACCTACGCCAGACTCCTGTACATTGATTTCAGTTCAGCATTCAACACCATTATTCCCCAGAGACTTATGGAGAAATTACTCCTTCTTGGTCTGAACACCGCCACATGTCTCTGGATCCTGGATTTCCTGACTGAGAGACCTCAGTCTGTCTGGGTTGGAAATAACATCTCCAACTCTATCACGCTGAGCACCGGATCCCCTCAAGGCTACGTACTCGGTCCACTGTTGTTTACACTTCTAACACATGACTGTGTATCCAGACACGAGGAACCAGATTATTAAGTTTGCAGATGACACCACGGTGGTGGGACTTATTCAGAGGGATGAGGAATCAATGTACAGGGAAGAAGTGAGAGACCTGGAGGGCTGGTGCAGTGAGAACAATCTGGTGCTCAACGAGGACAAAACGAAGGAGATGATTATCGACTTCCGGTGGTCACAGCCTGAACATGTCCCTCTCAGCATCGGCAACCGTTTAGTGGAGAGAGTAGAGAACATCAAGTTCCTCGGAATGCAGATCTCGCAGGACCTAACCTGGAGCAAGAATTCTTTGGGGATCAGGAAGCGGGCCCAGCAGAGACTGCACTTCTTGAGGAAACTCAAACAGGCCTCTCTCCCCATTTGCATCCTCAGGACCTTCTACAGAGGTGTGGTGGAGAGTGTTCTGATGTACTGCATTGCTACATGGTACTCCAGCTGCAGTATGTCAGACAAAAAAGCCCTGCAGAGGATAGTCAAGGGAGCTGAGAGGGTAATTGGAGTCTCCCTCCCCTCTGTCCAAGAACTTTTTCAGAACCGTTGTAGGAGCAGGGCACTGAACATTGTCAAGGACCGTTCTCACCCTCTGCATAAACGCTTTGAACTTCTGCCATCTGGCAAACGATTCTGGAGCATCAGAGGCAGAACCACCAGACAGATTAACAGCTTCCTTCCACAAGCTGTTAGGATGCTGAACAGTTGATCTGGAATCTCTCATACATAGTATTACACCTACGGACATTGTGTATATTATTTATTTGTATATTATAGTTCTGGTTAATTTTCAAGTATGTCTCAGGGAAGTGTGAATGGCTGTGGTGGGGGGTGGGGGTATGTGTGAGTGTGTCTTAAATCATGTTCTTTTTACTTATATGGATGCCAAGAGAAACACAATTTCATCTTGCCTGCACTACAGTTGTATGTACAGCAATATGACAATAAAGGCTGATTTGATTTGATTTGATAACAACTCGTTCTAGCTTTTCTCAGAGATTTTTTATAAATTAAAAGATGATTTCTCAAAGCTAAATAGATTTCATCTAAATTAGTGGAGCGCCATTTTTTTTTCTTCTAATTGACAAGTCTTCTGTTTTAAGCTACGAGTTTTTGTGTTGAACCAAGGAGTTAGAAATCTCTAATTAGACTTTTTCTTTTTAAAAGGGGCCACAATGTCTAGAGTCTGATGCGGAGAAGCTGTAACGCTATCTACCATGCTATCAATTACAGAAGGAACAAGCTGTCTATAGCTTATTTCCGTTGTGCTGACACATGGCATAGAGGAAACAATCTGCATAAATTTGGTAACAACATCATCTGAGAGGCATCTACTGTAGTAATATTTTTCCTTAGGAGCCAGATAGTCAGAAACAGTAAACTCAAAGGTTAACAGACTATGGTCTGACAGTACAGAGTTATGAGGAGACACTACCAGATTTTCTATTTCTATGCCATATGTCAGAACAAGGTCGAATGTATGGTGGAGATAATGGGTAGAATTTCCTACTTTCTGAGAAAACCCCATCGAATCTAATATTGAATTAAATGCCAAATTAAGGCAATCACTGTCTTCATCTACATGTATATTAATGTCCCCTACTATAATTATTCTATCTTATTTCAGCACTAAATCAGCTAAGAATTCGGCAAATTTGGATAAAAACTCTGAGTAGGTTGATGGAGGACAATAAACTATGGCAAATAAAATTGGGTTTAGCCTAAAATTGCTAAAATGCCCAATACTGAGGACCAGGCCCTCAAAGGAATTTTAACATGTTTTTTGCTTTTCATTAACTAGTAATTTGGAATGGTAAATCATTGCGACTCCTGCTCCACGACCAGAACGTCTTGGATTTTGACAGTTTAAATAACCAGAGGAAGTTGATTCATTTAAACCAATATAATCATCTTGCCCTAACCAAGTCTCTGTAAGGGATATTAAATCAATCTGATGATCAATTAACCGATCATGGACTAGCAGAGACTTGGGAGTTAGAGACCTAATATTGAACAAACCGCATTTCATTTTTAAATTATGAGGAGGAGCACAGGCCAAATCATTCAATTTAGAGGCTTCTTGATTAATTTGAGTTTTACCAACTTTTTCTTTAATCACTTTGGGATGCTTATACATTATATTTTTATTTACTTTGTAGGGAGCAGACAATGATTCTCTGATAGGGAAGACAGGGGCTAAGATGAGGGGTGGCAGATGAAGAGGAGCTGCAGAGAGGCGTGTAAGACTGCGACTCTGCTTCCTCGTCCCAACTATGAGTTGTCAATGTTTTGGAAATCTGAATAAAAATGACGCCAGATTGTTAGATAAATGAGACGCACCATTCAAAGTGGGATGGACGTCGTCTCATCTAATAAGATCAGGTTTTCCCCAAAATGAGCTCCAATTGTCTATGTAGCCCACATCGTTTGCAGGACACCACACAGACAGCCAGTGGTTGAAGGATGACAAGCAGCTAAACATGTCATCACTGGTCAGATTGGGGAGGGGCCAAGAGAATAGTACAGAGGCAAACATTGTTTTTGCAAAGTCACACACCGATTCCACATTAAGTTTTGAGACTTCCGACTGCCGGAGTCGGATGCCATTAATGCCAGCGTAAATAACAATTGTGGAGTATTTACAGCTACTTTTAGCCAGCATTTTCAAATTTGACTTGATGTCTCCTGCTCTGTCCCCAGGAATGCATTTGACTATGGCCGCTTGAGTCTCTAGGTTCATGTTTCTGACTACAGAGTCACCAATGATCACAGTTTTTTCCTCAGCGGGTGTGTCGCTGAGCGGGGAAAAGCGATTAGAAACATGAACAGGTTGGTGGTGAACCGGGGCTTTACGGCTAGGCTTCCTTCTCACCGTCACCCACTCAGTCTCCTCGCTGCTGAGGAGGACCGGAGGACCTCTAGCAGGCTGCCTTATGCTAGGGAACTCCGCTGCAGCTAAGGGGCATCCGTCGCTATTAACTGGCGCAGACGGTGTTTCAATGCAGCGGAGCCGGGATTCCAAATCAGATAACCACGCCTCGAGCGCCTCAAAAAGACAACATTTATTACATTTACCGTTATCACTAAAAGAGGCAGAGGTGTAGCTAAACATCTGACAGAGAGAGCACACCAGAGGAGAAGGGGAAGGAGAGCTAGTAGCCATAGCTAATGCCACTAGCTATGGCTACTAGCCATAGCTAGTAGCCATAGCTACATAGTGATGGGTCCATGAGGCGTCATGATGCGTTTCGACACATTGCAAAACTGTATTGATACTGTGTTGATACTGTGTCACTGAATACTGACAGCTGCTGGACCTTAAAAATCCCTACAGGCAACCTAGTTGACAGACTCAACTGACACTGATTTGATGACCTAGTATATACAATAATATACTGCTCCAAAAAATAAAGGGAACACTGTCCCTCAAACTGTCCACTTAGGAAGCAACACTGATTGACAATCAATTTCACATGCTGTTGTGTGATTTTGTTGTCAGCACATTCAACTATGTAAAGAACAAAGTATTTAATAAGAATATTTCGTTCAAATCTAGGATGATTAGTGTTCCCTTTATTTTTTTGAGCAGTATATAATTTAAGTCATTGTATTTTATATTGTATTATTTAATATCTTCATTTTAATTTCAAATATCGTTGATATTTTTAGATACAGTCAATAAATAATGTGAACATGTATCATAACGTGAAAATCTAAGTGAACGTGTTATGAATGAGGATGCTTGCGGACTGGGATTTTTTTTTTTTTTTTTTTTTTTTTACAAATTTTTATTAAAAACAAAAAAAGCTTTTCCAACGTTTTGAAATTGAATCTGTTACACTTTTTTGATACAACTTCTCCAGCTGTAGAAAATACCCGCTCACACGGCACAGATGAGGCTGGAGTGCAGAGAAATTGTAAGGAAAGCTGAAAGAGGTTTGGATAGATGGTCTTTTGGTTGTTCCAGTATCGCATAGGATTCTGGGACCTGGCAATATTGCCTTCTGCCAGGTATCTCTGCACCTCCTGGATGGCATCAGCTGTGGCACTTTTGGTCTGCCTGCCCACTTCGATGTTGAGATGTTGCCAAAGGTTAGCTAAAAAACAACAAAATGGCATTTTAGTACATGATTTCCAAACAACAACAAACAAATAATGCTGAATAACATGCCTGAAGTGGGTGCAGACAGCTGTTGTGAAGATGGTCCTGTCTAAATTGAGACTATGCACAATGCAAATTGAGTGCCGAATTTGGAGCTGTCTAGTGGATGCAATCATGTTTGGTCACAAAACACTTTATTGGTTATGGCCCAGTCCTCCATCATACCCCTTTTGACTTGGGCCAAATTGTCAGCAGTGTGACTTTGTGGAAAGTATTGCACTCCCAACACAGACGTACACAGCTGCAAATTCTCATTAATGTAGTGACAGGTAAGAGCCAAGTAAGCCTCCATGTTCACAGATGTCCACATGTCAGCTGTTATACTCACCGCCACAGCTTGCTGTACTTGCATTTTCACTCGTTCCCGTTCCTCCTCGTACTTTTTGGCCACCATTTGTTTGATGGTCTGAAAATTACACCAAGTCAAACCAAAAGCAAATCCATATATTTAAATTAAAGATTAAATAAATTGGATATATCAACTACTACTTTAGATAATTTCCACAAACCTTTCTGGTTGGCAAAACATATGAGGGCTGAAGGGCCTGAATCAGTTCCCTGAACCCTTCACTCTCCACAATGCTGAAGGGCTGGCAGTCCTTCAGGATGAAATTGAACACAGCTTCATCCAGCATCTGCTTCCTGGAAGCTTGATGGTTAAAAATGAAGTAAAGAATAAATTAATAGGAATTAATTATCAACTAGAAAAGCACTCATAGAGCACATACCTCCGCCAAGGCTCCTTCCGTTTCTCATGGATGACCTCCAAAATGTAATGGGCTTGTGTGTAGGCGTATCGCCACTTGTGGTGAAAATTGCATTCAAGTCTGTCCATTAGTTTTGGAGTTTTGTGGCTCACACACTGTGAGAAGAGCCTTGGCTGAGGTATGCATTCCCAGATCATCCCCAAAATGTAATGGGTTCCTCTCTAGGCCAAGAACCACCTCTGGTGAAACAGACAGACAAACAGACAAATGCCAGTAAAAGCATTACCTCCTTGGCGGAGGTAATAAACTCAAGTGTTGCTGTTGTGTCCATCTCCTCCATCTCCAAACTCTCAGGCTGCAGGCGTTGCAATTCATCGCACAACCGCGTACAACCCACAGGCCAATGGGCTATGCGAGCGTTTTCATAGATCACTGAAAGCAGCACTCAGGGGTTCACTGACGGATGCAAATTGGGTAGACAGGTTGGTGTGGGCTTTATTGGGGTTGCGCTCCACGCCAAAAGAGGATTTGGAAGCTTCCCCGGCAGAGAGCTCGTTTTTGTGCAGCCCCTATGGCTGCCCGAGGAATTTCTGCCAAATAATCCCGCGCGGGTCAGCTGCCCGTCTCAGCTTTTGCAGCGTAGCGGAAACACAGGCACGCTGCCGGGCCCGGCCCACCCCTGTTTTCTGTGTGCTTTTGTGCCTAAAACTTTGAAGAACGCGGAGTTCGTGTTCGTCAGACACGACGACCAGCGCCCTCCATTGCAGGCACGCTGCCGGGCCCGGCCCACCACTGTTTTCCGCGTGCTTTTGTGCCTAAAACTTTGAAGAACGCAGAGTTCGTGTTCGTCAGACACGACGACCAGTGCCCTCCATTGCGCCTGCAGACATGTTGAAAATGGCCCTATCTCACAATGTTAAAGAATCCTTTAAAAAAATCCTGGATTCAGACAGTGATCCGGATCATCCCCAAAATTTAATCAGTTCTTCCTTGTACCATTTCCAACAACGCCTGCAAGTTTCATTGAAATCCGTCTAAAACTTTTTGAGTTATCTTGCTAACCACCAGACAGACAAACAAACGCGGGCAAAAACATTACCTCCTGCGCCCTGCGGCCTGGCAGAGGTAATAAAGCAACTGTGAGTAAGTAGTAGAAGGGCTGTATACCTGAGTCTATCCTGGGTGTATCCAGGACTTCATTTTCATGCCTGGCCCTATAATGCCTCAGCATTGAGGAGGCGCTTTTAAATACGACAGCTCTGTCAAACAAATGCGACATTTAGCCTGCAGGAAATATGAAGAGTAAACTAAGAGTCACTTTCAAATGAATTTGAATTCAGATAGATCAAGTGGAAACTCTGAGAGGAACAGGATGAAACAACAAGGAAATTAAAACAAAGAAAATAGTATTTTAAAAATACTATTTTTAAATACCTTATTTTCCGATATCAGATCAAAATGGTCCCACATGGCGGAAACCTTTCTTTTTCCTTGAGGCTGCTCGTGCTCCATAATTTGTGATAAATTTGCACAAGGACCGTCCGCAACACATACGAGAGTCTTTGGGCAAATGCATCCCGTTGACAGATGCGCTTCCTTATAAACGCTTATACAGTACCTGTATCGGTCATGTGACTTTCTTAAAGCGATACGCACCGACACGCACCGACACAGGGTTTCGCTCTATGAGCTCGACGCATGCGCCGACGCATTGGTGTTGCCGGACCCATCACTAGCTGGTGGCTAACCCGAAGCTAACAAAAACACAGATGAAAGGTGAACAGAAGGCTAAAGAGGGTGATTAGATGCTACTGAGTGTGCACACAGGTGCAAGAGGCTTGATAAACAGAAGTGAGAGCTAACGGTAGATTGAAAAAAAGTGATTAAAATACAATTAAAGGCAAAATCCTCAGGAGAATGAGGAGAGCTAGCCTCAGAGCAAACCACACAGACAGCCAGCAACACAGGAAGTGACGATACATTACCACAGGAAGCCGCAGCACCACCTACTGGAACTGGACATAAGAGGAAATGATTGCCATGCCAGTTGAAATGAACAGGAAACATGTGAAGGCCTATTCATACTGCACAGACCTTTGAGTGAACGCCATAGAGACAGTAAAGCAAAAGGCTGTCATCAGGAGGGTCTTCAGATCACTGAAAGGATAGACCTTCAGTTAGGGCATTTACCAAACTAAAGGCCCAAACCTCGAGTATCACCAGCCTGGGGTTTCTGATGGTGGTGATGGCGGTGTTCCTCGATTGGTGGTACATGGCCATGTACATCTCCACGGGCATCAACATCAATGTAAGTGGTGAGATACTGGTAAGGAGTACAGTGATTTTTTTTTAGAAAATCGCTTCAGGATTTCGCGGGATGTTTTTATGATTGTTGCAGCCAAAAAATCCAGAATTTGCAGGAGCTTTTTAAAAAGCTGCCATAAAAGTTATGATGCTTTGACTAAAAGTTGTTGGAAGAATTACGAATTTTAGACTTTTTTCAATAGTTTACTGAAATTATATTCTATCACACCACAAGAAAAGCACAGGATTGTCAAAAAAAAATTCCTATTAATAAGTGATTTGTGAATTAAGCAGAAACTTCAGCTTGTTGGAAAAACTCTTTTATGCAAAAGCAAATACAAAATTTAACACAATAACCATTACAACAGCTAAACTGCATTGAATGCATGTTAAAAAGTACAGATTTGGAAATTATGGCAGGACCATCTGAAAACCACAGTGGTCCCCAACCACTCAGTACTAAGCACAGAGAAAAAAAAAACAAAAACAAATAATGTTCTTTTTAGTAAGCTTCCTTTGTGGTGTCCTGCCAGAGAAACCTTGTTTGTTCAATGTTTTATGTACTGTAGACTCATGGACATAGATGTTAGCCAGTTCCAATGATGCCTTCAAATCTTTGGCTGTCACTCGGGGTTGTTTCTTTACCTCAGTGATGAGTTTTCATTGTATTCTTGGAATCAGTTTGACTGTGTGCCCACTTGTTGGTCGTGTAGCCACATTTCCAAAGTGTCTCCATTTCCCTAACTGTAGACTGGTTAATCTCTAAAGTATTTGAGATCACTGTGTATCCCTTTCCACCTTCATGTAAATCAACAATTGGTGATCTCGGATCCTATGAAAGCTCATTTTGGTGAGGCATGGCTCACATAAACGTATTCTTGTACTGAGAGCTTTTTTTCAGTCAAAGTAGCTCTACAGTAGTCTACACCTCCAAGCTCATTTTCTTAACAAGAGTCCAGGTATGTCAGCACCTGACTCCAATTAGCTTTATGAGGTCATTAATTCAAGAGTTCACATACTTTTTCTACCAGCACTGTGAGGTTTTTATGGTTGTTCTCAATAAAGACATGAAAGACCAGAATTTTATGTGTTATTATTTTAGGCACAATACATTTGTCAATACCCTTGACTTACAGCGGTGTGAAAAAGTGTCTGTCCCCTGATGTCTCATTCTCATTTTTTTGTATGCTTGTCACACTTAAATTTTTCAGACCATCAAACACATTTAAATAAGATAACACAAGAAAACACAAAATGCAGTTTTGAAATGGAGGTGGTTATTATAAAGGGTAAAAAAAAATAAAAAATCCAAACCTGCATTGCCCTGTGTGGACGAAATTACCCCCCCCCCCCCCCACACACACACACACCTTTTAAAACATAAATTAGAAACAAAGTAATTGAGATCTATCAGTCTGGAAAAGGATATAAAGCCATTTCTAAAGCTTTGGGACTCCAGCAAACCACAGTGAGAGCCATTATCCACAAATGGCAAAAACATGGAACAGTGGTGAACCTTCCAAGGAGTGGCCGGCTGACCAAAATTACAACGACTCATCCAAGACCCCACAACAACATTCAAAGAACTGCAGGTCTCACTTGCTTCAGTTAGGGCCAGTGTTTATGACTCCACCATAAGAAAGAGTCTGGGCAAAAATGGGCTGCATGGCAGAGTTCCAAGAGGAAAACTACTGCTAAGCAAAAAGAACATAAAGGCTTGTCTCGGTTTTGCCAAAAAACATCTTGATGATCCCCAAGACTTTTGGGAAAATACTCTGTAGACTGACGAGACAAAAGTTGAACTTTTTTGAAAGTGTGTGTCTAATTACATCTGACGTAAAAGTAACACAGCATTTCAGAAAAGGAGCATCATATCAACAGTATGATGGTATTTTTTTTTTTTTTCACTTCCGGCGCCACACGAGTCGGCCGCCCTTTGCAACAGCAGCTCGATTCCGAGTCTTTTTTCCCTTCCATTTATATTACTGACACACAGATCATCCCAAATGTCTCCTGAGCCGGTGGACGGAGCCACTGTTTATAGC
Source organism: Pholidichthys leucotaenia (assembly GCA_020510985.1). Taxonomy (NCBI): domain Eukaryota; kingdom Metazoa; phylum Chordata; class Actinopteri; order Cichliformes; family Pholidichthyidae; genus Pholidichthys; species Pholidichthys leucotaenia. The sequence continues at coordinate 297,876,324 of CM035844.1, read as the reverse complement.
AGGAGACGATACAGCAGGGAAGAGCTGCTAGCATTCAACCGCCACCCGGTGCTATTGGAAAAACTCAACATACCGAGAGAACTGAGGCGAAAACGCCACGGCTGCCGGGCTGAAGTAAGGCGGAGGACAAAAAATATAAGGTACAGACCCTCGCTTCCATCTATTGTCATGGGAAATGTACGGTTGTTACTGGGAAAGGTAGATGAGCTAGCGGCTATCTGCCGCTACGATAGCACATACCGGGAGTGCTCTCTCCTTTTGTTTTCTGAGACGTGGCTAACTGAACTAGCAGCAGATGCTAACATTGAGCTGGAGGGTTTCCACATGACACAGGCAGACCGAACACCAGAAAGTGGTGGAGTGATAATGTATGTTAACAACAACTGATGCAGACCGGGACATATCACTGTTAAACAACGTCACTGCAGCAAAGACATTGAGTTGCTGTTAGCATGCGGCCTACATATCTCCCGAGAGAATACTCACACATGATCTGCATTGTTGTTTATGCAAATCCGACGGCGAACGCTGGGACAGCGCGTGACGTCATCCATTCAGTAACCAGCAGGCTGCAGACAGAACACCCAGATGCTCTTCTCCTCATCTCAGGCGATTTCAACCATGTTTCACTATCTCCCATTCTACCCACGTTTACCCAGTATGTCACATGCCATACTAGAGACAATAAAACACTGGACTTATTCTACACAAACACTAAGGAGGCGTACACCTCATCACAACTCCCCCCACTCGGGAGATCGGATCACAACTTGGTTCATCTCCGGCCGGTGTACAAACCCCTAGTGCACAGACAACCTCCGGCCATGCGCACAGTGAAGTTATGGTCTGAGGAGGCAATGGACACTCTAAAGGACTGTTTTGAAGCCACCGCCTGGAAGCAGCTCTGCGATCCACATGGTGAGGACATCGATGGCCTCACTCACACCTTCACGGGCTACCTCAGCTTCTGTGTGGACAAATCCGTTCCCACCAAGACCATACGGTGTTGCTCAAACAACAAACCCTGGATCAACCCTGAGATAAAAACATTTCTGAGAGAGAAGAAGAGGATCTTCAGGTCGGGGAATAGGGAGATGCTGAAGTCCGTACAGAGGGAGCTGAGGAGAAAGATCAGAGAAGGCAAGGACAGCTTCAGGAAGAAGATGGAGGACAAGCTGCAACAGAGCGACATCAGCGGGGTCTGGAGAAACCTCAAAACCATCTCTGGGCTCCAGAATACCTCCCCCCAGGCCACGGGGGGGCAGGGAGTGGGCGAACAATCTGAATCTGTTTTTCAATAGGTTTGACCAACCGCCCTCCCCCCTGACTGCACAACAACCACTGCTGCCTCTAAAGACATCAAGTCCTGCTGTCCACTCCCCACTCCACCAACACCCCCCCACTTCCGACACACAGCCCCCCATCCTGACCCTGACCAGGACCCAGGTGAGGATGGAGCTGAGGAAGATCAAGGCGAGGAAGGCGACGGGACCAGACGGCATCAGCTCAAAGCTCCTCAAGTCCTGTGCAGACCAGCTGTGTGGGATTGTGGCGTACATCTTCAACCTGAGCCTGAAGCTGGGGAGGGTACCACAGCTGTGGAAAACATTTTGTGTTGTACCTGTACCAAAAACTCCCCACCCCAAAGACCTGAACAGCTACAGACCGGTGGCCTTGACGTCCCACTTGATGAAGACCCTGGAGAGACTGCTCCTTGCTCACCTCCGCCCCCTGGTGGAACCAGCGATGGATCCACTCCAGTTCGCCTACCAGCATGGCATTGAGGTGGAGGATGCGATGATTTTCCTCCTTCACCATTCTCTGTCCCACCTGGAGAAGCCCGGGAATGTGGTGAGGATCATGTTCTTTGACTTCTCCAGTGCTTTCAACACCATCCAACCGATGATCCTGAAGGACAAGCTACTGCGCGCAGGGGTGGACCAGCACCTGTCATCATGGATCCTGGACTACCTCATGAACCGGCCTCAGTTTGTGAGAACCCGGGACTGTTTGTCCGACACGATCATTGGTAGCATGGGGGCCCCCCAGGGAACGATGTTGGCTCCCTTCCTGTTCACTCTTTATACTGCGGACTTCTCACACAACACAACACACTGCCATCTACAGAAGTTCTCTGATGACTCTGCGATCGTTGATCTGAGTACAGAGGGCTTATCCAGGACTTCGTGGACTGGTGCCATCGGAACTGCCTCCAGATCAACGCGAGGAAAACTAAGGAGCTGGTGGTGGACTGCTGCAGGCAAGGCCAACCCCTCACAGCACCAGTAAATATACAGGGAACAGACATTGAGATGGTGACATCCTACAAGTACCTGGTGTTCATCTGAACAATAAACTAGACTGGTCACACAATACTGACGCACTCTACAAGAAGGGACAGCGCAGGCTGTTCCTACTGAGGAGACTCGGGTCTTTTGGTGTACAAGGGGCGCTGCTGAAGACATTCTATGACACGGTGGTGGCATCAGCCATCACTTTTGGAGTGGTCTGCTGGGGCAGTGGCATTACTGCAGCCGATAGGAAGAGACTGAACAAACTGATCAAGAAAGCTAGCTCTGTCCTGGGGCAGCGCCTTGACCCGGTGGAGGAGATAGGAGAGAGAAGGACGGTGGCTAAACTGTCATCTCTGCTGGAGTCCGAGTTCCACCCTATGCAGGACATACTGAATGCACTGAGGAGCTCATTTAGCAGCAGACTACATCATCCCAGGTGCACAACCGAGAGGTTTCGCAGGTCCTTCCTACCAACGGCTGTCAGACTGTACAACCTAAGCAGGGCTGCTCGCAGTGATAGCAAAAAAGACCTAACAACCTAATAGTTTTTTGAATGCAAAAGATGCAATAGACTTACACAATGGTCCCCTCCGGCATACAACTATTCAATTCAATTTTATTTATATAGCGCCATTTCACAACAACAGTCATCTCATAGCACTATCAACTGTAGAGGGGAACCCCCACAGTTGCAGAAAGACCCCAGCAATCTGGCGATCCCCTGTGAGCAAGCACTTAGCGACGGTGGAGAGGAAAAACTCCCTTTTAACAGGAAGAAACCTCCAGCAGAACCAGGCTCAGGGAGGGGCAGTCATCTGCTGCGACTGGCTGGGGGGTGAGGGGATAGAGAAAAAGAAAAGAACAGACATGTAGAGAGCAAACAGCACGATGGGGACTCAATCTATGGGAGAGAACAAACAAATGCTAATGACCAGCAAAAAAAAATATTTCATTGAGAGTGAGGAAAGGAGTGAGGCCCAGTGCATTACTGGAGGTCCCCCGGCTGACTAAACCTATTAGCAGCATAACTAAGGGAGGGTTCAGAAACACATGAGCCCTCCCTAATTGTAGGCTATATCAAAAAGGTAGGTTTTAGCCCTATTCTTAAAAACAGAGATCGAGTCTGACTCCCGAATCCAGATTGGCAGCTGATTCCACAGGAGAGGAGCTTGATAACTGAAGGCTCTGCCTCCCATTGTACTTTACTTTATTACTAGGATAATACTGGTCGCTATGGAGGGTGAGAATATGTATGGGCACATAATCATACCATGTAGGATAACTAAGTAGACGGTTGTGCTGTTTCATCCCATCTAGCAACAATGCTCTGCACTGTGTGTGTTTATATATTTACATATTTATTCCATCTAGCTACAATGCTCCGCACTGGGTGTGTTTATATTTATATTTCTATATATTTATTCCATCTAGCTACAATGCTCCGCACTGTGTGTTTATATATCTACATATTATTCCATCTAGCTACATTGCTCCGCACTGTGTGTGTTTATATATTTACATATTTATTCCACCTAGCTGCAATGCTCTGTACTGTGGGTGTTTATATATCTACATATTTATTCCATCTAGCTACAATGCTCCGCACTGTGTCTGTGTGTGTGTATATATATATATATATATATATATATATATATATATATATATATATATATATATATATATATATATATATACGTATATTTATCGTAATATGTACATATGTATATTAGCTGCTCTTGCTTTTTTTTTCTTGCCTTCTGATTGTTGCTCTGAGTGTTGCTATCCCCGTGCTGTTGCAATCCTGGAATTTCCCCGTTGTGGGACTAATAAAGGCTTATCTTATCTTATCTTATCTTATCTTATATGGTGGTGGTAGTGTGATGGTCTGGAGCTGTTTTGCTGCTTAAGCACCTGGAACACTTGCTGTGGTAAATGAAACCATGAATTTTGCTGTCTGTGGGTGACACATATGTTGGGCTCACATTTTCCATAGAGGTATGATGGCATGTGTATTGGAGGCTTCATGTCTGGAAGGACAAAAGACTTGAATCTGCAAAAGATAACGAGGAGGTGTGAGATTTGGTTTTTTGTCCCAGAGAAGATGCCCGAGAGAGATTTCCGGTTCATCAATGAATGAGAGACAATGGTGAAGGTTCAAAGGGATGCTTTGTGACTGTATGTTTACTGAAGCACCATGTGACTTGAGTTCTGATGCTGGAAACATATAAAAGGGTGATGTGATATGGTTCTTTCTCTTCTTCCTGCTTTGAGAATGCTAGAGTATGTGTTCTGTCAATAAAGCTGAACCTGAGAAATAAAACTCAGCCTCATCATTGGAACGCATCCTCTACACTGGTGACCTACGACAAAGAATGAGCAGACAGAATTCTCCCGAGCGGGGCTCAGCAGAAGCCAGCCTGATGGCCACCTCCACGATCCGGCTTCCCGATTTCTGGCAGCACAGCCCGCGCTCATGGTTTAGCGCAGTCGAGGCGCAGTTCAACTTCCGGAGATTCTGTAACGACGACACAAGATTCTACCATGTGGTAGCGAAGCTGGACAGCAACACGGTCCAGAGGGTGGAAGATCTGGTTAATCATCCACCGGACAGCGACAAGTACAGCGCCTTGAAGGATGCGCTGATCAGCCATTTCACCCCTTCGGTCCAACAGCGAGCAGAGGGGCTCCTAACATTGACGGAGTCGGAGAACGATAGACCTGCGGACCTGATGGTGAAAATGCTGAGGTTGAAAGACTCCGAGGATGGCAAATTTATTTTCGCCCATCTTTTCCTCCGGACCCTGCCACCAGCAGTGAGAGTAGCCCTGACAGAGTCGCCCCGATTGACCAGGTGAGACTACCATGGGCTGAGCAAGGAGGCGCAGCAGCTTGTCGATGCCCACAAGTGGAATGCGGTTTCGGCCGCAGCAGCCAGCCCAGGAACGATGCCTGGAGACGGCTCGGAACCAGTGGCTGCGGCGCCAGACGCACCGATGATGGCGGCGACGAGGACCAGGTGGCGCGGAGTGGAGGACGGCCTGTGTTTCTACCACCGCCGTTTTGCAGAGAGAGCACACAAGTGCGTCCCGCTGTGCCACTTCAAGCGCCAGGGAAACGCCAAGACCGAGGGCCGGTAGCAGCTGCGACCCTCGGCGACGAGAACAAGCTGCTTTACCTGACGGATGCACACTCGGGGAAACAGTTCCTCGTGGACACAGGCTCCCAGCTGAGTTTCGTCACACCCACCTACGCGGAACGGCTGATGCCGTCTGTGGGTGTCAGTGTCAGCAGCAAACGGCTCAGCGATTAAAACTTTCGGTGAGAGGACTATGCTTCTGTCCTTACAGGGCCGTTCATTTGAGTGGACTTTTACTGTAGCAGCAGTCAGTTTCAACATGTTAGGGGCTGATTTTTTGTGCTCACATGGTTTATTGGTTGACCTTGCTAATAGACGTCTGATTAATGCACTGTCTTTCCATTCTATCCCCTGCACAGCTCGGGTGGCCCCGCCGACTGCACATGCCATCGTCTCAGCTGCGGGTGGTAAGTTTCACACATTGCTCACTCAGTTCCCAGCACTCACAGTCCCCACGTTTTCGGCGACAGTGGCTAAACATGGGGTGGAGCATTTTATCACCACCACCGGGCCCCCCGTTTTTGCAAAAGCTCGGCGCTTGGACCCAGCTAAACTGGCCATCACGCGCGAGGAGTTCGCTAACCTGGAGAAACTGGGCATTGTTAGATGCTCCAAAAGCCCCTGGGCTTCGCCGCTACACATGGTCCCGAAAGCTGATGGCTCATGGCGACCTTGCGGCGATTTCCGCAGGTTGAACAACGTGTCAGCACATGACCGCTACCCGATTCCGCACATTCAGGATTTTTCTGTTCATTTGGCGGGGGCGCGCATTTTTTCTAAAATAGATTTGTTGCGCAGTTACCACCAAGTTCCAGTGCGCGCGCAGGATATACCCAAAACGGCGGTTATAACTCCTTTCAGCCTTTTTGAGTTTTTGCGCATGCCATTTGGCCTCAAGGGGGCCGCGCAGACTTTCCAACGTATGATGGATGCAGTTTTACGCGACCTTCCTTTCGTGTTCGTTTATTTGGATGACATTTTAGTAGCCAGCACGTCCGAAGGCGAACACAAAAGCCACCTCACAGCAGTTTTTCGGAGGCTGGCAGAGCACGGGTTAATAATTAACCCAGCAAAGTGCCAGTTTGGGGTGGCACAGATTGATTTTTTGGGGGCATCGCGTTTCGGCAGAAGGAGCGGTTCCTCTGCCCGATAAGGTGCGCACAATAACAGATTTTCCACAACCTCAAACGGTCAAGGCGCTACAGGAGTTTCTGGGAATGGTTAATTTTTACAACCGGTTCCTCCCAAGCGCAGTGCGGCTCATGCAGCCATTATACACTGCGTTAAAAAAACAAAAGCCCGCAAATAAAGTTGAATGGTCTCCGGAGCGGGAGCGCGCTTTTGCCCAGGTCAAATCAACCCTGGCAAACGCAGTTTTGTTAGCGCACCCAGTTCCAACGGCCCGCATGGCGCTCACCACTGACGCTTCCGATTTAGCAGTGGGGGCGGTTGTTGAACAGTTTGTGGCAGGTACCTGGCAACCCCTCACGTTTTTCAGCAGAACCCTGTGTGATAGTGAGCGTAAATACAGTGCGTTCGACAGGGAGCTTTTGGCCCTACACTTGGCCATCCACCATTTCCAGTTCTGGTTGGAAGGGTGACGTTTCACCGCGTTTGTGGATCACAAACCGCTAACTTTTGCGATGGCCAAGATTTCAGAACCCTGGTCAGGCCGGCAACAAAGACAACTAGCCGCGATATCGGAGTTTACCACTGATATCCAGCATGTCGCGGGTAAACACAATGTAGTGGCAGACTGTCTCTTGCGCGCGTTAGCAACACCAGGCCCCATGGGGGCGGACTCTGTAGCCGTGGCCGCGGTTAATGATGTGGACGTGCGCGCGCTCAAGTCTGGACCAATAGGGTTAAGGCTGGAGCACAGGGTGCAGCAAATTGGTATGCCCCCCCTAATCTGCGATGTCTCCACGGGACGGCCCCGCCCCGTGGTTCCAGCTGCGTGGCGTCGCCGCATTTTTGACTCGGCCCATTCTCTGGCGCACCCGGGGGTGCGCGCATCGATTAAGTTGGTGGGGGAGAAATTTGTTTTGCCCGGTTTGCGCAAGCAGGTCAAGGAATGGGCGGCGGCCTGTGTAGCGTGTCAGCGAGCCAAAATACACAGACACACTAAGGCTCTGTTGGAACCTTTCCACATCCCCGCTAAGCGTTTTGATCACGTGCATGTTGACTTGGTGGGCCCGCTTCCGCCATCACACGGGCACACACATCTTTTGACGATGGTGGATCGCACCACGCGTTGGCCAGAGGCGATCCCTCTGACATCAACCACAGCGGAAGAAGTTGCGCGAGCATTTTTAACAGCGTGGGTTGCGCGTTTCGGAGTCCCGTAGGACATAACGTCCGACAGGGGTCCACAATTTATTTCCGAACTATGGTCATCGATGGCCCGCAGCTTGGGGGTGAAGATTCATCGCACTACCGCATATAACCCCCAGGCTAATGGTTTATGCGAACGCTTTCACAGGTCGTTAAAAGCAGCCCTCAGAGCGTCGCTGACGGATACAAATTGAGTGGACAAACTTCCATGGGTTTTATTAGGGTTGCGTTCTGCACCTAAGGAAGATTTGCATGCTTCCCCGGCTGAGTTAGTTTTTGCACAACCTCTCCGCTTGCCGGGGGAATTTCTCCCCAATAATCCCGCACCAAATTGCCCCCCCGCTCAGCCATGGCAGAGCGACAAAGGAGCAAACACACTCCCTGGCCCGGTTCATCACAGTTTCCCACGCGCTTTTGTGCCAAAGGCTTTAAAAAATGCGGAGTTTGTTTTTGTTAGACATGGTGCTCAGCGTCCAAGTTTGCGACCGTTTTATGACGGACCTTTCAGAGTGCTGGAGACCGGGGAGAAGCATTTTCTGCTAGAATTAGGGGGCAGAAGGGAGTTGATTTGCATAAACAGGCTCAAACCCGCTTTTGTTTTGGCTGATGAGCAAGTGCAGCTAGCGAGGCCCCTCCGCCGTGGCAGGCCGCCTAGAAGACATTCTCCAGAACCTTCACAGAGACGTGCTAACAGCTTTAATCCACAGATGCAGAGATATGCTGCAGGGGTAGCAAAGCCAGGTTACAGCAGATTCGGCAGAAGGTTAAGACCCAGGCAGCTGGTGGATTGATTGGTGACATGGAGTGTTTTGTGTTTTTCCTTTTTTTATGCCATGCATGTTTTGCCCTTAATAGACGTTTGGGGGGGGGGGGGGGGGTTACGTGGGTGACACATATGTTGGGCTCACATTTTCCACAGAGGTATGACGGCATGTGTATTGGAGGCTTCACGTCTGGAAGGACAAAAGACTCGAATCTGCAGAAGATAACGAGGAGGTGTGAGATTTGGTTTTTTGTCCCAGAGAAGATGCCCGAGAGAGATTTCCGGTTCATCAATGAATGAGAGACAATGGTGAAGGTTCAAAGGGATTCTTTGTGACTGTATATTTACTGAAGCACCATGTGACTTGAGTTCTGATGCTGGAAACATATAAAAGGGTGATGTGATATGGTTCTTTCTCTTCTTCCTGCTTTGAGAATGCTAGAGTATGTGTTCTGTCAATAAAGCTGAACCTGAGAAATAAAGCTCAGCCTCATCATTGGAACGCATCCTCTACATGTCTACCAAAAAATCCTGAAGGTGAATGTCCAGCCATATGTTCGTGACCTGCAGCAGGACAATGATCCAAAACACAGCAGCAAGTCCACCTCTGAATGGCTTAAGAAAAACAAACTGAAGACTTTGGAGTGGCCTAATCAAAGTCCTGAGCTGACTCCAATTGAGATGCTGTGGCATGACCTGAAAAAAGACGTGTGTGTGGCTGAATTACAACAATTCTGCCAAGATGAGGGGGCCAAAATTCCTCCACAGCACTGTTAAAGACCAATTGCCAGTTATTGCAAACACTTGATTTCAGTTGTTGCTGCTAAGAGTGCCCCAAGCAGTTATTAGGTTTAGGAGGCAATCACTTTGTCACACAGAGCATTGCAGACTGTCTCTCGCGCGCGGCAGCAACACCAGGCCCCATGGGGGCGGACTCTGTAGCCGTGGCCGCGGTTAATGATGCGGACGTGCGCGCGCTCCAGTCTGGACCAACAGGGTTAAGGCTGGAGCACAGGGTGCAGCAAATTGGTATGCCCCCCCTAATCTGTGATGTCTCCACAGGACGGACCCGTGGAGACATCGCAACACAACACAACACAGTTGTTATTGTTTCAACAGATGAACGCTCAAGGACAGTGCACCATGTGACAATTTACCATCTGCAAGCAGAGCGAGAGGCTCTAGACTGTTTAGGTAACGTGACTTTAACATCTATCCACTGCCAGGAGGCGCCATCTGCTGTTCACTAGCAATTGACACACCTACACTTGCATTCAACATTACACTACTGACACAATTACTGATATACAGTATATTCACAATACACTGACTCTCTCAACACTGCTTTGTCATTGTGTGATCTATTGTCTGCTAATTGTGCATTTGAGAGTTTTTTTCTTGTAATCAAAATTTTGGTCATAAAATGAGCTCTATTTTGATCAACAATGCTTTTTTCTCTCTCCTATTGTGTTTTTCCCTTTCCTTCCCCCCTCCCCCCTCTTCACCCCCCCCCCCCCCGCATATGACAGGCGCCTTTCATGGCTGCTGCGTCATTGGGATGCGCCTTTCGTGTGCGCCCAATGTCAAGTCAAATTCCTCGTATGTTTACTTGTTTACTTGTAAATGTGCTTGGCAATAAATCTGATTCTGATTCTGATTCTGATGGTTTGGAATTTTTTTTCCCCTTAATAATAAATACCTTCATTTAAAAACTGCATTTGGTGTTTACTTGTGTTACCTTTGTCTAACATTTAAATTTGTTTGATGATCTGAAACATTTAAGTGTGATAAACACACACCCAAAAAAAAAAAAAAGAGAAATCAGGAAGGGGGCAAACAGTTTTCACACCACTGTAGGTCAACATATTGACATAATAGGTACTGAACTAATTTTAAATGTGGCTACAAATGGGCAGAAAGTTATCTAGATAAGAGGGCTGCAACAACACTACAGGTTCTTGCTCCAAGTGAATTGTCTCAGATACCTCTGCTAGCCTGGGGATTTGAATCCAGATCCTTCTAGCTGTGAGACAGCAATGTTGATTCCTGCACCACTGTGCTACCAAGAGCCAGCTTTCCATTTTTTGGAATGGACACTTAAAAGACTAAAGCTGACATGTTTCGTAACCCGGTTCCAAATAACAATTCACAGTTCACATTGTCAGTTGGTAGCTAAGTCATGTCCTTTGATTGGCTAATGAGACTCAGATCATAAAATGTGACAGTTGTAGACTTTTCAGTGTTCCTATCTTGCAGAAGATGCAGGTTCATTGAGGCTATGGTGGAAGTAATCAGCCCAGTCTCACCAAAAGTAATCTAAAAAAAATCTGCTTTTGCAACTTTGAGAAACATAGAACATGGACTTGTGAGGTTTGAGTGGGAGAAGTTCCTGAACCTACCACTTCCTAATCACAGCCATTAGTGAAGTATATGCCTAAGCCTAACCTTTTTCCTAACCTTAACCATTTTTGCCCAGTTTCGTTCTTATGGTGGAGTCATAAACACTGACCTTAACTGAGGAAAGTGAGGCCTGCAGATCTTCGGATGCTGTTGTGGGGTTTCTGAATTTCTTTGGATCACTGCATGATTTCTAACTTTTGAGGATCTTTTGGTGTACTTCACTTTGTTAGGATGGACCTATTTAAGTGATTTCTTGATTAAGAACAGGTGTGGCAATAATCAGGCCTTAATATGACTTGAGAAATTGAACTCGGCTTTCAAAAGATGTGATAAACCGCAGTTATTTTATGTTTTAACTCGGGGGGGAAATCACTTGTTTACACAGGGCCTTGTAGGTTTGAATTTATTTTTTTTTCCCTTAATGATAAACACCTTCATTTAAAAACTGCATTTTGTGTTTACTTGTAATATCTTTGTCTAATATTTAAATTTGTTTCATGATCTGAAACATTTAAGTGTAATAAACTTACAAAAAATGAGATATAAGGGAGGGGGCAAACACTTTTTCACACCACTGTTTGTATTTGTATTTGTTTACAGTCAGTTGTTTTAATCTTGGCCTCATTTTAGTTTCCTTTTGCTGTACATTTAGTAGTCTTATCATTTGTTGTTGTCTGGTCTTTGTCTGGGGTGCATTAGTTCTTAATGAATGTTATTTCTATCAGTGTGACATCTGTCTGTACTCACTTTCTGTTGTGAAACCTGTTTGTTGGCTTTGACAGCTATCACCAGTTGAGGTGATTATTTCCTCCCCCATGTGCCCACATCTGCTGTCATTTGTCGGCCTATTTAAGAAGCTGTGGCGAGGACTTCCGGTTATGGCTGCCACGTAGGACGGACGTGTCTCGCTCTGCTCTGCTCCTGGAGAAAAAAATCGGCAAATAACTCTCTCATTTGGGACAGAACGTATCCCAGCATTTGGGCGAGGATATGTCGGCGAAGCCTAAGGCTGGAAAACCAGGAAAAGGAAAAAGCGAGCCGCCGAAACAGTCCAAATTAACGGACTTTCAGGTCTGTGACGCAGCAAACAAAACTCCATATATGGCGGAGGAAGCTGGCGGCGGTGCGATGTTTGCGGGGAATGGCGCAGATGCGCTGATGGCTGCCATGAGTTCAATGAGAGCGGACTTTTCCTCTAGATTTGATGGGATTATGACAGCGTTGGAAGGAATAAGAAAGGAATTGGGTGACTGTGTAGAACGAACGGCGCAGATGGAGCTCCGTCTCGCTAGTGCTGAAGATGACGTCACCCGTCTTCAATTAAAGGTGCGCACTTTGGAAAAAAAAATAAATCTCTGGAAGATAATATTTTGGATTTGGAATCTCGGTCGAGACAGAATAATTTGAGGCTGGTGGGTCTTCCAGAGGAATCAGAAGGTCGGGACGTATGTTCCTTTCTGGAAAAGTGGATTCCGGAGGTGCTGGGCAGCGAGGAGTTGCAATCAGCAGTGGTTCTGGAAAAAGCACATCGTATTGGCCCACAGAGAGATAAGGGACCGCCGAGGACCTTAATTATGAAGTTTCTTAGCAACAGAGACAGGATGAAGATCTTCAACGCTGCACGTGCTAAAGGAGAGATTAAACACCAGGACCAGCAGGTGCGGTTCTACCCAGATTTGGCCACAGGAATCCAGCAATTGAGGAAGCAGTTTGATCCCGTACGTAAGGAGCTGCGCAACCTTGGGATTCGTCATGGTGTAATCTATCCTGCGAGACTGCTGACCACGTATGAGGGCAGAACCCACATTTTCAAGACCCCAGAGGAGGCGCAGGAGTTCATCAAGAAGATCAAAGAAGAAGAAGAGACTGGTGGGAGCTAAGCATGAACAAAATATAAGGTAGAATAATTAAGCATTTGCACAGGCATCTGACTGACTTGAAGTAAATAGTAAGTTTACAAAATATAGATTGTATTATATATTAAAAAAACAAAACAAAAACAAAACAAACAAAAAAAAACTATGATGTACAAAGTTGTTAAAAATTTTGGAGTTAAGTTGGAAAACTACAGAGGAGAGTTAATGTTACGTCATTAAAAGCAGTAGAGTTGGGGTGATTGGGAGGATGAAGAAGGAGTGGCTTAGGCTGTTCCCCGTGGGTGTGGAACAGTCGATGGCTATATCGGGAGACAGAATTTTTCTTTTGATTTTGGGGGGTTTGCCACAAGTGTGGGAAGGGGAAATTTGTTTGTGTGTAGTTTGTAGGATGAATGTTCAACCACTCATGTTTTTGCTTCTCTGTATGAGCATGTTTACACTGCAAGGTAATCCCAAACTCTCTATTGATCATGGACCAAAGTGTTAATCTTAATTTAACTTCATGGAATTGCAGAGGTCTACAAAATTTAAAAAAACTTAAACAAGTTATGAATAAAATAAAGGACATGGGTTCAAGAATTGTGTTTTTACAAGAAACTCATCTGATAGAGGAGGATGTTAAAAGAATTAGGAGTAGATGGCAGGGAAGTGTATTCACCTCTTCATTTTCATCCCGAGCCAGGGGAGTTATGACTCTCATACATAAATCAGTTCCTTTTCAGGTGAAAAATGTAATTGGAGACAAATTTGGAAGATATGTAATCATTCAAGGTTCTTTGCTATTAGAAAATATAAATCTTGTGAACTTATATGGTCCCAATATAGATGATCAGAAGTTCTTTGCTAATTTATTTCTCATCTTATCATCACTTACAGGGCAACATATAATAGCAGGGGATTTTAATTGTACATTGAATCCAGGTGTGGATAGATCAACAGGACTGGATTGTACGCACATTGGATGTAGGATGACTATTAATCATTTTATGAAAGAATTGAGATTGTTAGATATATGGAGAGAAATGAAACCACAAGTTAAAGCCTATTCTTGTTATTCCAGTACCTACAAGACATTCTCACGTATTGATTATTTTTTGATTTCCACAGAATTAAGGTCCAAGATTCAAAACTGCTTTTATGATAACATCGTGATTTCTGATCATGCACCCTGTTGTCTAATATATGTAGATAAAAAATTGACAAAGGAATCAGGTAGATGGCAATTTCAGCATAAATGGTTTCAGGATGAGGAATTTGTCAAGTATATAGAAAAACAGATAGACGAGTTCTTTGACATCAATACTACACAAACATCAGCATGTGTAAAGTGGGAGGCTTTCAAAGCTTTTATTAGGGGACATATTATTAGTTATACAGGATCAAAATCTAAGAAGACTCGAGAGGAGAGAGCTAAATTGGAACATAAAATAAAAAGTCTTCAGGAAAAAGTGTATGCAGGAAGTGACCCAAGGTTGGAGAATGAATTACTGATTTTGAGAGCTGAATACGACAAAAAATCAGCGAATAGAGCTGCCTCGAGTCTTCTAAGATTGAAACAATCTTTTTATGAACAAGGTGAAAAATCAGGAAAATTATTAGCATGGCAGATTAAACAATTGGAAATTAAAACACCAATTACCAGTATTATAAGTAATGGACAGGTAGTTATAGATCCTTTAGAAATTAATAGAGCCTTTAGAGATTACTATGAAAAATTATATGATACCAAAAATGAACCTGATTTAACAAAACTAAATGGGTTTTTGAACGAACTATCTATACCGTGTATTCCAAATGAAAACAGGGAGATATTGGAGTCTAAAATTAGTCAAGAAGAAGTTGGGCTAGCCATTGATAATATGAAATCAGGAAAAAGTGCAGGACCAGATGGTCTTCCAGTTGACCTTTATAAAAAAATTAAGAATAAATTAATAAAACCTTTTTTGGAAATGGTTTTAGAAGCATTTCAAAATAATAATTTACCATCATACATAAATAATGCCTTAATTATACTGTTGCCAAAACCAGGTAAGCCCTCTAATAAATGTGAAAATATGAGACCAATAAGCCTATTAAACGCCGACCTTAAGATAATCTGTAAAATTTTAGCAAGACGAATACAAGAAATTTTACCAAATATTATTAATCGAGATCAGAATGGCTTTATAAAGGGTAGACAAGGCTTCCATAATGTAAGAAGACTATTTAATATTATTTATTTTAATAAAGAAGCACCGGATACAGCTCTCCTATCATTGGACGCCGAAAAGGCCTTTGATAGAGTTGAATGGCCCTTTCTTTTTGAAGTCCTACAAAGGTTTGGACTTGGAAATAATTTCATAAAATGGGTTCAAATAATATACAATAATGCTACAGCAGAAATCCTAACAAATAACAATATTTCAAAACCAATAAAAATCAATAGAGGATGTCGACAAGGCTGTCCACTTTCACCTTTACTGTTTACTATGGCAATTGAACCTTTAGCGATAGCGATACGTTTACATTCACAAATATATGGAATTAAAGTTGGACCAACAGAACATAAAATCTCCCTGTACGCCGATGATATAATTTTGTTTATGTCGAATCTAAAAAAATCAATTCCAACCTTGTTGAATTTAATAAAGAATTTTGGGGAAATATCAGGATATAAAATAAATAAAACTAAATCTTCAATATTAATGCTAAATGAGACCCAGAGAAATTACCCAGCCCCTGAGGTAAATCAATTCAGTGTTGTAAATCAGTTTAAATATTTAGGAATCCAAATTATGCCTAAGCTAGAATCAGTCGCCAGTGTCAACTATGAAGCCTTAATGTCAGATATCAATGAGTTAACTCAGAGATGGATGTCACTACCAATGTCGATGATCGGGAGAATCAATATACTTAAAAGTAATATTTTACCTAAAATACTTTATTTATTTCAATACATTCCCTTATCACCACCTTTAGATCTATTCTCAAGAATAAAAAAAAAGTTAGTGGAATTTATATGGAACAACAGGAGGGCTAGATTACGTTTGTCTTTATTATATTTACCATTTGATCGTGGAGGTCTGAAATGTCCAAATTTTATGTTGTACTATTGGTCGGCACAACTGAGGTCTATGACATATTATTTTTCATCAAATGATCTCCCTCACTGGACTGAAATGGAATCATACAATTTACCTTTACCTCTTCCCATATTCATATACTCAGATTCGGCAAAAAAATTACAAAAACAAGTTAAAAATCCATTTGTAAAGCATATGATCAAAATATGGTGTGAAGCTAAAAACTATTTAAAAGAACCACAGTTATTGTCACAATTTAGTCCAATATGGGGTAATCAATATTTTAAACCAGGGAGAGCGGACGCTGTATTTAAAGTATGGAATTTAAAAGGGATACAAAAGATTCAGGATTTATATTTGCCATGTGCAGACAACATAATGTCTTTTGAAGAGCTGAG
This sequence comes from Pholidichthys leucotaenia, assembly GCA_020510985.1. Classification (NCBI taxonomy): domain Eukaryota; kingdom Metazoa; phylum Chordata; class Actinopteri; order Cichliformes; family Pholidichthyidae; genus Pholidichthys; species Pholidichthys leucotaenia. The sequence continues at coordinate 297,860,060 of CM035844.1, read as the reverse complement.
GATCAAATTTAATCTCAATAGAACACATTTTTTTAAATATCTTCAACTTAGAAACTTTATTCGATCAAATCAAAATAAAGCTCTCACTCGACCTATTTATTCATCCTTGGAAAAAATGATGATGAAAGATAGTAAAAGAAAGGGTATTATTTCAGAGTTTTATAACTCATTGACACTATCTTCAAGTGAAAATTCACTGAAAAGATTAAACTACTGGAAAGAAGATCTGCAAATTGAAATTTCAGAGGAACAATGGGAATTGGCTTGTACAGAAGCTCAAACCAAATCAATAAATGCACGCCTTAAATTGATACATTTCAAATGGTTAATGCGGATGTATGTTACACCGGAGGAGTTAAATAGATATAACAAAAATATACCAGATACATGCACAAAATGCATGGAAAGTAAAGGAACCCTATTTCATTGTTTATGGGAATGTAGATTAATAAGAATGTTTTGGGAGGAGGTGAGGGTAACAATTGAAAAAATAATCTCAAAACAAATCATATTGAATTCTAAACTGTTTTTGTTGGGTCTGTACCCAGAAAAGCATAATTTCAATAAAAGTGAAAGAACATTCATAGACCTCAGTTTGCTTAATGCCAAAAAATGTATTGCACTATTATGGAAAAAGACTCATAGACCAGATGTGACTCAGTGGTTAAGACAGATGTTAACAAACCTTCCATTAGAAAGAATAACATATATACTGAAATCAAAGGAAATTGTGTTTGAGAATATATGGAGACCTTTTATTGATTATGTAAAAAATTTAAACATAACTCTTGAAGAAGAAGGTGAATGATGTGTGTGGACCTTGTAAATTCCAAACTGGTGAACATAATATGTATACTAATGTATTGGATTGTCTAGACTAAACAGAGGAGCATTGTTGAAAACTTGATTTTGTTGGTGGTTGTTGGTGTTTTTAGGGTATTTTTTTTTTTTTTTTTGTAGTACTTCAGTGTTAGTGTTTGATTGTTTGTATCATGTTTGTTAAAAAAAAAAAAAAAGGTTCAATAAAGATATTGTGGAAAAAAAAAAAAAAAGAAGCTGTGGCGAGGCATCTCCTCTCGGCGGTCTCCTGAACCAAACGTTACTTCTGCGTTTACCTTATCTCAGATGGTGTCCCTGTTCACTGTTCTCCCGGTGTGGTCAGTGATAGTCCTGATGTGCATCCCACATCTTCTGGTGTTTCTATATGCCTTAGCCTCTGTGCTATTCTGGGCTACACCTCTCCTCACCTTTTCTCCAACTGTACCTCTAAATTTTTGTGATCTTGTATAGTTTTTGTGTTCTTTATTGAATGTCAGAAACTCACAGTTCCAGTGTTTGGTGTTGTCAGTCCTGCCCTTGCCAGGGCGATTTATGACAGTAGACCGCCACCCGTCAAGACGCCAGTGGACTTTGAGTTAGGTTTTTTTCTTTTTCACCTGCTATTTTTGCTTACCGGAGGCAGAGTGGACAATATGCCATCAGCACACCGGGGCTCCACTAACAGAGGGATGTTTGCGGCCGGAAACCCTAGTGTGGATTAAAAATGGGCCGCTCAGTTCATCCAGGATTTTGTTGATGCAGCACTCACCTCCCGGTCATCTAAGAAGGTTCTGAAGAATGTGGAGTTGGCGGCGGTGATCGTGAAGGCGCATCCCGGTCTGAGGAAGTACCCCAGGTATGCGGAGCTCCTGACGACCGTCTTCACCCTCCAAATGACATGTCACAGGGTGGTGAGAGGCTTCCCCCCCTCTGTACCTGAGTCAACAAGAAAACGTCTTCTGGTACAGACGCCTTCAGCCTCTTGCCATTTGCCAGTTTTGGGACATCGTCTTCCAGCGCCTCCCTCTGTTCCACACCTTCCATTGTCTGTTCCTGAGGTGACGAGTGAGCGTTCCCTGTAACAGAAACACCGAGCCTCTGGCCTTCACTCAGCTGCATCCCGTCGGAGGAACACAGCAACAGCCTCCTCATTTTTTCAGAGCTTTTCTTCATCAGCTTTCCTGTCAGATTCCTTCTCCTCATCTGCTGCTGCTTCCCCCCGTCCTCCATGACGTCACCTCCCACTGCTGCATTTTTGGCAGTCAGCATGCATACAGGCCCGGCTCATCCATTTTCTACAATGGGGCCCATGCCCGCTGCAGCGTTTGAGAGGGATACAGCTGGGTCTTCACCACCACACCACGGGAATTAAAGCAAATGCGTTTCCATTCTCTAACACCAGTAGATGAAATGCCTTGTCTTATTTCAGGTGGGAGAGCTCAGCACCAGCCACACACTTTGGCTGAGCTCTCACGACCTGCTGCTACAGTTATTCATGTATCCTCACTTGCTACTCCTGTGTCCCCTCCTGTCTTCCCTGAATGTCCGCCGGTCCCGAGAGAGAGCCGCCGGATGCCGGAAGGGCCTGCGGCCCTGGAAAATTCCATAATTGCCCCACACCTACATCCTGGACAGGAGAAGTGCGCCCCCTGTGCCCTGAAGGCTGAGCCAACAAGAGAATGTCCCCTGACTTCAGCTGCATGGGTCTCTGCACCAGCAGTGAGGCAACCTTCAGCATCAGATGCCACGTTGGGAGCACCACCAGTGTCGGCCGCCACGTCTGGAGGTCATTCAGCAGTAGATCCCATCGTGCCCCAAGAGATAAGGTAAGTGTGTTTTCATTCCCCTGCATATAAAAATGAAATGTCTTGCCTTGTTCCCGGTGGTGAGGCTCAGCATCTACAGCCCAGATTAGCTAAGTCCTCACTGCTTGCTGCTGCCACCGGTTCCTCACCTGCCTCTCCCATGTCTCCTCCTATGTTTCCTGAGTTTCCGCCAGCCTTGGGATGGAGCCGCCGGATGACAGAGGAGCCTGCGGCCCTGGAAGATTCCATTCCAGCCCCGCGGCAACATCTCGGATGGGAGGAGAATGCTACCTGCGTCCTGGAACTTGATCCGACAGGACAGTGTCTCCTGGTTTCAGCAGCACGGGAGCCGGCATCTTCAGTGAGGAATCCTCCAGCTTTAGCCGCCTCACCGGGAGCTCCACCTGCATCGGTCGCCACGCCTGGAGGTCCTTGGGTTGTATCCACCACCATGTCTGCTGCTGGGGTCATCGCAGCAGAGTCACTGGAGTCCTGGATGGTGGTGGAGCTTGAGTCAAGGCAAGTTCTCTGTTCTGCCTCTCCATTATTAGCCTTAGAAAAATCTTGACTTGCTCATGCTGGGGAGAATCAGCTGCAGATTCCCTTTGCTCCTGAATTCTCCTCGTCGGGCTCCACTGCTGCTGATAAGGTTCCGGTGTTTTTCTCTTCCTCCCCATCTGAGGTGGCCGAGCCGGGGTTGGAGCTCCAGGTAACCGAATCTGAGACATCGCAGCCTAATTCGCCGGAGTCCTGCATGGTGGTGGAGCTCGAGCTGAGGCAAGTTCTCTTCTTTGTCCTCACATTAACAGTACTAGAGAAATCTTTCTTAGCTCTTAGTGAGGAGAACTGGTCACAGCCGCTGGCTGTTCCCGAATTCTCCTTGCCAGACTCCACTGCTGCCGGTGGTAGTATCCTGGTGTGTGTTTCTTTTCCTCTTCTCGAATCTTCATCTGGGTCCGTTGATGGTCATCTGCCATCACCTGAGGTCACCATGGGTCCGCCATCCCCGTCTGAGATCACCGTGGGTTCTCTACCTGTGCCTTAGGTCACCATGGGTCGTTTAACTCTGCCTGAGGTTGCTGTGGGTCCTCTGCCTCTGCCTGAGGTCGCTGTGGGTCCCTTCCCTCTTCTTGAGGTTGTCGTGGGTCCTCAACCTCCGCCTGAGGTCACTGTGGGTCCTGTACCTCTGCCTGAGGTCACCGTAGGTCGTCTAGCTCTGCCTGAGGTTGCCGTGGGTCCTCTACCTCCGCCTGAGGTTGCCATGCATCTTCAACCTCAGCCTGAGGACACCGTGGGTCCTCCGTTTCCGCCCAAGGTTGCCGTGGGTCCTCTGTCTCCACCCCAGGTCATTGAGGGTCCCCGCCGTCACCAGAGGTCGTTGACATTTCCTCGTCTCCGTTTGACATCATTGAGGGCTCCCCGTCTCCGTCTGATGTCACAGTGGTTTCCCCGCCTTTGCCTGAGGCCTCCACTGAGCAGTTTTTCCCCTCATCTGGTCCTTTCGCTGGTCAGCTACTCTGGACAACAATCCTTTTTACCTGCCTTCTCTCTGGTCAGTTGCCTTCTGCATCTTGTTTCCTTGCGAGTTTGTCGCTGCTTCGTCTTGGTCCCCTGCTGATCAGCCATTCTCCTCATTTGGTTACTACCCCTCAGTCCATGCGGCAGCCTCCACCCTGTGTACCTCAGCACTGGCCCTTTCATACTCTGTAGCAGAATATTGTGCCCCTGTCTGGTCCAGGTCATCCTACACACACCACGTAGACACCCAGCTCAACACAACCATGAGAACCATAACTAACTAACTAACTAACTAACTAACCTGCACTTATATAGCGCTTTTCTAGTCACAAAGACCACTCAAAGCGCTTTCATTAATACTAACCCTCTATTCTAAGGGCCTATAGGAAACAGATATCTAGGGACAATTTAGAACAGCCAATTAACCTAACATGCATGTTTTGGGCATGTGGGAGGAAACCGGAGAAATCCCGGAGTAAACCCACGCAACACGGGGAGAACATGCAAACTCCACACAGATCACTGTTGGTCGGGGGCTGGGATTGATCCCACGATCCCCACAATCCCCCGGCCAAGGGTAAACTGTGCTGCCGCAGTGCTAACCACTGCGCCACCGTACAATCTACTCAACACCACTCCCCTGGCTCCCTGTACTGTCAAACATAGCCCCCCCACACATCCGGCGAGCAGCACTAACTCAAAGGATGCTTCAAAAAGCCAAAGATTCTCCTCACTTACCAATCTATGCAGATATCTACACCCCACCCACTGCCCGACTTCCATCCAGATGGCCGATTTGGAAAAACCCTCCCCCAGCTGACTTCACCATCCAGACAGCTTGGCAAGGGGAATGGGAGACCAAGGAGGTCCCAAACAAACACCTGGTGACAAACCCCAACCAACAGGTCCCGGGCACCAACCTCCCAAGGAGACAGTGGTCTACACTCAATCGCTTCAGGACTGGACATGGCCCCTGCTTGGCCAGCCTTCACAGATGGGGCAGTAGCCCTAGCCCACTGTGCGCATGTGGCGAGGAGCAAACAATGGAACACATCATAGAGGCTTGCCCGCTCCGAAGACTGGAAGAAGGATTACACACTCTCCATACAGCAAACCAGGAGGCAACTGCTTGGCTTGAGGACTTTGCATTCGCTACATAAATAAAGTCCATGCAGTCATTGAGGGGCACGGGTTCCTATTGCTGCCTCCTGGTGAGGCCACGTTGTGCCCTACAGCCCATTGGCTCAGGGAAGTGGGAAGACCACCCGATGGACCACATCATCTGCTTGGGTGGGTTTGGAACTCTGGAAGACCACCTGATTTGTTCCATCAAGTGATCCGGTAGGTTTGGGACTTCAGCAGACCACCTGAACTGTTTTCTCTTTCACCCAGTATTTCTAGAGTTTCATAGTTTCCTTATCTGTTTGGGTTGTTGGTCATGACTCTGTTTCTTTTTTTTCTGTCTTGATTTCGGTCCCTCCAAGCAAGGGTTCCCCTTCCTCCCACCCAGGGTTGGTTTTTCTCTTTTTTTTTATATATGTTACGTTGGGATGTCTGGGTATCCACCCCTCAAGTACGGGGTACTGTTATAATTCTGAGCACGGGAAAGAGCTGTGCTCAACCTCTAAGTGTATTTCAGTCTTTTTCTGGATTTTGCATCTGTTTATTTTGTATTTATTATGGTTTGGGGGTTTTCATGCTGTTCTGCATTTTGTCTGGGTTGTATTTTTTTCTGTTTATGAGTTGCCTTGTATTGTTATTTTTGTTATTGTAGTCTTGTCTATGGTTTGGGGAATCATCTTGTATTTATTGTATACTGTTCTCTTGGGTTTGTGTTTATTTTCTCCTCACCTCTCCTGCTGTTTTGGGTTTCATGGTTATTGTATTATTTGCATCCCACGTCTTCTGGTGTTTCCATACGCCTTTGCCTCAGTGATATTCTGGGCGACACCTCTCCTCACCTTGTCTCTCCTGTACCTATAAGTTTTTGTATTCTTGTGTATTTTTGTGTTCTTTATTAAATGTCAGCAACTCACAGTTCCAGCATTTTGTGTCGTAAGTCCTGCCCTTGCCAAGGCGATTTATGACAAAAAAAATCCAAACCTTCATGGCCCTGTGTGAATAAGTGATTGACCTCTAAACCTAATAACTGGTTGGGCAACCCTTCACAGCAACAACTGCAATCAAGCATTTACGAAAACTGGTAAAGAGTCTTTTACAGTGCTGTGGAGGAATTTTGGCCCACTCATCTTTGTAGAATTGTTGTAATTCAGCCACATTGGAGGGTTTTCGAGCATGAACAACCATTTTAAGGTCATGCCACTGCATGTCGATCGGATTCAGGTCAGGACTTTAACTTGGCCACTCCCAAGTCTTCATTTTGTTTTTCTTAAGCCATTCAGAGGTGGACTTGCTGGTGCATTTTGGATCATTACCCTTCTGCAGAAGCCAAATGCGCTTAAGCTTGAGCTCACAAACAGATGGCGGGACATTCTCCTTCAGGATTTTTTGGTAGTCAGCAGAATTCATGGTTCAATTTACCACAGCAAGTCTTCCAGGTCCTGAGGCAGCAAAACTGTCCCAGACCATCACAACACAACCACCACATTTTACTTTTGATATGATGTTCCTTTTCTGAAATGCTGTGTTACTTTTACACCAGATGTAATGGGACACACACCTTCCAAAAAGTTCAACTTTTATCTCCTCAGTCCACAGAGTATTCTCCCAAAAGTCTTGGAGATCATCAAGATGTTTCTTGGCAAAACTTTATGCCCTTTATGCTCTGCAGTGTTTTTTGTCTTGGAACTCTGCCATGAAGGCCGTTTTTGCCCAGTCTTTTTCTTATGGTGGAGTCATGAACACTGACTTTAACTAAGACAAGTGAGGCCTTCAGTTCTTTGAATGTTGTTGTGGGGTATTTTGAGACCTCTTGGATCACTTGTCGCTGTGCTCTTGGGGTAATTTTGGTCGGCTGGTCATTTCTGGGAAGGTTCATCACTGTTCCATGTTTTTGTCATTTGTGGAAAATGGCTCTCACCGTGGTTCACTGGAGCCCCAAAGCTTTAGAAATGACTTCATAACCGTTTCCAGACTGACAGATCTCAATTAATTTGTTTTGCATTTGTTCCTGAATTTCTTTGAATCACAGCATGATGTCTGGCTTTTGAGGTTCTTTTGATCTACTTCACTTTTTCAGGCAGGTTCTTTTTGAGTGATTTCTTGATTGAGAATAGGTGTGGCAGTAATCAGGCCTGGGTGTGGCTCGAGAAATCAAACTCAGCTTTCCAAAGATGTGATAAACCACAGTTAATTTATAACAGGTGGGGGGGGGGGGATCACCTTTTCACACAGGGCCATGTAGTTTTTTTTGTTTTTGTTTTTTCCCTTAATAATAAACACCTTCATTTAAAAACTGGATTTTGTGTTTACACAAATACTTTTTCACACCATTGTAAATCATCTTGCACACAGAGCAAGATAATTTAATTCATGGATTACATTACGGGCATATTAAGGTCAGGATGAAAAAAAGATTGTTTCAGACAGTACTTTTTGAACATGTTCAATCTTCTTTGTCCTGCCTTGAGAGCTCTTATTGTGTGAAAAATGTGAAGAAAATCAACAGAAAAAAGTCAGTAATTTCCACATTTTGGAGTTCGAAATAGGGTTAGTGCAATGAGACAGAGAGAAAAAGAGTGAGAATCACTCCAACACTGAATAAAGCTCATATCAGCCATTATGAGCAGCTTTTCATGGAGGATCTGGAAAACAAAGCCATCAACACAGCGCCTACACAATGTAAACCCACCCTTTGGAAGTGATACGTGGATGACATTCTAGAAAAAATAAGGAAAGGACACACACAAGAACTCAATGACCATCTGAACAGCACAGACAGCACTGGAAATATAAAATTCACACACGAAGAGGAGGAAAATGGCACCATAGCCTTTCTGGACATGAAAATCCACCACAACGATGATGGCAGCATAAAAATCACAGTCTACAGGAAACCAACCCACACAGATCAATACCTACTTTGGACATGGGAACACCCCACAGCACACAAGCTATCAGTTGTCAGGACGTTATATGAATGAGCCACCATCATGACAGACCAAGAAGACAGACAGGAGGACGAAAACCACATAAAGCATGCACTTATACACTGCCAATATCCAGTATGGGCTATAAACAAAGGGAAACAGCAAGTCAAAAACAAAGAAAATAAACAGGAAATAAGACACAGAACAAAAGCCAAAATCAAAAACAAGGACACCAAAACTATACCATACATACGAGGGATCACGGAACCAATTCAAAGGATCATGAAAAAATACAAAATAAACACAGCAGTCAAACCACACAAAAAATTAAGACAGTTATTAGTACACCCCAAGGACAGAATAGAACAAGACAAAAAATGCAATGTAATATATGAAATATCATGCAGATCATGCAACAAGACCAACATTGGAGAAACTGGAAGACCATTCACCTCAAGAAAAAAAGAACACCGGAAGGAATGTGAGAAGGAAACACAAGGACGACTCACAAGATCACAAAAAGAAAAGGCAGAACAAGAAACATTAAAATCAGCAATATCAGATCACTGCAAAAGAAATAATCACATCATGGACTGGGACAACACAAAGATTATTGGATCGGCGAGCAACAGACACAAACGCTGGATCAAGGAGGCCATAGAGATCAGGAAGCGGGGAAAAGACACCATGAACCGAGATGAGGGGGGCCTTTATGCTTTCCCACACCTGGGATCACATCCTCCAGAGACCATCTGATGGCAGGAGGCGGGGCCGGCTCGGTGGATCTGACAGATCTGCTGAGCTGGCCCCGCCTACGAAAATCAGCTGATAAATGTCACCTGGCAGCAATCAGCTGACTCTTCTGACGAAGGCTGCAGTGTACAGTCGAAACATGTTAAGAAGGTAAAGACATCTCCTTTCTATTTTATTTTTGTCTTTTATAAGAACAAAAGATAAATAAATAAATAATAAAAAAACTGAATAAAGCTGTCAATATTTCTCTTACCTCTATATTATGGATTTATTCTGATGTGTAGTGATCCAAAGAAAATGTCCATTATCCACAGTCCAAATGTCTGCTTTGACAGAGACATGATCCAGTCCTTTAAATTCCTTTTGGAGAGCAAATCAATTTTTCAATAATCTTTATTCAGGTAGCAGGTAAATATGTTTTAACTTCAGTGGATTTCAGTCTCAGCTATCTAGTTTGAAAGTCACTTTCTTTTACACAGCTCCACTGGAGTGGTAGCCTAGCTGGTTGAGCATCCTCCCCACAACCGTGAGGTTGGGGGTTGAAGTCCTGGCTGGGTCATACCAAAGACCATATAAAAAAATGATACTTCCCACCTTCTACCTCAGTGCTCAGTTTAATGGAATGGGGGAAAGAAAAGTTTCTTGTGGTGGTGCCTTGCATGGCAGCGACCCCTCCGATTCTAGATGTGATTAACATTGTAAATAGGAAAAACATAATTTTGTTCTACTGTACATGATTGGCTGTATGGATTGAATAACAATGAAGTTTTCTTCTTCTTCAGTCTGTAACAACGTATCTGGCAATTGGTCGGTTTAATTCTTGCTGGGTCACAAACTGTCCAGATGCATACCTGTGCTTGAAATTCAATTCAATTCAATTCAATTCAATTCAATTCAATTCAACTTTATTTATATAGCGCCATTTCACAACAACAGTCATCTCATAGCACTATCAACTGTAGGGAGGACCCCCACAGTTGCAGAAAGACCCCAGCAATCAGGCGATCCCCTGTGAGCAAGCACTTGGCGACGGTGGAGAGGAAAAACTCCCTTTTAACAGGAAGAAACCTCCAGCAGAACCAGGCTCAGGGAGGGGCAGTCATCTGCTGCGACTGGCTGGGGGGTGAGGGGACAGAGAAGAAGAAAAGAACAGACATGTAGAGAGCAAACAGCACGATGGGGACTCAATCTATGGGAGAGAACAAACAAATGTTAATGACCAGCAAAAAAAAAAATATATATATTATATAATAATATATATTATATATATAATAATAAATATATATATAATAAAATATATATTTCATAGAGAGTGAGGAAAGGAGTGAGGCCCAGTGCATTACTGGAGGTCCCCCGGCTGACTAAACCTATTAGCAGCATAACTAATCCAACCATGGGTGTTCAGATAGGAGTATTTCCACTTTACATCCAGCCGTGACTTTTCAGATAGCATAAACCCACTAACACGGTGTTGTTAGCATAGCATAGAACTAGCTTTGTCGGAGCTTGTTGCTGTTCTCAGCTGCTTCTGAAGATTGCAGTTGGTCTCACAAGGCACTTGAGCTTGCAACCCACCAATATGCTTTTGTCTTTAACTGTGACAAAGGAAAAATAATCTGTCTATTTCCACAAAAAAAAGTAGCTTCTGTTACATATGAGTTTTAGCATTAGTAGAAGTAAGATGGCAGTGGGGTTTGCCGAGGATTAGACAGGGGTGGCGGACTGCCTTTTCCTGTAGTGACGCCACCCGAGGTATAAAGGGCACGGGTGGAAGAGGCTCGTCCTCTTTGCGCCGTCGAGCCCTGGACTATGGAGCGCCGTACACCTGTTGTATGTATTATTTATTATTATAATAAAGTTACGTTCAGTACACCGCTGCCCTGCTCATTAGTATAATAAGTATGGACACAACATTTGGTGACGAGGAGAACACGGTTATGCAGCGTGCTGCTACCAGTTTTCGGCCGTTCCTGGAGGCCCCAAGCGAGCCTCCCGTGTCTTGGCCTAGGTGGTTTGTTTCAATAACTACCTGGTGGCCCTTAACCTTGGCAAGCTCGAGAAGCTTCGCACGAGGGCAATATTGGTCCATAATTTGGGCATGGAGGGCCAGCGGATCCTCGAGACACTGAAAGGAGCTGACAATTTTGACGAGGCAGTGGAGCTAATGGAGTGCTATTTTCGCACCCCAGAGAATGTTATTGTTTTGCTGTATCCAATTTTGGCTGCACCGCCAGCAGGTGGGAGAGTCGGTGAAGCGGTTTGTTTCGGACCTGCGTCAGCTGGCAGGTGAGTGCCATTTTGGATCCCTGCAGGATGAAATGATCCGGGACCAACTGGTGGAGCATGTGCACTGTCCTGCAGCTCGGTCAAGACTCCTGACTTTTTCGGGCGAGCTAACGTTAGCCACAACCATTGAAAGTGCGCAACAGTTTGAGGCTACAGAAACAACAATGAGGGACCTTAGTGGGAGGTCCACTCCAACATTAGATGAGCCTCGTGTAAAGGTGCTGACACTGGACCCCGGGAATGAAGATGACATCGAGGAAGAAGAGCACACCTCCGTTGTCATTATTAGGTCTGCTCCAGGTTTGCTGAGATGTTGGGGCTGTGGATCCGCGAGACATAAGTACAAGTCCAGACAGTATCTGGCGAAGGGCAAGCGCTACAGGAGATGTGGTCTGCTGCACCATTTTGCCAGGGCCTGCAAGAATTTTGAATGGAGGGACCAGAGACAGGAGGAAGGCCCCTCTGTAAAGACTCCGACAGTGGTCCATACTGTTTCCCTGGAGATGTACGGACATGTGCACTGCACTGTGGAGCTGGATGGCGTTGAAGTGTTGCTACCGGTGGATACTGGTCCGGTGGCTTCAGTGCTGAATTCAGCAATGGTGAAGAGTCTGTTTCCCCACTACCATATATACAAGGGGTCCACCCCCTTCTATGGCTACGGCTGGAATAAGCTCGATGTGCTTGGGGCGGTAAAATTAACGGCAAGGCACAAGTCACGGATCATGACGGACATGCGTGTTGTGGTGACCACTTCGGGATCCAACATCATGGGATGCAACATGTTTTATGGCTTGGGCTTTTACATCGCCAGTGACACCGAAGAGGAGTGGTCAGGTTGTGGCTTGTGGGATCAACCTGCTCCAGAGATGGAAGACGGTGAAGTGTGGGACCATGACTGGCTTGGCCTCGCAGGAGATTGAAGGGATGAACATCATGGGGCACATCCCCGGGATGGACCTGGTTCCAGTGTTCAAGTTGCCCTTGGCATGGGACCTGAACGGCACAGCGGGGCCCCTGGGTCAGTAGGCGGGACCAACCCGCCTACTGACCCAGGGTGTTTAGCAGCCACCATCATGACAGACCAAGAAGACAGACAGGAGGAGGAAAACCACATAACACATGCACTTATACACTGTCAATATCCAGTATGGGCTATAAACAAAGGGAAACAGCAAGTCAAAAACAAAGAAAATAGCAGCACCAGAGCAAGACCAATGGGTGCAGTTTTTAAACACACCAATAAATGGCCTTTGAAAAGGGTTTCAAGCTGGACTGGAGGGTGGAGAGATCAACCAGTCCAAAATGGGAGGCCTGCTCGCAACATGGTGGTCCAAAGAGGTCTAACAGAGCTTCCCTACATGTTGGTGATGTGGTTCACTCAAGGGTTGAGGCTTGACCGAGAGGGACTCATGCACGTCGCGAGAAGAGTGATGACCAAGGGCAGCTACAGGAAATGGCAACCCGGAGTGACGGCTATTTGGGCCTGTTTGATGAGACATGGAGGCACCCCAATCAGCTGTGTCGCATGGTGGAGAAGAGGAGATGGTGCAGTTCTTCTCCAGAGGCCAGAAGATGGAGGCGCTCTTGGTGGGACCCACTGGGCTCCACTAGGTCTGCGATGTGGCTGGGATGTATTTGATATGTGTGTTTTGAGTTCCGAACCCCATGTCATAGTGTAAATAGTTGTGGCCTATTGGGTTTGTGCCCCAGGAGAACCTTCTAAAAAAACAAAAAAACAAAAAAACAAATAAATTAGTGAAAGTGTTTGAATTAACTGTATTGTAAAAGTAAAGCAGAAATATATTACTGAGCAACTGTTATAGATTTGGGACTTTTTTCTTTCATAGAAGAGGGTGGATCATATTATGGAAATTTTGGTAAATTGAAAGAAAGGAGACTAAAGTGTTTTATTAATACACTGACTGTGATAATCACTGAGTTGATTACAGTAGGGGTAAATGGTGTGTAATTTTGCATAGAAGTAGAAAATCTGAGTACATTGACTGATTGAGTGAGTATATTGTTAAAGTGATAGTTATGGTCTGGAATACCCAGCACTTGGAATGTTATGAGGTGGGTGTGTTGGGGTAGGGGGGCGCCAATAGGGGGGTATTTAGGTTCTGTATTATCTTGTTAATTGTTGCTGTATATACTATATATGGTAAATGTTCTGGGATTAATTTATTTAGAAACACGGCTCATTTTTGTATAATTTTGGACTGTGAGGGACAAGGCGGCAGAATAATACGCCTGGTCATGTAGGGGGCGCCGGCAGTCTACCCGACCCCCCAGCCTTGGTTGTGTGAATGGATAGGTTACTGATTGATTTCTGTACATTTGTTTTATGATTAGAGTGTGAGTCGGGTGATAAAATATGGGGTGGGCCAACCCGTGTGTTTGCATTTTTTTTTTTGAAGGGGTTTGTCGAGGATTAGACAGGGTGGCGGACTGCCTTTTCCTGTAGTGACACCACCCGAGGTATAAACGGCACGGGCGGAAGGGGCTTGTCCTCTTTGAGCTGTCGAGCCCTGGATTACGGAGCGCCGTACACCTGTTGTATAAAGTTACGTTCAGTGCACCTCTGCCCTGATCATCATTATTATAATAAGTATGGACACAACAGCTTCATCTTTTCCTTCGCTCAGTACTGATCAGGCTCTTTGCAGCAGGTCACGTTGACTGATGGCTGCATCAGCTACGTAGGGTCAATTTGTATTTATTTGTGCTAAAAATATTTACCCATTTTAATAAAGCGAGTAACAAGTAATGCATCTGATCAAATTTCAGCAACTGTAGCGCATTGCTGAATTTTTAAACAGTAATTTCGTTACACAGCATGTTACTGCAAAAGTAGTGGTGTTATAGTAACGTGTTACTCCCAAAACTGGGTGTTACAGAGGAAGATGCAAGGGATAGGGTGAGATGGAGGTAGATGATCCACCCCTAGAAGGAGCAGCCAAAAGAAGAAGTAAATTTTAATTGGTGTGGAAAGTATGTTTTTGTACTACTTTTGGTGAGATCGGGTTGAAGTGACTTATCCAGTTAACCTCTTGCACTCCGGTGTACCACTGGCGGGCACGTCTCTGCGTCCTAGAGCGCACGAGGGTGCACGAGGGCACTGCGTCCTAGAGCGCACTGAAAAAAAAAGCTGCATTTCCGTTCTTCCACTACAGACACAGCCGCGAACAGAAAGCCAAAGGAGTGCTTTGATTGGTTTAGATGTGATTGACCTCTCATTCAACTAATAAGAGGCTTGAATTGGGATTCTGAAAACTTGAAGAACCAATGACTGAAAACCTAGCAAGAAGGACCCACCTACCAACGGCTGCGAATACAGCGAGCCAATTTAAGCACAGAAGTTTGAAAGCTGTTTTGTGTAAGGCTGGGTGACACACAGGCGTTCGCCAGTCTTTTTTTCTTACTACTTGACATAATGCACGGCTCAGGAGACACACACGCAGGCTCAGGATAGATTCAACAGCTTATTAACAAACAGGGATGTGTGGCTGCATGTCTGTGGAATAAGAATGTATTGGTGGTGGCGTTTGCGTCAGGCACGGGGGCAGGAGGCCGTACAGCCGGACAACCCTATGGGAGGAAGCAGAGGGAGAAGGGTAACGGGCACCACACCAATACAGAGGATAATAATGGTTTAGCTGGCTTACTTGGTTACGACAGGTGGCTGACGTTGACAAGGGCGGAGCCCGGGAGACAGCGACCTGCAGTGCCTGTGGCAGCAGCGTAGAGACAGCGGCGAGATGAGGAAGTCCGCCGCCGGGGAAGTCCACCTGTGCACAGGGGAAGGCTAGAGGAGAGAGGTAAGGGGAGCTTACCCAGATAATCTTTGCTAGCAGGCTTGAGATCCGTAGTAGCAAAAGGTGCCGAAGTAGAGAGACGGCTTCAGGCCGAAGCCCAGGGCAGAGTGGATTAAATACCTCGCCGCTGACGAGGAGCAGGTGTGCGCGCGGCTGGCGCCGCTGATGAGCGGCGAGTCATGACAGTACTCCCCCCTCTAGCAGCGCCTCCTGGCGATGGTTTTTCCGGGTGCGCTCGATGAAACTCAGAGATGAGAGACCGGTCCAACACCAGCAAGGAAGGCACCCATTGTCTCCACTCGGGTCCATAGCCCTCCCAGTCCACCAAATACTGCAAGCCGCGACCCCGGCATCGGGCGTCCAAGATCTCAGTGACAGTCCAGGCCGGATGGCCACCAATCATCCGGGGAGTGGGGTGCGCCGCAGGTGGAGGGCAGAGGGGGTCAGAGACCACCGGTTTAATTTTGGAGATGTGAAAGGTGGGATGGATGCGGAGGGAGGAGGGAATAGCCACACGCACAGCCACCGGGTTGATAATCCTGGTTATGGGAAATGGGCCGATGAATCGTTGGGCCAGCTTTCTCCTCTCACCCTTTAGGTTGACGTCCTGTGCGGATACCCAAACTTGTTGTCCCACCTGGTAGGCAGGGGCAGGTCTCCTGTGCCGGTCCGCCGTGGATTTATTGCGCTCCGCCGTGCGTAAAAGCGCATTGCGTGCCGTGGTCCAAAGGGAGCGACACCGCCTAAGGTGCGCCTGGACAGAGGGGACAGCCAACTCGCCCTCCTGCGCGGGGAATAGAGGTGGATCATATCCCAGGGATGCTTTAAAGGGAGACATCCCGATGGCAGAGGAACGAGAGGTGTTGTGGGAGTACTCAACCCAGGCAAGGTGAGAGCTCCAGGACGTGGGCTTGGATGTAGTAACGCAGCGGAGGGCAGCCTCCAGCTCCTGGTTAGTCCGCTCACACTGCCCGTTAGACTGGGGGTGATGGCCGGAGGTGAGGCTTACTTTAGCTCCCAGGGCGTTGCAAAAGGACCTCCAGACGTCCAAAGAGAACTGGGGGCCACGGTCGGAGACCACGTCGACCGGGATTCCATGCAGTCTGACCACGTGTTGGATGAGGAGGTCCGCCATCCCCAAGGCTGGGCTGCACGGTGGAGCAGTGGTTTAGCACTGTGGCAGCACAGTTTTACCCTCGGCCGGGGGATCGCGGGGATCGTGGGTTCGATCCCAGCTCCCGACCAACAGTGAGCTGTGTGGAGTTTGCATGTTCTCCCCGTGTTGCGCGGGTTTACTCCGGGATTTCTCCGGTTTCCTCCCGCACACCAAAAACATGTAGGTTTAGGGCGCTCGCGCACGCAGCGACCAGCAGCCGGTGGCTTGTCACCAGACTGCAAATCAAATCTACCTACGGGTACAAATAAGTAACAAAAAAACAACAAAAAAAAAAGGCTGAGGGGAGTCCACGTAGGGGCACAAAGTGGGCGGCCTTGGAAAAACGGTCAACGATGGTCAGAACTGTGTCAAAGTTGTTGGAGACAGGGAGCCCGGTGATGAAGTCTATGGCGATGTGCGACCAGGGCCTGCCAGGGACGGGCAGGGGCTGAAGCAGGCCTGCAGGGGGAGCGTTACCTGACTTACTGGTGGCGCAGATGGGGCAGGCCCGGGCGTAACGGGCGGCATCCTTCCGCAGACCTGGCCACCAAAAGGATCGCTGGAGGAGGTCGATCATCCGTGAAGCTCCAGGATGGCAGGTGAGCTTAGAGGTGTGGAGCCAGTGTATAATGTCCCCCCAGACGGCAGATGGCACGAAGAGCCTCCCCTCCGGTCCGCCGCCAGGGTCCGGTTCCGACTCCTGCGCCCTCCGGATCTTGTCTTCTATGTCCCAAGAAACAGCCCCCATGACGCACGACCTGGGCAGGATGGTGTGAACAGTGTCTTCTGTGGCCTCCGGGGCAAATTGCCTGGAGAGGGCGTCGGGCAGGCCGTTCTTGGAGCCAGGCCTGTAAGTGATGTTGAATTTAAACCTTGCAAAGAACAGGGACCAGCGCGCCTGGCGGGCGTTCAGACGCTTGGCAGATCTTAGATACTCCAAGTTCTTATGGTCAGTTAGGACCACAAAAGGCAAGGCTGCCCCCTCCAACCAATGACGCCACTCTTGAAGCGCAAGCTTGATGGCAAGAAGCTCTCTGTCCCCCACGTCATAATTACGCTCCGCCGGAGACAGGCACCGAGAGAAGATGGCGCAGGGTCGCTTGACTCCGTTGGCTGGAGACCGCTGGGACAGCACCGCCCCCACCCCCGTGTCCGAAGCGTCCACCTCCACTATGCACTGCAGCACGGGATCGACCTGGCTGAGGACCCGGGAGGAGGAAAACTCCATCTTCAGCGCCTGGAAGGCCATTGCGGCCTCTTCAGTCCACCGGAACGGGGTCTTAGGGGAGGTGAGGCGGGTCAGAGGCCCGACGATGGCTCCAAAATTTGGGACAAAGCGGCGGTAGAAATTGGCGAACCCGATGAATTGCTGAACCTGTTTCCTAGAGGTAGGTGTGGGCCAATCCACCACCGCTTTAATCTTCATTGGGTCCGGAAGCACCTGGTCATGGGAGATGACGAACCCCAGGAAGGAAGTTGTTTTGGCGTAGAATTCACACTTCTCCGCCTTGACATATAGATGGTTCTCCAACAGTCTCTGCAGGACCCGCCTCACGTGGACCCGGTGCTCATCCCTGGACCTGGAGAAGACGAGGATGTCGTCCAGGTAGACGAATACAAACAGGCCGATGAAATCCCGGAGGACGTCATTAATGAGGCGCTGGAAGACGGCTGGAGCGTTGGTCAACCCAAACAGCGTCACAAGGTATTCAAAATGACCGTTAGGGGTGCGGAAGGCTGTCTTCCACTCATCTCCCTCCCGGATCCGGACGAGGTGATAAGCACTGCGGAGATCCAGCTTAGTAAACCAGGTCGCCCCCTGGAGGGAGTGGAAGGCGGTATCCATGAGGGGCAGGGTGTACCGGTCCTTCTCCGTGATGTCATTGAGCGCTCGATAATCAATGCAAGGACGAAGGGAGCCGTCCTTCTTTCCCACGAAGAAGAACCCCGCGCCTACTGGAGAGGAAGATGGTTGGATGATCCCAGCGCTAAGCGACTCCTTCAAGTAGCTGTTCATGGCCTCCTTCTCTGGCGCTGACAGACTATAGAGGCGTCCTGAGGGTAGGGGCGCCCCCTGGCGGATGTTGATGGCACAGTCGTAGGGCCGGTGAGGAGGCAGAGACATCGCCTTGGACTTGCTGAAAACAGCACCCAGGTCGAGGAACTCTGAAGGCACAAGGGTGAGATCCGGGGGTGCGGTGTCCTTGGCTGTGAGAGGCGAGGACGGGGCGCAGGCAGCGGATTGGAGACAGGTGCCCATACAGAAGGTGCTCCAAGCGGACACTTTCCCAGTCTTCCAGTCCAAGGCGGGGTTGTGGAGGCGGAGCCAGGGGTATCCGAGAATGACAGGAGTAACTGAGGTGGGCAGGACGCAGAAGGAGATATCCTCCCGGTGGTTTCCTGAGATGATCACCGGAATGGGAGATGTTCGGTGGGTCACTTTTCCCAGGGAGACTCGGGAGAGATTAACCAGGGCGAGAGGAGAGTCGAGGGGGTGACAACGGATGCCCAATCGGGTTGCCAGGCTCTGTGAAATAAAGCTACCCTCCGCGCCTGAATCCACCAGTGCATGTGTGAGGTGCCCAGTGAGGTTGTGACAGAAGCGGATGGGCAGCGTCAAATGTGTGAGGGGATTTAACTGATTAGCGTCAGCGAGGCCCCCTACAGTGACTCGCGGACCTCCTCGTTTGGCTTCTCCGGACAATGCTCCACCATGTGCTGGCTACCCCCGCAATACATGCAAAGGCCCAGGTCACGGCGGCGTTGTTTCTCCGCCAGGGGGAGCTTTGTCCGGCCCGTCACCATCGGTTCCGACTCCTCGGAGACCTCCGGCGGCGGCAACGCCAGGTGGCGAGCTTGGGGCAAGTGCACAGAGCGAGAAGACTGCTTCCGCTCTGAGGCGCGCTCGCGCAGCCTGTTATCCAAGCTGATGGCTAGGGAAATCAGCTCCGCCAGCATCTCCGGGATATCCTGACCGGCCAGCTCATCTCTCAGACCAGAGTTTAGGCTGCGGAGGAAGATGCCGCAGAGCGCACGCTCTTCCCAGCCAACTTCCTCCGCGGTAACCCGGAAGTCGATCGTGTATTCGGCCGCCGATCGGCTCCCCTGTTGGAAGACGAGAAGGCGGACGACCTGGACACTGTCCAAACGCGAATGATCAAACACTTCCAGAAATTGTCGCACGAATTGGCCATAGGTGAGGGTGGCGTAGCTGGGCTTCACCATAATGGCGTAAGCCCAGGTAAGCGCACGACCCTCCAGGAGATTACCAATGTAGCCAATTCTGCTATGGTCTGAGGGAAAATCTCCGGGAACGCGAAGGAACACGGACTCACACTGCATGATAAAACCCCGAGCTCCACCAAGCTTACCGCTAAAGCGAGCAGGAGTGGGGATTGGTGTGAGCCATGCTAGCGCACCCGGAGCGAGCTGGGCAGCCACCGGAGCCGCAGGAGCTGCGCCACCCGGACGAGCCGAGGGGAACGGCTGCTGGGGGTCCAAGCGGTCTAATCGGTTAGTAATAATTGTTAATTGATTTAGTATCACCTGTTGTTGATAGGCTATTGAATCCACCCGAGCCTCGAGGGTGGAAAGACGGCGCGCGAGCCCGCTGTCTGCCGAGCTGCTCTGTTGAAGCCGTACTGACATAATGCACGGCTCAGGAGACACACACGCAGGCTCAGGATAGATTCAACAGCTTTATTAACAAACAGGGATGTGTGGCTGCATGTCTGTGGAATAAGAATGTATTGGTGGTGGCGTCTGCGGCAGGCACGGGGGCAGGAGGCCGTACAGCCGGACAACCCTATGGGAGGAAGCAGAGGGAGAAGGGTAACGGGCACCACACCAATACAGAGGATAATAATGGTTTAGCTGGCTTACTTGGTTACGACAGGTGGCTGACGTTGACAAGGGCGGAGCCCGGGAGACAGCGACCTGCAGTGCCTGTGGCAGCAGCGTAGAGAAAGCGGCGAGATGAGGAAGTCCGCCGCCGGGGAAGTCCACCTGTGCACAGGGGAAGGCTAGAGGAGAGAGGTAAGGGGAGCTTACCCAGATAATCTTTGCTAGCAGGTTTGAGTTCCATAGTAGCAAAAGGTGCCGAAGTAGAGAGACGGCTTCAGGCCGAAGCCCAGGGCAGAGTGGATTAAATACCTCGCCGCTGACGAGGAGCAGGTGTGCGCGCGGCTGGCGCCGCTGATGAGCGGCGAGTCATGACACTACTGTTTTTATTTGTTTTGAAAAATTGTTCGCCAAAACCGCAATCATGGAAGCGCAAAACCGCAATAATGGAATTATGGTTTGACCGGGTCGTGTGACCAGAACCACAAGTCTGTAACAAGCGGACCAGCTTCATGTTCGTCTGACAATGAGAAAGAGAAGTTCACCAGCTACGCTGCTGTTGTGGACAGGTAAGTGTTATAAGCTAAATTATTCTTTATCCCTGAAAATTGTAATCCAAATGACTTTTGACCAATCGGTAAATTACAACTGTGTGTTATCGCAACATGACCCCCCCCCCCCCGTCATGTTGTGACACCCCCCCCCCCCGCTACTCTTCTGTCGCAGATTGCAGATATATTGCAGATATTTTAGTCCAACTGTGCGTAGTAGACCGCGGCGCACCGTCACCGCTTTCCGTCATGTAGCGATGGGCGATGTCCGTCCTCTGTAGCGGGGGGGGGGGGGGAGTTGTTATCTTCTACATTACAGATATTCTAGTATAATTTTTAGTGCACTGTAGGTTATTTTTTCTTGGAAAAAAAAGCCACACATTTTTTATGTGGCATGCTTCTTTGTGTGTGGGGGCTCATGAATAAATGAATAAACAACCCCCCCCCCCACACACACACACACACAGCCCTTCACCTTTCATTAGAGCCCAAGATGAAGCTTCTATATTGAATCATTCAAAAGTTACAGATGTTTTTCCAAACTGTGCCATTTGGCACAATTTGGCACAGTTCAAAAACGCCTGGGAACAACCTAAGGAAAAAGCTGTGTAATATATTAATTTTTTGTGGTATTGTTACAAAATTTTGACCTCAGCTGGATAACACTTGGTTCTACATTTCTGTTGCATTTTCCAGCCAGTGTCTGAAGCTGTGTGTTATTTGCAAGCATTTGTATCCCAAAAAACACCCAGGCGAAATTTATTTTCTTCAAGTTCAGTATGTTTAGATGACTGTTACTCAGTGGCAGGAGCACTTAGAGAGATTATGACTATTTTGCCAAAAAATTCAAAGTATTTTCTTTTAAATGAGACCAACCCCATGAAGATGCTGCAAAGGGTTGAAGTACAGCTTTTGATTTACTTTGGGTATGTTATTTTTTTGGCGTTTTTAGGGAAATTGACCAGAGCGCAAGGCGTTAAAGGCTGATGTACCATCAAAGTTATTTTGGAAACATTTTATGTGGTGTTGCTTTAAAGAGGTGCTAGTAATGAAAAAAAAAATCAAGCCAACTTCTCCATTACAGAAGTTCAAAAGGAAGCAGTTTCTATAAGTGGCATGTTCTGTCTGTTTCTGAACATATAAGTCAAAGTTATTTCACCCTTCAAAGACAAAAGTTTTAATAGTTTAGCTGACTTCTGCTGCAAGTTTTTAAATTTCAGTTTTGATCCATTCAGTTAGGGGACTTGTTCCATTAATTAGGCCATTAATTGCTCTTTTCTTCAGTGTAAATGTTGCTTTAGTATTGTTTTCACTGCAGGTCCAAAACAGCACAACAGAGTTATTAGGAGACCAGGTGATCTCTTGGTAACTCACTTAGACACATTAATAATTCAGAGTGAAACTAATAATGCTTACAGAATATGCTGCCATGATTAATGTCTCCCATGGGTGATTGTTAGGTTTCATCATGGTGAGTTAATTATGTCAGTGCCTCTAGACAGAAGTGACCCTTCTCAGTATAACAAAAATAAGTTTAAAATGTGTAAGACATTCTTAAAATGGTTTATGAAGACTATTTGAATGAAACTTTAAAAAAAAGGACTTTTCAAAGAACATCCCAGCCAGCATGTCCATGTGGGCCTCACCAAAGGTTAAATCTAGGCTGTCTTGTGTCAAGAGCAACTCTGGCAGGAAAGGAATAATGATTCCTTAAGTTGAGTAGGAGTTTTAGTGCAAGAATGATTTACTATAAACTCTAACATAAATGCAGCATGGGGCTGCAGCAATAAATTTATTTTATTTATTTATTTATTTTTATTTCGGATAGTACATTACAGGTTAAAAGAAACTGTATAATATAACAAGGTCAAATTAGACAAAGACTCCTTCTACTATACAATTCCACGTGAGTTATCCGAAATGGGTGATGGCTGAAGCCGCAGCTTATATTGCCCACCCATATTCCATCCAAGAATTCAAAGGAGAAAAAAGAGAAAACAAGACAAGAGCGATTACAATTTAAAACAAGGCTAAGACAAAATATGACTGAGAGAAAAAGAAAACTGAGCTAGTCTAAGTTAAGCGGTTACTATTCAAAAACAAATCTAAGACATAGTGTCACAGAGAAAAAAGAAAAACTAAGCTATAACACAACACAGGCTGGAAATGTCAATCCTTATGTGAGTTTACATGTCGTCTTGTAAATATGTTTGGAGTATTTCTTCCTTTAGTTTTTGTTTAAATTGTCCAAGCTTTGTACATGATTTTAATTCAGGTCCAAAATCGTTCCATAATCTGACACCTTGCACTGAAATACAGTGTTGCTTGGTAGTTGTTCTCACTGTAGGCTTTTGAAATATACATGTTCCTCTGAAGTGATATCGTTTCTCCCTTGTTTGGAACAACTTTTGGATATTTGCGGGCAGTGATAGATTCTTCACTTTGAACATTATTATTGCGGTTTTAAAGTCGATCAGATCTTTCAACTTGAGAGTTTTTTGTTTAAGAAAAAGTGGGTTTGTTGGTTCCCTGTAAGCTGCTTTGTTGATTATTCTAATAGCTCTCTTTTGAAGCATAAAGAGTGGATATATGTTTGTTTTATATGTATTTCCCCATACTTCATTACAATATGTCATGTATGGGAGTATTAATGAATGATACAAGGTGTATAGTGTGCGTTGATTCAGCAAATTTTTCACTCTGTGTAATATTGCAATTGATTTGGATACTTTACCTTTTATATAATTAATATGTGGCTTCCAACACAGTTTGTTATCAATTATTACTCCAAGGAATTTAGTTTCGGATACCCTTTCAATCTCTACACCATTTACACTGAGTTTGGGTACTGGGTAGTTGTGATGGTTGTTAAAGACTATAAATTTTGTCTTGCTTAAATTGAGCGTTAATTTGTTTGAGTCAAACCACAGTTTCAGCTTTCCTAATTCCTTTCCGAGTGTATCCAGAAGTTGTTCCAAGTTGTTTCCACTGCATAGCAGGTTAGTGTCATCAGCAAACAATATTAAGTCCATTTTTTCTGAAACTTTACATATATCATTTATATACATATTGAATAATAATGGTCCCAAAACTGAACCCTGTGGGACTCCACAGGTGACCTTCAGTAGCTCTGAGTTTTTGTTGTTAACACATACAAACTGATATCTATTCTTTAAGTAACTTCTTAACCAGGACAGTGCTACCCCTCTAATACCACAATTTTGTAGTTTCTTTAATAATAGATTGTGATCTACTGTATCAAATGCTTTTTTAAGATCCAGGAATACTCCAACTGAATACTCTTTATTTTCAATGGCTGTTGATATTTTTTCTGTAAATTCCATTAAGGCATATGCTGTTGTCCTTTTGTGTCTGAACCCATATTGCTGCTCACACAATAAATCATTCTTCAGTATGAAGTTGTCAATTCTCTCATAGAATATTTTTTGAAGTATCTTGGAAAATTGCGGTAATAGTGAAATTGGTCTGTAGTTGGAGAGTTCCCCTCTGTCGCCTGTCTTGTAAATCGGAATTACTTTAGCTATTTTCATTGCATTGGGAAATATACCTGATTGGAGAGACAGGTTACAGATATACGTCAGTGGTTTCACTATGCATTCGATAACAGTTTTGACTAGTAGCATATCAATACCATCGCAGTCAGTAGATGTTTTACTTTTGAACGATTTAACAATTTCAATGACCTCTCTTTCGTCTGTGTTCTTTATGAAGATGGTGTCTTTTACAGCAGTGTTATTGCATATTGAATCACCTGTTGGCACCGTAGTGGGTATTTCTCGGGCCAGTTTAGGTCCAATGTTAACAAAAAAATTATTAAATTCATCTGCAGGTGAAGCTATATTCACATTCGGAGTCGATTTATTATTTTTTGGAGTGTTAGTTGAGTAGCTGGTATTTCTGCTTTTATTTCCAAGGATACTGTTGATTATTGTCCATGTATTTTTAATATTGTCTTGTTTTTTTCCAGTTCTTTACTGTAATAGTCTCTTTTACTACATCTTATTATATATGTTAACTTATTTTTGTATGTTTTATACCGCTGCTCTGCTTCTTTTGTCCTTTTCTTTAGGAAAGCTTTATATAATAAATTTTTCTTTTTACACGCCTTTTGTAGTCCTTTGGTTAGCCATGGTTTGTCAGTAAATTTGTGTTTAAGCTTTTTTTTAACTAATGGGCAGTTTTTTTCATAAAGAGTGGTTACAATGTTTGTAAATGTGTCATAGGCTTCATTTACATCTGATACATAGACTTCTGTCCAGTCTTGCTTCAGCAAGTCCTCTTTAAAAGAACTGATTGCGTTTGGTGATTTGTGTCTGAACGATTTTGAGATTTTTTCTGGGTTGGGCCCCGTGTGGCCATGGATAAGTGCAAAGATTGGCAAGTGGTCGCTTATATCATTTATCAATAATCCACTTTCTATTTTCTTGTCGAGAACATTGACAAACAGGTTGTCAATAAGTGTAGCAGAGTGAGCTGTGATTCTACTGGGATGTGTTATTGTGGGATATAGACTCATGCTGTACATAGAGTTCATGAACTCTGTAACTACATTTTGTTGATGTGGATTAAGTAGATCAATATTGAAATCTCCACAAATTGCTACCATTTTCTTACTAGTAATATTATTGTACAGCTCGACTAATTTATCTCTGAATGTCTCAATGCAAGTTCCCGGCGTTCTGTATATGCAGCTTATGATTAGATTTTTTGTTTTGTCTAGGTCAATCTCAACAGTAACACATTCCAGAATCCCTGGTAGTGCTGAGGACATTTCATTTACAAGCTTACATCTATATAGGTCATCAATATACAGTGCAACACCACCACCCTTTTTTTGAGATCTGTTAATGTTAAACATCTGATATCCCTCTATTGCCATCAGGGGAGCCTGGTCTGCATTAAGCCAGGTTTCAGAGACTGCTATAGCTGTGAATTTTCTGTTTAGCTGTTTTAAATAGTCCTGAATCTGTGAGAAGTTTTTGTTAAGACTTCTGCTATTGAAGTGTATTATTGACAGTTTACCATCTAATTGCACTTGACTTTTGAATTGCTTTTCAGTGTAATATTCACAGTGGTTATGAATATTATTGAAAAAGTGGTTATCAGGATCAATATCATTCTCCATCTCTTGTGGTTTATGTTCAGCATAGTGGCATATTTTTAGAGTTTGAGTTTCCTCACTCTGTGTTTCATAGTCAGTGTTCATTTGTATTTATCTAAGTCAGTAGCATCTCTGATCATTATACTTTTTGCTTGCTCGGGTGTTCCATTTAGTTTAATCCAAATTCTACAATTTCTTGTCCAGGTTGACTGTATCTTATTATGTTTCTTTAGCATCCGTGCCTGTCGTGCTAATTCAGCGTTTTTTTTTGTCAGGTGTTCATTTAGGTAAACTTGAGTTTCCTTTAGTTTTTTGGCCTGCCTCAGTATGTCATTTTTCACCCTCCTGTTCACAAAGTGCATCACAATTGATTTCTTTGTTTTGTTATCTTTCTTCGGTAAAGCATAACAGGCTGAGATCGCATTGGCTTCTACCTTAATGTCTTTATCATTAAGGAACTGAAGCACTTGGTTTTCTAAGGACATTGATTCACTTATGGAAGCATGTTCACCACTCAGTCCTGTAGCGGCATGGGCGTACGACTGATATCTGATGTCTAGTCCACTTATAACTATGTCATCAATGCGAGAACCTTGTTCAAGATCCTCAACGCGTTGCTCCAAAAGACGCCCGTGTTGCTCCAGGTCCATAATTTTTTTGTCTTTTTCTTTTATTATTGAATGTAGGGCTTGTACCTCCTGTATTAGGTCTAATATTTTGTCCTGCTGGCTAGTCACTTTGGCCAGTTCATCTAACACAAAGTTCAGAGTTTTTTTAATTTCTTCCATTTCCTCTTTTTTGGGTGGCATTTTACTGACCTGTGGATAGAAATAAGCAGAGAATCCGGCTAGGCCTCAACTAGCTCGGTCACTACTGGACCCGCCGCTCCTGCGCAGCTTCTCCGCCGAGTGACGCTGCTCAGCTCCGCAGATCACCGCCGTCTATCGCCGGCGCCTGCCTCCGTCTACCTGGCCAGTTATGTCGTGCACCGCCGGCGCAGCCGGAATCCACCGATCACAGCCACTCGTCGCCGTCTGGCTAGGCGGCTCCTCCGCTGGGCCCCGTCTAGGCTCCGTCACCGACCGCCGTCAGTCTGGTAGTTCCTCGGCTGGGCCTCGCAATTGGGCACCGGTTCAGACCACTGTCCTGCTGGATCCAGGTGGCCCCCGTCTCTCGCCAACGCCGCGCCCGAGCTCCCAATCGCCACCTCGGTTGGTTCGTCCTCCTTTTAAATCCTTCTCTCCTCGGCTCCAGATGGCCAGATGTGATGTAAAGAGAACACTTACAACAAGATGATGAAACCGGAGGAAAATATTTGATAATAATGCCACACAAAACTGAGGAACAAACCAATATATAAAAGGTAACGGACAATTACAAACGTGAGACTGCTGGGGAACAACCAGGGGCAAAACAGGAGCACATGAGGGAAAGTGGCAACAACTATGGGAGGCATGAGGGTCTGAGAACAATAGGTAAACAAGTACACACAGAGGATGGACATGCTACATGAAACCAGACCAGGGACCAGGGGAAACACAGAAAGACAACATACTTCTTATCCTCTATTGACTCCTGGTGGGACATGAGGCTGCAATGGTGCTTCTCCACCTCACCTGGTCATCTGCAATTGCATGAATCTGTGACCATGAATAACCCACCTCTTCCAGCTCTGCAGTAACAGACCTTCACCATGTTGTTCATGGGCGTCCAGGTCTGCGATTTCCTTGAGGTTTCCAACGGAGAGCTATTTGCGGGATGCAATCATGGTTCATTTGGAGTACATGGCCTAACTACTTGAGTCTTCTTCTTTTGTCTCTGGGATGATGATGTTGCATTTGGTCTTTTTGTACAGCACCTCATTAGTGGTCTTGTTTGGCCAAAAGATTTGACAGATCCTTCTCAAACAATCAAGCAAGCAAAGTCTATTTGTATAGCATTTTTCACAGATACAGACGTGGACAAAATTGTTGGTACGCCTCTGTTAATGAAAAAAAAACCCCACAATGGTCACAGAAATAATTTGAATCTGACAAAAGTGGTAATAAATAAAAATTCTATGAAAATTAACCAATGAAAATCAGACAATGCTTTTGAATTGTGGTTCAACAGAATTATTTTAAAAAACAAACTCATGAAACAGGCCTGGACAAAAATGATGGTACCCCTAGAAAAGGTTGAAAATAATGTGACCATAGTGACCATTAACATCACAGGTGTTAATTAGATCACACAAACTTGTAATCAGTCAGTCAGCCTATTTAAAGGGTGACAAGTAGTCACTGTGCTGTTTGTTGACATGGTGTGTACCACACTAAACATGGACCAGAGGAAACAAAGGAGAGAGTTGTCTCAGGAGATTAGAAATAAAATTAGAGACAAGCATGTTAAAGGTAAAGGCTATAAGACCATCTCCAAGCAGCTTGATGTTCCTGTGACTACAGTTGCACATATTATTCAGAAATTTAAGATCCATGCGACTGTAGCCAACCTCCCTGGATGTGGCCGCAGGAGGAGATGGATAATACGAATGGTAATAAAAGAGCCCAGAACAACCTCTAAACACATTCATGGTGAACTCTAAGGTCAAGGTACATCAGTGTCAGATCGCACCATCCGTCATTGTTTGAGCCAAAGTGGACTTCATGGGAGACGACCAAGGAGAAAACCACTGTTAAAAACAAATCATAAAAAGCCAGACTGGAAATTGCCAAACTGCATGTTGACAAACCACAAAGCTTCTGGGAGAATGTCCTATGGACAGCCGAGACAAAACTGGAACTTTTTGGTAAGGCACATCAGCTTTATGTTCACAGACGCAAAAATGAAGCATACCAAGAAAAGAACACTGTCCCTACTGTGAAACATGGAGGAGGTTCTGTAATGTTTTGTGGCTGCTTTGCTACATCTGGCACAGGGTGTCTTGAATCTGTGCAGGGTACAATGAAATCTCAAGACCATCAAGGTATTCTAGAGAGAAATGTGCTGCCCAGTGTCAGACAGCTTGGTCTCAGTCGCAGGTCATGGGCCTTGTAACAAGATAATGACCCAAAACACACAGCTAAAAACACCCAAGAATGGCTAAGAGCGAAACATTGGACTATTCTAAAGTGGCCGTCTATGAGCCCTGATCTAAATCCTATTGAACATCTGTGGAAGGAACTGAAACATGCCGTCTGGAGAAGGTACCCTTCAAACCTGAGACAACTGGAGCAGTTTGCTCATGAGGAGTGGGCCAAAATACCTGCTGAGAGGTGCAGAAGTCTCAGTGACAGTTACAGAAATCATTTGATTTGTAACTGTACAAATCAAATGATTGTTACAGAAATCATTTGATTGCAGTGATTGCCTCAAAAGGTTGTGCAACAAAATATTAAGTTAAGGGTACCATCATTTTTGTCCAGGCCTGTTTCATGAGTTTGTTTTTTAAAATAATTCTGTTGAACCACAATTCAAAAGGATTGTCTGATTTTCATTGGTTAATTTTCATAGTGTGGCGGGTTTGGGATAACCCCCACAACAGACTAAGGACAGTCAGTTCGCTACTTCTGTTTTTTTCCGCTGCACTACTGAGATGTAATGTGCCATTCATGCATTGTGATGTTAATGTGCCATTCATGAATTGTGTCCATGCGTCCTGTCCTTACTGTGACCTAGGGACTGAGACCAATATGTAGATGTGCCTTGTAACCTCTTTGTCCTGCAGCTGGAGCAGAGGCCAGCAATCTACCTATTGTTATGTATGTCTCTCATATGCAAATGCCCATACCAACTGCTGTGAATGCTCTTTCATGTATTGTTTGTAACTGGGTATATATGCTGCACGATTCTGTAACTCATTCTCTCACTCTTCAACTGCTGCTGCTGACACACACTGTGTCCCTTTGCTGGAGAGCCTCCGGGCTTGCCCATGGGGCGAGCCTCGTGAAGGCGGTATGATAATAAACCTGCATAAAACCTCTCATTGCTGCCTTTATTTTATCATCCGCCTCAATAGACTTTTTATTTATTACCACGTTTGTCAGATTCAAGTTATTTCTGTGACCATTGTGGGTTTTTCTTTCATTAACAGAAGGGTACCAACAATTTTGTCCACGTTTGTATATCACAAGTGCTTCACAGCAAATTAAAATTTATAAATACACAAAAATTAAAATCAATAGAAGTAAGATAAAATATTCATATTAATAAAGATAAAAAGAGAAAACAGTGAATAAATAAAAACCATTCAATGAGAGTGAAAAGCCTTTCTAAACAAATGAGTTTTTAACTCCTTCTTAAAGGAGTCAACAGACTCAAGAACAGGGGAAGTGTGTTCCAAAGCCGTCGTGCAGCAGCCTGGAAAGATCGGTCTCCACGGGTTCTGAAGTTGGTCCAAGGGACCACCAGGAGTCTCTGGTCTGAGGATCTTAGTGATCGCATTGTGGCATAAGGAGTCAAGAGGGCTGAGATGTATGAAGGGGCTTGGCAATTTAGAACTCTAAAAGTCAAAATAAAAATCTTAAAATGAATTCTCAGGCAGTTGTTCTTAAATACAGAAACTTCTTGAGTGTGGAAAAGGCATTCTGAGCTTTGGCTATTCTTGCTCTAATGTCCTTGCTGATACCTTGGGCTTTGCTTATGGTGCTACCCATGTAGAAAAAGTCATCCACTTCCTCAAGCTGTTGATGGTTGACTGTGATTTGTGCTGGTTTTGGAGGGTTGATAAACATGATAGTCCTGGTGAAAGTGATGCATAGGCCAGCCCATTTGACATATCTGTCTAGCCTGTCAATCTTGTCCTGTAGGTTTTAGGACACCAGTTTCAAATTTTCTGCAAAATCAAGGTCTTTTAGTTGTGTTGTTTGCGTCCGCTGTATGCCTCTTCACGCTACGTCTTTGTCCACTCTACGCCCCCCCCCATCCTCTCGCACTGCCCAGTCAGCGTTGCCACTGGAGCCAATGGTCCTCAGCAAGGCTCATCTGACTGTAAAGGAACGCCGGCGTCGGGAGGGGGGTGGAGCGTGCATGTATTGTGCGGCCACTGACCACGCAATATCGAAATGCCCCAATTTGGACAAAAGATTCTGCCCGTCAGTTCCCATGGGGAGTCTGGAGGGAGAATCTTCCTAAAAGCCTACCAACCATTTTGCACTCTTGGCCCTCATTCAGTTGCCGAGGGCCGAGTGCAAAACTTCCCCTCTGATTGATTCCAGTGTAGCGATATGTGATTTATAATTATGATCAGGTATAAAAATTATTTAATTTGTATTAATGTATCAGGACCTGAGATTTACTCTGGGTCCACATGCAAAAAAAGTTTATAGTAAATACTCGTCGGAGCACCAGCTCACCAATTTAGTGAGTGCTTTTAGTCATTAATTTCACTTTATACCAGATTAATCACTCAATATATTAATTAATAATCAGTCTCAAAATTTTAGTGAATTCGATACTGGGGCTTTGAAACAAGACTCAGAATGAAATAAATTCCCAACAACTTCTCTCATTTTTCATGTCTTTATTAAATGAAATAATGATTAAAGGACACTGAAATGATTTGCATTAACCATTAAATTAAACTTGTAAATGATTGAGTAACAATGTGAACATTTGCCGAACAGAGTGAAAATGTAAGCTGAATTTAGACCAGTTTGATGTTAATGGATTATGGGAAACTGAATGCAAATTCATGAGAAAAATTAAACAAATTGTATGGAAAATTATGGATTACTCTTAAGAAAATGAAAATGGAATTTTAATGAAAAGAAGAGTTATATTAATTGCTCTTTAATTTTGTATCTGATCAGATAATGAATTATTCTCAAATCTCAGGCGTTTTATTCAGCAGATGAATAAAGAATGCAGCTCACGTTACCTTGCGTGGTGGAGATCCTTCTTCTTGAAGCTTTAGTTGTCCATTGGCACCAAAACCAGAATATCTTGCCAGCAGATATTCAGACAAGGTACGGCAGCTTCCAAAGACTACAGTCACAAGATGAGATTTTGACTGTTGGGCTGAGGTGCAGCGAAGATGACGATGGTGTTTTCTTCAGGCAGTGTAATGGTGAGCTGTATCGAGGCTGTCATGGGTCAGTGGCTTCTTGCAAGGGAATTCGAGAATAATTAACCCCTTGCACTCCGGTCAATTTCCCTAAAAACGCCAAAAAAATAACGTGCTCAAAGTAAATCGAAAGCTGTTCTTCAACCCTTTGCAGCATCTTCATGGAGTTGGTCTCATTTAAAAGAAAACACTTTGAATTTTTTGGCAAAACAGTCATAATCTCTCTAAGTGTTCCAGCCATTGAGTTACAGTCATCTAAACATACTGAACTTGAAGAAAATAAATTTCGCCTGGGTGTTTTTTTGGATACAAATGCTTGCAAATAACACACAGCTTCAGATCCGAGGTGGAAAATGCAACAGAAATGTAGAACCAAGTGTTATCCAGCTGAGGTCAAAATTTTGTAACAATACCACAAAAAATGAATATATTACACAGCTTTTTCCTCAGGTAGTTCCCAGGCGTTTTTGAACTGTGCCAAATTGTGCCAAATGGCACAGTTTGGAAAAACATCTGTAACTTTTGAATGATTCAATATAGAAGCTTCATCTTGGGCTCTAATGAAAGGTGACACTCAGGGCTGTGTGTGTGCATGTGTGTGTGGGGGGGGTTGCCCCCCCCGCTACAGAGGACAGACATCGGCCATCGCTACATGACGGAATAGACTCATGTAGCGATGTGGCGACAGCGGCGCAGTCACAGCGGCTTCCTCCCCCCCCCCCGCTACAGAAGAGTAGCGGGGGGGGGGGCGGCGTTCACAATCTGGACGTGGCACACGACCCGTGTACCACAGTGTACGAACTTCAGACTTCTTGTGCCGCACAGTTGTAATTTACCGATCAGTCAAAAGTCATTTTTGATTACAATTTTCAGGGATAAAGAATAATTCAGCTTATGACACCTTACCTCTTCACAGCAGTGTCCTGGTGAACTTCTCTTCCTCATTGTCAGACGAACGCGACGCTGGTCCGCTCGTGGTTCTGGTCTCGCGACCCGGTCAAAACATAATTCCATGATTGCAGTTTTGGAGAACGATTTACGACCTTTGTCGTCGGCCTCCGTCGGTCTATGATGACCATGGAAGAGAATCCTAAACATCTATTCTGCTCGAATGAAAAAAAAAAAAAAAAAGCACCGCCTGTGACTGAAGAGGCCGATGTGCGAATGGCTGTCCTTGTCACACAGGTAGCACTTGTGGGTGGTCTCCGTGCTGCTGGGTCTGTGACGGTTCTTCCTGCGGGTCCTTTTTTATCTGCTGCAGCAGTCTGTCTTCATCCAGCCTTACAAAAAACAGCTCGCGAACTTCTCTGCTTCAATTGGCTCACTGCATTCACAGCTTTGGTAGGCGGGTCCTTCTTGCTAGGTTTTCAGTCATTGGTTCTTCAAGGTTTCAGAAACCCAATTCAAGGCTCTTATTAGTCGAATGAGAGGTCAATCAGATGAACTAATCTGTTCGCGGCTGTGTCTGCAGTGGAAGAACGGAAATGCAGCTTTTATTTTCAGTGCGCGCTTGGACACAGCTCCATCATGCGTCCTAGAGCGCACGAGAGCGCCCTCGTGCGTTCTGGGACGCAGAGACTTGCCCGCCCGCGGTACAATGGAGTGCAAGAGGTTAAAAAAAATCTGATCCCAATACGAAATTAAACAACAACTTTCTGACTTAGTGGAGTGAAAATAGTGTCTAGTGTGGAGGTGGTCAATATAAAAATAAACATAAAGTCAAAATTAAAAACGGTGAGTTTAAAGAAAGTTTAACAGGAGGAAGTTATAAAAATAGACGTCTAGGAGGGGGAGTTTGACTCCGAATTAGGATTTGAGCTCAGCAAAGAAAAGAATTAATTCCTAGACGTTTAAAGAAAAACATTAAAATACACAGACGTTTACGCAAACACAATATTTCATGTTCTCTGCTCTGAGGTGATCGTAGAAAAAGCATATGCGAGAAATCTCCTTTGTTCTGTGGCAGTGAAGTGATCTGAAGTCTTTGTTCTCCTGTAGTCATCTGTCGTGAAGTGAAGAGAAGGAGAAGAAGAAGAAAAGAGGCTGAAAAGAGGGTGTCTTTCCTCATTATCTGTGGACAGCTTTTGCGGGCTTCCAGGAATTGGCAGGAGCCCCAGCCAATAGTCGTCCTTCGTGGGCGTTTTTTTTTTTTTTTTATGAACTTCAGTCCAATGAACAGGCTTTTGTCTGTAAGGAACCAATGGAATGAAAGAGCTGGAGCCCAGCATAGGCTGGGTGGTGATTGGCTGATTCTGGTCCTCACAGGATGACACACAATTTTAATACACTGGGTATTCCTTAACCTACTTATGTATCAGAATCAGAATCAGAATCAGATTTATTGCCATTGTTCATGTAGTACACAAACTAGGAATTTGTCTCGGTGCAATGCTGCAACATTAAACATGATAAAATAAAAGAAATAAACTATACATGCAATAAAGTGTAGAATAAGAATGAGTAATACTAGTCAGCAGTTTTAAATATATTAGCAAGCAGCAGATATTGTGGAGAACCATATAGTGCAGTCGGTAATGCAAAAAGAAAACAGTGATGATTGACATGAGTCTGGTTGAGCTGCTGTACATAGTGCACGAGAGTCAATAAGTCACTTAGTGTTCAGCAGTCTGATGGCAGAGGGGAAGAAGCTGCTCATGTGACGGGAGGTTTTAGTCTGAATGGACCGAAGTCTTCTACCTGAGAGGAGAGGGGCAAACAGTACGTGACCAGGGTGTGAAGGATCGGCTATGATCCGGCCAGCACGCCTCCGGGTCCTGAAAATGTACAGATCCTGGAGAGATGGGAGCTTGCAGCTGATCACCTTCTCAGCAGTGCGCACGACGCGCTGCAGCCTTAGTCTGTCCCTGGCAGTGGCTCCTACATACCACACGGTTATGGAGGTGGTGAGGATGGACTCGATGATGGCTGTGTAGAACTGCACTAACATCTTGGTGGGTAGCTTGAGCTTCCTCAGCTGCCGCAGGAAGAACATCCTCTGCTGGGCCTTTTTGATGAGGGAGCTAATGGTCGGCTCCCACTTGAGGTCCCTGGTGATGGTGATGCCTAGGAAGCGGAAGAAATCTGCAGTGGTGATGGGAGAGCCTGTGAGGGTGAGGGGAGGCAGAGGGGTTGTGACTTTCCTGAAGTCCACAATCATCTCCACTGTCTTCAGAGCGTTCAGCTGCAGGTTGTTGTTGTTGCACCAGGACGGCAGCTGGGCCACCTCTCTCCTGTAGGCGGACTCGTCGCCGTTGGAGATGAGCCCGATGAGGGTGGTGTCGTCTGCAAACTTGATCAGCTTGACAGACTGGTGGCTGGAGGTGCAGGAGTTGGTATAAAGGGAGAAGAGTAGGGGGGGAAGTACACAGCCCTTGGGTGATCCGGTGCTGATGCTAACAGAGTCTGAGACAGTCTTTCCCAGCCGCACATGCTGCCTCCGGTCCGTCAGGAAGTCGGTGATCCACCTGCAGAGGGAGTCAGGCACGTTGAGCAGGGACAGCTTGTCCCGGAGCAGAGCCGGGCGGATGGTGTTGAATGCAGAGCTGAAGTCCACAAACAGGATCCTGGCGTAGGTTCCCGGGGAGTCCAGGTGCTGCAGGATGGAGTGGAGGGCCAGGTTGACTGCGTCGTCTACAGGCCTGTTGGCTCGGTAGGCAAACTGCAGCGGGTCCAGGAGGGGAGTGGTGATGGACTTGAGGTGGGGCAGGACCAGGCGCTCAAAGGACTTCATGACTACAGAGGTGAGCGCTACAGGTCTGTAGTCGTTAAGTCCAGTGATCCGTGGCTTCTTGGGGACAGGGATGATGGTGGAGGATTTGAGGCAGGTCGGCACGTGGCATAGCTTAAGGGAGGTGTTAAAAATGTCTGTGAAGACAGGAGCCAGCTCTTTCGCACAGTGTCTCAGGGTGGAGGGAGACACACCGTCCGGACCGGGGGCCTTGCGCGGGTTCAGTCTGGAGAACTGTCTGAGCACGTCCTGCTCACTGATGACAAGGGCAGGGGGGGAGGAGGGGGGGCGCCTTTGATGAAGTCGGGACCGTGGAGGCTGTGGAGCTGGGGGGGAGGGGGCAGTTGGACAGAGCTGACAAGGTGTCAAAACGGGCATAGTGTTGGGACAGTCTTTGACAAAGGGCTTTGTCATCCTGACCTTTAGGAGCCTGAGGCCGATAGTTGGTGATTTGCCTCAGTCCTCTCCACACAGAAGCTGAGTCGTTAGCAGTGAACTGCTGCTGGAGTCTATCAGAATACACAGATTTAGCACTCCTCAGCTCTCTGTTAAACCGATATTTAACCTCCCTGTAGCAGTCCCTGTCTCCACTTTTCAATGCTGCTTCCTTCTCCTTCCTGATCTGTCTGAGCTTAGCAGTGAACCAGGGCTTGTCATTTGAGTACCTAACCCTGGTGCACGATGGAAGAATGCTCTCCTCACAAAAGTGGATATATGAGTTCACAGTGTCAGTGTACTCATCCAGATCATGCGTGGCTCCTTTAAACATGCCCCAGTCAGTTATTTCCATGCACATTTCCAGCTTCTCCTCAGCTTCACTGGTCCATTTCTTCGTAGTGCTCACAACAGGTTTAGTGAGCTTCAGTCTCTGTCTGTAAGTGGGAATGAGGTGGACCATCACGTGATCAGATAGTCCGAGCGCAGCGCGGGGAACAGCGCGATACGCGTCCTTCACTGTGGTGTAACAGTGATCCAGCGTGTTCTTTCCTCTGGTGGGGCATTTAATAAACTGTTTGTAACGGGGGAGATCGTGGCTCAGATTGCTCTGGTTAAAGTCGCCAACCACAATAACCAGAGAGTCTGAGAAAGTCCGCTCCGTGTGTTGAATGTGATCTGCGAGCGCGCGCTGAGCTTCGCGCGCGTCCGCGTCGGGAGGGACGTACACAGTGGCGAGGATGAATGAAGCAAACTCCCGCAGGGAATAAAATGGCTTGCAGTTAATAAAAAGAAATTCCAGGGCGGGAGAACAGTGTTTGGAAATTACCGTTACATCAGAGCACCAGCTGCTGTTAATGTAAAAGCAGACTCCTCCTCCTGAGGATTTACCGGAGAGCTCTGTGTCACGATCAGCACGAAACAGCTGAAAACCCTCGAGGAGCAGCGCGCTGTCCGGTGTATTTTCCCTGAGCCAGGTCTCAGTAAAACAGAGGGCAGCCGAGGAAGAGAGGTCCTTAAAACGCATCAGCAGTCTCAGTCCATCTACCTTGTTAGAGAGAGAATTGGCATTGGACAGAAATATGCCAGGCAAAGCCGTACGCGTGCCTCTCCTGCGGAGCCGTACGAGAGTGCCCGCTCGTCTTCCTCTCTTTCGCCGTCTCACTTTTCGAGCCAAACAATGAACCAGATCGGCGGCAGGAGCTAAAAATACTGGGAGTAGGTCCGTGGGAGTGAAAGTCCTGATATTTAGAAGCTCTTCACGGGTATAAGAGCAGGCAGACACACAATTGACAAACAAAAACAAACAAAGGGCACAGTGAAGCACCATGGCGACCACTGTGGGTGCCATCTTGCGCAAAAAAAAAAAAAAAAAAA
The DNA here is from genome assembly GCA_020510985.1 of Pholidichthys leucotaenia. Classification (NCBI taxonomy): domain Eukaryota; kingdom Metazoa; phylum Chordata; class Actinopteri; order Cichliformes; family Pholidichthyidae; genus Pholidichthys; species Pholidichthys leucotaenia. The sequence continues at coordinate 297,822,761 of CM035844.1, read as the reverse complement.
AAGGCTGTATAAAGTCTAAGCTGTATAAAGTCTAAGCTAGCTTTAGTGATTCATGCAACTTTATAACTAGTGCTTTTAAATTAACATGCAAGAATAAACATTCATTGAAACATTTTAACATGCACATTTTTAAAATCAAGGATTAATTTATATTTCAAACCCACTGATTGTCCACAGAATATCAGAGTTCCACCGAGGCAGTGATCTTCAACAAATGGTGTCCTTAGAATTTTCATGAGAAATGAAACTTAATTTCAGTTCAAAACTTGTACAGTCAAAGTGAGCATCTACTCCATAGATGTCCACCAGGGGTAGTGTCGAGCTGTGGCCAATCCAAGGCCTTCGTGAATGCCTTTAAGGTTTTATGGTATGCCTGTTGAATATAAACCTGTCTTAGTTGAGGAAGTCCCCAAGTTATTTATGATGTGAGTTAATAGAATGAGAACATTCCTTAGCTTTGCTCAACAAAGGAATGTTGGTTCAGCTGTGGTCCTGAGATGAAAAAACAGTTCTTGACTGGCCTTTTCCTGGGTGAAACAATGTCTTTAAGATGAAGAATAATTTTATTGATGAGCCAAAGCAAGATGATGCTACACTGGAGCGGAGGAAAATTTCATTCACGAGGACTTGGTCCAAAATTTAAAATTCCCACCAGGAACCTTCTGACACCTTGGCCCTATCTGGCAGCAGGATCACAGCAGTTACCTTGCAAAATGAATCTATTTTGGTCATTTTGTCCGGTAACCACCGTGAAACTGTCCAGTTCTATGTACTTCCCCAATCATCTACACCCATGATTTGAGGGTATCTGTGGCTCCGTAAACACAACTCCATAATCAATTGGAATAAGGGCTCCATTTTCTCCTACAGCCATTATTGTCTCTCTTCCTGTCTCCGTTTGGCCACATGCTCGCCCTCTCTCCCTATCTCCTCCACTCTGGCTGAGTCGACGGATATCAGCTCTGTGCCCGAGGTCTGTCATGACTTAGGGGAGGTCTTTAGCAAGTCGAGGGCCCTTTCATTACCACCTCAGACTGTGTTATTGACTTCCTTCTGGGTGTGCAGCTGGCATCCAGCTGGCTCTATGTTTATCTGGGCTGGAGAGGGAGGCGATGGAGAGCTACATCAAAGACTCCCTCAGCGTCGGCTTTATTCGTCCATCGTCCGCCCCTCTTGGTGCTGGGTTCTTTTTGTAGGTAAAAAGGACAGGTCTTTGCAGCCATGCATTGATTACTATGATCTCAACGCCATTACCCGTAAGGATAAATACCCATTGCCCATTATCAATTAAGCTTTTGAACTTCTCCAACAGGCACGCGTGTTCACCAAACTCGACCTCCATAATGCATACCATCTGGTTTGCATTATGAGGGAGACAAGTGGAAGATGGCTTTTAAAACACACCTCGCCCAATTTGAATTCCTGGTCATGCCATTCGGGCTGACCAATACCCCTGCCGTATTCCAGCAGTTGATCAATGGCGTCCTGTGGGACATGGTGAACTAGTTTCTTTTTGTTTATTTGGACGACATCCTCATTTTTTCTCACACGCTGGAGGAGCATGTAGTCCACGTCCAGGCTGTCCTGCAGTGGCTGCTTCAGATCCAGCTTTTTGTTAAAGCCGAGAAATGTGAATTCACCACCTGCTCCACTTCTTTCTTTGGGTTCATCGTTGCCGAGGGTGCGTTAAAGGCCAGTCTGGTGAAAGTCCAGGCGGTAGTAGACTGGCCAACCCCCCAGTCCAGGAAGCAACTCCAGCGCTTCCTGGGCTTTGCCAACTTCTACCACTGATTTATCTGTGATTATAGAAAAGTTACGCAACCGCTGATGCAACTGACATCTAATAAGAGTCCATTCAAGGGGTCCGGGGCCGCTGAATGGACTTTGTGACCTTGAAAGGCCTCTTTACCAATGCACGCGTTTTGATGCAGGTCCACCCTAAAGTGCAATTTGTGGTAGAGGTGGATGCTTCTGACTCGGGGGTTGGCATTGTCCTCTCCCAGCACTCCAGCTCCGATCAGAAGCTCCATCCGTGCGCATATTTCTCTCAGCGACTGTTGCCAGCTGAGAGGAATTATGACGTGGGGGACCACAAACTGCTGGCTATTAAGTTGGCATTGGAGGAGTGAAGGCACTGGCTCGAAGGAGCTAGCCAGTCGGTCATTATCTGGACAGATCATAAAAATTTAGAGTATCTTAGATCTCCCAGACTGTTGAATTCTCGGAAAGCATGGTGGGCTCTGTTCTTCCTCAGTTTTAATCTCTCCATCACGTACCGCCCAGGGTTCCATAATGCCAAGGCTGATGTTCTCTCATGCCAGTTCTCTTCTGATTACTCCTCCTCCTCCTCTCTCTCTGCAGCTGCTGCCTCTCCTCCAGAGACCTTCCTTCCCTCTTCCTGCTTTCTCGGATCTTCTCTTGGGAGATTGAGCAGAGGGGCCGGCTGGCCCAGTCCTCCAAACCTATCCTGGAGGGAGGCCCGCCCAACTGAGTGTTTGTTCCCTCCTTTACGCAGCGAAGTCATCAAGTGAGGGCACACCAGCTTTTTTGCCTGCCATTCGAGGATCTCATTGATTATTGAGCTGCTGCAACAAGTTTATTGGTGGCCTTCACTCAGAAAGGATGTGCAGGAGTATGTGAAGGCGTGTCATATCAGCGTGTCCAATAAAACTGACTCTTCTTCTCCAGCCAGCCTCCTTCATCCCCTCCCGGTTCCGAGTCATCATTGGTCCAATATTGTAGCGAATTTCATTAAAGGCCTCCTTCCATCTCAATGTAATTCAGTAATCCTTACAATCAGTTAACATTTTTTTCCAAAAGCAATTCACCTGGTTCCTTTCACTAAATTGTGCTCGGCAGCGGAAACGGCCAATTTGCTGACCCTCCACGTCATACACTTACATGGGATCCCCATAGACATTGTTTCTGACCGAGGTCCTCTTTTCACATCGCACATCTAGAAAGCATTTTGTCATTCCCTGGGTGCCACTGCCAGCCTTACGTCAGGATACCATCCACAGAGCAATGATCAGGTCGAGCACACCAACCAGTCCCTGGAGGCCACCCAGAGGTGTGTGGCATCCTGTAACCCATCCACCTGGAGCTCCCACTTGTCATGAACCTGGGTTTGGCGGTCCCAAACCCAGTTCTGACCCGTGGTTATTTTGGCCTGCTTCTCCATTTATTTTCCATCAGCTGCTTCAAGGAGACCTTTGGTCCTCGCTCCCTGACAGCTCGGGCACCCCCCATCCTCCTGTCAGTATCACCAGCTGATCCTCATTATTGGGTGTTCACACACATACACGCATACACTTCATTCATTCTCATTCACACGCTCATACACTCACTCTTGCACACGTTTTCAATTATGTCCAGCCGACGCATTCTCATCGTCGTCGTCGTTGGCCTCCGTCGGTCTATGATGACCATGGAAGAGAATCCTAAACGTCTACTCTAATGAAACAGCACTGCCTGTGGCTGAACAGGCCGATGCACACCGGTGTTCTACCTTCCAGCGTTGGGCGTTGGTAGGATTCAAGCCTGGGCAGGAAGATATGGAGGACAAGATGTTACCCATGCAGCATGTCCCCCCTCTCCATGTCACTGATGAATCCAAAGGAACAGCAGGGCTGCTATAGTTTGGCACCAGCGCCGTTGCAGGAGCTTCCAGAACGATGTTGAGCATAACAGAGAACTGCCTTAGGGGCTCCGACTCCGGATTTTTCCTCAGGGTTGACTCCCGAAGCCTTTCCCGTGACCGGGTGTGCCGTAAGGCAGCGGAGGTTTGAAATCAGGGTTTACCTTCCCCTAGATGGGCTACCTTCCCAGGTTGACGAGCCACCATCTACCCGAAGCATCTGGTTTTAAGGCGCCAGAGATCCGCCCTCGCCCCTTCTCCTATTAGTAAAAGCAGTTCCGCCGGACTTAGAGACTAAACCACACGGGCAAGCTAGGAGTTGGACTTAGTTGTCAGAGGCTTTTCGAGACGCACGCCGTAAGGAGCATTTTATGAGCACTGGGAGCTTAACCCCAGTGCCGCTCCTGGCTATGACAACCTTGGAAACTTGGTTTCTTCCCTCATTAGTTTTACGACTACTTTAACGCTGTGAGAGTTGAGAGAGACCGCCAGAACATTGTATGAGCTTTATACACGGCAGTGTGTTCCTCCGTGTATGCAATTCACCACCCCCTACATTACGCTGTCACGCTGCCTTATCCTCGTCCACCGGAATGCACGGACTGCCCCGGATCGCTCCTGCACTGTAAGTCTATGTTTGCCTTTCACCCCGTGCCGACAGCAGCCCTGCGGCACTAGGCATTCCCTTCTCCGGGCAGTAGAGCAGGCAGCCCTGTATGTCTGGTGGCCTTAAGCCAATCTAACCAACATTCTGTGTTATCATGACTGCTGGACTTATGGTTTTGGGGTTATATTCAATAAATTGCATGAATCTACTCCAGCGATTGGGTTTTTCATTCTGTCTTCCATGCGCCACGTAATAGCGCACGAGGATTCATAACAGAGTGCTCCGGCCAGCAAGAAAAAAACCCAGCAGAGTAGACGTGCATTTTTTCTTTTTCTTTTTACCATTTTCCCCCTTTTCTCCCAAGTAACAACATGGTGGTTTGGATGGAGATGGAGCTGGAGAGGGATCTGCGCTTGCTGTGCCTCTTGGAGGAGATTTTTTTCCTACAAGAGGCACTTTTTTGTGTGTCCACAAAAGACCTGTTCCTCCCAGGCCACTCGACAGGCTTGGGACACAGTGATGAGAGTATTGGAGAGAGACAGCCTCTGGAATCATCCCAAGGCGGTGAAGATTCTCTGGGACATCTTTGCTGTGCCATGCGAAGGTTCAGATGAGGATCTCCCAGCGTTCAAGCTCCTTGCGGCCACTCCACTCTTTTCCTCGGGAAATACGGAGCTTCTCCACACAGGTGACTCACTGCCCAATGCGGCGCTTTGTATCCTGGATTATCTAGTGCCCGAGCCATCCGTGAAGAAGAAGAGGAAGAACTCCTGCTGGAAGAAGCTCCCAGCCTCGCCGACGACAGCCCTGCCTCCTCGTCCCAAGCCGTGTCCTACTCTGTCCCCAGAGGAGCTGGAAGAACACAGACTGGCTCTTCAGGCGGAGATGGACCTCATCTTGGAGGTGAAGCCATGGCTCCTCCTGGAGATGGCCAGGAGATTGGAGGAATTTTCCTGGAGGGAAGGGGAGCCACAGCCCAAGGAGGAGCGTGCACTACCCATGGAGTCTTCACACCTCCCTGATCCCGAGACAACAGTTGCCGTCATCACTTCTCAGGAATTCAGGCAAGTGCTTATTCAGTCTCTTTAATTGTCACCTGACACTGCCTGCATGATTCCTGATGAACTGTCAGCTGACAATCGTGTTTCCCCTGTTTCTCCCGTGTCATTGTCTATGCAGGGAGATGAGTCCCAGACGCAGGAGAGGCTGTCACCAGGGAGAGTGGAGCTCCTGCCCATCTCATCTGCCTCCGTCACCATGGAGATGGCTCCTCCACTCTCCACGAGGGGGTCTGAATGCAATTTTGGCACGGAGAGAGACGACTGCCGCCCATCTGCAGCTGTGGACATCAGAGACAGGGAGGACAGGCAAGTGTTTTGTCTTTTGTCTCAGTCTAATTATGATAAGCCTTGTCTATCTCCTGAGGGGGAGGTCCAGTCTCCACAGTCCGCTGGGTCCTCTCCTCCAGCTGCAAAAGATTGATTCTCTTCCTACTCTCTCTGTGTCTCCCCCATTTTTACCTGAGTGTCCGCCGGCCTCTGAATTTAGCCACTGGACGATGAAGGAGCCTGTGGCCCTGGAGGAGTTCAGACCAGTGCCAGCACAGAGTGATCCCCCTGCTTCCCCATTGGATCAGTCTGCAGCATTGGAGTCCTTGTGTGGGGGCACCTGGCCTGCCACCACCACTAGACCAGCTACTGAGGTTGTTGCAGCGGAGGAGGAACCTGAGCCGGACTGCTTCGAGGTCAGGCCAGTATTGTCGTCGAGATCGACGGAGTCCTGGATGGTTGTGGAGCTCAAGCCAAGGCAAGTGCTCTCGTTTGTTTCTCTCTCTTCTGAATTAGAGCAACTTTGTCTGGCTCTTGGCAAGGAGAGCCAGATGCAGTCACCCACTGCACCTGGTCTCGCCTTGCCGTGCTCCGTCGCCCCCGGTGACCCTGGCTCCTTGTCTCTCTGTTCTGTCTCTGAGCTCTCTCTCAGGGTCACCGGAGAGCTGTCAACACCACCTGAGGTTTCCAGGGTTCAGCGCCGGGGTTCATGGAGAACCCTACCTTCCCTGTTGGGGAGGCCACTGCGGGAGCAATGAGGTCACCGATGGGGACCACTGCAGGTGCAACGGTGCTGCAGCCGGAGCCCACCGCAGGTGAACCAGAGCTCCAGCCAGAGGCCACAACCAGTTCAGCAGAGCTCCAGCCAGAGTCCACCAGGGGTTCAGCCACATCCCAGACTGAGACCATCGAGGGTGCAGCCACGTGCCAGGCCGGGACCATCGTGGGTGCAGTCACATCCCAGACTGGGACCATAACGGGTGCTACGGTCCCCCTGCTTCAAGCTTCAGAGTGCAGGGGGGCTCCTTTCCCTCGGTTTGGCTGCCAAGGTTCCCCGGTGGGTAGGCTGCCTCTCTGCCTTCCCTTCCGGTCCACACTGGGCGGCCACACGAAAGACTTGGCCTTCGGGTTGGGTGGCCCATCGGCCCAGGCAGGCCGCCGGATGCTGTTCAACTGGCCACTTGCTGGACGTGGGACTTGGGTAGGCCATCTTATCAGTCACCCCTCGCCATGCCTTGGACCTGAGACTCTGGTCGACCCCCTGAACTTTGGACTCCTGGGGAAGGGGGTTAGTGTCCTGGGGGGGGGGGGGTTTAGGAGGGTCACTGTATTATATTTGCATATTATATTTTTGTATTATTCACCGGTTGCTCCCCTCCTAACCTATTTTCCCCCACCTCCCACCCGGGGTAATTGTTTGTCTCTTGGGGGTGGGGGTGGGGGGGGCTAGCGGTGTGTTTTTTGTTTCAGCTGGTGGTATGGCGGTTTCTAGTATCCACCCCTGGGGGGGGAGGGGGGCTGTCATGAACCTGGGCTTGGCAGTCCCAAACCCAGTTCTGACCCATGGCTATTTTGGCCCACTTCTCCATTTATTTTTCATTAGGTGCTTCAGGGAATCCTTTGGGTCCTCGCTCCCTGAAAGCTCTTGTACGCCCCCTCCACCTGTCAGTATTGCCTGCTGATCCTCATTATTGGGTGTTCACACACATACACACACACACTTCATTCATTCTCATTCACACGCTCATACACTCACTCTTGCACACATGTTTTCAATTATGTCCAGCTTACGCATTCTCACACCAGCGGTCTCTTCCCTCATAAGTATTACAACTACTTTAACACTGTGAGAGTTGAGAGAGACCGCCAGAGCATTGTATGAGCTTCATACACGGCAGTGTGTTCCTCCATGTATGCAATTCATCACTACCTATGCTATGCTGTCACGCTGCCTTATCCTCATCCACCGGACTGCACGGACTGCCCTGGATCGCTCCTGAACCGTAAGTCTATGTTTGCCTTTCACAATGTGCCGACAGAAGCCCTGTGGCACTAGGCATTCCCTTAACCAATGTTCTGTGTTATCATGACTGTTTGCTGGACTTATGGTTTTGGGGTTATGTTCAATAAATTGCACAAATCTACTCCTGTGATTGGGTTTTTCATTCTGTCCTCCACGCGCCGTGTAATGGCGCCGGAGGATTCATGACACCACCTGACCTGGGTGGAGTACGCCCGCAACACCGCCGTATCCTCCGCTACTGGGTTGACGCCGTTTGAGAATTCAATGGGATACACCCCGCCTTTGCTACCTATGGCGGAGAGGGGGATCGCTGTGCCATCCATGGAGGCCCATGATCACCGCTGTTACTGTCTGTGGAGGGCAACGCGAGCTGCTCATCTCTGCTCATTGGAGCAGAACCAATGCTACGCAAACCACAGAAATGCGCCAGCACTGAAGTATGTCGTGGGACAGACGGTCTGGCTGTCCACAAAGCAGGTCCTGTTTAAGACAGAGTCCTGGATGCTGTTTCCGCTCTACCTGGGCCCGTACACCATCACGCACATCATCAATGATGTTACTTTTCGGCTGGACCTGCCGCTTTGATGAAGCATCTATCCGACCTTCCACGTGTCCCGGATTAAACCCCTCTCCGCCAACCCTCTTTGCCCTCCTCCAGACCCCCCCTCTTCCCCCCCGGATCATTGATGGGTAAATCACCGACATGGTACAGAAGATCATGGACATCCATAGGCGCAGTCGTGGTCTCCAATACCTCGTTCACTGGAAGGGGTATGGGCTGGAGGAGAGGTCTTGGATCCCAGGTTCATTCATCCTCGACAAGGATATGGTGCTGGTGTTCCATTGAGTACACTCTCACAAGCCCAGTAGGACGCCAGGAGGCAGCCGTTGAAGGGGGGCAGAGAACTGTGTAGATCAGGCAAGCGTGTACCCCCTCCACTCCTGCTTCTGTTTCTTCGCGGCTCCGGAGCTCATCCGCACACCTGTGTGATTGGCTACACTCGCCGCCCCCTGGGTCGCCAACATATTTAAGAGCCAGTGTGTGAATGCTTCTCTGCTGGACCGTTGGGTATTGCTGCTGAAAAAGCTACCAGTCTTTGCTTTTGGTGTTATTTTCCCCGTTGTCTCACCTTTGTGTCTTCTGCCTTTCAGGTTTGCTGCCACCTCTGCGGTGTGTTCTCCGGGGATGCGTGCGCTCGCCTGATCTTCTCCTCTCGCAAGACAAAGGACTCTCCACCCAGGTCAACCTGCCTATTCCTTATCCTTTATGTCCCATGCAGGAGTTCCCTGCTGGGCCCTCTGCTTAGAGCAGTACACTGTTTTCTCTTTTCTTTCACTCTCTCCCTCTCTTGATATCCCTCATCACTAATCCTCTCCCTCTTCTCTCTCCTCAGTCTGCGTGTAATCCAGCGTGCTCCTGCATTTTATGCCAATTTAAGTTTGTGTCTTATTTTGCACTATTCATGATTTCTTGTTAGTTTTATTTAAGTTTGTGTATTTTGGAAATTTGGGTTTTCATTAAAGTTGTGTTCATTTTACCACCTGAGTCTGAGTGTTCATCCAGAGTGGTTTACTCTGTGTTTGAGCCTCTCTGATGTTAAACTATGACAGGACTCAAACATGCAAATGCTGTTGTTGGACTTCAGTTCAGCATTCAACACAATCATCCAGCACCACCTAATACAAAAACTCAGACAAAGAGCTACAAGAGGACTGACCCCCCACTGTAGCTTTCATTACTTACACAGTCACTGTGTGGCCTTGGGTCAGTGAAACGGAGATAGGCACTGCCCCATACACCACATGGTGTGTCACATGCTTTGGACGGGATTAACTTAACTATATATATATATATTTTTTTTTTTTCCCAAAACACGAAGGTAATTTCACCGACGTTTGGACTAATTTCTCTTGTTTTTCATAACGTCTGTATAACTCGGTCCAAAACATATAGTGTGAACCCCGCTTTAAAGAAGAGGAATGTGCAGGTTTTTTGTCCATTAGTTATTCTCATCACTTCACTGTACAAGTCAAACAAATCTCATTCAAAAATGTAAAGGAAATTGAATGGGAAGAGAATTGCCAATAGCTTAACGTAACATTAAGACGCACTTCTGTAGGCCTCTCTGGGTCCCTCTCTTTGACAGCAGACGATGTTCCAATCTCCTCCCAAAACAACCCTAACTGGACCAAATGTAGCCAATGTGACAAAAATATGAACCTTGGTGAGGACTTTGAGTTGTAAAAATTCTCAAACTTTGAGCTAAAATGTTTGTTAATTTGGCTCAGTGGCAAATGTGGTTTTGTCATTTTACATCTAGTTTGCGAGTTTTAGTGCTTCGGACTACCGACTGTCATGACAACTGCTCTGTAAACTGTGGTTACATGTGTGTGTGTTTCTGCTTCTGCACCGTGGTTGTGATGGCTGTTTGGTGCATGGAGAAGGCACACACCATGACCCAGGAACACAGAGCCTGATGGAGTGTACTTTCCAGTTCCTCACTCACTGTTTCTCTGACTGTTCTCTGCAAATATTATTATCACCAAACTGAACTAACTTTCCTTTACTTTTACGGACATTTTTACTCACGCAAATGATTAGTTACAGACTGAGTGGATGGTATAAAAGCTCTAAACAAAAGAGCAAAAAGATTTTAGAAGAAAAAAATTGCAAGAAAAGAAGCAAACATTTTTTTAAAAAGTTTGCAAATTTACAATAAAGCTCAGAAATACATTGCAGGAAAATAATTAGAAGAATAAATTTCTCCTCTTTCTAATGATGAAAGACCAGTTTATTCCAATAATGCCACTCTTTCACCTTCTATATTACAATCAGATTCTTGGACAAACATTAGTCAGGACAATCTTTTCTCTGCTCTAGTTGTCACGTGCACCTTTACGTGGCGCACAGAGGAAAAAACAACCCAGGCGCCAGACTACAAGTTAGTGAAGTTTATTGACAGAAATGGCAAACAAAGTGCATAAGGGGAACCAGTGGTGAAATAACAAAAAGGCACTTACAAATGAGGTATGTCAGAGCGAGATTGGGTTCTGGCGGAGACAAGGAAGATCGTTCCTTCATGGGTGAGACAGCGACAAAGAATAAGAAACACAATCTCCCATAAATAGGGACCAAACTGATTACAAACGGTGGCAGATGTGGGCTGACCTGAGTAAAGGAAGGCAGCAACAACTAACAATTGACAACAGCTGATAACAATAATCAGGGAGAGCGGCTGATGATGGTGACAGGTGAGGGAGGGGTGGCTGGCAGTTTGACTGGTGGCAGGGCATGCCCACGCGAGGCTGCAACACCCTTACAGCTGTCAAAATTGAGAAGGGGAACACAGGAAAAAACAATAAAATGGCATCCTAAATAATACATATCACCATCTGCAGAAATAAGACACAACAGGGGAATGGCAAACAGAACCTAAATACAGGCAACAGATGATGATGAACACAAGGAAAACAAAAGGTGGTGTAGAACTCACAGGAATAACAATACGGAAGACAAACATGAATATACAGGAAAGTCATGAAACTGAGTTTGGGGAAAATTCCAAACTCAGTACATGACACTAGTGTTCTAATTTCACATTAGTCCTCAGTGTCAGTCGGCAGCAGATGTGATATATCAGCACGGTTCTGATGGTTTTGTCTCTCAGGCCATAAATCAGTGAACTAAGAAACCTGGGGACAAGGACCATCAAAATATAGAAAACGTTCCAGATCCGCATTATGGTTGCTCTATCAAGGACCTTGGAGATCCCAGTGATCAGGGGGTCATGGAGCGTCTCACACAGACACAGGCTCAGCTGGATTAGGTGCAACAGCAGAGTGTTACGAGCTTTCTGGGCTGAGGCTTTATCTACTGAAGCTGAGTGGGCCACAACTGCAACTCTGACATAAGAGGATATGATCACCATGGCAGCTGAGACAAACAGGACACCAGAATAGACCTTGTTGTAAAGGTCGGACATATGCGTGAGAGTCATGGAGAGACTACTGCAAAAATCATTCATCAGCAGGGTTTTTAGATCACTGAAAGGAAAGTCCAAGAGCAGAAGAACATTGATTAAGATAATTAACAAACCAAAGGCCCAAACCATGACTATCCCCATCCTGGTGTTTCTGATGGTGGCAATGGTGGCATGTCTCAGTGGGTGGCACACGGCCACATACCGCTCCAGAGCCATCAGCACCACTGTAAATGGTGAGATCCTGGCGAGGAGGCCAACGATAGATATTAGAAATCCACATGCAGGATAAGTCAGTATTACCCTGAATATGGATAAAAAAATGAAGAGCTGACTCACAGGTATGTGCATGGTGTCAGAGACAAGCAGATTAAACAGGAGGATGTAACAGGAATGCTCACGAAACACAGGTTTACTCGTGAGAGTTACTATCATGATGCTGTTAATGAAGAGGAACACACAGCATGCGGTGGTTGTTGGAGCAGAGACCAGTAACAGTTCCAGAAATGTCCGGTACTGCAGTCCAGAAGTGTGGTTGGACTGAGAACGGAGGCCAGACATCATCATAGAGAGGAGTTAAAAAAGCATAAAAACACACAGCATGATGAACACTGTGAGGGAGTTGTTTCACAGAAGTTAAACACGTTAGAAATGACAGTCAACTGAAAGAGTTCAGACTTGTTTTGAAAAATTTTGTTGTAGTTCACAAGCATCTAAAAACAAATCATGAACATTGTCAGGAAGTTTGAATGAGGTTGAATTTGTCAAAACCAAAAATATCCACAACCATTCATCAGAGTCACTCACAGAACCTTCATCAATACAAACACATTATAAATGATAATGAATTCTGCACTGATAAAACATTTAATTATATAGTTATTTCACTAATGTTCAATGAGTCAAAATCATCAACAACCCTGCAGACATAGAAAACACGTTATTACAGATGATCAATCCTCCATTAATAAAATGGTTTGGACTTTTTTCAGATTTCCTTTAGAGTTAAAAACAAAACATAAAAATTGTGAGTTATTTGACAACGTTTGAATCAGTCAGAAGAAAAAGTGTCTTCAGCCCTTCATCATTAACGCATTTGAATCAATCAAAGACGCTTCGCTGATATAAAACACATTAGAAATGATCATTGACTCTGCATCACATAAATAACACATCTGAAAACAACCATAGACCCTACATTCTTAGCAAATTACATTAGATACAGCAATCAACTTCACGTGTGCAGAACTGGTGTTGAGAGTTTTCTATAGTTCACATGGATGTAAAAACAGAACATGAAGATTGCACATTAGATGGTTATTTCAAAGATGCAGAAAAAGTTAATGCAAAAAATATCCACAACCCTGTACTGACACAAAACCCTTTAGAAATGATCGTGGACTTTACACTGATAGCTAAATACATTAGAAACAAAGCTCAGCTTCATGTGTTCAGAGCTGGTCTGCAGTTTTCAGTAGTTCACGTTCTTTTAAAAACAACTCCACTCCCACCTTTGAGATACTGTTACCATAGCAGCAAAAGTCAGTGACAAAGTCCTAATAACATTGCCGGAGAAGTCAGGGTTTGATTGTTTTTAGTTTTACTTCATTTTAAAGGTGTGTGTTGCTTCTCCTTCCTGTTTATTTTGAGGAAATAAATAGATTAGGAACATCTTGTCTCAGAGTGATGCTGAAACACTCGTCCACGCTTCTGTTAGTTCTGGATCAGATTATTGTAATTCTTTATTACCAAGCTGTCCCTGGAATGGTGACCTAGTGGTAGAGCATCTGCCCCACAGCCCAAGGTTGTGGGTTCAAGCCCCAGCCGGGTCATACCAAAGAACATACAACAGTGGTACTTTCCACCTTCAAGCTTGGTGCTCAGAAAAACAGAATGGGGAAAGGAAAATTGGCTCCCTAGCCACAGGGGGAAGCACAAAACCAGTGTACTTCCTGTGCTCATCCCAAAATGGGGGCATGTACAGGAATGGGGAGGGTTGCGTCAGGTAGTGTGTAAAATTCTTTCCAAATCACTTTGTGGACCCATGATCCACTGTGGTGACCCCATATAGGGAGCAGACAAAAGTCTGTGTGTTTATCTACAGTGGGGCAAAAAGTATTTAGTCAGCCACCAATTGTGCAAGTTCTCCCACTTTAAAGATGAGAGAGGTCTCCAATTTTCATCATAGGTATACCTCCACTATGAGAGACAAAATGAGAAAAAAAAAAATCCAGAAAATCACATTGAAGGATTTTTAATGAATTAATTGGTAAATTCCTCGGTAAAATAAGTATTTGGTCAATAACAAAAGTTCATCTCAATACTTTGTTATATACCCTTTGTTGGCAATGACAGAGGTCAAACGTTTTCTGTAAGTCTTCACAAGGTTTTCACACACTGTTGCTGGTATTTTGGCCCATTCCTCCATGCAGATCTCCTCTAGAGCAATGATGTTTTGTGGCTGTCGCTGGGCAACACGGACTTTCAACTCCCTCCAAAGATTTTCTATGGGGTTGAGATCTGGAGACTGGCTAGGCCACTCCAGGACCTTGAAATGCTTCTTACGAAGCCACTCCTTTGTTGCCCGGTCGGTGTGTTTGGGATCATTGTCATGCTGAAAGAACCACATTTCATCTTCAATTGCTGATGGAAGGAGGTTTTCATTCAAAATCTCACGATACATGGCCCCATTCATTCTTTCCTTTACACGGATCAGTCGTCCTGGTCCCTTTGCAGAAAAACAGCCCCAAAGCATGATGTTTCCACCCCCATGCTTCACAGTAGGTATGGTGTTCTTTCTCCTCCCAACACGACAAGTTGAGTTTTTACAATAAAGTTCTATCTTGGTTTCATCTGACCATATGACATTCTCCCAATCCTCTTCTGGATCATCCAAATGCTCTCTAGCAAACTTCAGAAGGGCTTGGACATGTACTGGCTTAAGCAGGGGGACACGTCTGGCACTGCAGGATTTGAGTCCCTGGCGGCGTAGTGCGTTACCGATGGTAGCCTTTGTTACTTTGGTCCCAGCTCTCTGCAGGTCATTCACTAGGTCCCCCCATGTGGTTCTGGGATTTTTGCTCACCGTTCTTGTGATCATTTTGACCCCATGGGGTGAGCTCTTGCATGGATCCCCAGATCGAGGGAGATTATCACTGGTCTTGTATGTCTTCCATTTTCTAATAATTGCTCCCACAGTTGATTTCTTCACACCAAGCTGCTTACCTATTGCAGATTCAGTCTTCCCAGCCTGGTGCAGGTCTACAATTTTGTTTCTGGTGTCCTTTTACAGCTCTTTGGTCTTGGCCATAGTGGAGTTTGGAGTCTGACTGTTTGAGGTTGTGGACAGGTGTATTTTATACTGATAACGAGTTCAAACAGGTGCCATTAATACAGGTAATGAGTGGAGGACAGAGGAGCCTCTTAAAGAAGAAGTTACAGGTCTGTGGGAGCCAGAAATCTTGCTTGTTTGTAGGTGACCAAATACTTATTTTACTGAGGAATTTACCAATTAATTCATTAAAAATCCTTCAATGTGATTTTCTGGATTTTTTTTTTCTCATTTTGTCATTTTTTCTCATACCCCACTGTACCTATAGCACTGAACAGGAACTTAGGCCATTCTTGTTTTTTGTTGATTCACATTGATGAATAAGCTATTCTCACCTTGAATAAGGATTTTTTTTTTTTTAAATACACCATTATACTGTTCTTCCGGGCCACCAGCAAACCCTCAACAATTGTATTTTCTTATTTTTATCCTGGAAAATGAGCTGATTCATGTCAAATGAAAGATTATTTTAAAACAGTCAAATATAAGTGTCATGATTAGTAATAACTGACAGCTCATGTGCAAGGAGTAACACCAGAGAAAACACAATGACAGAAGTAAATTTATTTGGATTTATTAATTCAAAAAGGGAAAGCTGCATTAATGAAAGACATCACAAGCCAGAGGAAGACCCAGCCTTGAGGGAGAAACCACAGCAGGTTAGAAAAGGAGGGAGACTGAAAAGAGAGAATAGGACTGCACTCATGTGGGAGAAACAGAGAACCCGGCAGCAAAACGCAGCACAAATGGCAAACCAGAAGTAGATGCTGGAAGGCAGGAGTAGAGCTGGTTGAGATGTCTGACCAAGTGGATATGGTTGCTGAAGTGGTGATGATGATGAGGCAGGTGAGCGCACAAAAGCCCTGGGGATGCACCACAAAGATGATAGCAACCTGTAGAGGAGAAGGCAAGAGGAATTAATGATTTTCCTTGGAGAGAAATAATATAAACTTACTTGCTTGTTTAACAGGTAGTATACCCAATGAGCCAGTGCTGAAGCATTGAAGTGAAGGTTCTTTAAAGTGCTGGTGAGGCAGAGGCAGCAGGTGAGTCTCATCATGCAGGTGAGGTGATTTCCCGCGGAGTCGGGGAAAGTTGAACTAGAAGGGAGGGGGACAGTGATCTCACCAGAACATGACAATAAGGACATTTTATGAATAAAAGTTGAGTTTCATTGCTTAATGATCAATTGTGTGACTAAAGCAATAAGTTGGTTCATTTATAATCTGACAAAAGCCAAATAAATCCAGTAGAGAATCATATGCTATTACTTTAAACATTTACATGAATAATAAAAATTCCAACTATAGTGACCACCCTCAATGATTTGTTCATTTATTCAGCAAAATATAGTTGTTCACTTTAACTATGGGCTGAAACCATTTGTTAATGAATTTCAGCTTGGTTCAGGGACTTCCTTGGCAATTTAAGAGAGCATGTATGAGTTTCGTGCATCGGGGCCACACACCTCCATGACAGCTGATTGGTGAACTGAGTTAACATGTGTTGTTGCTGCTTGTAAACAGTGGATGTGATGGCCGTGTGGGGCGCTGGGCAATCAGAGGTGGCCCGATGAGATGCACAAAAGACCATTTGACGCTGTGGGAATAGAAGGGACACAACCAGGACTCTGGACCACAGATCTTGATGGAGTGCACATCCCACATCCTAGCTCTATGTTGGTCTTCCTCTTTTGAGCACACATTTTTGCCCTTATTAGTCAGACACAGTGAAAAGAGACAGTAAATTGGGTGGAAAGCAGTTGAGATAGACATGCACAAAAGTTTGCCTGGGCCAAGACTCTAACCTGTGCTGTCTGTGTGAGCAGCATACTAAAAGTTAGTATTTTTCAACCTTTTTAGAGAAAAGGAACCCTTTTTACACTGAAAAAATCTCAGGAAAACCCACCAACCAAAAACTTTACAAAATGACACACTGTAGCCTATTGCATCATATGTAAAGACGATTTAGTCTTGCAATTTGTTTACACTCAGTGTGAAACCTGGGCCTGTTAACATGACCTCAAAGCTGATATCCTAGCAGAAAATGTCAAGATTGGCACTTTATAGATATGTTTGCCAGTGGTGTAACTATGAACTGAATTCATTTATTTTGTCTGCACATATGAGCAGGTTCTCATCTCAGCCTTGTATTGTGTGTTGACATTGACATTGACATTGATTTTTATTTGAACATTCTAAAAAATAAAAGAAGAGAATTCAAAACAAAACAAAAAAGACAAGCCAAAAATAAAATGCTCAAAAGGAGTGGGAAGAAACCAACGCTTATATAGTCCCACTCCTTTTCCATACCCAACAAATTACAGTATCACTCATAATCATCATTATCCCACAACCACATTCACCATAATACACCCATAGTCAAATTATACAACAAAAATGACACAACAATGACAGTCCATATTGACAAAAATACCAACATCCAACAATATTACAACAACAATAAACATACACTTCTGGCATGTTCAATACAAACACAGACAACACCATCACCTTCACAATCACCATAACACAACAACAACCTTCCCTCACTGAAGACACAATGTAACATCACTGCCCTTCATTCTCGTACTGCTCAAAAATAATTTCTTTATATGTTGATTTGAATATGTGGATGTTTGGACATTGCCTGTGTTTCTCCCCCAACCCATTCCACAATTTTACTCCACACACAGACACACAAAAACTCTTCCGAGTAGATCTTACTAAGTGCATTTTGAATTTTGTATTCCCCCGTAAATTATATTTCCCTTCTCTCTCCCTGAAAAGATTTTGTATATTGTGTGGCAAGAGGTTTTTACTGACTTTAAACATTAATTGTGCTGTGTAATAATGAACCAGATCCCATAATTTCAATAACTTTGAATGTAAAAACAATAAATTGGTATGTTCGAGGTACCCGACTTTGTGTATAACACGGACTGCCCTTTTTTGTAATATTAACAATGAATTAAGTTTACTTTTATAACTGTTACCCCAAACCTCTATACAATAAGTCAAGTATGGAAGTACTAATGAGCAATACAAGATATGAAGTGATTTATAATCTAGGACCTGCTTAATTTTATTTATAATTGCAATATTTTTTGCAACTTTGTTTTGTATGTATCTGACATGTGGTTTCCAACTAATTTTATCATCCAGTATTACACCCAAAAACTTGATCTCCTTAACTTTTTCAATAACTACATTATCTATATGAATATGTATATCGTCTTTATTTTTTACAATTACCAAATATCATTACCTTAGTTTTATCTATATTTTGACATATTATTCAGCCCAGGAAACACGCATGCAGGCTCCAACAGATTTGAAAGCTTTATTTGCAGCAATGTTTGTGTGTGGATGCGTGTATGTGAGATATGAGTGTGATGTGGGTGGAGGATGCAGTCAGGACAGAGCAGTACGCCGTACGGCCAGGCAACCCTATAAGAGAGGAGAGCAGGGATTAGCTGGGCAACCACACGGGAGAGTGAAGATGTACTGTGCTTACTTGTAGCGGCACGGTGGCTGGCGTGGCAAGTCCCAAGCCTGGGAGACAGTGTCCTGCTGTGCGTCTGGGATGATGCAGCGAAGTGGAGGAGCAGCGTGACGAGGGAGAGTGAGTCCGCCGCCAAGGAATCCACCTGTGCACAGGGGAAGTCTGAACGGGAAAAGGTAAGGCAATAATGACGGCTTACGTGTCAGACGAGTAGTCAGCAGGCCTGATGAGAAGGAAGTTGCTGAGTTGATTACGCAGGGAAACAGACGGCTCCAGGCCGCAGCTCAGGGCAGGATGGAATAAACAGCTGAGCCTAACGAGGAGCAGGTGTGCGCGCAGCTGAGGTGGAAGCCCGTGAGCCGCGGGTGATGACATATTTCGTGATAATTTATTACAATCCATCCATTTTTAAAGCTTATTTAATTCATTATTTAGAGTATGGATTAGCTGATTATAATTAATTCCAGAATAAAATATATTAGTATCATCAGCAAATAATATTATTTTTAATAATTTAGAAACTTGGAATATATCATTTATATATATATGTTAAATAAGTTGGGGCCCAATACTGACCCCTGGGAGACCCCACAGGCAATTCCCATACACCCAGACACATATTCTCCGATCTTCACAAATTGTTGTCTCTCAGATAGATAACTTATAACCCATTTCAGAGCCATTCCCCTAATACCATACATTTGCAATTTATTAAGAAGTATTGAATGATTTATTGTATCAAATGCTTTTCTAAAATCTATAAACACACCAATTGCATATTTTCCTTGATCTAATGCATTTATTATTTCCTCTGTTGCTTCCATTATCGCCAATGATGTTGTACTCTTGGCTCTAAACCCATATTGGTTCTGATTCAGCACATCTTGTTTATTTAAAAAGTTTTCTAATCTGTTATTGAAAAGTTTTTTCCAGAATCTTTGAAAATTGTGGGAGAACACATAATTAAATACATCTACCAGGGATGCCAGCCTTGCAAACCACTCAACACTTGCAAGCAGCTTTGTAACCGCATCTCTCATCAGTCAAAAAACACTTTTAGCTTCTCTCAGAGCTCACACAAATGTGGGACAGCACTTCTCCATGTAACAACCATCAGGCCTCAGTATGGAACAATAAGGTGTTTTGCTCCACTCCCATTTCCTCACATAAAAATTCAAATATGTGGCTTTTCAGAGATCTTGTCTTGACAAAGTTTACCATCCGCATGACATCATCCACCACAGAAGCTAAGTCTGCTGGTAAAGTCTTGGCAATGAGCACCTCATGATGCAAAGAGTAGTGTGTAACAGCAACATCTGGGTGTCTCTCTTTCACTCTGCTAACAAAGCCTTTGATGGGCCTGACCCTGGTGGCTACTCAGCCTATACAGGCCCCACTTCAGAGTCTGAATCTTTCCTCTAACATGTCTCAACAAGGTCAATGACCTACATGAAACATATGAAGAAGAGGAGGGAAAAAGAAGAAGACGACATAAGCCATTATTGTATTCATACTCCAGCTACTGACATGTAAGAGTCACTACAGAAGGGCTATTCAATTACAAAATAAGATTGGCCACACCTTGAAATCAAGACATGTAACTGGGCTGCGCATGTTCAGCGATCTGTTGAATATGACATATTTCAAACCAACACAGATCAATATGACGGAAAATATGCACTTTATTTTCATTATTCATTCATCTTCTTCCGCTTAATCCTTTTCAGGTTGCGGGGGGGCTGGAGCCTATCCCAACATCTTTGGGCGAGAGGCAGGGTACACCCTGGACAGATCGCCAGTCCATCGCAGGGCCAACACAGAGAGACAGACAACCATTCACTCTCACAGTCATACCTAAGGACAATTTAGAATCCCCAGTTTTGATGCCAATTAACCTAACTTGCATGTTTTTGGCATGTGGGAGGAAACCGGAGAAATCCCAGAGTAAACCCACGCAGACACGGGGAGAACATGCAAACTCCACACAGATCACTGTTGGTCGGGGGCTGGGATTGAACCCAGGATCCCCCAGCCAAGGGTGAGTTGCTGTGCTGCCGCAGTGCTAACCACTGCGCCACCGCGCTGCCCCTATTTTCATTATCTTGGTTTTAAATGTGCACGGGGCAAGTGACAAAGTCACATCAAAAGTGCATAAAAACACAACATCACTGCTGGGGTTGAGCGGAACTGTGGTTGTAGAAATATTTTTTTTTTCCTCGAACAACAGTTGAATAAGCAAAATGGGAAAAAATAAAAATCTGTAAATTACCATTTTGTTCTCATCTTACTCAGGTATATCTCAAAGTGCATGAAAACTCAATGTGCACTGTAAGTAGCATGAACATTTGTTTCCCTTTTGAAATAAAATATACTACATCCTGGTCATAACTGACCTTGGCACATCACAAAGTGTTTTTAGCTGAATAAAAAAAAGAATGTTAAACACTTCAGTACACAAATGCTCCAAGAAAAGATTGGTAATATTAACAAACATTGCACATCCACTATTGTGGTTTGTTTTATTTTAATTTACCACATGTGTGAGTCATCATCATCATTAATTGATTGCTCACACCTGCGCCAGCGTCTGTAAATGTCTCGTCGCGTCAAAGTGTTATCTTGTCCGCTTTTGTTTGTTTTTATTGATTTCATTTTTTATTTTTTTTATCTCTTTTTGCTGATATTAGTTTTTGCTTGGTGTTAGCTTAGTGTTGGCTTAGCAGAAAGCCCGATCATACACACGAGTGGATCAGACCCCTGGCTGGGCTGTTTACCGTGCTGGGCTAACTTGTTTTTAGCTGTTTTTAGCTGTTTTTAGCTAACCTGTTTTTACCTGTTTTTGGCTGGCTGTCTATCCACCTCTCACCTGGAACATTATGGCTCCATCCCCGACGTGTGTCAGCTGTGTGTCCCTCCTTAGGAAGGTTTCTGAGTTGGAAGTGAGACTCTCCAAGCTCTATAAGATTCGGGAGGCTGAAGACCACCTTGACACCATAATTCTCGGGCAAACAATGGCCCCAACAACTGACTCACAGCTGGCAGAGATGGCTACTTACCTGGGTGAATTCAGCGCATCACCATCCACCTCCACCCCTGCTCCGGTATCTTCAGATGTCCACGGACACAGGAATAATCACTGGCTTCAACTCGGCGCTAAACCCAAAGCCCCAGGTTTTTTTCCTCATCCTCAATGTGCGCCCTGGACCATGGTTGGGCCAACTAGTAATCATCGACGATTGACCAGACAGGGCCACTCCTCTTCTCTTCCCTTGCTTTTGGAAAACAGATTCGACATCCTTTTTCTGGAAGATTTTCCTCACCTGGACACAGACCATCCGCCCATGGCAGCCCCTCCTCCTCCTTCTCCTCCTCCTTCAGCGGCAGCTCAAATCCGCAAACCCCAGATTAAGACTACTTTAGGTGTGCCAAATTACACACCAGCTCCAAAAAGAAGAGAGGGCATCACCCCGCCATCACAACAACAACATCAACAAAATTATCCACCACTTCAGAAATCACTGACAAAGCTCCCCCCAGACGACGCTGGTAATTGGTGACTCAATTATGAGGAACGTCAGAAGCAGGCACTGTATCAATCAAAACAATCAGTTGTTTGTCGTCAGCGGATTGGACCCTCAAGGACAATGCCCATGTGCCTTCTGCAAGCAAGAGAGAGAGATAGATAGACTCTGGACTCTGGACTTGTTTATAAGTCACATGATTATAACATCTATCCACTGCCAGGAGGCGCCCTCTGCTGCTCACTAACAACTGTTACATTTACACTACACAATGCATACAACACTACATGCATACGATATACACACACTGCTCTCCCTCTGCGTGTGATCTGTCTACTAAATGTCTGCTAAATATGCATTGAGGGTTTTTTTTTGCCTGCAATCAAAATTTCGCTTACTCATTAAGCGTCAATTTGATAAAACATGTTTTTCTCTCTCGCCTATTGTGTCATATCCTTTCTTTTCTTTTTTTTCCTTTTTTCTTTATGACTGGCGCCTAGCGGCTGCCCCGGCCTTGGATGCGCTCTGCAGAGCGTGCCCAAATGCCAAGTCACGTTTCGTTACCTTGTATTCATACATGTGTAATGACAATAAAGTTGAATCTCATCTCATCATCTCATCACTAAATTTTTTCCTCGGGCTAGA
Organism: Pholidichthys leucotaenia; assembly: GCA_020510985.1. Classification (NCBI taxonomy): domain Eukaryota; kingdom Metazoa; phylum Chordata; class Actinopteri; order Cichliformes; family Pholidichthyidae; genus Pholidichthys; species Pholidichthys leucotaenia. The sequence goes on along the minus strand of CM035844.1, from coordinate 297,800,185 downwards.
ATGTCTGACATTGAGGCTCTTACTCGGACTCGGACTCTCTGCTGGAGTCCGAGTTCCACCCTATGCAGGACATACTGAATGCACTGAGGAGCTCATTTAGCAGCAGACTACATCATCCCAGGTGCACAACCGAGAGGTTTCGTAGGTCCTTCCTACCAACGGCTGTCAGACTGTACAACCTAAGCAGGGCTGCTCGCAGAGATAGCAAAAAGACGTAACAAACTAATAGTTTTTTGAATGCAAAAGATGCAATAGACTTACACAATGGTCCCCTCCGGCATACAACTAGGAGCATACCGGTCGCTATGGAGGGTGAGAATATGTATGGGCACATAATCATACCATGTAGGATAACTAAGTAGACGGTTATGCTGTTTCATTCCATCTAGCAACAATGCTCTGCACTGTGTGTGTTTATATATTTGCATATTTATTCCATCTAGCTACAATGCTCAGCACTGGGTGTGTTTATATATTTATATATCTACATATTATTCCATCTAGCTACATTGCTCCGCACTGTGTGTGTTTATATACTTGCATATTTATTCCACCTAGCTGCAATGCTCCGTACTGTGGGTGTTTATATATTTACATATTTATTCCATCTAGCTACAATGCTCTGCACTGTGTGTTCATATATTCATATATTTATTCCATCCAGCTACAATGCTCTGCACTGTGTGTCTGTGTGTGTGTGTATATATATATATTTTATAGTAATACGTACATATGTTTATTAGCTGCTCTTGCTTGCTTGTTTTTTTTCTTGCCTTCTGATTGTTGCTCTGAGTGTTGCTATCCCTGTGCTGTTGCAATCCTGGAATTTCCCCGTTGTGGGACTAATAAAGGCTTATCTTATCTTATCTTACCCCTGACCTATTAAATGAATTCCCCTATGCTAAAGCTGTCATTGTACATGTTGGATGCAACAACATCCCAGATGAAGTGTCAGAGATCTTAAAGAGTGACTTCAGGAGCCTTCTGTCCACTCTTATGAACTGTGGCAGACGTGTGTTTATCTCTGGGCCTTTGGCCCCTTTCAGATGAGGTTGTAATTATTTTAGCAGCACTCTCAGTCTTAATACTTGGTTGTGTTCTACATGTCCTACTTTTAACATTGGTTTTGTTGACAATTTCAACCTGTTTTGGAACCGCCCATCACCGATGAGGCCAGATGGCATCCACCCAAATAGACTTGGTGCACGTGTTTTAAGGGACAATCTGTTCTATTCCATTCAGCGTTTTTTAATACAGTGACTGAAATTTGGTGCGTTCACTCACTCCGAAGTTCCTGGGCCTGCCAATTAGCCCTTTTTTGTTCCCACTTCTCATATTAACCTCTTGCACTCTGGTGTACCGCGGGCGGACATGTCTCTGCATCCTAGAGTGCACGAGGGCGCACAAGGGCGCACGAGGGTGCTGCGTCCTAGAGCGCACTGAAAAAAAAAGCTGCATTTCCGTCCTTCCACTACAGACACAGCCGCGAACAGATTAGATATGATTGACCTCTCATTCGACTAATAAGAGCCTTGAATTGGGTTTCTGAAATCTTGAAGAACCAATGACTGAAAACCTAGCAAGAAGGACCTGCCTACCAACGGCTGCGAATGCAGCCAGCCAATTGAAGCACAGAAGTTCAAAAGCTGTTTTGTGTAAGGCTGGGTGAAGAGAGACTGACTGCTGCAGCAGATGAAAAAAGGACCCGCAGGAAGAACCGCCACAGACCCAGCAGCACAGAGACCACCCACAAGTGCGACCTGTGTGAAAGGGACTGCCATTCGCGCATCGGCCTGTTCAGCCACAGGCGGTGCTGTCCCAGCAGAGTAGACGTTTAGGATTCTCCTCCATGGTCATCATAGACCGACGGAGGCCGACGACGAAGGCTGGGTGACACACACGCGTTCGCCAGTCTCTTTTTATTACTACTGTTATTTGTTTTGAAAAATCGTTCGCCAAAACCGCAATCATGGAAGCGCAAAACCGCAATAATGGAATTATGGTTTGACCGGGTCACGAGACCAGAACCACGAGTCCGTAACAAGCGGACCAGCGTCGCGTTCGTCTGACAATGAGGAAGAGAAGTTCGCCAGCTATGCTGCTGTTGTGAACAGGTAAGTGTTATAAGTTAAATTATTCTTTATCCCTGAAAATTGTAATCAAAAATGACTTTTGACCGATCGGTAAATCACAGCTGTGCGTCATAGACCGCGACGCACCGTGACTGCGGCGCACCGAGCGATGTCCGTCCTCTGTAGCGGGGGGGGGGGACAACCCCCCCCCCCCACACACACACACACACACACAGCCCTGAGTGTCACCTTTCATTAGAGACCAAGATCAAGCTTCTATATTGAATCATTCAAAAGTTACAGACATTTTTCCAAACTGTGCCATTTGGCACAATTTGGCACAGTTCAAAAACACCTGGGAACAACCTGAGAACAAAGCTGTGTAATATATTTATTTTTTGTGGTATTGTTACAAAATTTTGACCTCTGCTGGATAACACTTGGTTCTACATTTCTGTTGCATTTTACAGCCCGGATCTGAAGCTGTGTGTTATTTGCAAGCATTTGTATCTAAAAAAACACCCAGGCGAAATTTATTTTCTTCAAGTTCAGTATGTTTAGATGACTGTTACTCAGTGGCTGGAGAACTTAGAGAGATTATGACTGTTTTGCCAAAAAATTCAAAGTGTTTTCTTTTAAATGAGACCAACCCCATGAAGATGCTGCAAAGGGTTGAAGAACAGCTTTTGATTTACTTTGGGCACATTATTTTTTGGCGTTTTTAGGGAAATTGACCAGAGTGCAAGGGGATAATCCTATTAATCCAAACAATCCTCACTGTTTAGATCAGTCTTCAATTTGTAACCCCACAGAGATTGTGTCTGTCTCCCGTTACCTAAAATATTATAACCCAAGACAAATACAACACAACTTGATAAATACACATCTTTCTGCAGCTCCTCCTCATCCACCACCCCTCAACTTTGCCCCGGTCTTCTCCCTCAGAGAACCTTTGTCTACTCCCCCTAAAGTCAATAAAAATACAATGCATAAACATCCCAAAGTGGTTAAACAAAATGTCGGTAAAACCCATCTCAAACCTCAAGTCTCTAAATTTAATAATTTGGCTTCTGTTCCTCCTAATAATTTAAAAATTAAATGTGGTTTGCTAAATATTAGGTCTCTAACTCCCAAGTCTCTACTAGTTCATGATCTATTAATTGATCATCAGATCGATTTAATATCCCTTACAGAGACTTGGCTAGGGCAAGAAGATTATGTTGGTTTGAATGAATCTACTCCCTCTGGTTATCTAAACTATCATAATCCCAGAAGTTCTGGTCATGGAGGTGGAGTAGCGGCAATTGTCCATTCTAAATTACTAGTTAATGTAAACTAAAAATCATGTTTTAATTCCTTTGAGGGCCTGGTCCTCAGTGTGGGGCATGTTGGCTATCTTGGCTTGAACCCAATTTTCTTCGCCATAGTTTACCATCCTCCCTCTACCTACGATGAGTTTTTATCTGAATTTGCTGAATTTTTAGCTGATTTAGCGCTGAAATCAGAGAGAATAATTATAGTAGGGGATTTTAATATGCATGTTGATGTAGATAGTGACTGTCTCAATAAGGCATTCAATTCAATTTTAGACTCAATGGGGTTTTCCCAGAAAGTAGAAAATTCTACCCATTATCTCCACCACACATTGGACCTTGTTCTGATTTATGGTATAGATATAGAAAATCTGGTAGTGTCTCCTCATAATCCTGTACTGTCAGACAATTGTCTGCTAACCTTTGATTTTACTATTTCTGATTATTTGACTCCTAAAGAAAAATATTACTACAGCAGATGTCTTTCAGATGACATTGTTACCAAATTTTTGCAGATTGTCTCCTCTATACCATGGGTCAACACAATGGAAATAAAATAAGCCAATCAATTACGGAAGCCTGCTTCTTCCATAATTGATAGCATGGTAGATAGTGTTACATCCTCTCTGCATCAGACTCTAGATTTGGTGGCCCTTTAAAAAAGAAAAAGTCTAACCAGAGATTTCTAACCCCTTGGTTTAACACAGAAACTCGTAGCTTAAAACAGAAGACTCGTCAATTAGAAAAAAATGGTGTTCTACTTATTTAGATGAATTCTATTTAGTGTGCAGAAATCATCTCTTAATTTATAAAAAATCTCTTAGAAAAGCTAGAACAAGTTATTACTCTGCATTAACAGAAGAGAATATGTCATGAACTCTCCGTGCGCTTCTCCAACAGCGCACGGAGGAGGAGAATTGATGAGAGGATTTAGCTGCAGGGTTACACCAAACACACATTTATTAACACAAAATGACACGTACACAAACACGACAGCTCGGGTACGCTAAAGAGTCTGTCAGGACACCCTACACACACACACCGGGGGATAAACTGGGCAAACAGCCACGGCGTAGCGGCGGTGCTGCACAGGGGAATGCCGCAGAAAGCGAGGCAGCACAGCAGCGAAAATACACACTGCAGTTTACTCACGGTGAGGGAGGCTGTCCGAGAAATCCCAGGATCCCAGTTTATTTATTTATTTAGCGAATGCAAAGTCCTTAAGCCAAGCAGTTGCCTCCTGGTTTGCTGTATGGAGGGTGTGTAATCCTCCTTCCAGTCTTTGGAGCGGGCAAGCCTCTATGATGTGTTCCATAGTTTGCTCCTCTCCACATGCGCACAGTGGGCTAGGGCTACTGCCCCATCTGTGAAGGCTGGCCAAGCAGGGGCCATGTCCAGTCCTGAAGCGATTGAGTGTAGACCACTGTCTCCTTGGGAGGTTGGTGCCCGGGACCTGTTGGTTGGGGTTTATCACCAGCTGTTTGTTTGGGACCTCCTTGGTCTCCCATTCCTCTTGCCAAGCTGTCTGGATGGTAAAGTCAGCTGGGGGAGGGTTTTTCCAAATCGGCCGTCTGGATGAAAGTCGGGCAGTGGGTGGGGTGTAGATATCTGCATGGATTGGTAAGTGAGGAAAATCTTTAACTTTTTGGAGCATCCTTTGAGTTAATGCTGCTCGCCGGATGTGTGGAGGGGCTATGTTTGACAGTACAGAGAGCCAGGGGAGTGGTGTTGAGCGGATTGTTCCAGTTACAGTTCTCATGGTTGAGTTGAGCTGGGTGTCTACATGGTGTGTGTAAAATGACCTGGACCAGACAGGGGCACAATATTCTGCTACAGAGTATGAAAGGGCCAGTGCTGAGGTGCGCAGGGTGGACACTGCCTCCCCCCATTTTACACCAGCGAGCTTGCAGAGCAGGTTGTTTCGTACTTTCACCTTAGCAGCCGTCCCCTTTAGATGTTCCTTGAAGGATAAGGTCCTATCAAGGGTCACTCCAAGATAAGTTGGATTTGGGGCATGCTTAAGCTTGAGTCCGCTCAGGTGGATGTTTAGTTCTCTGGCAGCTTTTGCATTGTGGAGATGAAATACACTGGAGACGGTTTTTGCTGGGCTTGGTTTTAGGCGCCAGATTTTGCAGAACTGGTCCAGTTTAGCAAGATCTTCCATGAGCACCCGTTCCAGTGGTTCAAAGTCTGGTGCTTGGAAGGCCAAACAGATGTCGTCTGTATAGATGAATTTGCGGGATTTTGTAGTAGGCAGGTCGTTTATGTAGAGGTTGAACAGAGTTGGAGCTAGAACTGATCCTTGTGGGAGTCCGTTTTTCTGCATTCTCCATGCACTTGTGTTCTGACTGAGGTGGACTCTGAACCTTCGGTTGGTCAGCAGGGTTTTTATAATTGCTGTTGCCCAAGCAGGGATCGCCTTTATAAGTTTCAGGAGGAGGCCTTTGTGCCAGACCGTATCATAGGCGGCTGTAAGATCGAGAAACACAGCCCCTGTCTTCAGTCTGCTCTCGAAGCCATTTTCAATGAAGGTGGTTAGGGCCAGTACTTGTTCTCCTGTACTGCGGTCCTTGCGGAAACCTGCTTGATCCACACTTAGAATATCCTCTATTTCTGGGGAAATGCGTTGCAGTATTAGGCGCTCCATGATTTTGTAAGGAACGCTGAGTAGGGAGATTGGGCGGTAGCTTGCTGGTAGTTTGTGGTCTTTGCCAGGTTTTGGGATGGCAATGACCTTTGCTGTCCGCCATTTCTTTGGGATCAAGTTCGTTTGTGTGATCCTTGTGTAGAATTGTGTCAACCAGGTTAGGGCTCGGGGGCCAAGATTTTTCATGAATTCTGGGAAGATGTTATCGTATCCTGCTGCCTTTCCACATTTCAGGCCCTGTAGGACTTTCTCCAGTTCAGCAGCCTCGAAGGGTTCAGGGTTTGTTTCCTCTACAGGCATTTTTTGGTGTTTTTTTTAGCTCAGTTGTAACTGCTCTTCTGGTGTCTTTGTCTTGGGGTGCTTTGGCGATAGTCAGTAGGTGGGATGCAACTTGGTTGGGTGTGACGGATGCTCGGCTTTGGCTAGGGGGCTTCTGTGCAGCTCCTAGGCGACGGATGAGGCTCCAACATTTCCTGCTAGAGTGGGTAAAGCTCCGGTCAGCAACTGTCTCCTCCCATTTCTTTCGCCGGGCTGTATTTAGCGATTCAATGAGATGGTCTGCTATCTCTGGGTCCCCTGATGTTTGATAGGATTGTAGGAGGGCAGCACTTTCTCCGTCCAAACATGGGACATAGAGGGGTCGGTAGCCTCGTGGGATTGCAGTATGGGCAGCCTTGAAGATTGCGCTGCAGAAGCGGTTGTATGCTTCATCTACAGTGATGGTGTGGAGTGGGATGGTAACAACGCTGCGGTCCAGAGTTTCACTGAATTTCTTCCAGTTGGCTTTGCGGAAGTTCCAGCGCATCTTCCTTGGGCTGTATATGACTGGAAGTTGTAGGCCAATGTGTACAAGCAGGGGCCGGTGTTGGCTGTGTGGAAAATCATCAAGAATGAGGATCTGTGTAGGATATGGCTCCCCATTCAAAGAGCTGACCCAACACAGGTCAGGAGAATAGTCCTTCTTCCACCTAGCAAAGTGGAAGGTTCCTCTTTGTTTGGGGTCGTATATCAAAGCGAGGTCATTTCTGGATGCCCAGTCTGAAAGTGCCTCCCCATCACTGTCCACTGCTGGGTACCCCCAGTCAGGGTGATGGCTGTTAAAGTCCCCCACATAGATGACAGGGTGGGGTAGGGTGGGTAAGACCTGCAGATCCCAGTTGGCATTAGGGGGCTTGTACACATTGACAATATGGAAGCCACCAATGATTATGGTGTCTGAGAAATGTGTTGTTATCAGGTGATTTGCTTCAACTATGTCAGAACGCACATAGGTGGCACGTCCATGTTTAGCATGTAGAACATAGCACAGGAGGTCAAAGCCTTTGATGGTGAAGCGGCCAGCTTCCTCTGTGCCAATATGAGTCTCTTGGAGGCAGATTACATCATTCGAATGTTGGAAGGCGAGGACTTCGATAAGGCTTCGCTTGGCTGCAGATAGGCCTTCAACGTTTAGTTGTAATATGCGAAGGGCAGATCCTACCACAAAGTGCTCTTGGGGCTCTTTGCTTTCGGCTTTAGGACTGTGACTAGGATTCTTTTTTGACTTGGCACAGAGGTGTCGTCTCTTCGAATTTAGTCTGCTGGTAGGATCATTAGCTTCCCCAGGCGAGCCCGGGTACTGGCGGAGGGCGCGACGAGAACGCTGATCCATTGCCCCCACAGGATCCCAGTGAGCACACACAGAACACAGTCCTTCATAGACGTGGTGGTTTGACGGTGGAGAACGATCGTCTAAGGCACACAATAATCCAGCGGCGTCTGTCCAGCAAAGAGCTCCTTTAATACAGATGCCGCTGGCGTGACAAATAGGGAACACCTGGGCGAGCACGAGAAAGATGATTACCGGGGCGAACAGCTGACTGTCAGAAAGAGGGGGGGCGTGGCCGGACAGTCCATCAATGCCTTACAGACCTCCCATCCCAAGCTTAAAGGATAGCTGCAGGTGCCGAATCCATGGCCCACTCCAACACAGCTCAGGCTCACAAAAAATCACACAAAAAGAAGAAACGGAAAAAAAAGATGTGTGGGTGTACCTACTAAATCCTCCTATGATTCGGCTGGATCATTCTGTCACGAACTCTCTGCACGCTTCTCCAACAACGCACGGAGGAGGAGAAAGGACAAAAGGATTTAATTGCAGGGTTACACTAAAAACACATTTATTAAGACAAAATGACACAGACACAACAGCCCGGGTAAGCTAAAGAGTCCATCAGGATGCCCTACGCACACACTGGAGGATAAACTGGGCAAACAGCCACGGTGTAGCGGCTCCAGGATCGATCAGAACCGAGCCCACAGGTAACACGGGCTCAGTTCATGACAAAATAAGAATAATCCCAGGTTTCTTTTCAACACTATAGCCAGGCTGACAAAGAGTCAGGACTCGGCCAATGCTCGCATCCCCCCAGAGCTTTCTAGTCAGGACTTTTTGAGCTTTTTCAATCATAAAATTTTATCTATTAGAGATAAAATCAGTCAGATTCTCCCCACCGTAAACTTAAGTACAACAACTTCCACAACTCCTTGAATTGATATCTGTGTAGATAAGTTTATTCCAATTGACCTTTTAGAGTTAGATAAAATTATCTCCTCATCCAAGCCTTCATCCTGTTTTTTAGACCCTATCCCTACCAGGTTATTTAAAATACTCTTCGCAATTATTGGTAGCTGTATTCTTCATATAATTAATTCTTTTTAACTTTGGGTTATGTACCACAGACTTTTGAAATTGCTGTAATTAAACCCTGACTCAAAAAGCCAACGCTCGATCCAGGAGTTTTGGCTAACTATCGACCAATCTCTAATCTGCCTTTCATTTCAGAAATCTAAGAGTTGTTGCTGTGCAATTGTTTGACCATTTGCAGGGAAATGGTTTATTTGAAGAGTTTCAATCTGGGTTCAAAGTTCATCACAGCACTGAAACAGCCTTAGTGAAGGTCAGTAATGCCCTCCTTATCACATCTGATAATGGACTTGTTTCTGTACTTGTCCTTTTAGATCTTAGTGCAGCCTTTGATACTATCGATCATGACATTCTACTTGATAGATTAGAAGACTATGTTGGACTAAATGGAACTTCGCTGCAGTGGTTTAGATCTTATTTGTCCGATAGACTTCAGTTTGTTCACATCAATGATGAGTTTTCTTCCAACTCTAAGCTCAGTCATGGAGTTCCACAGGGATCTGTGTTAGGCCCTACTCTTCTTAGTTTATATATGCTTCTGTTAGACAAAATCATTAGAAAGCACTGTATACATTTTCACTGTTATGCAGATGACACACAATTATACCTGTCAATGAAGCCCGATGATTGTAATCAATTAGCCAAGTTAGATGCCTGTCTTAAGGAAATCAAAGCTTGGATGACTTGTAATTTTCTGCTATTAAACCCAGATAAGACTGAAGCCATTCTTGTTGGTCCAAAAAACCTTAGAAATACCTTTCCAAATCAAACTCTTAATTTGGTTGCCGCTACTCTCATTCTGAATAGTTCTGTGAGGAACCTTGGAGTTATTTTTGATCAAGATCTGTTCTTTAATTCACATATCAAATTTGTTTGTAAGACTGCCTTCTATCATTTGCACGATATTGCCAAGATTAGGAGTATCTTGTCTCTGAATGATGCTGAGAAACTGATCCACACTTTTGTTAGTTCTAGATTAGATTATTGTAATTCGTTATTATCAGGTTGTCCTAAAATATCTTTAAAAAGTCTTCAGTTGATCCAAAATGCTGCTGCAAGAGTTTTAATGGGTTCCAGAAAGAGAGATCATATCTCTCCAGTTCTGGCCTCCCTTCATTGGCTTCCCATAGAGTTTAGAATTAAGTTTAAAATCCTTCTTCTCACTTACAAAGCTCTTAATAATCAGGCCCCCTTATATATAAAAGATCTAATATTACCCTATCATCCTAACAGAGCACTATGCTCCCAAAATGCTGGATTACTTGTAATACCCAGAATCTCCAAAAGTACAATGGGAGGCAGAGCCTTCTGCTATCAAGCTTCTTTCCTGTAGAACCAGTTACCACTCTGGGTCCGGGAGTCAGACTCAATCTCTGTAAGAATAGGGTAAAAACCTTCCTTTTCAATATAGCCCACGATTAGGGAGGGATCTTCTGTCTCTTAACCCCCCTTTTGTTTTGCTGTTAATAGATTCAGGTTGCCGGTTGACCTCCAATAATGTACTTGGCTTCTCACCATTAATGTTTGCTCTCTTTATGTCTGTCCTTTTCTTCTTCTCTATCCCCTCACCCCCAGCCAGTTGCAGCAGATGACTTCCCCTCCCTGAGCCCGGTTCTGCTAGAGGTTTCTTCCTGTTAAATGGGAGTTTTTCCTCTCCACCGTCGCTAAGTGCTTGCTCACAGGGTATCATCTGATTGCTGGGTCTTTCTGCAATTGTGGGGTTTTCCCAACTTTTGATAGTGCTATGAAATGACTTCTGTTGTGATATGGCGCTATATAAATAAAGCTGAATTGAAAAATTGAATTGAATTGAATTGAATTGAATTGAAATGAATTGAATTGAACTGAATTGAATCATAGCAGTCTGTTGGGGCGACAATGACTTTTTCATTTAGGTCTGATCAGATTCCTCCATGCAACTCTGTCCTTCACCTTCCACTGCCATCAATTCCTGACCTTGTTAACCTGGGTGACGTCCGAGCTGGTATGAGTTGCTTTTTGACTGATCGTTTCATGAAACTGCTTGTAAAGTATTTGAGTACCGCTAGCATTTGGTGGACTAGTGGCACATTCTTGGAAGATAGAGATATTTCGAGTCGCAAGTACAATCCAAGACAAACTGACTCCAGTATCTGTTTCAGTGACTGACTAGATGATCGGTTTGTTGATCTCTGATCTTTGTGTAGTGCATGTAACGATGCACGGACTGGCAAAAGTCCACCACAGACCTTGCAACAGATGTGCTTATCTGCCAGGATGTTCAGTCTCACCCTGTGTAACTGGGAGTTGTCCACCACAGACCTGTGACAGATATTGTTTTTAGTTTTGCCAGGATGCCCAGTGTCACCCTCCACGCCCTCGGAAGGGTGGGGTTGCCGGTTGAGTTGCAGACGGCCCGACCCATGAGATAGTAGTACCGGTTTCCGTGGTTATCCAGAACCAAGCAAACCAGTGCCAGACCAGTGCCTGACCTGACATGAAACCTCCCATCCCTTTACCCACAAATTACTAGGTCTAAAACCTACACATTGTGTCAAGAACCTGGGCGTTCTTCTAGACTCTGACTTTCTTCATAGATCGTAGTTTCTTTCTCTACCTTTTTAAATTTGGCTTTTACCAAACCTGTTTAAACCTCTTTATCTATTATTGTAATCATTTATGTTCCATTGTTTTACATTCTTCTTAGCTCTTTTTGCTTGTAGATTTTCTTATTTTGATGTGTTCTTAGCTCAGTTTAATAGTGTGGGTTTTTAGTTCCCTTTGTTGTCCCTGGGTGTCATGATCAGCAATGGACTGAACTGGAGATCCAACACTGATGCTGCGCACAAGAAGGGGATGAGCAGACTCTACGTCCTGAGGAAGCTGAGATCTTTCAATGTGTGCAACAGGATGCTGGAGCTTTTCTAACAGGCCGTTGTCACCAGTGCCATCTTCTTTGCTGCTGTCTGTTAGGGTAGCAGTATCAGAGCCAGTGACACCAACAGACTTGATGAGATTATGAAGAGACCTGGCTCTGTAATTGGTCTCAGTCCTGAGACTTTTGGGACTGTAGTGGAGAGGAGGACACTAAATAAACTGCGATCCATCATGGACAATCCTGATCAGCCCGTCCACCACACACTGGACAGACAGCGGAGCACCTTCTCCAGCATACTGCTACAGCTTTGCTGCCAAATGGTCAGGAATAGGAAACCTTTCCTGCCACATGCCATTTCACTATACAATAATTCACTCTGATGTTGAATTCTTGTCCTAACTATGCTGCCATACTGCACCTTACAGTCTAATTGGTACTTCACATTTCACTCTGCACCTGATAGTCCTGCACTGTACAGCGGGTACGATTCATGTATCTATACGGGTCACCATCTATTTGAAACCCCCTTAGTTCTGGCATGATTCTGGCAGCAGGGGTGACATCACAGCTAAGGTCAGGTCACATGTGTGAGTAGGAACCTCTTTTCATAACTACACATTCCATTACACACACATATCAGTCAAGGCAGGGTTAAACCTATGATTTTCATCATCAATTTTACCCTACAGAGTTGACAATGACATGTTTAAAGGTGCCTTCACACCATACGCAAATGGGTAACTTTTTCTTGTGGGGAGATTAATTCAACTTTATTTATTTATATAGCGCCATTTCACAACAACAGTCATCTCATAGCACTATCAACTGTAGGGGGGAACCCCCACAGTTGCAGAAAGACCCCAGCAATCAGGCGATCCCCTGTGAGCAAGCACTTGGCGACGGCGGAGAGGAAAAAACTCCCTTTTAACAGGAAGAAACCTCCAGCAGAACCAGGCTCAGGGAGGGGCAGTCATCTGCTGTGACTGGCTGGGGGGTGAGGGGATAGAGAAGAAGAAAAGAACAGACATGTAGAGAGCAAACAGCACGATGGGGACTCAATCTATGGGAGAGAACAAACAGATGTTAATGACCAGCAAAAAAAAAATATTTCATAGAGAGTGAGGAAAGGAGTGAGGCCCAGTGCATTACTGGAGGTCCCCCGGCTGACTAAACCTATTAGCAGCATAACTATGGGAGGGTTCAGAAACACATGATCCCTCCCTAATTGTAGGCTATATCAAAAAGGTAGGTTTTAGCCCTATTCTTAAAAACAGAGATCGAGTCTGACTCCCAAATCCAGATTGGCAGCTGATTCCACAGGAGAGGAGCTTGATAACTGAAGGCTCTGCCTCCCATTGTACTTTTGGAGATTCTAGGTATTATAAGTAATCCTGCATTTTGGGAGCGTAGTGCTCTGTTAGGATAATACGGTAGTATCAGATCTTTTAAATAAAAAGGAGCCTGATTGTTTAGAGCTTTGTAAGTAAGAAGAAGGATTTTAAACTTAATTCTAAACTCTATGGGAAGCCAATGAAGGGAGGCCAGAACCGGAGAGATATGATCTGTCTTTCTAGTACCTGTTAAAACTCTTGCTGCAGCATTTTGGATCAGCTGAAGACTTTTTAAAGATGTTTTAGGACAGCCTGATAATAAAGAATTACAATAATCTAATCTCGAGCTAACAAAAGCGTGGATCAGTTTCTCAGCATCACTCTGAGACAAGATGCTCCTAATCTTGGCAATATTACGCAAATGATAGAAGACAGTCTTAGAAACAAATTTAATATGTGAATTGAAGGACAAATCCTGATCAAAAATAACTCCAAGGTTCCACACAGAGCTATTAAGAGAAAGAGTAACCGCATCCAAACTGAAAGTTTGATTTGAAAAGGAATTTCTAAGGTTTTTTGGACCAACAAGAATGATTTCAGTCTTATCTGAATTTAATAGCAGGAAATTACAAGTCATCCAAGCTTTGATTTCCTTAAGACAGGCTTCTAACTTGGCTAATTGATTATTATCATCTGGCTTCATTGACAGGTATAATTGTGTGTCATCTGCATAACAATGAAAATGTATACAGTGCTTTCTAATAATGTTGCCTAACGGAAGCATATATAAACTAAAAAGAGTAGGGCCTAGCACAGATCCCTGTGGAACTCCATGACTAAGCTTTGAGTTGAAAGAAAACTCATTATTTACATGAACAAACTGGAACCTATCAGATAAATAAGATCTAAACCATTGCAACGAAGTTCCATTAAGTCCAACATAGTGTTCTAATCTATCAAGTAGAATATTATGATCGATAGTATCAAAAGCTGCACTAAGGTCTAAAAGGACAAGTACAGAAACTAGTCCATTATCAGATGCAATGAGGAGGTCGTTAGTGACCTTCGCTAAGGCTGTTTCAGTACTATGATGGATTCTAAACCTAGATTGAAACTCTTCAAGTAAACCATTTCCCTGCAGGTGGTCAAATAATTGCGTAGCAACAACTCTTTCTAAGATTTTTGAAATGAAAGGGAGATTAGAGATTGGTCTATAGTTAGCTAAAGCTCCTGGATCTAGCGTTGGCTTTTTGAGTATGGGTTTAATTACAGCTGTTTTAAAAGCCTGCGGTACATGGCCTAAAGTTAATGAAGAATTGATTATATGAAGAATAAAGCTACCAATAAGTGGGAAGACTTCTTTAAATAACCTGGTAGGAGTAGGGTCTAAAAGACAAGTTGAAGGTTTGGATGAGGAAACTATTTTGTCTAACTCACAAAGGTCAATTGGAGTAAACTCATCAAGACAGACATCAATAGAAGGAGTTGTAGTAGTTACAGTATTTAAGTTAACTGTGGGAAGAATCTGATTGATTTCATCTCTGATGGATGAAATTTTATTATTGAAAAAGTTCATAAAGTCCTGACTAGTAAGCTCTAAGGGAATGCTAGGATTGACAGAGTCCTGACTCTTTGTGAACCTGGCTACAGTACTGAAAAGAAACCTGGGATTATTCTTGTTCTCTTCTATTAATGCAGAGTAATAACTCGTTCTAGCTTTTCTAAGAGATTTTTTATAAATTAAAAGATGATTTCTCCAAGCTAAATAGATTTCATCTAAATTAGTAGAACGCTATTTTCTTTCTAATTGACGAGTCTTCTGTTTTAAGGTACGAGTTTCTGTGTTGAACCAAGGAGTTAGAAATCTCTGATTAGACTTTTTCTTTTTTAAGGGGGCCACCAAGTCTAGAGTCTGATGCAGAGAAGCTGAAACACTATCCACCATGTTATCAATTACAGAAGGAGCAAGCTGTCTATAGCTTATTTCTTGACACATGGCATAGAGGAAACAATCTGCATAAATTTGGAAACAGCATCATCTGAGAGGCATCTACTGTAATAATATTTTTCTTTAGGAGCCAAATAGTCAGAAATAGTAAAATCAAAGGTTAAAAGACAATGGTCTGACAGTACAGGGTTATGAGGAGACACTACAAGATTTTCTATTTCTATGCCATATGTCAAAACAAGGTCCAATGTATGGTGGCGGTAATGAGTAGAATTTCCTACTTTCTGAGAAAACCCAATCGAATCTAATATTGAATTGAATGCCACATTAAGGCAGTCACTATCTACATCCACATGTATATTAAAGTCCCCTACTATAATTATTCTATCAGATTTCAGCACTAAATCAGCTAAGAAATCAGCAAATTCAGATAAAAATTCTGAGTAGGTTGATGGGGGAAGATAAACTATGGCAAATAAAATTGGGTTTAACCTAAAATTGCTAAAGTGCCCAATACTGAGGACCAGGCCCTCAAAGGAATTATAACATGTTTTTTGCTTTACATTAACTAGTAATTTGGAATGGTAAATTGTTGCTACTCCTCCTCCACGACCAGAACTTCTGGGATTTTGACAGTTTAAATAACCAGAGGGAGTTGATTCATTTAAACCAACATAATCCTCTTGTCCTAACCAAGTCTCTGTAAGAGAAATTAAATCAATCTGATGATCAATTAACAGATCATGGACTAACAGAGACTTGGGAGTTAGAGACCTAATATTTAATAAACCACATTTAATTTTTAAATTATGAGGAGGAACAGAGGCCAAATCATTCAATTTAGAGGCTTTATGTTTAATTTGAGTTTTACCAATATTTTGCTTTATCACTTTGGGATGCTTATGCATTATATTTTTATTCACTTTGGAGGGAGCAGACAACGATTCTCTGATGGGGAAGACAGGGGCTAAGCTGAGGGGTGGCGGATGAAGAGGAGCTGCAGAGAGGCGTGTAAGACTGCGACTCTGCTTCCTGGTCCCAACTCTGAGTAGTCAGGGTTTTGGAAATTTGGATAAAAAAAATGCCAGATTGTTAGATAAATGAGAAGCACCATCCAAAGTGGGATGAATGCTGTCTCGTCTCATAAGACCAGGTTTTCCCCAAAAAAGAGCTCCAATTGTCAATGTAGCCCACGTCATTTTTAGGACACCACACAGACAGCCAGCGGTTCAAGGATGACGAGCGGCTAAACATGTCATCACTGGTCAGATTGGGGAGGGGCCCAGAGAATACTACAGTGGCAGACATCGTTTTTGCAAAGTCACACACCGATTCTACATTAAGTTTCGTGACTTCCGACTGCCGGAGACAGATGTTCAGGTTCAGGTTCAGGTTCAGGTTCAGGTTACTTTATTTGTTCCCGTAGGTAGATTTGTTTTGCAGTTGGTGACATCCATATTTACAAGCCACTAATTACATTCAACATAGACACAAACACAGGCACACATCTTACAAAATAGGTAAATATAAAATATGTACAATATAATTTTTATAGCTTGTTCAACTCTTTGACAGCAGTAGGGACAAAGCTGTTTTTGTAGCGCTGGGTTCTACTTTTTGGGACAGCAAACCTCCGTCTGGAGGGAAGA
The DNA here is from genome assembly GCA_020510985.1 of Pholidichthys leucotaenia. Taxonomy (NCBI): domain Eukaryota; kingdom Metazoa; phylum Chordata; class Actinopteri; order Cichliformes; family Pholidichthyidae; genus Pholidichthys; species Pholidichthys leucotaenia. Next base: position 297,783,682 of record CM035844.1, on the reverse strand, counting down.
AGCTGAAAGTAGCAGTGCAAAGGGTGGGAGTCATCATTTAAAATCGAGTCGGCCATCCTCTGTACTTGTCTGGTGTACAGGGATGTCAGGCTCAGCTGTGACTCACCAAGCAAACGACTGGACCATCTGACTACCTGATCCAAGGATTTCCTCTGTTTCAGTTTTATCTGACCAAACCATGACATTAAAGAAAAGGATAAAACAGATTCAATAAAAGCCCGATAGAACATAGTCATTATGGTTCGGTCAATTTGGAAGCGTGCAAGTTTCCTCAAACAATGCAAATTTTGCTGACCCTTTTTGCACACCCTTTCACAGTTCACCTCAAAGTTCAATCCACTATCAATAATTGTCCCAAGATATTTGTACGATTGTACACATTTGGTGGTCTGGCCTTTTAGTATGGTGACTTTGTGCCTGGGAGTTTTCCTCCTAAAGTCAATAATCATATCTTTCGTTTTTGTTGTATTCAGCTGCAGGTAGGAATCCTCACACCAGTGAACAAAGTCAACAACTACTGGGCCGTGGCCACTCTCACCATCCTGGAGGAGACTGACAATGACTGAGTCATCAGCATACTTTATAATGTGTCTGTTGTCATGTCTGCTCCGACACATGTTTGTGTACAGGATGAAGAGTAGTGGTGACAACACACACCCCTGAGGAGAGCCAGTAGAAGAGCACTTTAGGTCAGACAATGTGCCATTGACCCTTACTCTCTGCGTCCTGTTGGTTAAGAAATCCAGAATCCAACCCACCAGATTATTGCTTAAATCAAATTGTTGCAGGAGCCTTTCAACTAAAATATGAGGTTGGATTGTATTAAAGGCAGAAGAAAAGTCCACAAATAAAAGCCTGGCGTGTGTCCCATTAAAATACAGATGTTTAAAAAGCATGTCAAACAGAGTGACAGTGGCATCCTCCACTCCTCTGTGAGGCCTATAGGCAAACTGCAGAGGATCCAATGCATGTTCAGTCTGCCTTAGGACCTCACGTCTGACCAGTTTTTCAAAAATTTTCATTAAAATTGAAGTCAAAGCAACTGGTCTAAAGTCGTTTACCGATTTAGGACAGCTGGATTTTGGAACGGGAACAACCACGGCATCTTTCCAGATCTTAGGCACATGTTGTGTCTGTAAGGACTTATTGAAAATATAATGAAATATAGGACTCAGTTCATGTGCACAGGACTTTACCAGGCCTCCACATATATTATCAGGGCCCTGACTTTTGTTCACTTTTACAGCGCGGAACTCCCTTTTAACATCCTGCATCTCAATATTAAAGTGCTGATTGTCTTTGAGTTTCTGTTTCAAATCTTGGATTTCTGTGCTAAAATCAAAGGAGTCAAAACGACCATAAAAACAATTAAGAGCATTAGCCAGCTCTGTGTCTGAACTAAAACCATCTAAAAACACACGTTTACTGCGCTCTGTGCTCTGAAGGCCTGCGATAGTTTTCATACTGGCCCAGGCCAAACCAAGTTTATTTGCTGCCATCTTGCTTTCCAACTCTGATTTATAATTCTGTTTTGCTCTTAAAATTTCGGCCTTCAGCTCCTTGGTGGCAACCTGTAGCGCAGAAACAGACCCCTGTTTAAAGGCAAGAGCTTTCCTCTGTAAGCAGGATTTAACTGATTTAGTAACCCATGGTTTGTTGTTGGGGTATATTTTGACACGTTTACGTGGAACAAACTTATTTTGACAGTAAGCCATATATGAGCATGTGAGCTCAGCCAGAGAGTCCAAATCATCCCCGCAGGCCATTATAAACATCTTCCAGTCTGTACAGTCAAAGCATTCCTGGAGGCTGTGCTCTGAATCTTCTGTCCACGCATCAATGTCTCTCATCTCCACCTTGCCTCTTCTGAGAGCAGTTTTATATGTGGGCAGCAAATGAACACAGTTGTGATCTGAGGATCCTAAAGGAGGAAGGGGGAGTGATTTATAGGCCCTCTCTATGGATCCATAGCACAGGTCCAATGTCTTTTTTCGCCTGGTTGGGCAGGAGACATACTGATGAAAGTTTTTAAGTGTCTTCTTTAACGAAACATGGTTAAAATCCCCAAGAATGAAGTTTGGCGCCTCTGGAGAAATTGACTGCAGCCGCTGCACCACATCAGAGATGGTGCTGGAGGCGGAGTCAGCGTCTGCCCTCGGATGAATGTACACAACTGTGATGAAAAGTTGGGGAAACTCTCGAGGCAAATAAAAGGGGCGTAGTGACACAGACAGCAGCTCCACATGGGGTGTACAGATGCGCTCTCTGACCGTGACAGCTGTGCAGTACTGCTTATTAATGTATAAACATACTCCGCCCCCCTGACGCTTCCCCGTTACCTCTTCCTGCCGATCCGAGCGCAGCGGAGCTCCAAAGCCGTCAATCCACAGGTCTGCATCCCGATCATGCGCAGTAAGCCAAGATTCAGTGAAAGCCATGACGCAGCAGTTCTTAAAATCCTTCTGGTAACGTACATTGCCTTGAATTTCCTCCACCTTGTTTCTCACAGACTGTGCATTCCCAAAAATGATCGAAGGAAGAGGAATGTTACCAAACTGACGTCTCCTAAGGCGCAATTTCACACCTCCACGTCTTCCACGCTTCCTCCTGCCGCTTCTTTTTTCACCGCTGTGTCCGTCTCTCAAAATAAAGTCCGGCAGCTGAAATTTGGGCGCAATCAGAGACTCTGCACCAGCTGCGTTAAAGCGCAGCAACACGTCCCTGGAATATTGTATTCTGCTCGCCATGGAGCCGAACGCGTTTACCTCAGAGACAAAGAGCCAGAACACAGAAAGCAGCAGTGCGAGATATGAGAGGAAATCCATGTTGCAGATACCAGGGAGCTGTTCGCCATATATTCCACAAACGCTCCAGGGCAGAAACGACACAGAGGATTTTCTAAAAACGTAAAAAAGTACAAAAAACACACACACGCACACACAGATGTCATTAATGCCGGCCTGAATAACAATTGTGGAATATTTACAGTTACTTTTAGCCAACATTTTCAAATTTGACTCGATGTCGCCTGCTCTGGCCCCAGGAATGCATTGGACTATGGCCGCTGGAGTCTCTAGGTTCACGTTTCTGACTACAGAGTCGCCAATGATCAGAGTTTTTTCCTCAGCGGGTGTGTCGCTGAGCGGGGAAAAACGATTAGAAACGTGAACAGGTTGGTGGTGTACCGGGGCTTTGTGACTAGGCTTCCTTCTCACCGTCACCCACCCAGTCTCCTCGCTGCTGAGGAGAGCCGAGGGACCGCTGACAGTGGGACCTAAGCTAGCTAGCTCCGCTGCAGCTAATGGGCGTCCGTCAAGATTAACTGGCGCAGATGGTGTTTCAATGCAGCGGAGCCGGGATTCCAAATCAGACAACCTCGCCTCGAGCGCCTCAAAAAGACAACATTTATTACATTTACCGTTATCGCTAAAAGAGGCAGAGGTGTAGCTAAACATCTGACAGAGAGAGCACACCAGAGGAGGAGAGGAAAGAGAGCTAGTAGCCATAGCTAATGGCTAGAGAGCAAACCACAAAGCAAACCACACAGGCAGACAGCAAAACAGGAAGTGACGATACGTTACCACAAGGAAGGATTACATTATAACTCAATGTAAACACACGATCCATCAATCTATCCTCTACCACTTTTCCGGAGATCCGGGTCGTGGAGGCAGCAGTTCAAGCAGAGAAGCCCAAACTTCCCTCTCTCCAGCCACCTTCTCCAGTTCTTCAGAGGGGATACCAAGGCATTCCCAGACAAACGGAGATGTCATCTCTCCAGTGAGTTCTGGGTCTGCCCAAGGGTCTCCTCCCAGTGGGAAGTGCCCGAAACACCTCAAGTGGAAGGCATCCAGGAGGCATCCCGAACAGATGCCCAAACAACCTCAACTGGCTCCTTTCAATGTGGAGGAGTAGCAGTTCTACTCTGAGCCTCTCCCAGATGACTGAGCTCCTCACCTCATCTCGAAGGGTGAATCCAGAAATCCTACGAAGAAAGATCATTTCAGCCACTTGTATCCACGATCTCATTCTTTCGGTCATTACCCAAAACTCGTGACCATAGGTGAGGGCAGGAGCATAGATTGACCAGTAAATCGACAGCTTAGCCTTAGAGCTGAGATCCCTCTTCACCACAACAGAATGCTACAACATCTGCATCACTGCAGATGCTGCTCCGATTCAATTCAATTCATTTCAACTTTTTTTATATAGTGCCATATCACAACAATAGTCATCTCATGGCACTTTCAAATGTAGGGGAAACCCCCACAATTCCAGAAAGACCCCAGCAATCAGGCAATCCCCTGAGCAAGCACTTGGCGATGGTGGAGAGGAAAAAAACTCCCTTTTAACAGGAAGAAACCTCTAGCAGAACCAGGCTCAGGGAGGGGCAGCCATCTGTTGTGACTGACTGGGGGGTGAGGGGATAGAGAAGATGGAGAGAAGAGATATAAAGAGAGCAAACATTAATAGAGAGAAGCCGAGTACAGTATTGGAGGTCACCCGACAGTCTAAATATATTAACAGCAAAACATCCGTCTGTCAATATCTTGCTCCATTCTCCCCTCATTCGTGAATAAGACCCTGAGATACTTTAACTCCTCCACTTGGGACAGGAACTTGTCCCTATCTCGGAGAGGACAATCCACTTTTTCTGGCTTAGGACCATGGACTCAGACTTGGAGGCGCTGATTCTCATCCCAGCCGCTTCACACTCTGCAGTAATCTGTCCCAGTAAGACCTGTAGGTCATTGCTGTATGAAGCCAACAGAACAACATCATCTGCAAACAACAGAGATGAGATCCTATGGTCACCAAGCTTGACACCCTCCATTCCCTGTCTGTCCCTAAAAATCCTGTCAATAAAAATTATGAACGTGATCAGAGACAAAGAGGAGCCCTGGTAGAGTCCAACTCTCACTGGGAATGAGTCCGACCGAGTGTTGGCAATACGAACCAAACTTTCAAAACGGTCATATATAGACCATATAGCTCATAACAACAAGCCTTGTACCCCATACACCGAAGCGCCCCCCACAAAAAACCACGAAGGACGTGGTCGAATGCCTTCTCCAAGTCCACAAAACACATGTAAACTGGTTGGGCAAACTCCCACGAACCGTCGAGGATTCTTGAGAGCATAAAGAGTTGGTCCAATGTGCCCTGGCCAGGGTTAAAACCACAATGGTCCTCCTAAATCCAAGGTTCGACCAACGGCTGGACTCTCCTCTCAAGTACCTTCGCATCGACCTTCCCAGGGAGGCTGAGGAGTGTGATCCCTCTAAAGATGGAGCACACCCTCCGGTCCCCTTTCTTGAAGAGATGAACTACCATCCCGGTTTGCCATGCAAAAGGCACTGTCCCCGACCTCCACAAAATGTTGCAGAGGTGGGTCAACCATGACCGCCCCACAACATCCAGGGCCTTGAAGTACTCAGGGCAAATCTCGTCCACCCCTGGGGGCCGCCACCAAGGAGCTTTTTAGCCACCTTGGCAACCTATGCTCCTGTGACGGGTGAGTCGTCCCCTTCATCCACAAGCGCTGCTTCCTCTGTGGAAGGCGTGCCAGTGGGATGGAGTAAATCCTCGAAGTATTCCTTCCACTGCCCAATGATGTCCCCAGTCAAAGTCATACACTGTACACAGTGTTGACAGGGAGCTGCTTCCCCCTCCTTAGCTGCCGGACAGTTTGGCAGAATCTCTTTGAGGCCAACCAAAAGTCTTGTTCCATGGCCTCACCAAACTCCTCCCACACTCGAGTTTTTGTTCAGCAACCACCCAAGCTGCACTCCGCTTGGCCTGCCGGTACACCTCAGCTGATTCAGGAGTCCCACAAGCCTACCAAGCATGATTGGACTGCTTCTTCAGCTTAATGCCCCCCCTCACCACTGATGTCCACCACTTGGTTTGGGTGCTACCACCACGAGATGCACCAACGACCTTGCGGCCACAGCTCTGGGCAGCCACTTCAACAATGGAGGTGAACAACATGGCCCATTAAGACTTCCTCAGAATGTGGTCAAAGTTCTTCCGGATGTGGGAGTTGAAGACCTCCCAGACAGAGGCCTCAGACAGACATTCCCAGCACACCGTCACTATACGTTTGGGTCTACCAGGTCTGAATGACATCCTCCCCTTCCATTGGATCCAACTCATCACCAGGTGGTGATCAGTTGACAGTTCTGCATCTTTCTTTACCTTCATAGATTGTCACCTGATTGTGGTGGGGGGTTTGCATGCTCTAGTGATCCCAGGAGCTATTATATACAATTTGCATCTGGTAGGGTCACCCAAGATAAACTGGTCCTGGGTGAAGGGCCAGACTAAAAATGATCCAACAGACTCTCATGATGTACGTTAGAACAAGGATTCAGTGTACCCCGCCAGGTATGGGGTTACCGTGGCCCCACCCTGGAGCAAAGCCTGGGGGAGGGGCTCGATGGCTAGCGCCTTGTGGACGAGTTTCTGCCCATGGGGCCTGGCTGGGCTCAGCCTTAAGGAGTAACGTGGGTCTGCCATCCAGAGGGCTCACCACCTACAGGAGGGTCTATGGGGGTCCGGAGCTATGTGGATCAGGTGGCGGTCAAAGGCGGAGACCTTATCAGTCTGATCCCAGGCTTACTAAACTGACATTTGAGACATGGAATGTCACCTCTCTGGTGGAGAAGGAGCCTGAGCTGGTGCATGAGGTTGCGAGATACCGGCTAGATATAGTCGGCCTGACTTCAACGCACAGCTCTGGTTCCGGAACCAGTCTCCTGGAGAGGGGCTGGAGCTTGACGTCCTTTGGAGTTGCCCCGGGCGATGAGCAGAGGTGGATATTCTTGTATCCCTCCTGTCTTGGTGCCTCTATATTGGAGTTTTCCCGGTGCATGAAAGGGTTGTTTCCCTGTTCCTTCGGGTTGGGGACCAGGTCCTGACCATCATTTGTGTCTATGCACCATATGATGGTTCAGAGTACCCACCGTTTTTGGAGTCACTTACAGGTGTGCTGCAGGGTGCTGCTCTGGAGACTCCATTGTCTTAATGGGGTACTTCAATGCACAGCTGGGCAACAAGAGTGAAGCCTGGAAGAGGGTGATGGGGAGGAACGGCCTGCCCGATCTTAACCAGAGTGGTGTTCAGTTATGGAACTTCTGTGCTAATAACAGTTTGTCCATAATGAACACCATGTTCAAGAATAAGGGTGTCCATATGTGCACCTGGCACCAGGACACTCTAGGTCGCAGGTCGATGATCGATTTTGTTATCGTGTTTTCAGACATGCAACCATATGTCTTGGTGACAAATACATGAATAGACATGAATTCACCTTCTGAGTGAGATGCAGACAGGGGAAGTTGCCTTTATAACTTCTGCAGCTGTGTTCAACCTGCTGTTAAATCCCCAAAGTAATGTCATGCTTAGGTTTACATTACCTCCTAAACTTCACAAGATGATAGGTGTTTATGTTGCTAGCCTGCTAGCCTTGATAGTTCGTATGTGGCAGGAGTCATTGGGTAAATAACAACGACATCCCTTTGCAGCTGAAGGGCTTCCAGTCCTTCTCCAGGTGAGTTTCAGTCTCATTTTCAAACTAGTTTACTCTCCAGTGTTGATACTTTTCCTTTGATGATGGCAGAATCTGAGATCTAGCGCTATCCCTCAGACGTAAATATGTGATTTTGCGTGTGCTTGCCACTTTTCATTGATTTAGTATGCATTTGCGCCACCCATTGGCGTTTGGTGTAGACTTGGTATCTTGCCACTGGCACCGTTAGCCACAGTCATAGAGCCCACACTTCAAAACAAATGCACTGCATTGTGGGTTGACTGTTGGCAGTGTCATAAACTGCCATTTCCAAGGGCTAAGCAGGACACCAGATGCTCTCTGTGAGTTTGCACATTTATTAACATAAAGACAATGTAGCATCATCTCACTTTGGCTCAGCAACAATTATTTTTCTGCTTAAAGACATTTTTGTTTCATCCAGGAATAATGCAAAGAAATGGATTTTCTTCCCCCAGGCCACAGCTGAAATCCCCTTTTGTTAAAACCAGCCTAAGGAATTTCCCCAATGTCCTGCTCCACTTTTATTGCCCCCATAAAACCTGCAACAGATCCACGACTCAGCTAATTTCCTTAAACTGTGGACATGCTGGATTTAAACAACTTTAAAGTACAGTACAAACTCAATTCTAAACCTTCATTCTTTTCAGGACTATGAAAATGCAGATGGACTCTGATGTTTTTGTGGAGAATATGTGTGAAATGCATTAATCTGTGATTTTATATATATGATGCTAATGTTTATATGAATGTTTATTCCTGCATGTTGATTTAGAAGCACTGCTTATAAGATACACTAAGGTTAGTTTAGTTATACATAAGTGTGGAACAGTACATTCCAATGTATTTAAAACTGTGTATTCCTGTGGACTGATATCATGTGTCACCAGTCTTCATAGAACCCCCAGCTTCTTCATCCTATTGGTCCCTCACAGACAAGGTCTGTTATTGGACTAAAGGTTCGTCGAGCCCGCCCACGAAGGACTCTCATTGGCTGAGATCCCGGAAGCCCGCGAAATATAAAAAGGAGAGAGAGACTCGGCTTCAGCCTCTTTTCGTCGCCCCTTTTTCGTCAGACTCTTCTCTTTTCGTCACTCTTTCTGCTGCAGATCCTCTGTCCGGCTCGGCTCCCTTTTCCTGGTCTCCTCCATTGCCTACACCCAGCAAGGAAGAACAAAGGACCACATGTCGCTTTTCTGAACACAGAGCAGATAACTTGTAATTTATGTAACTTTGTATTCTTTTTCTCTTAAACACCTAGGAATTCCTATTTCTTTGAGCTCACCTCTTAATCGGAGTCAAACTCCAATTTTATTCATCACTTTTTCTGTTAAACTTTCTGTAAAACCACCGTTTGTTTAATTTTAAGGTCAACTTTAATCTTGACTTTATTTTTATAATATTTTTCTTGACCAAGCACCTACCAGAAACTACTATTTTTATCTAAAGTCCGAAAGTTTCTTTTCTAATTTGAAATCGGATTAGATATCTTTTAATTATTATCGAAGACCTCTTGAAGAAAGACACAGCTGAGAAATCAACGCGCAGCTGTCCCACATCGCTCTGAAGAAAAGTCATCTAACCCAGTTACAACTCTGGGTCATACAGCCCAGAATCCAGCCTCCTTCGACCGCTTGAATCCAAAGGTCGAACTGTGGACTCTGAAGTATCTGCTGGCAGATATTTCCCTCACATCCACAAAGTCTTGGGCTGAAGAAGGACGACAGAACTCTCATCACCGGGACACGTGAGCGGCAAACTTTAATTCCATTGCTGATTTAACGTCTGAGGTTCAGTAATAATTTATATATCTAATCAGATGCAAATTAAGAAGCCCTTAACATAACTCTTCTTTTTATTAAAATCCCGTTTTTATTTTCTTAAGATTAATTAAGATAAGATAAGATAAGATAAGCCTTTATTAGTCCCACAACGGGGAAATTCCAGGATTGCAACAGCACAGGGATAGCAACACTCAGAGCAACAATCAGAAGGCAAGAAAAAAAAACAAGCAAGCAAGAGCAGCTAATAAACATATGTACGTATTACTATAAAATATATATATATACACACACACACAGACACACAGTGCAGAGCATTGTAGCTGGATGGAATAAATATATGAATATATGAACACACAGTGCAGAGCATTGTAGCTAGATGGAATAAATATGTAAATATATAAACACCCACAGTACGGAGCATTGCAGCTAGGTGGAATAAATATGCAAGTATATAAACACACACAGTGCGGAGCAATGTAGCTAGATGGAATAATATGTAGATATATAAATATATAAACACCCACAGTACGGAGCATTGTAGCTAGATGGAATAAATATGCAAATATATAAACACACACAGTGCAGAGCATTGTTGCTAGATGGAATGAAACAGCATAACCGTCTACTTAGTTATCCTACATGGTATGATTATGTGCCCATACATATTCTCACCCTCCATAGCGACCGGTATGTTCCTAGTTGTATGCCGGAGAGGACCATTGTGTAAGTCTATTGCATCTTTTGCATTCAAAAAACTATTAGTTTGTTACGTCTTTTTGCTATCTCTGCGAGCAGCCCTGCTTAGGTTGTACAGTCTGACAGCCGTTGGTAGGAAGGACCTACGAAACCTCTCGGTTGTGCACCTGGGATGATGTAGTCTGCTGCTAAATGAGCTCCTCAGTGCATTCAGTATGTCCTGCATAGGGTGGAACTCGGACTCCAGCAGAGATGACAGTTTAGCCACCGTCCTTCTCTCTCCTATCTCCTCCATCGGATCAAGGCGCTGCCCCAGGACAGAGCTAGCTTTCTAATTTCCCTCTTGGGGGGGAGCAGTGTAGCGGTTTGATTAAACCCCCCACAACACACAAACAGAACACAGAGACAGTCAGCTCGCACTCCTGGGGTTTGTTCCGCTGCACGCTGAGTTTACAGCCTTGAAGTTAAAGTGTTCATGCATTTTGCCCTTACTGTGACCTAGAGACTCAGATCAATATGTAGATGTGCTGGTTAGCCTCTTTGTCTGACACTTGGAGCGAGGTCTAGCTAATCTGCCCATTGTGATGTATGTCTTACAAATGCAAATACCTCCTGCCTGTTCTGTTGTCCCTTTGATCATTCTAAACTGTGGGGTACGTCTCTTTGATGTATTGTTATGATCAAGTATTTAAGGTGCAACTCTGTAACGCAATCTCTCTCTCTCAATCTGACTTCAACCCTGCTGCAGGACACAGATTTTGTGTCCCCTCTTCACTGAGAGCCTGAGGAATTCGGCTTCAGCCTGCTCACGCTATGGCTGGAGCCGAGTTCCCGTGACGGCGGTATGATTAATAAAACCTGCTTAAAACCACAGCACTGCTGCTTATTTTTTCATGCCGCTTCACAATAATTTAGGACTTTTTCATAATTAATAAACTTCCTCCATAAGTTTGCGTTGTTTTTAATAATCTGTTAACTCAAACTGATAGAAATTCGTTTCTCAGTTTAACCCTGGTTCCGAAAATATTGACATTGTTAATCTATCATTTACAAGATTGATTTTATAATTATTAATGAAATTACTACAATGTCTGTTAATCATTTCGTTTAATAAATATTTAAAAATGAGGAGTTGTTGGGAATTTATTTCATTCTGAGTCTGTTTCAAGCCCAGGTATCGAATTCATGAAAAATTTTTGAGACTGATTATTGATTAATTTATTGAGTGATCAAACAGGTATAAAGTGAAATTAAAGATCAAATTGCTTCTTAAAGATAGAAGCTGGTGCCCCTTACGAGTGTTAACTTTTCTGATGTATATGAAATGAGATTTGAGCTCAGATTCCAATACATCAATATAAATTTAATAATTCATACCTGATCATATTTATTATTTATTAATATTCCATATTTTACATTACAACAAACATGCAAAGAACACAAAACATATACAAAAACATGACTGACAAAGTGGTGGAGGAGAGCAGGGCTCAACACACGGGGGGCGGAAGCCTGGGAACGCCATAGAACAGGGGCAGAACCAGCCAGAGATCACCTGAGAGCAGCACCAACACACTCAGAGCCAAACTGGGCAACTGAGGACATCACAATGGTAGACGGACACGACAACTGGCAAAGGTTGTTGTGCCCTTACATGCCATTGCTTGATATGAGACAGGTGTGGGTACATGAGTGGAGAAAAAAGAATGAATGACAGCTGTGCAGCTTGCGAGTCAGTTTGACAGCCGGAAGATGCACAGCGCTGTCAAAATAAAACACAAACTGGAAACCATAATGCAACAACAACAACACGACCGCAAAATGTAAAGATTACTATAAATACAAAATGACACACTAACTGAACAGGATAAATAAACAGACAGGAAAAGACCAAACTTAACTGAATACTGTGTTATGTATGGCCCCTTCGGCACAGAGAGACAGACCTACGCGCTGGACTGCAGTAATGACATTTATTAACCGAGACAAAATGAAAATCCAATGCTGTGCATAGAAAACAAAAATATATGCAAAGATAACTTACAGGGAAAGCACCCCAGAGTCGAAATAGCTCTGGAGGTGACAAGGAGACAACTTAGTCGAATCAAGACAGCAGCAGTGCGAGAAATAAACTGGCGCTGCATAAATAGCTGACATCAAAACAAATGAGCAGCAGGTGCGGGCAGATGAGCAGGCAGGTGACCTAATTACACAGCTGCTCACAGCTAAGATGGCTGGGGAACAGACAGTGAGTAGATGGTGGGAGTGTCTGGAAAAGGAGGAAGGGCACTCGTGTCACAGAACCAAAATATGAACAGAAACTGACAAAATAATAACAGACATAAAATACTCAGAAATAAATTAAGAATCTGAGCTTGGTGAAGACACCACACTCAGACTTATGAAAGAACCTCTCCCTTTAAGGGGTGGACTCCAGACACCCCAAGGTAACACGCAAAAATGAACCCCCACACCCCCAAGACAAAAGGTAAAGCAATAAACTAACACAAGTGGGGGGTAAAGCAAACAGGTTAGGTGGGAGCAAAAAATACGGACCCTACTCAAGACCCACACCCGCACTTCTCCAGACCCTTGGGCCCCCAAGGCCAAAGAACGAAGCTGTTCGGGCAGACGGCTGAAGTCCCAGGCAAGACAGACGGCGAGGTAGTATGAGTCGGGTGGCAAGCTGGGGAATATGGGCCACCCAACCCAATGGCTCAGTCTATCAGGCGGCCAACAAGAGTTCTTAAGCCACCAAGCAAGGAGGCGTCACCCATACAGGGAGGCCCGATGAAGGGAAGGAGAGCCAAGGGGGGGGACCTCAAAGGTGTAAGGAAGAGGAGGGGAGACCCCACCATCCTCGGGCTTGCTGGCAACACCCTCGGTGGTCCCAGACTGAGACATGGTTTTAAAGGCGAGGGCTCCGGGCTGGAGCAGAGCTGCACCTTTGGTGATTCCAGGGTGGAGCAGAGCTGCACCCTCGGTGGCTCCGGGCTGGAGCAGAGATGCACCCTTTGTGGCTCTGGGCTAGAGCAGAGCTGCACCCTCGGTGACTCCGGGCTGGAGCAGAGCAGCATCCTCGGTTGCTCCGAGCTGGAGCAGGGCTGCACCTTTGGTGGCTCCGGGGTAGAACAATGTGGCACATACGGTGGGCCCCAAATGGGCTATTGCCACACCCTTGGTGGGCCCAGACTGGGCCAGTGCTGCACCCTTGGTGGACCTGGACTGGGTCAGTGCTGCACCCATGGTGAGCCACGGGCTGGAGCGCAATGTCCATTGTGGGCCCATTCTGGAAGGCAGCACCAAAATTAGCTTCAGGATGGGGCATGGAACCCACGACGGTTCCCGACTGGGACACGGCACCCATGGAGACTCGGAAATAGGAGGAGGGACCCAAACGATGGCCTCAGGCAGAGAAGAAGAGAAGAAGCTGCACCCATGGAAGTCCGGGGCTGGGACAGAGCGCCCACGACAACCTCCACTGCGGAAGAAGCTGGATCCACAGTGACCTCAGGTGGTAAGCCTGGACCCATGGGGACATCGGTTGAAGCTGGAACCTTCTCTGCGATGCTGGGGAAAGGCTCGGACAAGATAGGAGGACAATCAGGGTCAGGGTCACCAGCAGCAGCAGAACCGAGAGAGGTGAGCTCAAGTGCAGTGGATGGCTGCATCCCGCCTTAACCCCCAAGAGCAAGACAAGATCTCTCCAAGACATATACAAGAAACACAAAGGACAGCACTCTCCTGAGCCGTCCAGGACTCCATTGAGCCGGACGGTGATGACGTCTCGGGCCTGGTCCTTTGGAGTTCCAACTCTAATACTGCTGCGGTGGTCTCCATAGCAGGCATGATGGTGAATGCAGTTTTGGTGCCCCCAGGTGAAGTGACCCACGCTGGTGGCTTGTCCGGTGTGGAAGTTGGGGGTCGGCTCACCGCTGGCACTGGGACTAGGTCCTCCAGGGTCACGAGCTCCTCCAATGTACAGCAGCTAATTCCTGGGGCTGACGGACAATCAGAGGCTAAAGGAGGAGACACGGAGAGGGCTGGTCAGCAATTGGTAGTTATAGCAGGATGTGGGGACTCAGGGGACTGCAAACCCTGAGCCCCACTACCTGGAATGAGGCAAGGCACATCAACAGAAAATAATGGAGAATGGAATGGCACTTAGATGTTTTCCCGAAGCTCGATGTTCCCTGCTGCAGTGGTTAGAAAGTCATCCCTCTCCGTGGCTACGGTGAACATGGGCCCCTTGGAGGATTGTGGAGGAGACGCTCCTGTTGTCACGGAGACAGACTGAGCAGGGGAAAAACCAGAGGACCTCTTGGCAGCAGGAGAGGATGCTGAAGTGAACCAAAAAAAAACAGCTTCAGGACAGGATGAAGCTGACGATGATGATGATCCAAGATGGCGCCCACAGTGGTCGCCATGGTGCTTCGCTGCGCTTTTCTTTGTATGTTTTTGTTTGTCAATTGTGTGTCTGCCAGCTCTTACACTCGTGGAGAGCTACTAAATATCAGGACTTTCACTCCCACGGACCTACTCTCAGTTTTTTTGGCTCCTGCCGCCGATCTGGTTCACTTTTTAGCCCAAAAAGTGAGACGGCAAAAGAGAGGAAGACGAGCGGGCGCCCTCGTGCGGCTTTGCAGGATGTCACGCCGCGCCATTCATCAGCGGCGCCACCTGCTCACGCACCTGCCAATCATCAGCGGCGAGGGATAAAGGCCGTCTCGCCCGGAGGCTCGGCCTGAAGCCGTCAGACTTCGTCCCTCACCGTTGTGAGCATACTTCCCTTCAGCGTAACCATTTTGGTAAGAAGATCGCTTACCTTTTCTCTTCAGTCTTCTCCCCTGTGCACAGGTGGATTTCCCAGCGGCGGACATCTCCTCTCCATCGCCCAATCCTCGCTGCTGCACGGAGCTCTCCAGGTGGCTGTCTTCCGGGCTTCACCCCCTTGTTGTGCCAGCTGTCCTGACCCACCAAGTAAGTCCTTCTCTCGCCATAAATTCCTCCTGTGTTGGTGTATGCCCGTCACCCTCTCCCTGTGCTCTCTCCATAGGGTTGCTCGGCTGTACGGTCACCTGCCTCTGTGCCTGGAGCAGACACCATCACCAACACATTTACATCCCGCAGACACGCACTCATTCACTCCTGTTGTTAATAAACTCTTTGAACTACTCTAAGCCTGTGTGTGTGCGTCTCCTGAGCCGTGCGTTATGTCAGTACGGCTTCAGCAGAGCGGCTCGGCGGACGGCGGGCTCGCACACCGGTTTTCCACTCTCGAGGCTAGAGTGGATCAAATAGCTTATCAACAACAGGTGATCTTTAATCAATTATTGAATTTAACTAACCGGTTGGGCCGCTTGGATCCTCAACAGCCGTTCCCCCCGGCTCGCCAGGGTGGCGCGGCTCCTGCTGTTCCAGCGGCCGTCCAGCCGGCTCCAGTGGCACCGGTTCGGCTCACACCGATTCCAACCCCCGCCCGCTTTAGCGGTAAGCTCGGCGGAGCGCGGGGGTTCATTATGCAGTGTGAGTCCGTGTTCCACCGTGTGCCCGGAGATTTTCCCTCGGATCACAGTCGGATTGGTTACATAGGGAATCTTCTGGAGGGGCGTGCGTTAACTTGGACCTACGCCGTAATGGCGAGGCCCAGTTATGCCACCCTCACCTATGACCAGTTCGTGAGGCGCTTCCTGGAGGTCTTTGACCATTCTCAAACCGAGACGGTCCAGGTCGATCGGCTCCTCGCTCTCCAGCAGGGAGGCCGGTCGGCAGCGGACTACTCGGTCGACTTCCGGGTAGCGGCGGAGGAATTGGGCTGGGAGGATCGCTCCCTCTGTGGCCTGTTCCTCCGCAGCCTCAATAGTGATCTGAGGGATGAACTGGCTGGACGGGATATCCCTGGGACGCTAGCGGAGCTGACATCCTTAGCGATAAGTTTGGATAACAGGCTGCGCGAGCGCTCCTCGGGGCGGAAGTCTTCTTCTTCTCGCCCTCGTGGAGTCTCGCCGCACCTGTTCCAAGCTCGCCCCCTGGCGGCGCCGCCAGCATTGTGCCCCGAGGAGTCGGAGCCGATGGTGACGGGCTGGACCAAGCTTTCCCCTGCGGAGAAACAACGCCGCCGTGAGTTGGGCCTCTGCATGTATTGCGGAGGTGACCAACACACTGTGGAGCGTTGCCCGCGGAAAGCCAGTCGGCGGGGTCCGCGAATCGCTGTAGGGAGCCTCGCGGATCCCAACCGGTTAGACTCTCTCACCCAATTAAAGCTGCCCATCCGTTTTTGCCACAATCCCACTGGGCACCTCACCCACGCACTGGTGGATTCGGGCGCAGAGGGCAGCTTCATTTCACAAGGCCTGGCAACCCGATTGGGCATCCGCTGTCAGGCATTAAAACACCCCATCTCCCTGGTCCATCTCTCCCGTGCCTCCCTTGGGAGAGTTTCTCACCAGACCATGCCTGTCCCAGTCATCATCTCAGGGAACCACCGGGAGGAGATGGTATTTTACGTCCTGCCCAACTCTGTGTCGCCCGTCATCCTGGGGTATCCCTGGCTACGCCTCCACAACCCTGTCCTGGACTGGAGGTCCGCTGGGGTATCGGCATGGAGTACCTTCTGTATGGGCACCTGCCTTCAGTCCGCTGCCTGCTCCCCATCCGCGGCTCCCCCTGTGGCGGATACAGCACCTCCGGACCTGTCACTGGTGCCTCCAGAATTTCACGACCTGGGTATGGTATTTAGCAAATCGAAAGCTATGTCTCTTCCCCCGCATCGACCATATGACTGTGCCATCAACCTCCGCCAGGGGGCTCCCCTGCCATCTGGTCGGCTCTACAGCCTGTCGGCGCCGGAGAAGGAGACCATGAATACATACCTAAAGGAATCTCTGAGCGCTGGGATTATTCGCCCATCGTCGTCACCCGTGGGGGCAGGGTTTTTCTTTGTCGGGAAAAAGGACGGATCCCTCCGCCCCTGCATAGACTACCGAGCGCTGAATGACATCACTGAGAGGGACCGTTACACCCTGCCCCTCATGGACACTGCCTTTCACTCCCTCCAGGGGGCGACCTGGTTTACCAAGCTGGATTTACGCAGCGCTTACCACCTCGTCCGGATCCGGGAGGGAGATGAATGGAAGACAGCCTTCCGTACCCCGAACGGCCACTTTGAGTATCTCGTCATGCCGTTCGGGCTGACCAACGCTCCTGCCGTCTTTCAGCGCCTCATTAATGACGTCCTCCGGGATTTCATCGGCCTTTTTGTGTTCGTCTACCTGGATGACATCCTTATCTTCTCCAGGTCCAGGGACGAGCACCAGGTCCATGTGAGGCGGGTCCTCCAAAGACTGCTGGAGAATCGTCTGTACGTGAAGGCTGAGAAATGCGAATTCTACGCTAGGACCACATCCTTCCTGGGATTCATCATCGCTCAAGATCAGGTGCTCCCAGACCCAGAGAAGGTGAAGGCGGTGGTGGAGTGGCCTACTCCCGCATCCCGGAAGCAGGTGCAACAGTTTGTTGGCTTCGCCAATTTTTACCGCCGCTTTGTCCCAAATTTCAGCTCGATCGTCGGACCGCTGACCCGCCTCACGTCCCCGAAGGTCCCGTTCCGGTGGACTGAAGAGGTCGCTGCTGCCTTTAGGGCGCTGAAGGCGGAGTTCTCCTCCTCCCGGGTCCTTCGCCAGGTCGACCCCGCGCTGCAGTGCATTGTGGAGGTGGACGCATCGGACACGGGAGTGGGAGCAGTGTTATCCCAGCGGTCACCTGACGATGGCGCCAAGCGGCCGTGCGCCTTCTTCTCCCGGCGCCTGTCCCCGGCGGAGAGGAACTACGATGTGGGGGACAGAGAGCTCCTGGCCATTAAACTCGCCTTACAGGAGTGGCGCCACTGGCTAGAGGGGGCGGACCTGCCGTTTGTGGTCCTGACGGACCACAAGAACTTAGAGTATTTACGATCTGCCAAGCGCCTGAATGCCCGCCAGGCGCGCTGGTCTTTGTTCTTCGCCAGGTTCCGCTTCTCGATCACCTTCAGGCCGGGCTCCAAAAACGGCCTGCCTGACGCCCTCTCTAGGCAGTTCACCCCCGTGGAGGCTGAGGAGACGCCCCACACTATCCTGCCCAGGTCGTGCGTCCTCGGTGCCATCTCTTGGGACATTGAAGACAAGATCCAGAAGGCGCAGGAGGTGGAACCTGATCCTGGCGGCGGACCGGAGGGAAGACTGTTCGTCCCATCTGCGGTCCGAGGAGAGGTCATCCACTGGCTCCACACCTCCCGGCTCACCTGTCATCCCGGCACCTCTCGGATGATCAGCCTCCTCCAGCGGTCCTTTTGGTGGCCAGGCCTGCGGAGGGATGCAGCCCGCTACGCCCGGGCTTGCCCAATCTGTGCCACCAGCAAGTCGGGAGATGCCCCCCCAGCGGGTCTGCTCCAGCCTCTGCCCGTCCCCGGCAGGCCCTGGTCGCACATCGCACTGGACTTCGTCACCGGACTCCCCGTTTCCAACTCCTTTGACACCGTCCTGACCATTGTGGACCGTTTCTCCAAGGCGGCGCACTTCATTCCCCTGCGGGGTCTCCCTACTGCCCTGGAGACGGCGGGCCTCCTCGTCCAACACGTGGTCAGGCTGCACGGGATTCCGGTGGACGTGGTCTCGGACCGGGGCCCCCAATTTTCGTCCGAGGTTTGGAGATCCTTCTGTAACGCCATCGGAGCCAAGGTGAGCCTCTCCTCCGGCCATCACCCCCAGTCTAACGGGCAGTGTGAGAGGACCAATCAGGAGCTGGAGGCTGCGCTCCGCTGTGTTACCAGATCCAAGCCGACGTCCTGGAGCAACCATCTCGCCTGGGTGGAGTATGCCCACAACACCGCCCGCTCTTCTGCAACGGGGATGTCCCCCTTCAAGGCGTCCCTGGGTTACGACCCCCCGCTGTTTCCAGCGCAGGAGAACGAGGTGACTGTCCCCTCCGTTAGGGCGCACCTTAGGCAGTTCCGCTCCACCTGGGCTGCCGCGCGTCATGCGCTTTTACGCACAGCGGAGCGCAACAGGACCGTGGCGGACCGGCACAGAAGACCTGCCCCGGCGTACAGAGTTGGGCAACTCGTGTATGTGTCTACCCAGGACGTCACATTAAAAGGCGAGAGGAGGAAGCTGGCACAGCGATTCATGGGTCCCTTTCCCGTCACCCGGATCATCAACCCGGTGGCTGTGCGCGTGGCTATCCCCCCCTCCCTCCGCATCCATCCCACTTTCCATGTGTCGAGGGTGAAACTGGCAGTCACTGACCCCCTTTGCCCTCCTCCTGCAGCGCAACCCGCGCCCCGGATGGTTGGTGGCCATCCGGCCTGGTCCGTCTCCTCCATCCTGGACTCCCGGCGCCGAGGCCGTGGGTTGCAATACCTGGTGGACTGGGAGGGCTATGGGCCCGAGCATCGGCAATGGGTGCCCCCGTCGTTTGTGTTGGACCCATCGCTCATCGCGGACTTCCACCGAGCGCACCCGGATAAGCCATCGCCAGGAGGCGCTGCTAGAGGGGGGAGTACTGTCACGCCGCGCCATTCATCAGCGGCGCCACCTGCTCACGCACCTGCCAATCATCAGCGGCGAGGGATAAAGGCCGTCTCGCCCGGAGGCTCGGCCTGAAGCCGTCAGACTTCGTCCCTCACCGTTGTGAGCATACTTCCCTTCAGCGTAACCATTTTGGTAAGAAGATCGCTTACCTTTTCTCTTCAGTCTTCTCCCCTGTGCACAGGTGGATTTCCCAGCGGCGGACATCTCCTCTCCATCGCCCAATCCTCGCTGCTGCACGGAGCTCTCCAGGTGGCTGTCTTCCGGGCTTCACCCCCTTGTTGTGCCAGCTGTCCTGACCCACCAAGTAAGTCCTTCTCTCGCCATAAATTCCTCCTGTGTTGGTGTATGCCCGTCACCCTCTCCCTGTGCTCTCTCCATAGGGTTGCTCGGCTGTACGGTCACCTGCCTCTGTGCCTGGAGCAGACACCATCACCAACACATTTACATCCCGCAGACACGCACTCATTCACTCCTGTTGTTAATAAACTCTTTGAACTACTCTAAGCCTGTGTGTGTGCGTCTCCTGAGCCGTGCGTTATGTCACAGGAGAGGCACACGCACGGCTTTTCCTGGGATATTTCTGTCCAATGTTAATTCTCTCTATAACTAGGTAGATGAACTGAGACTGCTGATGCGTTTTAAGGACCTCTCCACCTCGTGTGCTCTCTGCTTTACTGAGACCTGGCTTAAGGAATCGACTCCGGACAGCGCGCTCCTCCTTGAGGGATTTCAGTTGTTTCGTGCAGACCGAGACAAAGAGCTCTCCGGTAAGACCACAGGAGGAGGAGTCTGCTTTTACATCAACAGCAGCTGGTGCGCCGATGTAACTGTGATCTCCCAACACTGTTCTCCCACTCTGGAATATCTATTCATCAACTGAAAGCCGTTTTATTCCCCGCGTGAGTTCGCTTCATTCATCCTGGCCGCTGTTTACGTCCTGCCCGACGCGGACGTGCGCGAGGCTCAGCGCGCGCTCGCGGATCACATTCAACAAGCGGAGCGGACTTTTCCAGACTCTCTGGTTATTATGGTTGGCGACTTTAACCAGAGCAACCTGAGCCACAATCTCCCCCGATACAAACAGTTTATTAAATGCCCCACCAGAGGAAAGAACACGCTGGATCACTGTTACACCACAGTGAAGGACGCGTATCACGCTGTTCCCCACGCTGCACTCGGACTATCTGATCACGTGATGGTCCACCTGATTCCCACATACAGACAGAGACTGAAGCTCACAAAACCTGTTGTGAGCACTACGAGGAAATTGACCAGTGAAGCTGGGGAGAAGCTACGCACGTGCATGGAAATAACTGACTGGGGCATGTTTAAAGGAGCCACGCATGATCTGGATGAGTACACGGACACTGTGAACTCATATATCCTCTTTTGTGAGGAGAGCATTCTTCCATCGCGCACCAGGGTGAGTTACTCCAATGACAAGCCCTAGTTTAAAGCTAAGCTCAGACAGATCAGGAAGGAGAGGGAAGCAGCATTGAAAGGTGGAGACAGGGACTGCTACAGGGAGGTCAAATACAGGTTTAGCAGAGAGTTGAAGAGAGCTAAATCTGTGTATTCTGAGAGACTCCAGCAACAGTTCACTGCTAACGACTCTGATTCTGTGTGGAGAGGACTGAGGCAAATCACCAACTATCGGCCTCAGGCTTCTAAAGGTCAGGATGACAAAGCCCTTTGTCAAAGACTGTCCCAACATTATGCCCGTTTTGACACCTCGTCAGCTATGTCCAACTCCCCCTCTCCCCCCAGCGCCACTGCCTCCACAGTCCCCACTTCATCAAAGGCGGCCCCCCCTCCTCCCCCCTGCCCTTGCCATGAGTGAGCAGGATGTGCACAGACAGTTCTCCAGACTGAACCCGCGCAAGGCCTCCGGTCCAGACGGCATGTCTCCCTCCACCCTGAGACACTGTGCGGAAGAGCTGACTCCTGTCTTCACAGACATTTTTAACACCTCCCTGAAGTTATGCCACGTGCCAACCTGCCTCAAAACCTCTACCATCATCCCTGTCCCCAAGAAGCCACGGATCACTGGACTTAACGACTACAGACCTGTAGCGCTCACCTCTGTAGTCATGAAGTCCTTTGAGCGCCTGGTCCTGCCCCACCTCAAGACCATCACCACTCCCCTCCTGGACCCGCTGCAGTTTGCCTACAGAGCCAACAGGTCTGTGGACGACGCAGTCAACCTGGCCCTCCACTCCATCCTGCAAGCACCTGGACTTCCCGGGAACCTACGCCAGGATCCTGTTTGTGGACTTCAGCTCTGCATTCAACACCATCCGCCCCTCTCTGCTCCAGGACAAGCTGTCCCTGCTCAACGTGCCTGACTCCCTCTGCAGGTGGATCACCGACTTCCTGACGGACCGGAGGCAGCATGAGCGGCTGGGAAAGACTGTCTCAGACTCTGTTAGCATCAGCACCGGATCACCCCAGGGCTGTGTACTTTCCCCCCTACTCTTCTCCCTATACACCAACTCCCTATACACCACCTCCAGCCACCAGTCTGTCAAGCTGATCAAGTTTGCGGATGACACCATCCTCATCGGGCTCATCTCCAACGGCGACGAGTCCGTCTACAGGAGAGAGGTGGCCCAGCTGGCGTCCCGGTGCAGCCATAACAACCTGCAGCTGAACGCTCTGAAGACAGTGGAGACAATTGTGGACTTCAGGAAAGTCACAACCCCTCTGTCCCCCCTTACCCTCTCAGACTCTCCCATCACCACTGCAGATTCCTTCCGCTTCCTGGGCACCACCATCACCCGGGACCTCAAGTGGGAGCCGACCATCAGCTCCCTCATCAAAAAGGCCCAGCAGAGGATGTTCTCCCTGTGGCAGCTGAGGAAGCTCAAGCTACCCACCAAGATGTTAGTGCAGTTCTACACAGCCATCATCAAGTCAATCCTCACCACCTCCATAACCGTGTGGTACGCTGGAGCCACTGCCAGGGACAGACTAAGACTGCAGCGCGTCGTGCGCACTGCTGAGAAGGTGATCGGCTGCAAGCTCCCATCCCTCCAGGACCTGTACATCTCCAGGACCTGGAGGCGTGCAGGCCGGATCATAGCCAACGCTTCACACCCTGGACACGTACTGTTTTCCCCCCTCCTCTCAGGTAGAGGACTTCGGTCAATTCAGACTAAAACCTCCCGCTACATGAACAGTTACTTCCCCTCTGCCATCAGACTGCTGAACACTAAGTGACTTATTAGACTCTCGTGCACTACGTACAGCAGCTCAACCGGTCTCATGACAATTATCACTGTTTTCTTTTTGCACTACCGACTGCACTATGTGGAACTCCACAATATCTGCTGCTTGTTAATATATTTAAAATTGCATAGATTAGTATTACTCATATTCTACATTTTATTGCATGCATAGTTTTCTATTTTTATCTTTAGTGCTACTCCATGTTTAATGTTGCAGCATTGCGAGACAAATTCCTAGTTTGTGTACTACATGAACAATGGCAATAAATCTGATTCTGATTCTGATTCTGATTCTGATCCAGCCGGACAAGAGAGAGACGAAGACTGTACTGCTAAGAGGGTTTCTTCCTCTGCGTCGAGGGAAAGGCGGGATTATTTCTCTAGTGGTCTGGAGTGGGACAACAGTGTCGTGGAGCTGATGGAGCAGGAACGGGCGCCAGAGAGTGGTGAAAAGCCGAAACAACAGAAACCTGGGTGCGCCTCCTCTCCGGCGCAAGCCCAGGCTTCTCTGGGAAATTCCTCACCATTCTGCCATTTTCACGATGCAGCACAGCCACCAGAGAGATCCTCTCCATTACCTCAGCATGCTACAAAAGCTGAGGGCAACAGTGAGCAGCTTCCTCTGCAAGCCCCAGATACCACAATGCATCCTCTGGGATGAAGCCGCTGTGTGCTATGGAGATTCGCACATCTATCTCCATAAGGGCTTGGCAGCACTCCCACTCCATGCACATCGGGTAACCACATCCACCTGCTGAGTCTATAATGAGCTCCAAAGAACAGGTGAATAGAAAAAAAAAACACAAAAAGGGCAAAAATTCACTAACTGCAGCAGCTGGGTCTTATTCCTGGAGGCTGTCTTCTGTAATGAATTGCCCCTTCGAGGAAGAGGGACAGACCCACACGTAGGACTGCAGTAGTTACATTTATTAAAAGGAAAAAACTGAAAATCCAAAACTTGTGAAGAGAACACAAAAATACAAGCAAAGGTAGCTTACAGGGAAAGCACTCAAGAGCCGAAATCGCTCTGGAGGTGACGAGGAGAAAACTTAGTCAAGTCAAGACAGCGGCAGTGCGAGAATAAATTGTCGGTGCATAAATAGCTGAAAACATCAAAATAAATGAGCAGCAGGTGTGAGCAGATGAGCGGGAAGGTGACCTTATTACACAACTGCTCACGGCTGAGATGGCTGGGGAACAGACAGTGAGGAGATGGTGGGATTGTCAGGAAAAGGAGGAAGAACACTTATGTCACAGAACAAAAATATGAACAGAAACTGAGAAAATAATAATTTACAAGCATAAAATGCTCAAAAATAAATTAAGAGTCTGAGCTTTGCGAGACACCACTCTCAGACTTATGACAGAGCTGCCCTTTAAGGGGTGGATTCCAGACACCTCAAGATAACACCCAAAAACGACCCCCCCCCCCCCCCCGCCAAGAGACAAGGTATAGCAATAAACCACCCAGGGTGGGAGGTGGGGGAAACAGGTTAGGAAGGAGCAAAAATACAGACCCCTCTCAGGACCTCCACCCACACTACTCAAGACCCTTGGGCCCCCTTGGCCAAAGAACTAAGTTGTTAGGGCGGCCAGCCAAAATCCAAGGCCAGACAGTTGGCGAGGTGATATGAGTAGGGTGGCCATCTGGAGAATATGGGCAACCCAAGCCAACGGCTCAGTCTGTCAGGCGGCCTACCAAAGTTCCTATGCCACCAAAACAGGAGGGGTGAACCAGGAGGTAGGTCCCCCATGGGGAGGCCCGGTGAAGGGAAGGAGGGCCTCCCCGTGGGGGAGGGCCGAGGGAGGGTGACCACAATGGTGTCTGGCAAGAGGAGGGGAGACCCCGCCCCCATCCGCCTGGCCAGCAACACCCTCAGTGGTCCCAGACTGAGACATGGTTGCACCCGTGGGGGCTCCGGGCTGGAGCAGAGCTGCACCCTCGGTGGCTCCGGGCTGGAGCAGGGCTGACTCTCAGTGGCTCCAGGCTGGAGGAGTGCTGCACCATCGGTGGCTCTGGGCTGGAGAGAGGCAGCACTTGCGGTGGGCCCAGGCTGGGCCAGCACTGCACCCACAATGGGCCCTGCCTGGGCTAATGCCGCACCCTTGGTGGGCCCGGACTGGCCCAACACTGCTCCCTCAGTGGACCCCAACTGGGTCAGTGCTGCACCCACGGTGGACGCCGACTGGGCAAATGTTATAGCACTTAGGTAGCTTTAGGTAGCACGGTGGTGCAGTGGTTTGCACTGTTGCCTTACAGCTAGAAGGTTCCTGGTTCGAATCCCCAGGCTGGCAGGGGTTGGAACCTTTCTGTATGGAGTTTGCATGTTCCCCCTGTGCTGCGTGGGCTTACTCCAGGGGCTCCGGTTTCCTCCCACAATCCAAAGACATGCATGTTAGGTTAATTGGCTATTCTAAATTGTCCCTAGATATCTGTTTCCTATAGGCCCTTAGAATAGAGGGTTAGTACTAGTGAAAGCACTTTGAGTGGTCTTTGTGACTAGAAAAGTGCTATATAAGTGCAGGTTAGTTAGTTAGTTAGTTAGTTAGTTAGTTAGCTATACCCACGGTGGACTCCATCTGGGCCAACGCTGCACCCTCGGTAGACCCAAACCGGACCAACGCTGCACCCTCGGTGGACGCGGACTGGGCCAGTGCTGCACCCATGGTGGGCCCCCTTGCTGGAGCAAAATGCCCATGATGAGCACATTCTAGAAAGCAGCACCTAAATTGGCTTAAGGCTGGGGGGCGGCACCCACGACGGTCTCCGACCGGGACACAACACCCATGGAGACTCGGAAAGAGAAGGAGTTACCCAAACGACGGCCTCAGGCAGAGAAGGAGCTGCACCCACAGAGGTCCTGGACTGGGACAGAGCGCCCGTGACAACCTCCAATGTGGAGGAAGCTGGATCCACGGCAACCTCAGGTGGTGAGCATGGACCCACATAGACATCGGTTGAAGGTGGAACTTTCTCGGCGACCCTGGGGAAAGGCACGGACAAGATAGGAGGACAATCAGCGTCAGGGTCACTGGAAGCAGTGGAGCCCGGTGAGGTGAGCTCAGGTGCAGCAGATGGCTGCATCCCGCTCTAACCCCCAAGAGCAAGACAAGATCTCTCCAAGACAGATACAAGAAACACAAAGGAGAGCACTTGCCTGAGCTCGAGCTCCACCGCCACCAAGGACTCCATTGAGCCAGACGAGGACCACGTCTCGGGCCCAGTCCTTTGGAGGTCCAACTCTAATTCTGCCGCAGTGGTCTCTGGAGCAAGCATGATGGTGAATGCAGTCTTGGTGCCCAAAGGCAAAGTGACCCACGCTGGTGGCTTGTCCGGCATGGAAGTTGGGGGTCGGCTCACCGCTGGCACTGGGACTAGGTCCTCCAGGGCCACGAGTTCCTCCAACATCCAGCAGCTAATTCCTTGGGCTGAAGGACAATCAGAGGCTAAAGGAGGAGACACGGAGAGGGCTGGTGAGCAATTGGTAGTTACAGCAGGTCATGGGGACTCAGGGGACTGCAAACCCTGAGCCCCACTACCTGGAATGAGGCAAGGCACATCATCAGAAAATAATGGAGATTGAAATGGCACATACCTGTTTTCCCGAAGCTCGACGTTCCCTGCTGCACTGGTTAGAAAGTCATCCCTTTCCGTGGCTACGGTGAACATGGGCCCCTCGGAGGATTGTGGAGGAACCAACCCTGTTGTCACAGAGACGGACTGAGCCGGGGGAAAAACAGAGGACCTCTCAGCAGCAGGAGAGGATGCCGAAGTTGAGCAAAAAAAACAGGACAGGATGAAGCTGACGAACCAGCTGGAGAAGTGAGACAAAGACTTTATTGCTGAGGGGGACTTCTGCCTCGGCGTCGAAGGAATGGCTGCCGGAGAGGCGGAATTATTCCTCCGGCGGTCTGGAGAGGGACAACAGTTTCGTGGAGCTGATGGAGCAGAAACGAGCATCAGACACTGTTGAAAAGCCAAAACAACAGAAACCTGGGAGCGGCTCCTCTTCGGCATGAGCCCAGGCTTCTCCGAGTAACTCTTCACCATCCTGCCATTTTCGCACTGCAGCGCCGCCACCAGAGAAATCCTCTCCATTCCCTTACCAAGTTCCAAAAGCTGAGGGCAGTGGCGAGCAGCTGCCTCTGCGAGCCCCAGATACCACAACGTGTCCATTAGGGTGAAGCCACTGCACGCTAGATTAACCCGTCGATCTCCATGAGGGCTTGGCAGTACTCCCACCCCAGGCACATCGGGTAACTGCATCCAGTTGCTGAGTCCATAATGAGTTCCAACGAACAGGTGAGTGGGAAAAAAAAACACAATAAGGGCAAAAATTCACTGCAGCAGCTGGGTCTTATTCCTGGCGGCTGTCTTCTGTTATGAACGGCCCCTCTGGGGCAGAGGGACAGACCAACCCACTGGACTGCAGTAGTGACATTTATTAAAAGAGACAAACAGAAAATCAAAATATGTAGAGAGAACACAAAAATGCAAGTGAAGGTAACTTACAGGGAAAGCACTCCAGAGTCGAAATCGCTCTGGAGGTGATGAGGAGATAACTTAGTCGTATCAAGACAGCAGCAGTGTGAGAATTAACTGGCGCTGCATAAATAGATCCATCCATCCATCTTCTACCGCTTTTCCGGAGGTCCGGGTCGCGGAGGCAGCAGTTCAAGCAGAGAAGCCCAGACTTCCCTCTCCCCAGCCACCTGCTCCAGCTCTTCAGAGGGGATACCAAGGCGTTCCCAGACTAGCTGGGAGACATAGTCTCTCCACCGAGTCCTGGGTCTGCCCCGGGGTCTCCTCCCAGTGGGACGTGCCTGAAACACCTCAAGTGGGAGGCGTCCAGGAGGCATCCTAATCAGATGCCCATACCACCTCAACTGACTCCTTTCAATGTGGAGGAGCAGCGGTTCTACTCTGAGCCTCTCCCGGATGACTGAGCTCCTCACCCTATCTCTGAGGGTGAGTCCAGCAATCCTACGGAGAAAGCTCATTTCAGCCGCTTGTATCCGCGATCTCGTTCTTTCGGTCATTACCCAAAGCTCGTGACCATAGGTGAGAGTAGGAACGTAGATTGACTGGTAAATCGACAGCTTTGCCTTAGAACTAAGCTCCCTCTTCACCACAACAGACCGGTACAATGTCCGCATCACTGCAGATGCTGCTCCAATCCGTCTGTCGATCTCTCGCTCCATTTTCCCCTCACTCGTGAACAAGACCCCAAGATACTTAAACTCCTCCACTTGGGGCAGGAGCCTGTCCCCAACCCGGAGAGGACAATCCACCTTTTTCCGGCTGAGGACCATGGACTCGGACTTGGAGGTGCTGATTCTCATCCCAGCCGCTTCACACTCAGCGGCAAACCGTCCCAGCAAGAGCTGTAGGTCATTGCTGGATGAAGCCAACAGGACAACATCATCTGCAAACAACAGAGATGAGATCCTGTGGTCACCAAGCATGACACCCTCCATTCCCTGGCTGCGCCTAGAAATCCTGTCCATAAAAATTATGAACAGGACCGGTGACAAAGGGCAGCCCTGGCGGAGTCCAACTCTCACTGGGAATGACTCCGACCGAGTGTTGGCAATGCGAACTAAACTCTCACAACGGTCGTACAGAGACCGAATAGCTCGTAACAACAAGCCCGATACCCCATACTCCCGAAGCACCCCCCACAAAAATCCACGAGGGACGCGGTCAAATGCCTTCTCCAAGTCCACAAAACACATGTAAACTGGTTGGGCAAACTCCCACGAACCCTCAAGAATTCTCGAGAGGGTAAAGAGCTGGTCCGATGTGCCACGGCCAGGACGAAAACCACATTGCTCCTCCTGAATCTGAGGTTCGACCAACGGCCGGACTCTCCTCTCCAGTACCTTGGCATAGACCTTCCCAGGGAGGCTGAGGAGTGTGATCCCTCTAAAGTTGGAGCACACCCTCCGGTCCCCTTTTTTGAAGAGAGGAACCACCACCCCGGTTTGCCATGCCAAAGGCACTGCCCCCGACCTCCACGCAATGTTGCAGAGGCGTGTCAACCATGACAACCCAACAACATCCAGGGCCTTGAGGTACTCGGGGCGAATCTCGTCCACCCCCGGGGCCCGGCCACCAAGGAGATTTTTAACCACCTTGGCGACCTCAGCCCCTGTGATAGGCGAGTCATCCCCCTCGTCCCCAAACCCTGCTTCCTCTGTGGAAGGCGTATCAGTGGGATTGAGGAGATCCTCGAAGTATTCCTTCCACCGCCCGACGATATCCCCAGTTGAAGTCAACAGTGTCCCATCCGCACCATACACAGTGTGGACGGGGAGCTGCTTTCCCCTCCTGAGCCGCCGAACAGTTTGCCAGAATCTCTTTGAAGCCGACCGAAAGTCTTGTTCCATGGCCTCACCGAACTCCTCCCATACCCGGGTTTTTGCTTCAGCAACCACCCGAGCTGCACTCCGCTTGGCCTGCCGGTACACCTCAGCTGCTTCGGGAGTCCCACAAGCCAACCAAGCTTGATAGGACTCCTTCTTCAGCTTAATGGCCCCCCTCACCACTGGTGTCCACCACTTGGTTCGGGGGTTGCCACCACGAGATGCACCGACCACCTTGCGGCCGCAGCTCTGGGCTGCCGCTTCAACAACAGAGGTGGAGAACATGGCCCATTCAGACTCCATGTCTCCAGACTCCCTCGGAATGTGGTTGAAGTTCTTCCGGAGGTGGGAGTTGAAGACCTCCCGGACAGGGGCCTCAGCCAGACGCTCCCAGCACACCCTCACTATACGTTTGGGTCTACCAGGTCTGAATGGCTTCCTCCCCTGCCATCGGATCCAACTCACCACCAGGTGGTGATCAGTTGACAGCTCTGCACCTCTCTTTACTCGGGTGTCCAAGACATACGGTCGCAGGTCTGATGATACGATAACAAAATCGATCATCGACCTGCGGCCTAGGGTGTCCTGGTGCCAGGTGCACATATGGACACCCTTATGCTTGAACATGGTGTTCGTTATAGACAGACTGTGGTTAGCACAGAAGTCCAATAACTGAACACCACTCGGGTTCAGATCGGGCAGGCCGTTCCTCCCAATCACCCCCCTCCAGGTTTCACTGTCGTTGCCCACGTGCGCATTGAAGTCCCCCAGTAGGACAATGGAGTCTCCAGGAGGAGCACCCTCCAGCACCCCAGTCACAGACTCCAAAAAGGGTGGGTACTCTGAAACATCATTTGGTGCATAGGCACAAATGATGGTCAGGACCCGTTTCCCAACCCGAAGGCGCAGGGAAGCAACCCTTTCGTCCACCGGGGAAAACTCCAATATAGAGGCAGCAAGGTGGGGCGATACAAGAATACCTACCCCTGCTCGTCGCCTCTCGCCCGGGGCAACTCCAGAAAAGGCCAAGCTCCAGCCCCTCTCCAGGAGACTGGTTCCGGAACCGGAGCTGTGTGTTGAGGTGAGGCCGACTATATCTAGCCGGTATCGCTCAATCTCGTACACCAGCTCAGGCTCCTTCCCCACCAGAGAGGTGACATTCCACGTACCAAAAGCCAGTTTAGAAAGCTTGGGATCAGTCCGCCAAGGTCTCCGCCTTTGACTGCCACCTAATCCACATAGCACCGGACTTCCATGATCCCTCCTGCAGGTGGTGAACCTACTGGAGGGCGGACCCATGTAACTCCTTCGGGCTGAGCCCGGCCGGGTCCCATGGGTGGAAACCCGGCCACCAGACGCTAGCCTTCGAGCCCCTCCCCCAGGCCTGGCTCCAGGGTGGGGCCCCGGTAACCCCATACCGGGCGGGGTACACTGAATCCTTGATATACAATTTATCATGAGAGTCTGTTGGATCGTTCTTCGTCTGGCCCTTCACCCAGGACCAGTTTGTCTTGGGAGACCCTATCAGAGGCAAATTGCCCCGGACAACATAGCTCCTGGGATCACTGGGGCACGCAAACCCCCCCACCACGATAAGGTGACGATCCATGAGGGGGGCATAAATAGATGACAACATCAAAACAAATGGGCAGCAGGTGCGGGCAGATGAGCGGGCAGGTGACCTAATTACACAACTGCTCACGGCTGACATGGCTGGGGAACAGACAGCTAGTAGATGGTGGGAGTGTCTGGAAAAGGAGGAAGTGTGGAGAGCGTGAAATGAAGAGGCTGAATTTATTTCTCAATTCAGGTTTATTAATAATCACGTGTCTCCAACATCTTCTCAAACAGAAAGAGAACTAACTTCCCACATCTCCCCCTTTTTATATCCGGGACATCAGAGTACAGAATCACATTGTCATTCACTCCCCAGAGACAATACATCACCCCCCAGGTCCTCTCTTCTCCACCTAAACCCTGGTGGTCAGGAAAGGCACTTTTCCACTTGGAACCCAAAGGCCTCGTTTGGCCTGGAACCGAAGAGTACCATTCGGCACCCATGGTTTTCCACAGCACAAGGCTCACTGTAGCATGGGTGGGAGAAGGAGGGAGTTGGAGGCGGGATTTGGAAGGAGTTGGAGGCGGTGCTACGCTCCCCATGAGGCGGCACCATATTCCTGTTCAGTAAAATCAACATCAAAACATGTAGCAATACATCTCCAAAAATAATGCAAAAGTTAAATATATTTGGACACTCATGTCAGAAAGTGAGACCCATATATTATACAGAATCATTAATCAGACAGTGAAGTATTGTTAAATTTTAATCATTTATTGGCTCACAGCGCATGAATATCAAAAATTACTTTTCTCGACAAATAGACGGTTAGGTAAAAATACATGATCTATGTCAAAATCATGGAGAGACTGTTGAGACGTCATGGAATTTATCTGCTCCAGCCAGTGGTGTCGTGGCAAAACATGGATCAGGTGCCATATGAGCCGTTAAATATATATTTCAACAGGTAAACAGTACTGAGTTGGGCATAAGATATATTTAGCAATTATGATGCATTTTAAGCCAAAACAAATGGATCTAGGATTAGAAGTAATTAAAATAAAGCAGTCCCAAGGCTACATGGAGAAATACATGGATTAACTGGAAATATATTGTATTGAGTATTGCTGACTACATGTAGATACTGTATAAATATATATTCTCTGCATCAACAGTGAACTATACTTGTATTCATGTAGTATTGCCCTGGGAATTTTGACAATAAATCTTTGTACTTTTGCAGATGTCTCTATTTTGTTTTACAGTCTTCAGCAAATAATTGTTTTGGTTACTTTTCTTAAAATGAGCCATTATTTTCAAAGTTACTGATAAATGTTTTGTACTGTTGACTCTTTTCCCACCGGTGTCTGAACAGAAAAAACAGAAAATCATGATGCAAACAAATAAATCACTAAATTGTTTATTCCAATCAGCAGCAAATTACAGATTATTTAGAATGTGCAAAATTCAAACTGTAAAAAAAAAAAGAAACAGACAAAACATGACAAAAAATAAGCAACAGCACAACACAGACTGGATATGATAATCCGTGTGTGATTTTACATGTCGTTTTGTATATACAGCCGTGGACAAAATTGTTGGTACCCCTCTGTTAATGAAAGAAAAATCCACAATGGTCACAGAAATAACTTGAATCTGACAAAAGTGGTAATAAATAAAAATTCTATGAAAATTAACCAATGAAAATCAGACAATGCTTTTGAATTGTGGTTCAACAGAATTATTTTAAAAAACAAACTCATGAAACAGACCTGGACAAAAATGATGGTACCCCTAGAAAAGATTGAAAATAGGCCATAGGGACATGAACATGATCATAGGGACATGTCCAACCAAGATGTGTCCTCTAATTAACATCACAGGTGTCTACAAACTTGTAATCAATCGGCCTATTTAAAGGGTGACAAACAGTCACTGTGCTGTGACCATTGTGGGCTTTTCTTTCATTAACAGAGGGGTACCAACAATTTTGTCCACGTGTGTGTGTTTGGAGTATTTATTCCTTTAGTTTTTGTTTAAATTGTCCAAGCTTTGTACATGATTTTAATTCAGGTCCAAAAGCGTTCCACAGTCTGACTCCTTGCACTGAAACACAGTGTTGCTTGGTAGTAGTTCTTAGACCCAGAACTCACTGGAGAGACAACATCTCCCAGTTGGTCTGGGAACACCTTGGTATCCTCTCTGAAGATCTGGAGCAGGTGGCTGAGGAGAGGGAAGTCTGGGCTTCTCTGCTTGAACTGCTGCCTCTGCGACCCGGACCTCTGGAAAAGTGGTAGAAGATGGATGGATGGATGTCATGTATGGGAGCATTAATGAATGATACAAAGTCTATAGTGTGGGTTGATTCAGCAAAATATTTCACTCTGCGCAGTATTGTGACTGATTTGAATATTTTACTTTTAATATAATTAATATGTGACTTGCAACACAGTTTATTATCAATTATTACACCAAGGATTTTAATTTTGGATACCCTTTCAATCTCTACACCATTTATACTGAGTTTAAATACTGAGTTGTTGTGATGGTGTGAAATAACGTTATCAATAAAATTTAGCCACCGCTGTGTCGCCCTGGTTTCAAGTGTGGGTGGTGTTTTGTGCTTGTGTTGCTAAAATATAAAAGGAAGCACTACAATGGGTCTCAGATATTTGTAATGTGTTCTATTACTGAATGAGTTTAAAGATGAAATACTATACACATATAAACTAAATTCTAATGGTGACTGAACAGCTCCCATTCCCCAAGGTGCAAGATACACTATTATGACTAGAACTCATAAAGGATCACAGAAATGATCTGATAAAAATAAATAAACAAGCGGTTTATTTTATGGTGGCTACTATTGGATGTGCCATTCATTTTCAATTACTCTGTAATTAATATTCACACACATAAATCTCAGTTCAGTCCCTTTCATATTAAGTGGAAATTGTGCTCCTTTAAATTTGGCACTTTACCTAAACTTTAACTTAAAGCGAGGTAGTCGGATCCGGGAAAAAAAATGCTTTTTTTGCGTGCATGGAAAGAAAATCTTACAGACACAAATAGCACGATTGTCTGCGAGTGTGAATGACCTCTTCCATGAGCAAATGTACGTTTTTTGGTCCGTGGCTGTTTAAATTGAATTCTTTCCTCCCAAAAATATCATTTTTGAATATTAATTACAGCTAAATGGGAGCAGTTTCGATGCCGACATTTCACATCCTAATATACGTGTTCTATACACCATCGGCTTTTGCATATCCAACTACCTCGCTTTAAAAAGCAAAAGATTTGACTATAAATATGATGTGTTGTTTACCTGTCAAAATACATTGGTGTCAAAACGTCGCCATTCTGAGCAGATCCGGTTTGGACTCTACAATGAAATACACACAAATTAAGTTCATGCACAGCACGAAAGTGCAACATGTAAAAAAAAATAAATAAATAAAATAAACTTTTTACCAGGATTACAACTAGCTTATTTCATCAGATATTGTCCAACACAAAAAAACAACATACAAGGACGGACATAGCATTAAGCTAGGTCATCGTTTAAACACGATTAAGTTTTCGTCTGTCCTAAGTGAACTTTCCACTGTTGGAAAAAGTAACATAAAGCATGAATATCACATCACTCACCGTCCTGTATATCACAATATCACGGCTTCAACTGCTGAAGTTGGGTGCGTCGCGGCTGCACATTCAATTCAATTCGGGTGGCTGGGTCTAATTCCCGGTGCGTCTCCGTGTAATTTCTGGTGCGTCTGTTTGTGCGCACCACTGCAAGCTCAGTCTGCTTCCCTCTGCATTCTCTCATCAGCCGAAACGCACAGGAAACTCTGCTGGACTGCGGTGTTAGATTTCTGCTGATTTCTGTTAAGCCATTCTCTCGTTGTGGTTTATAATATCACTTGTTCGCGGGCTCACTGACGAAAAATTGCAAATGGCGACCAGCAAGCGATTCTCGAAAGTCAGTGTAACGCCCACGTAACGCCCACTCTGATGACGCTACGCACAGACCAATGAATGGCCAGCAGTGGCGTGACGAAACGGGGCCGGTACCCTTCGGACCTGCTTTTTACGGTGCTGAAAAAAGTGTCTGTAAAACTGGAACTGTTCCGAAAAAGGGAACTGTGAGGCCTTTGGGTTCCGAGTGGGAAACCGGACAATGGAGGCCGATCGGGGCCAAACGGGGCCTTTGGGTTCCAAGTGGAAAAGCGCCTGAAGTCTTCTCAGAGCCATTTCTAAAGACACATTTCACACCCTCCTGTCATCCCCAGGAGGTCCAGACTTATTGTTCCTTCTAAGACGTGAGGTCACAGTGATATACATATGCAGCCTAAGCATCTCAAATATGTGTGCCACAGAAGGGCACTTGTGTCACAGAACCAAAATATGAACAGAAACTGACAAAATAATCATAAAAGACATAAAATACTCAGAAATAAATTAAGAGTCTGAGCTT
Source organism: Pholidichthys leucotaenia (assembly GCA_020510985.1). Lineage (NCBI taxonomy): Eukaryota > Metazoa > Chordata > Actinopteri > Cichliformes > Pholidichthyidae > Pholidichthys > Pholidichthys leucotaenia. Next base: position 297,748,462 of record CM035844.1, on the reverse strand, counting down.
GGTAAAGACACCATGCTCAGACTCATGACAGACTGGGTACAGCGTGCAACCACGCCCAGGAACATGACAGCGAGGCTATGCGGAGTGTTGTATTTACGGTCAGTAGTAATTAATGGTTTTCTGCAATTCTGTGAAACATGTTGGCCGTTGCTTCTCTGGCTGGACGACATACTGCGCCTGGGCCACTTGGAGGTTGGTCCTGGGTTGCATGTGGCCCACGGGCCGCTGCCTGAATAGGCCTGCACTACAGGCTTTCTTTGACAATGGTGGTAAATTGTTTGCAATTTTTTTTACCAATTAAGAAGTAAAATTAGGCAATTTAAAAAATCTAAAATTAGACAATTTCTTGACGACCCCTGAATGTTCTATCACAGACCCTCTTGAGTCCTAGGACCGCATGTTGAATAAACAAGGCTCTAAGTGGGCCGCACTGTGCCACAGAATGTCCCGAGTGCAAACATGATTATCACCAAACTGAATTAACTATTTTCTGAGCTTTACACACATTCGGTCTTATCAAATCATTAGTTACAATTTCACTAAAGGGGAAAAGAGATGTAAGCAAAAGAGATAAAAGATGTTAGAATGGAAAAATTTAGTGGTGTCAGCTTTAATCGGGATTTATTGCATTAACTGTTTTTAATCGCATTAGTGCAATCAATCGCACAATGCATGATAAACTCTCTTGCTTTCAGTCTCACAATTAACATGATTAAAACTGAGACCACTAGAAAAAAAATACAAGCTTGCATGAAAAAAAAAACTATATTTTATTTTATGTTTAAAGTATTTTAAAGTGTAGAACTATATAATTACTGATGTTTATAGACCAGTTTATTATAATTCAGCTTTTTCACCTTTAATAGGGATCACATTTGTTTTGAATGCAAATTTTTTTTAACCAGTGTTATTCAGACTGATCTTTCAACTTCTCTGATGTTTTAACTTTTATATTAACCGACACTGTCAGTCAACAGCAGATACAATACATGAGCAGGATTCTGATGGTTTTGTCTCTCAGGCCATAAATGAGCGGACTCAGACAACTGGGGATGAGGGACATGAACATGTAGATAACTACCCAGTTCCGGATTGTGGTGTCCCTGTCACAGACCTTGGAGATCTCTGTGATCAGGAGTTGGAAGATGGTGGCAGTCATACACAGACTCAGCTGGATCAGGTGCAGCAGTAGAGTGTTATGAGCTTTCTGGGCTGAGGCTTTAATGACCAAACCTGATCGGGCTGCGACCACTACACAGACATAAGAGAAAATGATCACCACACCAGTTGAAATGAACAGGAAACACGTGAAGGCCTATTCATACTGCACAGACCTTTGAGTGAGCGTCATAGAGACAGTAGAGCAAAAGTCTGTCATCAGCAGGGTCTTCAGATCACTGAAAGGAGAGACCTTCAGTTAGGGTTTTTCAAAACTAAGGGCCCAAACCTCGAGTATCGCCAGCCTGGGGTTTCTGATGGTGGTGATGGTGGTGTGCCTCAATGGGTGGCACACAGCCACGTACCTCTCCACAGACATTAACATCAGTGTAAGTGGTGAGATACTGGCTAGGAGCACAGTGATAATTATTAGAGTCGCTCCAGGATTTCGCGGAATATTTTTGATTGTTGCGGCCCAAAAATCCTGAATTTGCAGAGGCTTTTTAAAAAGTTGCCCTGCAAGTAATGATGTTTTGAGAGGTTGTTTTTTAACTAAAAATTGTTGGAAGAAATACAAATTTTAAACTTTTTTCAGTAGTTTACTGAAATGATATTCTATCACACCACAAGAAAAGCACAGGATTGTCAAAAAATTCCTATTTAAAAGTGATTTGTGAATTAAGCAGAAACTTCAGCTTTTCAGAAAAACTCTTTTGTGCAAAAGCAAAAACAAAGTTTAACACAATAACCATTACAAAAGCTAAACTGCACTGAATGCATCTCTGAAAGTATAGATTAGGAAATTACTGCAGCACCTTCATCTGAAAACCGCAGTGGTCCCCAACCACTCAGTTCTGAGTACAGAGAAAAACAATCTCTTTAATAAGCTTCCTTTGTGGTGTCCTGCCAGAGAAACTCTGGTTGTTCAATGTTTTACGTACTGTAGACTCATGGACACAGATGTTAGCCATTTCCAATGATGCCTTCAAATCTTTGGTTGTCACCCGGGGATATTTCTTTTCCTCAGTGATGAGTTTTCATGGTACTCTTGGAGCTAATTTGACTGTCCGCCCACTTGTTGGTAGAGTAGCCACAGTCCTAAAGTGTCTCCATTTGCCTAATTGTAGACTGGTTAATCTCTAAAGTTTTTGAAACCATTTTGTAACCCTTTCAGCCTTTATGTAAATCAACAATTGCTGATCTTGGATCCTCTGAAAGCTCATTTTGGTGAGGCATTTACTGTATCTCACATAAATGTATTCTTGTACTGAGCAAACTCAAAGAGTTTGAGAGCTTTTATTTCATTCAAAGTAGCTCTAGTCTACACTTCCAAGCTCATTTTCGTAACAAGAGTCCAGGTATGCCAAAACCTGACTCCAATTAGCTTTATGAGGTCATTAATTCAAGGGTTCACATACTTTTTCCAATAGCACTGTGAGATTTTTATGGTTGTTCTCAATGAAGACATGAAAGACCAAAATTTTTTGTGTTATTATTTTAGGCACAATACATTTGGCAATACCCTTGACGCACAGTGGTGTGAAAAAGTGTTTGCCTCCTTCCTGATGTCTCATTTTTTTGTATGTTTGTCACACTTAAATGTTTCAGATCACCAAACAAATTTAAATATTAGACAAAGACAACACAAGTACAAACAAAATGCAGTTTTTAAATGAAGGTGGTTATTATTAAGGATAAAAAAAGCAAACAATCAAAACCTACTTGGCCCTGTGTGAAAAATGACCCCCCCCCCCCTTAAAACATAAATTAGAAACAAAGTAATTGAGATCTCTCAGTCTTTAAAAATTTATCAAGATATTTCTAAAGCTTGGGATTGCTGGAAACCACAATCAGAGCCATTATCCACAAATGGCGAAAACATGGAACAGTGGTGAACCTTCCCAGGAGTGGCCGGCCGACAAAAATTACCCCAAGAGTCCCAAAAGGCCCCACAACAACATCTAAAGAACTGCAGGTCTCACTTGCGTCAGTTAAGGTCAGTGTTCATGACTCCACCATAAGAGAGAGACTTGGCAAAAATGAACTGCATTGCAGAGTTCCAAGATTAAAACCACTGCTGAGCAAAAGGTACATAAAGGCTTGTCTCATTTTTGCCAGAAAACATCTTGATGATTCCCAAGACTTTTGGGAAAATACTCTGTGGACTGACGAGACAAAAGTTGAATTCATTTTCATTTCAGAAAAGGAACATGATACCAACAGTAAAATATAGTGGTGGTAGTGTGATGGTCTGGGGCTGTTTTGCTGCTTCAGCACCTGGAACACTTGCTATGGTAAATGAAACCATGAATTCTGGTGTCTACCAAAAAGTCCTGAAGGAGAATGTTCGGCCATCTGTTTGTGACCTCAAGCTGAAAAGCACCTGGGTTCTGCAGCAGGACTATTACCCACAACACCACCAGTAAGTCCACCACTGAATAGCTTAAGAAAAACAAAATGAAGATTTTGGAGTAGCCTAGTAAAAGTCCTGACCTGAATCCAATTGAGATGCTGTGGCATGACCTTAAAAATGCAGTTCATGCTCGAAAACCCTCCAGTGTGGCAGAATTACAACAATTCTGCAAAGATGAGTGGGCCAAAATTCCTCCAGAGCACTGGAAAAGACCCACTGCCAGTTATCGCAAATGTTTGATTGCAGTTGTTGCTGCTAAGAGTGCCCCAACCACTTCATAGTTTTGGGGGCAATCACTTTGTCACACAGAGCCATGTAGGCTTGGATTTTTTTTCCCCTTAATAATAAACACCTTCATTTAAAAACTGCATTTGGTGTTTACTTGTGTTACCTTTGACTAATAATTAAATTTGTTTGATGATCTGAAACATGTAAGTGTGACAAAGATACAAAAAAATGAGAAATCAGGAATGGGGGGAAACACTTTTTCACACCACCGTCAGTCAACATAGTAACAAAACAGGTACTGAACTAGTTTTAAATGTGGCTACAAACAGGCAGAAAGTTATCTAGATAGCAGTACTGCAACTACACTACAGGATCTTGCTCCAAGTGAACTGTCTCGGACACCTCTGCTAGCCTTAGGATTTAAACCCAGACCCTTCTAGCTGTGAGGCAGCAATGTTGACCACTGCACCACTGTGATACCAAGAGCCAGCTTTCCTTTTTTTGGTATGGACACTGAAAAGACTAAAGCTCACATGTTTCATAGCCTGGTTCCAAATAACAATTCACAGTTCACATTGTCAGTTGGTAGCTAAGTCATGTCCTTTGATTGGCTAATTTATTTAGCGAATGCAAAGTCCTTAAGCCAAGCAGTTGGCTAATGAGACTCAGATCATAAAATGTGGCAGTTGTAGACTTTTCAGTGCTTCTGTCTTGCAGAAGATGCAGGTTCACTGAGGCTATGGTGGAAGTGACAAGCACAGTCTCACCAAAAGTAGTCTAAATAACCTACTTTTGCAACTGTGAGAAACATAGAGCATGGACGTGTGAGGTTTGAATGGGAGAAATTCCTTAACCTACCACTTCCTAATCCCAACCATTAGTGGAGTGCATGCCTAAGCCTAACCTTTTCAATTCAATTCAATTCAACTTTATTTATATAGCGCCATTTCACAACAACAGTCATCTCATAGCACTATCAACTGAAGGGGGGACCCCCACAGTTGCAGAAAGACCCCAGCAATCAGGCGATCCCCTGTGAGCAAGCACTTGGCGACGGTGGAGAGGAAAAACTCCCTTTTAACAGGAAGAAACCTCCAGCAGAACCAGGCTCAGGGAGGGGCAGTCATCTGCTGCGACTGGCTGGGGGGTGAGGGGATAGAGAAGAAGAAAAGAACAGACATGTAGAGAGCAAACAGCACGATGGGGACTCAATCTATGGGAGAGAACAAACAAATGTTAATGACCAGCAAAAAAAAAATATTTCATTGAGAGTGAGGAAAGGAGTGAGGCCCAGTGCATTACTGGAGGTCCCCTGGCTGACTAAACCTATTAGCAGCATAACTAAGGGAGGGTTCAGAAACACATGATCCCTCCCTAATTGTAGGCTATATCAAAAAGGTAGGTTTTAGCCCTATTCTTAAAAACAGAGATCGAGTCTGACTCCCGAATCCAGATTGGCAGCTGATTCCACAGGAGAGGAGCTTGATAACTGAAGGCTCTGCCTCCCATTGTACTTTTGGAGATTCTAGGTATTACAAGTAAACCTGCATTTTGGGAGCGTAGTGCTCTGTTAGGATGATACGGTAGTATCAGATCTTTTAAATAAAAAGGAGCCTGATTGTTTAAAGCTTTGTAAGTAAGAAGAAGGATTTTAAACTTAATTCTAAACTCTATGGGAAGCCAATGAAGGGAGGCCAGAACCAGAGAGATATGATCTCTCTTTCTAGTACCTGTTAAAACTCTTGCTGCAGCATTTTGGATCAGCTGAAGACTTTTTAAAGATGTTTTAGGACAGCCTGATAATAAAGAATTACAATAATCTAATCTCGAGCTAACAAAAGCGTGGATCAGCTTCTCAGCATCACTCTGAGACAAGATGCTCCTAATCTTGGCAATATTACGCAAATGATAGAAGGCAGTCTTAGAAACAAATTTAATATGTGAATTGAAGGACAAATCCTGATCAAAAATAACTCCAAGGTTCCTCACAGAGCTATTAAGAGAAAGAGTAACTGCATCCAAACTGAAAGTTTGATTTGGAAAGGAATTTCTAAGGTTTTTTGGACCAACAAGAATGACTTCAGTCTTATCTGAATTTAATAGCAGGAAATTACAAGTCATCCAAGCTTTGATTTCCTTAAGACAGGCTTCTAACTTGGCTAATTGATTAGTATTGACATAACGTTCGGCTCAGGAGACGCACACACACAGGTTCAGAGTAGTTCAAACTGTTTATTAACAGCAGGGGTGTATGGGTGTGTGTCAGTGGAATGTTAATGTATTGGTGGTGGCGTCTGCTTCGGGCACAGAGGCAGAAGACCGTTCAGCCGGCAACCCTATGGGAGAGAACAGACACAGGGTGACAGGCACACACCAATACAGGAGGAGAATAGGCGAGGGAGAGAAGCTTACTTGAGTTTGACAGATGGCAGGCACTACAAGGACGGAACCCCGGGAGACAGTCACCTGCAGGGCTCGGTGCAGCAGCGAGGAAGGACGAAGGACGGAGTTGTCCGCCGCCAAGGAATCCACCTGTGCACAGGGGAGCAGACTGGGAGAGGTAAGGAAAGGAATCTTCTTACCAATAGTTTGACGCTGAAGAGAGGGTTGACGCTTCGCGTTGAAGGCGATGAAGTCTAACGGCTTCAGGCCGAAGCTCAGGGCGAGGCGGCTTTTATCCCTCGCCGCTGACGAGTAGCAGGTGCGTGAACAGGTGGCGCCGCTGATGAATGGCGCGGCGTGACAGTACTCCCCCCTCTAGCAGCGCCTCCTGGTGATGGCTTATCCGGGTGCGCTCGGTGGAAGTCCGCGATGAGCGATGGGTCCAACACAAATGACGGGGGCACCCACTGTCGATGCTCAGGCCCATAGCCCTCCCAGTCCACCAAGTATTGCAACCCACGACCCCGGCCCCGGGAGTCCAGGATGGAGGAGGCGGACCAGGCCGGATGGCCACCAATCATCCGGGGCGCGGGTTGCGCTGCAGGAGGAGGGCAAAGGGGGTCAGTAACTGCCAGTTTCACCTTCGACACGTGGAAAGTAGGATGAATGCGGAGGGAGGGGGGAATAGCCACGCGCACAGCCACCGGGTTGATGATCCGGGTGATGGGGTAGGGACCCATGAAGCGCTGTGCCAGCTTTCTCCTCTCGCCTTTTAGAGTGACGTCCTGGGTGGAAATGTAAACAAGCTGCCCAACTCTGTACGCCGGGGCAGGTCTTCTACGCCGGTCCGCCACTGTCCTGTTGCGCTCCGCTGTGCGTAATAGCGCATGGCGCGCGGCAGTCCAGGTGGAGCGGAACTGCCTGAGATGGGCCCTAACTGACGGGACAGTTACTTCACTCTCCTGCTCCGGAAACAGCGGGGGGTTGTAACCCAGGGACGCTTTGAAGGGGGACATCCCTGTTGCAGAAGAGCGAGCGGTGTTGTGGGCATATTCAACCCAGGCAAGATGGTTGCTCCAGGACGTGGGTTTGGATCTGGACACACAGCGGAGCGCAGCCTCCAGCTCCTGGTTGGTCCTCTCACACTGCCCGTTGGATTGGGGGTGATGGCCGGAGGAGAGGCTCACCTTGGCTCCGATGGCGTTACAGAAAGACCTCCAAACCTCAGATGAAAACTGGGGGCCCCGGTCCGAGACCACGTCCACCGGTATCCCATGCAGCCTGACCACGTGTTGGACGAGGAGGTCCGCCGTCTCCAGGGCAGTAGGGAGGCCTCGCAGGGGGACGAAGTGCACGGCCTTGGAGAAGCGGTCCACGATGGTCAGGATGGTGTCATAGGAGTTGGAGACAGGGAGTCCGGTGACGAAATCCAGCGCGATGTGCGACCAGGGCCTGCCAGGGATGGGCAGGGGCTGGAGCAGACCCGCTGGGGGGGGCGTTTCCCGACTTGCAGGTGGCACAGATTGGGCAAGCCCGGGCGTAGCGGGCTGCATCCCTCCGCAGGCCTGGCCACCAAAAGGACCGTTGGAGGAGATCTATCATCCGGGAGGTGCCAGGGTGACAGGTGAGCTTGGAGGTGTGGAGCCAGTGGATGACCTCTCCTCGGACCGCGGATGGCACGAACAGCCTCCCCTCCGGTCCGCCGCCAGGGTCAGGTTCCACCTACTGTGCCTTCCGGATCTTGCTCTCGATGCCCCACGAGATGGCTCCCATGACGCACGACCTAGGAAGGATGGAGTGGGGCGCCTCCTCCGACTCCACGGGGGCGAACTGCCTGGAGAGGGCGTCAGGCAGGACATTCCTAGAGCCAGGCCTGAAGGTGATGGAAAATTGGAACCTGGCGAAGAACAGGGACCAGCGCGCCTGGCGGGTGTTCAGGCGCTTGGCAGATCGTAGGTATTCCAAGTTCTTGTGGCCCGTGAGGACCACAAACGGCAGGTTCGCCCCCTCTAACCAGTGGCGCCACTCCTGCAGGGCGAGCTTAATGGCCAAGAGCTCTCTGTCCCCCACATCGTAGTTTCTCTCCGCCGGGGACAAGCGCCGGGAGAAGAAGGCGCACGGCCGTTTGGCGCCATCGTCCGGTGACCGCTGGGACAGCACTGCTCCCACTCCCGTGTCCGAAGCGTCTACCTCCACGATGCACTGCAGCGCGGGGTCGACCTGGCGAAGGACCCGGGAGGAGGAGAATTCCGCCTTCAGTGCCTCAAAGGCGGCAGCGACCTCTTCGGTCCACCGGAACGGGACCTTCAGGGACGTGAGGCGGGTCAGTGGTCCAACGATGGCACTGAAGTTGGGGACAAAGCGGCGGTAGAAATTGGCGAAGCCAACAAATTGCTGCACCTGTTTCCGGGATGCAGGTGTGGGCCATTCCACCACCGCCTTTACCTTCTCTGGGTCGGGGAGCACCTTGTCGTGGGCGATGATGAACCCCAGGAAGGACGTACTCCTGGCGTAAAATTCACACTTTTCTGCCTTAACGTACAGACGATTCTCCAGCAGCCTTTGGAGGACCCGCCTCACGTGGACCTGGTGCTCATCCCTGGACTTGGAGAAGATGAGAATATCGTCCAGGTAGACGAACACAAAAAGGCCAATGAAGTCCCGGAGGACGTCATTAATGAGGCGCTGGAAGACTGCAGGAGCGTTGGTCAACCCGAACGGCATCACCAGATATTCAAAGTGGCCGTTCGGGGTACGGAAGGCCGTTTTCCACTCATCTCCCTCCCGGATCCGGACGAGGTGGTAAGCGCTGCGTAGGTCCAGCTTGGTGAACCAGGTCGCCCCCTGGAGGGAGTGGAAAGCAGTGTCCATGAGAGGCAGGGTGTAACGGTCCTTCTCCGTGATGTTATTGAGGGCCCGGTAGTCGATACGCGGGCGGACGGACCCATCCTTCTTTCCCACGAAGAAGAACCGTGCCCCCACGGGTGACGATGATGGGCGGATAATCCCAGCACTCAATGACTCCTTCAGGTAGGCGTTCATCGTCTCCTTTTCCGGCGCAGACAGGCTGTAAAGGCGACCAGAAGGTAAGGGAGCCCCCTGGCGGAGGTTGATGGCGCAGTCATAGGGCCGATGAGGGGGGAGAGACATAGCTTTCGCTTTACTGAACACCATACCCAGGTTGTGAAATTCTGGGGGCACCAGAGACAGGTCCGGGGGTGCAGCGTCCGTCGCGGGGGGAGGAGCGGACGGAGAGCAGGCAGCGGACTGAAGGCAGGTGCCCATACAGAACGTACTCCATGCCGATATCCCAGCTGATTTCCAATCCAGGACCGGGTTGTGAAGGCGAAGCCAGGGATACCCCAGGATGACGGGCGACACAGAGTTGGGAAGGACGTAGAAGGTCATCTCCTCCCGGTGATTTCCCGAGATGATGACCGGGACGGGGATGGTTTGGTGTGATACTCTCCCAAGGGAGGCACGGGAGAGATTAACAAGGGAGATGGGATTCTTCAGTGCCTGACAGCGAATGCCCAAACGGGTTGCCAGGCTTTGTGAAATAAAGCTGCCTTCTGCACCCGAATCCACCAGTGCGTGGGTGAGATGCCCAGTGGGATTGTGGCAAAAACGGATGGGCAGCTTCAATTGGGTGAGGGGACTTAACCGATTGACGTCTGCGAGGCCCCCTACAGTGACTCGCGGACCCCGCCGTTTGGCTTATGTGGACAGAGCTCCACCGTGTGTTGATTATCCCCGCAGTACATGCAGAAATTCAACTCACGGCGGCATTGTCTCTCTGCCGGGGAGAGCTTTGTCCAGCCCGTCACCATCGGCTCCGACTCCTCGGAGTGCGATGGCGGCGGCGTCGCCAGGGGGCGAGCTTGGGGCAGGCGCGACGAGGCTCCCCGAGGGCGAGAAGAAGACGACTTCCGCCCAGAGGAGCGCTCGCGCAGCCTGTTATCCAAGCTGATGGCGAGAGAAGTTAGCTCAGCTAGCGTCCCAGGGATATCCCGACCAGCCAGTTCATCCCTCAGATCATCATTCAGGCTGCGGAGGAACAGGCCACAGAGGGAGCGTTCGTCCCAGCCCAGTTCCTCCGCCGCCACCCGGTAGTCAACCGCATAGTCCGCTGCCGACCGGCTTCCCTGCTGGAGAGCGAGAAGCCGATCGACTTGGACCGTCTCGGTTCGGGAATGGTCAAAGACCTCCAGGAAGCGTGCCACGAACTGGTCATAGGTGAGGGTGGCATAACTGGGCTTCGCCATAATGGCGTAGGTCCAAGTTAACGCGCGCCCCTCCAGGAGATTCCCTATGTAGCCAATTCGGCTGTGATCCGAGGGGAAGTCTCCGGGCACACGGTGGAATACGGACTCACACTGCATAATGAACCCCCGCGCTCCGCCGAGCTTTCCGCTAAAGCGGGCGGGGGTTGGAATCGGCGTGAGCCGAACCGGTGCCGCAGGAGCCGGCTGGACGGCCGCTGGGACAGCAGGAGCTGCGCCACCCTGGTGAGCCGGGGGGAACGGCTGTTGGGGGTCCAGGCGGTCCAATCGGTTAGTGATGGCAATAAGTTGATTTAAAATCACCTGCTGCTGATAAGCAATTTGATCCACCCGAACCTCGAGAGTGGTAAGCCGGTGCGCGAGCCCACCGTCTGCCGAGCCGCTCTGCTGAAGCCGTACTGACATAACGTTCGGCTCAGGAGACGCACACACACAGGTTCAGAGTAGTTCAAACTGTTTATTAACAGCAGGGGTGTATGGGTGTGTGTCAGTGGAATGTTAATGTATTGGTGGTGGCGTCTGCTTCGGGCACAGAGGCAGAAGACCGTTCAGCCGGCAACCCTATGGGAGAGAACAGACACAGGGTGACAGGCACACACCAATACAGGAGGAGAATAGGCGAGGGAGAGAAGCTTACTTGAGTTTGACAGATGGCAGGCACTACAAGGACGGAACCCCGGGAGACAGTCACCTGCAGGGCTCGGTGCAGCAGCGAGGAAGGACGAAGGACGGAGTTGTCCGCCGCCAAGGAATCCACCTGTGCACAGGGGAGCAGACTGGGAGAGGTAAGGAAAGGAATCTTCTTACCAATAGTTTGACGCTGAAGAGAGGGTTGACGCTTCGCGTTGAAGGCGATGAAGTCTAACGGCTTCAGGCCGAAGCTCAGGGCGAGGCGGCTTTTATCCCTCGCCGCTGACGAGTAGCAGGTGCGTGAACAGGTGGCGCCGCTGATGAATGGCGCGGCGTGACAGTACTCCCCCCTCTAGCAGCGCCTCCTGGCGATGGCTTATCCGGGTGCGCTCGGTGGAAGTCCGCGATGAGCGATGGGTCCAACACAAATGACGCGTTGAAGGCGATGAAGTCTAACGGCTTCAGGCCGAAGCTCAGGGCGAGGCGGCTTTTATCCCTCGCCGCTGACGAGTAGCAGGTGCGTGAGCAGGTGGCGCCGCTGATGAATGGCGCGGCGTGACAAGTATCATCTGGCTTCATTGACAGGTATAATTGTGTGTCATCTGCATAACAATGAAAATGTATACAGTGCTTTCAAATAATGTTGCCTAACGGAAGCATATATAAACTAAAAAGAGTAGGGCCTAGCACAGATCCCTGTGGAACTCCATGACTAAGCTTTGAGCTGAAAGAAAACTCATCATTTACATGAACAAACTGGAACCTATCAGATAAATAAGATCTAAACCATTGCAACGAAGTTCCATTAAGTCCAACATAGTGTTCTAATCTATCAAGTAGAATATTATGATCAAAAGTATCAAAAGCTGCACTAAGATCTAAAAGGACAAGTACAGAAACTAGTCCATTATCAGATGCAATGAGGAGGTCGTTAGTGACCTTCGCTAAGGCTGTTTCAGTACTATGATGGATTCTAAACCCAGATTGAAACTCTTCAAGTAAACCATTTCCCTGCAGGTGGTCAAATAATTGCGTAGCAACAACTCTTTCTAAGATTTTTGAAATGAAAGGGAGATTAGAGATTGGTCTATAGTTAGCTAAAGCTCCTGGATCTAGCGTTGGCTTTTCGAGTAAGGGTTTAATTACAGCTGTTTTAAAAGCCTGCGGTACATGGCCTAAAGTTAATGAAGAATTGATTATATGAAGAATAAAGCTACCAATAAGTGGGAAGACTTCTTTAAATAACCTGGTAGGAATAGGGTCTAAAAGACAAGTTGAAGGTTTGGATGAGGAAACTATTTTGTCTAACTCACAAAGGTCGATTGGAGTAAACTCATCAAGACAGACATCAATAGAAGGAGTTGTAATAGTTACAGTATTTAAGTTAACTGTGGGAAGAATCTGATTGATTTTATCTCTGATGGATGAAATTTTATTATTGAAAAAGTTCATAAAGTCCTGACTAGTAAACTCTAAGGGGATGCTAGGATTGACAGAGTCCTGACTCTTTGTCAACCTGGCTACAGTACTGAAAAGAAACCTGGGATTATTCTTGTTCTCTTCTATTAATGCAGAGTAATAACTCGTTCTAGCTTTTCTAAGAGATTTTTTATAAATTAAAAGATGATTTCTCCAAGCTAAATAGATTTCATCTAAATTAGTAGAGCGCCATTTTCTTTCTAATTGACGAGTCTTCTGTTTTAAGCTACGAGTTTCTGTGTTGAACCAAGGAGTTAAAAATCTCTGATTAGACTTTTTTCTTTTTTAAGGGGGCCACCAAGTCTAGAGCCTGATGCAGAGAAGCTGAAACACTATCCACCGTGTTATCAATTACAGAAGGAGCAAGCTGTCTATAGCTTATTTCCGTTGTGTTGACACATGGCATAGAGGAAACAATCTGCATAAATTTGGAAACAGCATCATCTGAGAGGCATCTACTGTGATAATATTTTTCTTTAGGAGCCAAATAGTCAGAAATAGTAAAGTCAAAGGTTAACAGACAATGGTCTGAGAGTACAGGGTTATGAGGAGACACTACAAGATTTTTCTATTTCTACGCCATATGTCAGAACAAGGTCCAATGTATGGTGGAGGTAATGAGTAGAATTTCCTACTTTCTGAGAAAACCCAATCGAGTCTAATATTGAATTAAAAGCCACATTAATGCAGTCACTATCTACATCCACATGTATATTAAAGTCCCCTACTATAATTATTCTATCAGATTTCAGCACTAAATCAGCTAAGAAATCAGCAAATTCGGATAAAAATTCTGAATAGGTTGATGGGGGACGATAAACTATGGCAAATAAAATTGGGTTTAACCTGAAATTGCTAAAGTGCCCAACACTGAGGACCAGGCCCTCAAAGGAATTATAACATGTTTTTTGCTTTACATTAACTAGTAATTTGGAATGGTAAATTGTTGCTACTCCTCCTCCACGACCAGAACTTCTGGGATTTTGACAGTTTAAATAACCAGAGGGAGTTGATTCATTTAAACCAACATAATCCTCTTGCCCTAACCAAGTCTCTGTAAGGGAAATTAAATCAATCTGATGATCAATTAACAGATCATGGACTAACAGAGACTTGGGAGTTAGAGACCTAATATTTAATAAACCACATTTAATTTTTAAATTATGAGGAAGAACAGAGGCCAAATCATTCAATTTAGAGGCTTTATGTTTAATTTGAGTTTTACCAATATTTTGCTTTATCACTTTGGGATGCTTATACATTATATTTTTATTTACTTTGGAGGGAGCAGACAACGATTCTCTGATGGGGAAGACAGGGGCTAAGCTGAGGGGTGGCGGATGAAGAGGAGCTGCAGAGAGGCGTGTAAGACTGCGACTCTGCTTCCTGGTCCCAACTCTGAGTAGTCACAGTTTTGGAAATTTGGATAAAAAAGATGCCAGATTGTTAGATAAATGAGAAGCACCATCCAAAGTGGGATGAATGCTGTCTCGTCTCATAAGACCAGGTTTTCCCCAAAAAGAGCTCCAATTGTCAATGTAGCCCACGTCATTTTTAGGACACCACACAGACAGCCAGCGGTTCAAGGATGACGAGCGACTAAACATGTCATCACTGGTCAGATTGGGGAGAGATCCAGAGAATACTACAGTGGCAGACATCGTTTTTGCAAACTCACACACCGATTCTATGTTAAGTTTCGTGACTTCCGACTGCCGGAGACGGATGTCATTCATGCCGGTGTAAATAACAATTGTGGAGTATTTACAGTTACTTTTAGCCAACATTTTCAAATTTGACTCGATGTCGCCTGCTCTGGCCCCAGGAATACATTTGACTATGGCCGCTGGAGTCTCTAGGTTCACGTTTCTGACTACAGAGTCGCCAATGATCAGAGTTTTTTCCTCAGTGGGTGTGTCGCTGAGCGGGGAAAAACGATTAGAAACGTGAACAGGTTGGTGGTGAACCGGGGCTTTGCGACTAGGCTTCCTTCTCACCGTCACCCACCCAGTCTCCTCGCTGCTGAGGAGAGCCGAGGGACCGCTGACAGTGGGACCTAAGCTAGCTAGCTCCGCTGCAGCTAATGGGCGTCCGTCGAGATTAACTGGCGCAGACGGTGTTTCAATGCAGCGGAGCCGGGATTCCAAATCAGACAACCTCGCCTCGAGCGCCTCAAAAAGACAACATTTATTACATTTACCGTTATCGCTAAAAGAGGCAGAGGTGTACCTAAACATCTGACAGAGAGAGCACACCAGAGGAGGAGAGGAAAGAGAGGCAGTAGCCATAGCTAGTGGCTAGCTAGTGGCTGGAGAGCTGGAGAGCAAACCACACAGGCAGACAGCAAAACAGGAAGTGACGATCATTTCCCTAACCTTAACCATTAGTAGGGTAAGCACCTAAACCTAGTATGCCAAAAGGTGAAAAGTGAACAGGGAAGTGAGAAATAGATAGTATTTAATGCAAACTTGGGATTGTTGAGTGAGAGAACTTAATTTCATTGCACCATCCACCATCCTGGGTTGGATTTCCAGTTGGTGGTAACTATGAGAAAGAGGAAATGCCAATACTTTGAACATGTCATCATGGCCCAGAATTGATGCATCCATATTCTTGAGGGATGAATAGATCCATCATGGACCAGAGAGCAGCAGAGAAGGAGACGGACATAAAGAAGTGGACAGTGAAAAGTGCAGCATAATTCACAACAATAGCAAGAGAAAGGGAAGGATAGAGAGTCGTGGTCCATAAGAACATAACCCCCAACCCACAGATGTTAGAATGGGACTGGACGAATGGCCACCAACCTCCCCCCAACCACTGTCAGACACTTCAGCTCTGTGAAAATGGCTGTTGTTTCACACGTGTGCTGTGACCAGCAGGGATTGGAGTGAAGGCTTTTGTAGGATAATGTCATGAGTCTGAGCGCATGTTTCCTTTGAGCTCAGACTCCCATGTTATTGTATGTCTGTTAGTGTGATTTTGTTAGTTTCTGTATATATTTTGGTTTGTGACTAGAACCCTTCCTCTTTCTCCAGACACCCACCAGCTGCTCACTGTCTGCTCTTCTGCCATTCAAGCTGTGAGCAGTTACGCAATCAGGTCACCTGCTCGCTCAGGGGGCGCACACCTGTCGCTCATTTGTTTTCCCTTATTTATTCACTGCCTGCTCATCCTCTCACTGCAGCAGTATTGTTTTCTGTTTTGACTTGAATGGACTTATTCTCAAAGTTACTCCTCATCACCTTCAGAGCTATTCCAGCTCTGGAGTTCCACAGTCTGTAAATCAACCTCATTTGCATTTTTTGGGGTTTCATGCACAGTTTTTCTTGACTCTTCTGTTAGTTTCGGTTAATAAATGTCATCACTGCAGTCCAGCGGCTGGGTTTGTTTTTCTGCCCCTGAGGGGAATTCATAACAGATAAATGATATGGTTTTTGCTTATTTTTAGAATAAATAGTAAATGTTTTATTATTTTATTTTATTTCAGCATCGGATGGCACTCTGTAGGATGACTTTGCAAAGCAAAAAGAGGAAAACAGTGAAGGCAGAGCCAAAGATTAAGTGAGGGAAGTTACAGAAGGAAGAAGGTTGCACATGTCATATACGTATGCTTCTCCGGAGCAGAGAGAACAAACCCAAGCACTGAATAGCGTTGTATATTTATTGACAAAAAGAACATAAAGTCCAAAAACAGTGCTGTACATACAAAAATGCAAATAAGGAAACACTTACAGAAAACATCCCAGAGCTGACCTTGCTCTGTGGACGTGGTGAGGAATAAGCACGGAGAGTTGAATGAGTGGATACATTCACCAGTTGATAGACTAAATAGTGCCTCAATGACATAGTGAGCAGGCAGTGCTTAAATACACAGAGAATAATGAGCAGCAGGTGTGAATCGCTGAGTGAGCCAGTGACCTAATTACCTAATTGCCCATAGCTGAGGGAACAGAGCGGAGTAAGCAGCTAATGGGAGCGTCTGGAGGGAGAGGAGAGACTCTGTCACAAAACTGCAAAATATACACAGCCTGATAACATAACACTAACAACAAACATATCAAACTTAGAAATAAAGTGAGAGTCTGACTAACACCAAAAAGACCCCCCTCCCCCCGCGAGAAAGAGGTACAGCAAAACCATCCCGGGTGGGAGGTGGGGGAAAACAGGCTAGGAGGGAAAACACAAACCCACTCAATACCCACACCTGCGCATCACCCAGTCCCTGGGCCCCCACCAGAGAACACAGAACTAGGACCCCCGGCCCAAGGAGGTAAAAAGTTCAGGAGGCCAACCAAAGTCCCAGGCCCGGCGGACGGCAGGGTGGAACAGGTCGGGTGGCTTGCTTAAGTCCCAGACCAACTGAATGGCCAGGTGGTATGAGCTGAAGGCCTTTTGGAAAATATGGACCACCCGACCCGACGGCTCAGTCCTTCTGGTGGCCAGCCCAAGTCTTTAAACCACCAGGCCCAGATAGGTGACCAAGGAGGCAGCTTCAACACATGAAAGCAAACTGACGGGAAGCAGGACCAGGGGAGGGGGACCACGATGATGTCTGGTGGCAGAGAAGGAAGGGGAACAATGACGATGTCTGAAGGAGAAAGAAGGTGGACCCCGGCGGCGTCTGGCAGAGGAAGAGAGGCCTTGACATTCTCGGGCTGGCACCCTAGGTGGTCTAAGAGTGGAACATAGTAGCACTGGCGGTGGCGCCGGGCTTGAGCATGGCAGCACCCACTGTGTCTCTGTGCTGGAGGACTGCAGCACCCGTAGTGGCTCCGGGCTGGATCACTGCAGCATCCTCAGTGGACCCGGACTGGGCCAATGCTGCCCCCTTGGTGGACCCAGTCTGGGCAAACACTGCATCCTCAGTAGACCCGAACTGGGCCAATGCTGCACTCTCGGTGGACTCTGGGCTGAGCCGTAGCACCCATGGTGGACTCATACCGGAACGCAGCACCCATGTCAGCTCAAAGCTGAGGCACAGCACCCACGATGGTCCCCGAGTGGGACTCAGCACCCACGGAGACCTGGATTGTGGTGGAGGAACCCAGATGACGGCCTCCGGCAGGGGATGAGCTGCACCCATAGAGGGCCTGGCCTGGGCCGAAGCTGCACCCACAGAGGTCCTGGGCTGGGACAGGACATCCGCAATGGGAGAAACTGGACATCTGTCGATGGGAGAAACTGGACCCTGGGCAACCTCCAGTGGCAAACCTGGATCTACGGAGATATCTGGTGGTGTTGGATCCTCTCCAGCAACCCTGGGAGAGATCTTAGACACAGTACAAAAAGAAGGGGGGTCAGGGTCACCGGTAGTGGTGGAGCCCAGGGAAGCAAGCTCAGGTGAAGCAGATGGCTGCACCCGGATCTCCTCACCAAGGGCCAGGCAAGACTGCTCCAAGACTGACAAGAGAAAAACAATGGAGAGCACTTACCTGAGCTCGAGCTCAACTGCTGTCCATGACTCCGACGATCCAGGTGATGATGTTGACTCGGGCTCAGCCCTCTGGAGGTCCAGCTAAGCCTCGAACTCTGCTGCAGCGGCCTCCGCAGCAGGGATGATGGTGGTTGCATTCTTAAGACTCCCAGGTGAAGAAGACCACGCTAGTGGCTCGTTGGCTAGGGTTTGGCTCCATGCTGGCACTGGTAAAGGAACCTCCGGGGCCACAAGCTCCTCCATCATCTGGCGGCTCGGATCTGGGACCGGCGGAAAATCAGGAACAGATAGAAGAGACATGGAGAGGACAGGGGAGAAATCATTTGCTTCAGCAGGTGAGGAGAGCTCAGGGGACTGCATTTCCTGAACCTCCCCACCGGGAATCAGACAAGACACATCACAAAAATTTGAATTCAAATGAAATGTTACTTGCCTGTCATCCCGGTAAGTGATATAATCTGCTGCAGCTGGTGGACAGTCATCCCTCTCCATGTCCATGGAGAGCTTGGGCCCCTTTGTGGATTGTGGAGGAGATGCCTCTCTTATCATGGAGATGAAGGGAGCAGGGGAACCAATGGATAACCTCTCAGCAGTGGGAAAACTCATTGAGGTGACGGAGGTTACAGCAGCAATGGAGAGAGCGCAGGCTGGCGAAACAGCCGGCGAAGGAAAGAGAGAAAGAAGCCCTGCTGCATGAGTTGTCAGGCTCAATGTTGGGGAAGTGACTGCTGAACAGGTTGAAGGATTCTTTCGGCGATTCGAGGTGGGATGACGCCATTTTCGTGTGCCTAGTGAAGCGGGCAAACCAGGTGGAGAGGAGGACGGCAGCCGTGGAGAGCGCCTCTGCTTCGACTTAGCAGGAAACGCCCCCCTCGATTGGTCAGGAAATGCTTGCTGGAGCGCACAGACAGTGGAGAGCAGTTCTGCGTATTGCGGGTAAGGCCAGGGTGTGCCTCCAGAATACCCACAGCTCCATCCAAACAATTCCAGGTCTGCTTGCCTCCTCGGGCTTCGAGAGCCTCATTCATGAAATCACAGATGAAGTCCGCCGCCCATTGCTCTTCCACCGTAGGTGACCCCACTTCCAACTTCTTCTATTTGTGCAAGGTCGGTGTACTAGGGACATGATTCGCTCCAACAAACAGGTGGGTAAAAAACAAAAAAAGTGAAAAAACACAACACCACAGCTGGATTCTTTTAATTGGCGGCACTCTTCTGTCATAGTATATGCTCCTCCGGAGGAGAGAGAACAAACCCAAGTACTGAATGGTGTTGTATATTTATTCACAAACAAAGTAAAGTCCCGAAACAGTGCTATACAAACAAAAATCCATACAAGGAAACACTTAAGAAAACGTCCCAGAGCCGACCTCGCTCTGCAGAGGTGGTGAGGAATAAGCATGGAGAGATGAATGAGTGAGACTTCAGTCCATTCAGACTTAAACCTCCCGCTACATGAATAGCTTCTTCCCCTCTGCCATTAGACTGCTGAACACTAAGTGACTTATTAGACTCTCGTGCACTACGTACAGCAGCTCAACCGGACTCATGATAATTATCACTGTTTTCTTTTGCACTACCGACTGCACTATGTGGAACTCCACAATATCTGCTGCTTGTTAATATATTTAAAAATTGCATAGATTAGTATTACTCATTCATATTCTACATTTTATTGCATGCATAGTTTTTTTTTTATTTTTATCTTCAGTGCTACTCCATGTTTAATGTTGCAGCATTGCACCGAGACAAATTCCTAGTTTGTGTACTACATGAACAATGGCAATAAATCTCATTCTGATTCCCTATTCTGAATACATTCATGAGCAGATAGACTCAGTATTGCCGCAATGACATAGTGAGCAGGCAGTGCTAAAATACACAGAGAATAATGAGCTGCAGGTGTGAATCACTGAGTGAGCCAGTGACCTAATTACCTAGTTGCCCACAGCTGAGGGAACAGAGCAGAGTGAGTAGCTAATGGGAGCGTCTGGAGGGAGAGGAGAGACTCTGTCACAAAACCACAAAATATGCACAGCCTGATAACATTATACTAACAACAGACATATCAAACTTAGAAATAACGTGAGAGTCTGAGCACTGTGGACATATGCTCATGACAGCACAGAGTTCAGGAAGGAGTTGGTACAGGCTCTGGGTGGTTGGGAAGAATTGCCAGGTAACTCAGGAAGTACAGTAAAAGTATTGATGGAAACGGGTAGAAAGGTACAGTATGTTGTGTATCCAGTTATTGGTAAAATGACATGATTGCTCTGTCTTTCTCACATTTCTTAATCTGCTTGCTTCACACGCTACACTGCAGAGTTTAGTTTACACCCTATAATTCATTTGCTGAAATCAGTTGGAATCAGTTCTGCACACAGCCGAGCTGACACATATGCGGAAGTGTACTGATACAATTGAGGTACCCCCCCCCCCCCACGAGGGAGGGTTTAAGCTTAATAAAAACTATAGGGTGTAGGGAGCTTGAAATGAAGAAGCGATGTGATTTTATAAATCAAGATTTATTATCAGCTTCATCTCCCTAACGTGTCTCATCTTGATGCAGAAACAGAATGAGAGGTCGAGCGCAGTCAGACCTTCATACTTATACCCACACTCAACAAAAGACATTGCATATCAAAGCTGACATCCCGCATTAACATAATCCCCCTCCATTGTCCTCTCTCTCCTTCCCCTGACCCTGGGGGCTCAGGAAGTTCGATCCGGTCTCCACCGCTGTGACTCAGTCTGTTCTTTGCTCTTCGCCGGTGGTCAAGACCTCTTGTCCTGTTCTGAGGCGTGAGGTCATTCTACATATGTAATCTCTAAACATTCTAATATGTCTATACATATGTAGGTATGGAATGTATGATTAATATAAGCCACAGCGCCCCCCCCCCCCAAACGACTAAGAAAGGGACAATCAAATTAAGTTTACAGCTTAAGATAACCTCCATGACATATTATACCGTTAAACATCTTGACAGGGAAAACAAGGAAAAAAATCCTCTCAGCGGTCATGTTAACCCTCAGGTTATGCAGTCTGATCCTGTTAAGAATTCAGTGGTAACAACAACAGTATAGTAATGTCACAAATCCGCCTTAAAACTGTCACGGCACAATCTGACAACATAGTTAACACTCTTTGTCAATTTTGCATCAGTCCATGTGCCGTCTGGGTTTTAATCTTCTCCCGAAACTGCTGTAGGACCGCTTTGGCGTCCTGGCGGGACCATCCTGTAAGGAATCTGCAGCTTGGGGAGGAGAGTGGTTATTTGTTCCCTGTAGGGGGGCTGAGTCTTTTCTCTTGGGCAGTCTACCCCGCCGAGGTGCTCTCGCCACCCGTGCAGGCTCGTCGCTCAACAAGAAAGCAGGTTTAAGTCTGTCACTGCTGACTGTTTCTTTTCTGTCCCCTAAATCAAGCACAAAATGCTTATCACCAGGTTCCAGCACTCTGAATGGTCCATCGTATGGTGGACGGAGGGTTGATTTTAAAGCTTCGTGTCTAACAAAAACGAACTCGGCGTTTTTCAAAGCTTGGGGGACAAAAGCCAAAAGAGACAAAAGAGTGATGTGCGGGACCAGGGAGCGTGTCCGGTCCGGTGCTGCTTAAGGGCCTCAGGGCTGGAAGGTGCCCGGGCTCTGGATGTTCTGGTAAAAACTCACCTGGTAGCCTGAGAGGTTGTGCAAAAACTAATTCTGCTGGGGAAGCGTCTAGATCCTCTTTAGGCGCAGAATGCAACCCTAATAAAACCCAGGGAAGTTTATTCACCCAATCTGTATCTGTTAGTGAGGCCCTGAGGGCGGCCTTTAAAGATCTGTGAAAACGCTCGCATAACCCATTAGCCTGAGGGTGATACGCGGTGGTGCGGTGAATTGTCGCTCCTAAACTGCTGGCCATGGCTGACCACAGCTCTGAGACAAATTGAGGCCCCCTATCGGACGTGATGTCTGATGGGACGCCGAAACGCGCCACCCAGTTTGTTAAAAAAACGCGAGCGACTTCTGCGGCTGTGGTTGATGCCAAAGGGACTGCCTCTGGCCAGCGCATAGTACGGTCTATCATTGTTAACAGGTGTGTGAACCCTTGAGACGAAGGTAGCGGGCCCACGAGGTCGACATGAACGTGGTCAAACCTCCTGGCTGGGATTCGAAAAGGCTCTAGAGGCGCTTTTGTGTGTTTGTGTATTTTGGCGCGTTGGCAAGACATGCAAGTCTTTGCCCATTCCTTTACATTTTTGCGCAGGCCCGGCCAAACAAACTTTTCCGCGACCATTTTAACCGAGGCCCACACCCCTGGGTGCGCGAGGGAGTGAACCGAGTCAAAAATGCGGCGGCGCCATGCAGCTGGAACTACCGGGCGAGGTCGGCCGGTTGACACTTCGCAGATTAGGGGGTCACGTCATGCAAACCCCTTTCCTCCAGTCTTAACCCTGTTGGTCCAGACTGGAGTGCGCGCACGTCCGCGTCACTGCTTTGTTCCTCTGCCATGGCCCCGTAATCTATCCCTACGTGAATTGGGGCCGCGTACGCGTCCGCGTTGGCCAAGAGTTCTGCGGCTGCGGTAGTATAATCTGCCTCCTCGTGCTCTGACGATGTCACAGCGCGAGAGAGGCAGTCTGCTACTACGTTAAGTTTGCCTGCCACATGTCAAATGTCTGTGGTGAACTCTGAAATTGCAGCTAGCTGTCTTTGTTAACTCTCCTCTCGGCGCCACACCAGTCGGCTGCCTTTTGCAACAGCGGCTCGATTCCGAGTTTTTTTTCCCTTCCTCTCTCTTTTGATCACTTTTTTTTTCACCCCACTTATATCACGGACACACAGATCGTCCCAAATGTCTCCTGAGCCGGTGGACGGAGCCACTGTTTATAGCAGGATACGATACAACAGGGAAGAGCTGCTAGCATTTAACCGCCACCCGGTCCCACTGGAAAAACTCGACATACCGAGAGAACTGAGGCGAAAACGCCGTGGCTGCCGGGCTGGAGTAAGGCGGAGGACAAAAAATATAAGGTACAGACCCTCCCTTCCATCTGTTGTCATGGGAAATGTACGGTCGATACTGGGAAAGTTAGATGAGCTAGCGGCTATCTCCCGTTATGATAGCACTTACCGGGAGTGCTCTCTCCTTTTGTTTACTGAGACGTGGCTAACTGAACTAGCAGCAGATGCTAACATTGAGCTGGAGGGTTTTCACATGATACGAGCTGACCGAACACCAGAGAGTGGCAAAACTAGGGGCGGTGGAGTGATAATGTATGTTAACAATAACTGGTGTAGACCGGGACATATCACTGTTAAACAACGACACTGCAGCAAAGACATTGAGTTGCTAGCTGTTAGCATGAGGCCTACATATCTCCCGAGAGAACACTCACACGTGATCTGCATTGTTGTTTATGCAAATCCGACGGCGAACGCTGGGACAGCGCGTGACGTCATCCATTCAGTAACCAGCAGGCTGCAGACAGAACACCCAGATGCTCTTCTCCTCATCTCAGGCGATTTCAACCACGTTTCACTGTCTCCCATTCTGCCCACTTTCACCCAGTATGTCACATGCCACACTAGAGACAATAAAACACTGGATTTGTTCTACGCAAACACTAAGGAGGCGTACACCTCATCACAACTCCCCCCACTTGGGAGATCGGATCACAGCTTGGTTCATCTCCGACCGGTGTACAAACCCCTAGTGCACAGACAACCTCCGGCCATGCACACTGTGGAGTTATGGTCTGAGGAGACAATGGACACTCTAAAGGACTGTTTTGAAGCCACTGCCTGGAAGCAGCTCTGCGATCCACATGGTGAGGACATCGATGGCCTCATTCACACCTTCACGGGCTACCTCAGCTTCTGTGTGGACAAATCCGTTCCCACCAAGACCATACGGCGTCACTCAAACAACAAACCCTGGATCAACCCTGAGATAAAAACACTTCTGAGAGAGAAGAAGAGGATCTTCAGGTCGGGGAACAGGGAGATGCTGAAGTCCGTACAGAGGGAGCTGAGGAGAAAGATCAGAGAAGGCAAGGACAGCTTCAGGAAGAAGATGGAGGACAAGCTGCAACAGAGCGACATCAGCGGGGTCTGGAGAAACCTCAAAACCATCTCGGAGCTCCAGAATACCTCCCCCCAGGCCACGGGGGGCAGGGAGTGGGCGAACAACCTGAATCTGTTTTTCAATAGATTTGACCAACCGCCCTCCCCCCTGTCTGCACAACAACCACTGCTGCCTCTAAGAAATCAAGTCCTGCTACCCACTCCCCACTCCACCGACACCCCCCCCACTCCCAACACACAGCCCCCCATCCTGACCCTGACCAAGACCCAGGTGAGGACGGAGCTGAGGAAGATCAAGGCGAGGAAGGCGTCGGGACCGGACGGCATCAGCGCAAAGCTCCTCAAGTCCTGTGCAGACCAGCTGTGTGGGATTGTGACGTATATCTTCAACATGAGCCTGAAACTGGGGAGGGTACCACAGCTGTGGAAAACATCTTGTGTGGTACCTGTACCAAAAACTTCCCACCCCAAAGACCTGAACAGCTTCAGACCGGTGGCCTTGACGTCCCACTTGATGAAGACCCTGGAGAGACTGCTCCTTGCTCATCTCCGCCCCCTGGTGGAACCAGCGATGGATCCACTCCAGTTCGCCTACCAGCATGGCATTGGGGTGGAGGATGCGGTGATCTTCCTCCTTCACCATTCTCTGTCCCACCTGGAGAAGCCCGGGAATATGGTGAGGATCATGTTCTTTGACTTCTCCAGTGCTTTCAACACCATCCAACCGATGATCCTGAAGGACAAGCTGCTGCGCGCAGGGGTGGACCAGCACCTGTCATCATGGATCCTGGACTACCTCACGAACCGGCCTCAGTTTGTGAGAACCCGGGACTGTGTTTCCGACACGATCATCAGTAGCACGGGGCCCCCCAGGGAACGGTGCTGGCTCCCTTCCTGTTCACTCTTTATACTGCAGACTTCTCACACAACACAACACATTGCCATCTACAGAAGTTCTCTGATGACTCTGCGATCGTTGGTCTCATCTCCAGCGGAGATGAAGCTGAGTACAGAGGGCTTATCCAGGACTTTGTGGACTGGTGCCATCGGAACTGCCTCCAGATCAACGCGAGGAAAACTAAGGAGCTGGTGGTGGACTGCCGCAGGCATGGGCAGCCCCTCACAGCACCAGTAAATATACAGGGAACAGACATCGAGATGGTGACATCCTACAAGTACCTGGGTATTCATCTGAACAATAAACTAGACTGGTCACACAATACTGACGCACTCTACAAGAAGGGACAGCGCAGGCTGTTCCTGCTGAGGAGACTCAGGTCTTTTGGTGTACAAGGGGCGCTGCTGAAGTCATTCTATGACACGGTGGTGGCATCAGCCATCACTTTTGGAGTGGTCTGCTGGGGCAGTGGCATTACTGCAGCCGATAGGAAGAGACTGAACAAACTGATTAAGAAAGCTAGCTCTGTCCTGGGGCAGCGCCTTGATCCGATGGAGGAGATAGGAGAGAGAAGGACGGTGGCTAAACTGTCATCTCTGCTGGAGTCCGAGTTCCACCCTATGCAGGACATACTGGATGCACTGAGGAGCTCATTTAGCAGCAGACTACATCATCCCAGGTGTACAACCGAGAGGTTTCGTAGGTCCTTCCTACCAACGGCTGTCAGACTGTACAACCTAAGCAGGGCTGCTCGCAGAGATAGCAAAAAGACGTAACAAACTAATAGTTTTTTTTGAATGCAAAAGATGCAATAGACTTACACAATGGTCCTCTCCGGCATACAACTAGGAACATACCGGTCGCTATGGAGGGTGAGAATATGTATGGGCACATAATCATACCATGTAGGATAACTAAATAGACGGTTATGCTGTTTCATCCCACCTAGCAACAATGCTCTGCACTGTGTGTGTTTATATATTTACATATTTATTCCATCTAGCTACAATGCTCTGCACTGGGTGTGTTTATATTTATATATCTATATATTTATTCCATCTAGCTACAATGCTCAGCACTGGGTGTGTTTATATTTATATATCTATATATTTATTCCATCTAGCTACAATGCTCCGCACTGTGTTTTTATATATCTACATATTATTCCATCTAGCTACATTGCTCCGCACTGTGTGTGTTTATATACTTGCATATTTATTCCACCTAGCTGCAATGCTCCGTACTGTGGGTGTTTATATATTTACATATTTATTCCATCTAGCTACAATGCTCTGCACTGTGTGTTCATATATTCATATATTTATTCCATCCAGCTACAATGCTCTGCACTGTGTGTCTGTGTGTGTGTGTGTGTATATATATATTTTATAGTAATATGTACATATGTATATTAGCTGCTCTTGCTTGCTTGTTTTTTTTTTTTTTTTTTTTCTTGCCTTCTGATTGTTGCTCTGAGTGTTGCTATCCCTGTGCTGTTGCAATCCTGGAATTTCCCCGTTGTGGGACTAATAAAGGCTTATCTTATCTTATCTTATCTTGTTGCCTGCCTCACCATGGTTCTGAAATTTTAGCCATCGCAAAAGTAAGTGGTTTATGGTCTACGAAAGCCGTGAAACGCCGCCCTTCCAGCCAGAACTGGAAGTGGCGGATGGATAAATGAAGCGCTAGCAGCTCCCTGTCAAAAGTGCTGTATTTGCGCTCGGTTTGGTTTAAAGATTTGCTAAAAAATGCTAACGGTTGCCAGGTTCCGCCAACATGTTGTTCCACGACTGCCCCTATGGCCAGGTCTGAAGCGTCTGTGGTTAACGCTATGCGGGCCGAGGGGTCAGGGTGAACCAACAATGTGGCATTTGCTAGAGCACTTTTTACTTCCACAAAGGCGCTTTTGCGCTCCGGGGTCCATTCGACCATGTTGGAAGGCTTTTGTTTTCTGAGCGCAGCAT
Organism: Pholidichthys leucotaenia; assembly: GCA_020510985.1. Classification (NCBI taxonomy): domain Eukaryota; kingdom Metazoa; phylum Chordata; class Actinopteri; order Cichliformes; family Pholidichthyidae; genus Pholidichthys; species Pholidichthys leucotaenia. The sequence continues at coordinate 297,721,521 of CM035844.1, read as the reverse complement.
ACAGGGGCTGCATGAGTTGAGCAGCGCGGGGGAGGAAACGGTTGTAAAAATTCACAATTCCCCAAAATTCTTGCAGCGATCTGACCGTTTGTGGTCGTGGAAAATTTTCTACCGCGCGCACTTTGTCTGGCAATGGGACTGCCCCCTATGGTGAAACTCTGTGTCCCAAAAAATCAATTTGTAACACGCCGAATCGGTATTTAGCTGGGTTGATTATTAACCCGTGCTTTTCTAGTCTCTGAAAAACCGTAGTGAGGTGTTGTTCGTGTTCTTCCTCTGAAGGGCTGGCTACCAGAATATCGTCGAGGTAGACGAACACGAAGGGGAGGTCGCGTAATACAGCGTCCATCATACGCTGAAAGGTTTGAGCAGTGCCTTTGAGGCCGAACGGCATTCGCCAAAATTCAAAAAGACCAAAAGGGGTTATTACAGCAGTTTTAGGAATGTCTTCCACTCGAACCGGGACTTGGTGGTAGCCGTGGACCAGGTCCATTTTAGAGAAAATGCGCGCACCCGCCAGATGTAGTGAAAAATCTTGTATGTGAGGGATTGGGTAGCGGTCGTGCGCTGTCGCATTGTTTAATCTGCGGTAATCACCGCAAGGTCTCCAAGAACCGTCGGTTTTCGGGACCATGTGTAGTGGTGATGCCCAAGGGCTTTTTGAGTGCCTAATAATGCCTAATTTTTCCAGGCTGGCAAACTCGTCCCGTGCTATGGCGAGCTTGGTCGCGTCTAAGCGCCGAGCTTTGGCAAACACGGGTGGGCCTGTTGTGGGGATGAAGTGTTCAGCCCCGTGTTTCGCTACTGTTGCTGAAAATTTTGGAACTGTGAGTGCTGGAAATTGGGTGAGGAGTTGGTCAAACTTACCTCCTGCTGTGGTGACGCTGGCCTGCACAGGTGGTGGAGAAACTCGAGCTGAGCAGGGGATAGAAGAAAATTATTTAGCGAATGCAAAGTCCTTAAGCCAAGCAGTTGCCTCCTGGTTTGCTGTATGGAGGGTGTGTAATCCTCCTTCCAGTCTTTGGAGCGGGCAAGTCTCTATGATGTGTTCCATAGTTTGCTCCTCTCCACATGCGCACAGTGGGCTAGGGCTACTGCCCCATCTGTGAAGGCTGGCCAAGCAGGGGCCATGTCCAGTCCTGAAGCGATTGAGTGTAGACCACTGTCTCCTTGGGAGGTTGGTGCCCGGGACCTGTTGGTTGGGGTTTATCACCAGCTGTTTGTTTGGGACCTCCTTGGTCTCCCATTCCTTTTGCCAAGCTGTCTGGATGGTAAAGTCAGCTGGGGGAGGGTTTTTCCAAATCGGCCGTCTGGATGAAAGTCGGGCAGTGGGTGGGGTGTAGATATCTGCATGGATTGGTAAGTGAGGAAAATCTTTAACTTTTTGGAGCATCCTTTGAGTTAATGCTGCTCGCCGGATGTGTGGAGGGGCTATGTTTGACAGTACAGAGAGCCAGGGGAGTGGTGTTGAGCGGATTGTTCCAGTTATAGTTCTCATGGTTGAGTTGAGCTGGGTGTCTACATAGTGTGTGTAAGATGACCTGGACCAGACAGGGGCACAATATTCTGCTACAGAGTATGAAAGGGCCAGTGCTGAGGTGCGCAGGGTGGAGACTGCCGCCCCCCATTTTGCACCAGCGAGCTTGCAGAGCAGGTTGTTTCGTACTTTCACCTTAGCAGCCGTCCCCTTTAGATGTTCCTTGAAGGATAAGGTCCTATCAAGGGTCACTCCAAGATAAGTTGGATTTGGGGCATGCTTAAGCTTGAGTCCGCTCAGGTGGATGTTTAGTACTCTGGCAGCTTTTGCATTGTGGAGATGAAATACACTGGAGACGGTTTTTGCTGGGCTTGGTTTTAGGCGCCAGATTTTGCAGAACTGGTCCAGTTTAGCAAGATCTTCCGTGAGCACCCGTTCCAGTGGTTCAAAGTCTGGTGCTTGGAATGCCAAACAGATGTCGTCTGTATAGATGAATTTGCGGGATTTTGTAATAGGCAGGTCATTTATGTAGAGGTTGAACAGAGTTGGAGCTAGAACTGAGCCTTGTGGGAGTCCGTTCTTCTGCATTCTCCATGCACTTGTGTTCTGACTGAGGTGGACTCTGAACCTTCGGTTGGTCAGCAGGGTTTTTATAATTGCTGTTGCCCAAGCAGGGATCGCCTTTTTAAGTTTCAGGAGGAGGCCTTTGTGCCAGACCGTATCATAGGCGGCTGTAAGATCGAGAAACACAGCCCCTGTCTTCAGTCTGCTCTCGAAGCCATTTTCAATGAAGGTGGTTAGGGCCAGTACTTGTTCTCCTGTACTGCGGTCCTTGCGGAAACCTGCTTGATCCACACTTAGAATATCCTCTATTTCTGGGGAAATGCGTTGCAGTATTAGGCGCTCCATGATTTTGTAAGGAACGCTGAGTAGGGAGATTGGGCGGTAGCTTGCTGGTAGTTTGTGGTCTTTGCCAGGTTTTGGGATGGCAATGACCTTTGCTGTCCGCCATTTCTTTGGGATCGAGTTTGTTTGTGTGATCCTTGTGTAGAATTGTGTCAACCAGGTTAGGGCTCGGGGGCCAAGATTTTTCATGAATTCTGGGAAGATGTTATCGTATCCTGCTGCCTTTCCACATTTCAGGCCCTGTAGGACTTTCTCCAGTTCAGCAGCCTCGAAGGGTTCAGGGTTTGTTTCCTCTACAGGCATTTTTTGGTGTTTTTTTTTAGCTCAGTTGTAACTGCTCTTCTGGTGTCTTTGTCTTGGGGTGCTTTGGCGATAGTCAGTAGGTGGGATGCAACTTGGTTGGGTGTGACGGATGCTCGGCTTTGGCTAGGGGGCTTCTGTGCAGCTCCTAGGCGACGGATGAGGCTCCAACATTTCCTGCTAGAGTGGGTAAAGCTCCGGTCAGCAACTGTCTCCTCCCATTTCTTTCGCCGGGCTGTATTTAGCGATTCAATGAGATGGTCTGCTATCTCTGGGTCCCCTGATGTTTGATAGGATTGTAGGAGGGCAGCACTTTCTCCGTCCAAACATGGGACATAGAGGGGTCGTAGCCTCGTGGGATTGCAGTATGGGCAGCCTTGAAGATTGCACTGCAGAAGCGGTGCAATCTCTTGGAGGCAGATTACATCAATCGAATGTTGGAAGGCGAGGACTTCGATAAGGCTTCGCTTGGCTGCAGATAGGCCTTCAACGTTTAGTTGTAATATGCGAAGGGCAGATCCTACCACAAAGTGCTCTTGGGGCTGTTTGCTTTCGGCTTTAGGACTGTGACTAGGATTCTTCTTTGACTTGGCACAGAGGCGTCGTCTCTTCAAATTTAGTCTGCTGGTAGGATCATTAGCTTCCCCAGGCGAGCCCGGGTACTGGCGGAGGGCGTGACGAGAACGCTGATCCATTGCCCCCCAGAAGAAAATGACTAACAACCCATGTGCACACAAAAAATCAGCGCCCAACAAGTTAAAACTCACTGCCGCTATAATAAATGTCCATCTATAGTTGCGGCCGTGAATGAGAAGAGGCAGGTTCCTTTCACCAAAAGTGTCGATGAGCGAGCCGTTGGCTGCCATCGCTCCATTTCCCCGGGGTCCCATGGCCCGGTCTGCGTTGGAAGGGGTGATGAAGCTCACCTGAGCTCCGGTGTCGATGAGGAACTGTCTCCCGGTGTGTCCGTCAGTCACATAAAGCAGCTTATTCGTCTCGCCGAGAGCCGCAGCTGTTAACGGTTCTCGGCTCTTGAAACTGCAGGGGGGCACGCATTTGTGCGCCCTCACGGCGAAACGCTGATGATAATAGCAGGGGTCGTTCCGCTTGCTGCGCCTTGGTCGCGTCGCTGCCATGGTGGGCGGGCTCTGCTCCATTGTCCGCAGTTCTCTGCTGCTCTGGGCTTCCGCGCTGAGATCTGCGGATGCTGTTGTGGCCATCTGTTCACCACAGGAGTTGATGAGCCTCTGCGCTTCTCGGGCCAGCGCGTGTAAGTCCTGCTGGGTGCTGCACCGCATGTTGGCCAGTGTCCCTCTCATGTGCGGTGGCAGAGTGCTGAGGAAGATATGCTGAAAGAGGAAGCTGTCGTTGTCTGCCTCCTTCAGCTGCAACATGTCCTCCATGAGGGCCCTTGGTCTGCGTCCTCCGTGGCCGTAAATCGCCAGAATCTTCCCTGTTCTCTCCTCGGCTGAGGGGATGAAACTCTCGATGAGGGTCGCCTTCAGTTCTTTGTATTTGTCGTGGGCGGGCGGTTGTTGGATCACGCTCCGCACGCATCTTGATGTGGCGGCATCGAGTCTGGCGATGATGTGGTAAAATTTTGTTTCATCTGCCGTTATGCCCGCCAGCGCAAACTGAGCCTCAGCTTGCTGGAACGACGAGTTCGGGTCGCTTTGCCAGAACTCTGGCAGCTTGACGGTGACGGCGCTTGTGTGGGCCGTTTCTGATGTGTCAGCAGGGTGAGAACGCCTTTCTTCTGTTCTCACGGCGGAGCTGGGGATGGTGCTCGGTTGAGCCCTCTCTGTAGATTCTGCCATGGCCTTTGTTGTGACAGCATCTCGGCGGTGCTTCCGGCTGTCAGAAGCCAAGCACCACGGGACGGCTGGAGGCCAATTATCGCTCATCAGCTGATGAGCTGTCAACCCCTATATTAGGGAGCTGCTCTGTTTGTTCAGTGCTGCGACCTCACGCTTTCCACACATCCCCCACATTGTGGATTAGGCTGGACTCCCTACGCCCGGCTCCAACTCTCCTCTCTTCCCTCATCGTAAATCGTAAGTGTTCACATGTGTTATTTGTGTTTTGACCCATGAGGCTCATTTCCTTTGTTGCTTTTCGTTGTTAATAAATTATGCAAACTCACTGGTTGGCCCTCGGCTCTTATTTGCAGTCCGCACGGGCCGCAGCATGACAGGTGGCCGCAACATGATAAGAGGTGAGCAGAAAACCTCTTTCAATAAATTTCTGCCTGTCCCCTTTGGGGACAGCCCTTTCTGTAGAGATTAAATACTCATGCACTTCTGATTTTTTTTTTTTTCAAATGAAACTGAGATATGGTCTTGAATTTATGATATGTTGTTTTAATAAATTTGTTTACTGAGTTTGATGAAATCTCCGAATGGTTTTAACCCCGTGGAATTAGTTATACGTGTTAATATTGTTCCAGAAAGCAGAGTTGGAGAGAGCTTGGGTAATTGGTTTAAACCCCGCAGTGGCAAGTATTTATTGAGGTCACTGAAAAGTAGAGTTACCCGTTGTGCATTGTGCAGTCCGAATAAAAGGTTCAAACCCCGGGGTGACTGATATAGGGTTACCGAAAAAGAGGTGTTATTCAGCTGGTACATAGCTTTGCCAAAAGGTTTAAACCCCTTGAGATCATTGCTTGATTTCAAAAAGTAGAGTTGGCACCCCTCGCGTATTTAGCTCAGACCAAAAGGTTGTAACTCCTTGAGAAAATTCCAATGGGCACATCTCTAAAATATAATTGGTCTTACCGCATTAGAAAGGGACCTACTGTGTGAAATAAACACATACACTACCATTCAAAAGTTTGGGGTCACCCAGACGTGTTTTCCATGAAAAGTCACACTTTTATTTACCACCATGGGTTGTAAAATGAATAGAAAATATAGTCAAGACATTGACAAGGTTAGAAATAATGATTTGTATTTGAAATAATATTTTTTTCCTTCAAACTTTGCTTTCGTCAAAGAATCCTCCATTTGCAGCAATTACAGCATTGCAGACCTAACATGATTGCACAAGGGTTTTATAATCATCCATTAGCCTTCTGACGCAATGAGCAAACACATTGTACCATTAGAACACTGGAGTGATAGTTGCTGGAAATGGACCTCTCTACACCTACACTACCATTCAAAAGTTTGGGGTCACTTAGAAATGTCCTTATTTTTGAAAAGAAAATCACTTTTTTTCAATGAAGATAACTTTAAACTAATCAGAAATACACTCTATACATTGCTAATGTGGTAAATGACTATTCTAGCTGCAAATGTCTGGTTTTTGGTGCAATATCTACATAGGTGTATAGAGGCCCATTTCCAGCAACTATCACTCCAGTGTTCCAATGGTACAATATGTTTGCTCATTGCGTCAGAAGGCTAATGGATGATTAGAAAACCCTTGTGCAATCATGTTAGGTCTGCAATGCTGTAATTGCTGCAAATGGAGGATTCTTTGATGAAAGCAAAGTTTGAAGGAAAAAAATATTATTTCAAATACAAATCATTATTTGTAACCTTGTCAATGTCTTGACTATATTTTCTATTCATTTTACAACTCATGGTGGTAAACAAGTGTGACTTTTCATGGAAAACACAAAATAATTGTCTGGGTGACCCCAAACTTTTGAACGGTAGTGTATGTAGATATTGCACCAAAAACCAGACATTTGCAGCTAGAATAGTCATTTACCACATTAGCAATGTATAGAGTGTATTTCTGATTAGTTTAAAGTTATCTTCATTGAAAAAAAGTGATTTTCTTTCAAAAATAAGGAAATTTCTAAGTGACCCCAAACTTTTGAAAGGTAGTGTAAGTTTTAAGTAACCCGATCGGGACGATCAGTTCATAGGTGATATATAATAATATAGTTAAACTAATTATAGTAAAAAACACGGTGATGTTTGAGGCAATATTGTCGTGAGGAAGTGGAAATAAGATCATAATAATAATTTCATTCTATGCTATAAGATACTGATATTAGATTATAACATTTAAAGATGGTTGGAATAAAATGGCAACAAAACTGGATAACGATAAAAACTTGGGTAAAAAGGTTACAAAGAGATGGCTTGTTTGGCAATGGGGGGGGGGGCCCTAATAAATAGATTAGACAAAGCTGTTTATGTGGATTATTGCAGTTTGGGTTGTTTTGTCTTTCTGGAAGGTTGCTGCTTTGACCTTGTGGAGATAGGAGAGAGAAGCAATTCTGTGTTTTTGTGTGTGGTTGTTTTAGAAAAAAGGAGAATGAAAAAAACAGGCTGTGTGGAAGAGAAGTAATCTAAATATGGGTATTTTTTATAAAGTTTGGGGGTTTTACTTTTTCAATCTAACATTGCAGATTTTTAACTAATGTTGCGTACGTGATAAATTGTTTACATATTTTTTAAAGCAATTTCTGACATATTACTGACTTTTTTCTTTGATTGAAGCATAACACTGCACTTTACGGGGAAAAAGGACACAGGACGTGATGACGTGACCACAGGCACATAGAACACTAAGTACAAATGTTTACATCTTAATCAATGTTACCAGCATGACAATGATGAAATTAATTGAATATTAAAATATCATGATGTCACTTAATAATGCCTCATCACTGAAGGCTTTATGTATACTCTATATTACATGATTTAAAGCAAAGAGGTTCAAAAGAGATTGATAATTAATGTGTTTGTGCATATGATTTGCCAGAGACTACGGAGACTACGGATTATCAAACAGAGGTCTTGGTAATTGTATGTTATATTGTTGCTTTGTTTAAATAATACTATATTTGGTATATATATTTTGTTTATATTTTCTCATTTTTTAATAAATGACATATGCAATCTTATTTACATTTCGACCCTAGGCCTGACCATGTAAAAAAAAAAAGTGGGGGGGGGGTGACGTGAGAGGAGGATCTGAGACAGTCCATGCTGTTACTTTTTCCCTCCTGGAGAAAAATAGCAAGAATGATGATGAAGTTTTTATTACTGGGAGATGGTAAATTTATGAACAGAAAAAAGACAGAATTATCACAAGAATATGCGGCAGGCATGCGGATGAGGCAGGCCAGCTGGATGTCTTTGGGCATGATGGTGACCCTCTCGGCATGGATGGTGCACAGATTGGTGTCCTCGAAGAGACCCACCAGGTAGGCCTCGCTGGCCTCCTGCAGAGCCATGACGGCGGAGCTCTGGAAGCGCAGGTCGGTCTTGAAGTCCTGAGCGATCTCCCTCACCAGGCGCTGGAAGGGCAGCTTAAGGGTGAGCAGCTCCATGGATTTCTGGTAGCGACAGATCTCTCTCAGAGCCACGGTACCTGGCCTGTAACGGTGAGGCTTCTTCACTCTGCCGGTGGCTGGAGCGCTTTTCCGAGCAGCCTTGGTGGCTAGCTGCTTCCTGGGGGCTTTTCCTCCAGTAGATTAACGGGCGGTCTGCTTAGTTCTTGCCATCGGTCTTTATTATTCTGTCTTATATTTCTTGCACGCCGCCTAAACTCCAGCCCGGCACCCGCGTCGTTTTCGCTTCAGTTCCCCAGTATGTCGAGTTTCTCCGTTAGCACCGGGTGGCGGTTGAGTGCTAGCTAGCTCTTCCCTGCTGTATCGTCTCCTGCTGTAAACAGTGGCTCCGTCCGCTGACTCGGGAGACCTTTGGGGCGATATGTGTGTCCGTGATATATAGAGAGTGAAAGGTGTAGAAAGAAGAAGGAAGATAAAAAAAAAAAGGCAGTTGCAAAAGGCAGTCAACTCGTGTGGCGCCGGAACCGGAAGATCTTAAATTTCATATATAAACACACAGTGTGGAGCATTGTAGCTAGATGGAATAAATATGCAAATATATATACACACACAGTGTGGAGCATTGTTGCTAGATGGAGTAAATATATAAATATATATATAAAGACACACAGTGTGGAGCATTGTAGCTAGATGGAATAAATATGTAAATATATAAACACACACAGTGCGGAGCATTGTAGCTAGATGGAATGAAACAGCACAACCGTCTACTTAGTTATCCTACATGGTATGATTATATACCCATACATATTCTCACCCTCCATAGCGACCGGTATTTTTCTAGTTGTATACCGGAGGGGACCATTGTGTAAGTCTATTGCGTCTTTTGCATTCAAAACTATTAGGTTGTCACGTCTTTTTGCTCTCTCTGCGAGCAGCCCTTCTTAGGTTGTACAGTCTGACAGCCGTAGGTAGGAAGGACCTGCGAAGCCTCTCGGTTGTGCACCTAGGATGATGTAGTCTGCTGCTAAATGAGCTCCTCAGTGCATTCAGTATGTCCTGCATATGGTGGAACTCGGACTCCAGCAGAGATGAGAGTTTAGCCACCATCCTTCTCTCTCCCATCTCCTCCACTGGGTCAAGACGCTGCCCCAGGACAGAGCTAGCTTTCTTGATCAGTTTGTTCAGTCTCTTCCTATCGGCTGCTGTAATGCCACTGCCCCAGCAGACCACTCCAAAAGTGATGGCTGATGCCACCACCGTGTCATAGAATGTCTTCAGCAGTGCCCCTTGTACACCAAAAGACCTGAGTCTCCTCAGTAGGAACAGCCTGCGCTGTCCCTTCTTGTAGAGTGCGTCAGTATTGTGTGACCAGTCTAGTTTATTGTTCAGATGAACACCCAGGTACTTATAGGATGTCACCATCTCGATGTCTGTTCCCTGTATATTTACTGGTGCCGTGAGGGGTTGTCCTTGCCTGCGGCAGTCCACCACCAGCTCCTTAGTTTTCCTCGCGTTGATCTGGAGGCCGTTCCGATGGCACCAGTCCACGAAGTCCTGGATAAGCCCTCTGTACTCAGCTTCATCTCCGTTGGAGATGAGGCCAACGATCGCAGAGTCATCAGAGAACTTCTGTAGATGGCAGTGAGTTGTGTTGTGTGAGAAGTCCGCAGTATAAAGGGTGAACAGGAAGGGAGCCAAAACCGTTCCCTGGGGGGCTCCCGTGCTACCGATGATCGTGTCGGACACACAGTCCCGGGTTCTCACAAACTGAGGCCGGTTTGTGAGGTAGTCCAGGATCCATGATGACAGGTGCTGGTCCACCCCTGCGCACAGAAGCTTGTCCTTCAGGATCATCAGTTGGATGGTGTTGAAAGCACTGGAGAAGTCAAAGAACATGATCCTCACCGCATTCCCGGGCTTCTCCAGGTGGGACAAAGAACGGTGAAGGAGGAAGATCACCGCATCCTCCACCCCAATGCCATGCTGGTAGGTGAACTGTAGTGGATCCATTACTGGTCCCACCAGGGGACGGAGGTGAGCAAGGAGCAGTCTCTCCAGGGTCTTCATCATGTGGGACGTCAAGGCCACTGGTCTGTAGCTGTTCAGATCTTTGGGGTGGGAAGTCTTTGGTACAGGTACCACACAAGATGTTTTCCACAGCTGTGGTACCCTCCCCAGCTTCAGGCTCAAATTGAAGATGTACTCCACAATCCCACACAGCTGGTCTGCACAGGACTTGAGGAGCTTTGCGCTGATGCCGTCCGGTCCCGACGCCTTCCTCGCCTTGATCTTCCTCAGCTCTGTCCTCACCTGGGTCTTAGTGAGGGTCAGGTTGAGGGGCTGTGTGTTGGGAGTGGGGAGGGTGTTGGTGGAGTGGGGAGTGGGCAGCAGGACTTGATGTCTTTAGAGGCAGCAGTGGTTGTTGTGCAGTCAGGGGGGAGGGCGGTTGGTCAAACCTATTGAAAAACAGATTCAGATTGTTCACCCACTCCCTGCCCCCCGTGGCCTGGGGTGAGGTATTCTGGAGCCCAGAGATGGTTTTGAGGTTTCTCCAGACCCCGCTGATGTCGCTCTGTTGCAGCTTGTCCTCCATCTTCTTCCTGAAGCTGTCCTTGCCTTCTCTGATCTTTCTCCTCAGCTCCCTCTGTACGGACTTCAGCATCTCCCTGTTCCCCGACCTAAAGATCCTCTTCTTCTCTCTCAGAAGTGTTTTTATCTCAGGGTTGATCCAGGGTTTGTTGTTTGAGCAACACCGTATGGTCTTGGTGGGAACGGTGTTGTCCACACAGAAGCTGATGCAGTCCGTGATGGTGTGAGTGAGGCCATCGATGTCCTCACCATGTGGATTGCAGAGCTGCTCCCAGGTGGTGGTTTCAAAACAGCCCTTTAGAGTGTCCATTGCCTCCTCAGACCATAACTTCACTGTGCGCATGGCCGGAGGTTGTCTGTGTACTAGGGGTTTGTACACCGGCCGGAGATGAACCAAGTTGTGATCCGATCTCCCGAGTGGGGGGAGTGGTGATGAGGTGTACGCCTCCTTAGTGTTTGCATAGAATAAGTCCAGTGTTTTATTGTCTCTAGTGTGGCATGTGACATACTGGGTAAACGTGGGTAGAATGGGAGACAGTGAAACATGGTTGAAATCACCTGAGATGAGGAGAAGAGCATCTGGGTGTTCTGTCTGCAGCCTGCCAGTTACTGAATGGATGATGTCACGCGCTGTCCCAGCGTTCGCCGTCGGATTTGCATAAACAACAATGCAGATCACATGTGAGTATTCCCTCGGGAGATATGTAGGCCGCATGCTAACAGCTAGCAACTCAATGTCTTTGCTGCAGTGTTGTTTAAAAGTGATATGTCCCGGTCTGCACCAGTTGTTGTTAACATACATTATCACTCCACCGCCCCTTGCTTTGCCACTGTCTGATGTTCGGTCTGCCCGTATCGCGTGGAAACCCTCCAGTTAAGATAAGATAAGATAAGATAAACTTTATTGTCCCTCAAGGGGAAATTTGTCTTAGGCTTGTCACCCATGCTGCAACCACACAATACACACATACACAATGGATGTAGTACATAATGAATGAAATAAAACCCAATAAATAATACAAGTACATACATACATAAATATATAACAGCAGTCATTAAGAACAGGAGCTATCAGTGTCCCTGACCTATTTATCTGAGTTTAAAAGTTTTACTGACGTCGGGATAAATGAGTTCTTGTATCTATTGAACCTGCACTTGGAGACTCTGTATCTCCTCCCTGAGGGCAGCCGCACATATTCACTGTTTAGTCCATGGCTCATGTCACTGATTATTTTTTGAGCTTGTCTACAGGCTGCCTGGTCGTGTAAGATCTGCATGGGTAAATACTCTTTAACTCCAATAATTTTCCATGCTGTATGAATTAAACGCAACACTCTGTTCTTAAGTTTCACAGAGAGGTTGCCAAACCAAGCTGTAATGCTGTATCTAATACAGCTCTCCAACACAGCCTGGTAAAATATTAACATAATCCTTTAATCAACACCATGTATTCTTAATCTACGCAAGAAATGCAGCCGCTGTTGTAGTCTACTGCAGAGGTAATCAATATGTGTGCTCCAGGTTAATGAATTGTCAATAAATACTCCCAAATATTTATAGGAACTAGCCTGTGTTATAGTGTGGTTGTGGATGACCACAGGCCTGTGGTCACCAACTCCCCGAGGGTCAAACACCATCTCCTTTGTTTTATCAGTATTCAAAATGAGATGACTGTCATCACACCATTTGACAAACCTCTGAATTTCTATAAAATAGCTTGACAGATCATGAGTCTTTTGAAGTAGTGATAAAATAACAGTGTCATCAGAAAATTTAATAATTTGATTGCCTGGATAGACACTTCTGCACTCATCAGTGTACAAGGTGAATAAAAATGGTGAACTAACACAGCCTTGGGGAGCCCCTGTGCTGAGGGTTCTGGATTTAGATAAAGTTCAATGTTAGCATCTGCTGCTAATTCAGTTAGCCAAGTCTCTGTGAACCGAAACAGGCTACACAAAAAAATACAAAACAAAGTTGAAAAAAATATTGCAATCATAAATAAAATTAAGACAAATCACTTTATATCTTGTATTGCTCATTGATATTTCCATACTTGACCTATTGTATAGAGGCCTGGGGCCTAATTATCAAAGTACACTTAATCCATTGCTAATATTACAAATAAGGCTGTCCATGTTACACACAAAGTCGGGTATCTTGAGCATACTAATTTATTGTTTACACATTTAAAGTTATTGAAATTGTGGGATTTGTTTGATTATTATATAGCACAATTAATGTTTAGGAAAAGAAAAAGAAAAAGAAAAAGAAAAACTTTTTGCATAATTAATCAATTAACTTACTAAAATAGTTAAAAAATCCATAAGTTGCACATTTTAATAAAATTATTATAAAGTATAGCTTAAAATTTAGAAAAAAGAAAATCTTTATAAGAGCTAAAGGCTCAATAAAGCTTAATCTGGCATTGATAATCTTGTAGGTAGTTGGTTTGATTGATAATATATTTGGCAAATGGGAAAATAATTCAAGGAGCCCTTATAAGTATAATTATGAGTTTATTGATCTTTGTTTTTGTGGATGTTGTTGTATTCCCATGATTAAAAGAATAAAAATTGAAAGAAAAATAAAAAATAAAAAGAAAGATCTATTTTAGTGGCCTTCTCTTTCAAGGACCCGCCTCCATATCAAGGGGACCCACCTGGCCACCTGCTCTCCTATTGCCAGGACGATGACGAGGTTGTGCCACGACTGAATCTAGATGGGGATCTAGAAGACGCCAAGCAGATAGTTTAGGGTCTGCAGTAGGATCTCAATGCACATTCACATGGTGTTAGATTTTGCTCTGCTGTGCTTCTGCCCTACAGCTTTCCTTTGTAAATAATTAATGAAAGAATAGATGCATGTATATGAATGTATTCATATATGCATACATTCATATATCTTCACATATATTCATATATATATACATAGATGAGGATAGTTTAGTTTTAAATATATTTTACACATATAGGATTGTTAGCTATATTAACTCATGATGTCTGCGCCACACCCGGTGTCTTCTGGGGAAATGACGACCTGAGGGGGGCAGGTCTATGTGAATGCTGGAAGGAGGACATCACGCACATATAGAACTTTAGAAGCACTCCACACAGGGGATAGAATAGGGTTATGAGATGGGTTTAGACTCATCTCAACAGGGGGAGATGCAAAAATGTAAGTTTAGGCTGCTAGGTTATAGATAGATAGAAGATCGTGAGGTGCCCTAACAGGACACCTCAACAGGGGGTATTGTCGGTAAAATGACATGATTGCTCCGTCTTTCTCACACTTCTTTTTCTTCTTGCTTCACACGCTACACTGCAGAGTTTAGTTTACACCCTATAATTCATTTGCTGAAATCAGTTAGAATCAGTTCTGCACACAGCCAAGCTGACACATATGTGGAAGTTTACTGATAGAATTAAGGTAACCCCCCACCCCCCCTGCACGAGGGAGGGGTTAAGCTTTATAAAAACTATAGGGCTCACTTTTTGGGTAGCACACTCTTGGGGAATTGCCTAAAGAGCTGTGTTCCAGCGCTGTTTGTAATTCCATATCTCACTTTCAGTAAATTAAATGAAAGTATACTTCATCTCTCAGTCTGATCATTTGGCAGTCGTATCAAAGAACTAGGGTTTAAGGTATTTTAGACATAACACAGTGGATAGAGGAAAGAAGACAAGGAGACTTGGTGGTGGAATGAGGAGGTACAGGAAAGTAGTCAAAGGAAGAGGTTAGCAAAGAAGAAGTAGGATAGTCATGGAGATGAAGAAAGTAGACAGGAATATTTGGAATCTAGTTGCATGGCAAAGAGAGGTGGCAAAAGAACAGGAATGTAGTTAGCTGTATGAGAGGCTGGCCACTAAGGAAGGAGAAAAGGATCGATTGGCTGAAGAGAGAGATCGAGCTGGAAAAGATGTGCAGCAGATTCGGTTGATTAAGGACAGAAATGGTAATGTACTAACAAATGACGAGAGTGTGTTGAGAAGGTGGAAGCAATACTTTGAAGAGCTGATGAATAAAGAAAATGAGAAAGAGGGGAGAATGGATGAAGGAAAGATGGTGATCAAGGAAGTCCCGAGGATTAGCAAGGCAGAAGTGAGGGCAGCTTTGAGGAGGATTAAGAATGGAAATGCAGTTGGTCCAAATGACATACATGTGGAGGTATGGAGGTGTTTAGGAGAGATGGCTGTGGACATTTTAGCCAGATATTTTAACACAGTCTTGGAGTGAATGGATGCCCGAGGAGTGGAGAAGAAGTGTTTTGGTACCAATTTTCAAGAACAAAGGTGTTGCTCAGAGCTGTAGTAACTACAGAGGCTTGAAGTTGATCAGTCACACTATGAAGATATGGGAAAGAGTTGTTCAAGCCAGGTTAAGAGGAGAGGTGACAATCAGTAAGCATCACTATGGTTTCATACCAAAAAAGAGTACTACAGATGCAATGTTTGCTCTAAGAGTGTTGATGGAGAAGTATAGAGAATGTCAGATGGAGTTGCACCGTGTCTTTGTGCATCTAGAGAAAGCAAATGATAGGGTGCCAAGAGAGGAAGTGTAGTACTGTATGAGAACGTCAGGAGTGGCAGAGAAGTATGTGAGGGTGGTGCAGGACATGTATGAGCACAGCGAGATGATGGTGAGGTGGGCTGTAGGAGTGATGGATTCAAGGTGGGGGTGGGATTACATCAGGGATCGGCTCTGAGCCGCTTCTTGTTTGCTATGGTGATGGACAGGCTGACAGATGAGGTCAAGCAGAAGTCTCCGTGGACCATGATGTGTGCAGATGACATTGTAATCTTTAGTGAGAATAGGGACAAGGTGGAAGAGAACCCGGAGAGGTTGAGGTATGCTCTGGAGAGAAGAGGAATGAAAGTCAGTAGAAGCAAGACAGAATATGTGAGTGAATGAGAGGGAGGCACGTGTAACGGTTCAGATGGAAGGAGTAGAGGTAGTGAAAGTAGATGAGTTTAAATACCTGAGGTCAACCATCCAAAGAAATGGAACATGCACAAGATAGGTGAAGAACAGAGTGCGAGCAGGGTGGAGTGGGTGGAGACGAGTGTTTGCCCCCTTCCTGATTTCGCATTTTTTGGTATGTTTGTCACACTTAAATGTTTCAGATTATCAAACAAATTTACATATTAGACAAAGATAACAGACGTAAACACAAAAAGTAGTTTTTTTAAATTAAGGTGTTTATTATAAAGGGGAAAAACGTTATGATTCTGAGCACGGGTAAGAACCGTGCTCAGCCTCTAAGTGTATTTCAGTCTTTTTTTTTGTTTTTGTATTTTGCATCTCTGTTTATTTTGCATTTCCTATGGTTTGGGGGTTTTCATGCAGTTCTGCATTTTGTCTGGGTTGTATTTGTTTCTAATTATTTTATGAATTGCCTTGTATTCTTAGTTTTGTTACTGAGTTTCGGGATGATTTGGAACAGAAGGGTAGCAGCAAGAGTGAAAAGGAATATTTACTATGATGTATGATTTGGAGATGGTGGTGCTGACAAGACAGGAGGTGGAGCTGGAGGTGGACTTCGCACCCTTGAAAATGTTAAGATTTTCATTAGGAGTGACTGGGAGTCAGTGATATACAGTGAGTATATGAGAGATACAGCTCAGGTTGAGAAGTTTGGAGACAAAGTAAGAGAGGCAAGGGTGAGATGGTTTGGACATGTGCAGAGGAGGGATAGTGGATATATATGGCAAAGGATGTTGAAGATAGAGCGGCCAGGCAGGAGGAAAAGAGGAAGACCACAGAGAAGATTCATGGATGTAATGAAGGAGGACGTGGAGAAGGTTGGTCTTATCAATGTTTGGCAAGTTGCGAAAAAACAGGAACTAATTACAGTTACTAGTTACTTCTTTTAAAAAGTAGCTGAGTTAATTACCTATTACTGCATGATTAAAATAACTAGTTACCTGGAAAAGTAACTTTCCCATTGCTTTTAAATGCATACTTACAGTGGTGTGAAAAAGTGTTTGCCCCCTTCCTGATTTCGTCTTTTTTTGTTTGTTTGTCACACTTAAATGTTTCAGATCATCAAACACATTTACATTTCAGACAAAGACAACACAAGTAAACACAAAATGCAGTTTTTAAATGAAGGTGTTTATTATTAAGGGTAAAAAAAAAAAATAAAAAAAAAATCCAAACCTACATGGCCCTGTGTGAAAAAGTGATTACTCCCTAAACCTAATAACTGGTTGGGACACCCTTTGAAGCAACAACTGCAATCAAGCGTTTGAGATGATAACTGGCAATGAGTGTTTTACAGTGCTGTGGAGGAATTCTGTCCCACTCATCTTTGCAGAAATGATGTAATTAGTCACACTGGAGGGTTTTCGAGCATGAATCGCCTTTTTAGGATCATGCCACAGCATCTCAATTGGATTCAGGTCAGGACTTTGACTAGGCCACTCCAAAGTCTTCATTTTGTTTTTCTTAAGCCATTCAGAGGTGGACTTGCTGGTGTGTTTTGGATCATTGTCCTGCTGCAGAACCGAAGTGCGCTTCAGCTTGAGGTCACAAACACATGGCCAGAAGATTCCTTCAGGATTTTTTGGTAGACAGCAGAATTCATGGTTCCATTTACCAAAGCAAGTCTTCCAGGTCCTGAGGCAGAAAAAAAGCCACAGACCATCACACTACCAACACCATATGTTACTGTTGGTATGATGTTCCTTTTCTGAAATTCAGTGTTACTTTTATGCCACATGTAATGGGACACGCACTTTCCAAAAAGTTCAACTTTTGTCTTGTCAGTCCACAGAGTATTTTCCCATAAGTCTTGGGGATCATCACAATGTTTTTTGGCAACACCGAGACAAGCCTTTATGTTCTTTTTGCTCTGCAGTGGTTTTTGTCTTGGAACTCTGCCATGCAGGCAATTTTTGCCCAGTCTCTTTCTTATGGTGGAGTCATACACACTGACATTAACTGAAGCAAGTGAGGCCTGCAGTTCTTTGGATGTTGTTGTGGGGTCTTTTGTGACCTCTTGGATGAGTTGTTGCTGTGCTCTTGGTGTAATTTTTGTCGGCCGGCCATTCCTGGGAAGGTTCACCACTGCATCGCAGAAGAAGTGGGATGCACGTCAGGACTAACACTGACCAAACTGGAAGAACAGTGAGATGAGACACCGTCTGAGATAAGGGAAACGTAGAAGTAACATTTGGTTCAGGAATCTGCCGTGAGTAGTAGCCTTGCCACAGTTTCTCAAATAGGCAGACAAATGAAAAGCAGGTGTGGGCACATGAGGGAGGAAATAATCAACTTGGCCCTTGCCAAGGTGATTTATGACAAAAAAAAAAAAATAATCCAGACTTTCATGGCCCTGTGTGAAAAAGTGATTGCCCTCTAAACCTAATAACTGGTTGGGCAACCCTTAGCTGCAACAACAGCAATTAAGCATTTACAAAAACTGGTAAAGAATCTTTTACAGCACTGTGGAGGAATTTTGGCACACTCATCTTTGGAGAATTGTTGTAATTCAGCCACATTGGAAGGTTTTCCAGCATGAACCACCATTTTAAGGTCATGCCACAGCATCTCAATCGGATTCAGGTCAGGACCTTAACTTGGCCACTAAGAAGTCTTCATTTTGTTTTTCTTAAGCCATTCAGAGGTGGATTTGCTAGTTTGTTTTGGATCATTGTTGTTAGAAAAATACCCGATTCTTTGATTGAAAGATCCATGAACAAGCCAGAGATTTCTTCAATTTAAAGATGGAACATTTATTTAGAAGTCACATGTAAAGCAAGCAGAGCTGGGTGCAGCATGACGCAGCTCCCTATGGAGCGTCATCACACTGACCACGACTTCTGAGTGTGACATACATTTATCTTCTCAGGTTGGCGTGTCAGAGCAACCCAGTACAATAGGATGGGCTCGTATCGTACGCGGCCATCTGATTGGCTAATCTAACTATGGCGTAAACAGGCCATCCACTGCACATTTCGCTTCATTCTAGAATGTGCTATTAACAGTGTGCGTGTTTGTTGAGAGACTGGGTGTGTATCTAATGTGAAAGACCTGACTATAAAGGGCGAGAGAGAGAGAGAGAGAGAGGAAGAGAGAGAGAGAGAGAGAGAGAGAGAGAGAGAGAGAGAGATTTTGATTTTTAAAAGATCTTTAATAAACACACTTGTCCATCAGTCAATACAATTTCTATATCATGCTATGTTACACAGAAAATTAATCCCCCAAAAAACGCCCCAAAAAAAGCTGTCCATCATGAACTGAACAGAGGACATTCTCCAGGGACCAGAGGGTCCTGAAACCTTCCACATCCCCATTCCCCATAAAAAACTGAAAGTCCAGCCTGATTCTGGCTTTAAGTAGCCTCACAAATAAAATTTTGACATCAACATCATTCTCAACATTTTCAAGTTTTCTTCTCCGGCTTACATAGATAGCCAACTTTGCCTGTCCTAAAACAAAGTTCAGTAGTTGACACTTCTGCTTAAAACGACGATTGTACATAAAACCACAAATGAAAACCTGCTTAGAGAAAACTTCCTTAAAAAAATGAAAAAGTTTTGTGAGAAGTTCAAAGAGGCCACTCAGGCGCTGACATTCAATAAAACAATGAAAAACTGTCTCCCTAGAGGAACAAAAAACACACTGATCACTGACACTGCTGTTAATCACAGAAACAAAAGCATTGACAGCTATAATACCATGCAGGACCCTCCACTGTAAGTCTCCATGCCTCTTAGGGAGAGGGGCTTTGTAAAGAGCCCTCCAGGCAGGCCGATGCCCTTTTCCTAGTTTAAAATAGGCTCTCCAAGGAGTGTCCACACAGGTGTTCAATCGGTCCTTGTTGAGTGCCATCACCACCAGTCTGTAGAGTGCCTTACCACTGGCTCCTCCAAAGTCCACACCAGTGGGAGCACAGAATGCCAGTAAGGAGCAAGGAGCGACGTCAAAGTCCATATAGAGCGTGAGAGAGGGAAAGGGGTCAGTGCTTTCTGGCTGCAGCGTGCCATTGCTAAAGTCCAAGAGTAGGGAGTGCTCAAGTCCATGAAGCTCCTGTTTCCAGTGTGCAAGAAGACCATCGATGAAACGAATCGACCTGACACCAAGATGAGCTGCTAAAGCTGAGGCGTTGTTGAGGCCAGGACCAGCCAGTTCCACCACTTGCTTCAGAGTGAGAATGTTCCTGGAACACAGCCTATCAAGGAAGGTCCTTCCAACTCCCGGCAGGACACCAAGGCGACCACCAAAAACCAGCGGCTCCCTCAACAACCAGTAGAGGGAATCGCATGGCCCTCTTTGTTTTTTAAAAAGAGTCCACACTGAAAAGAGACTGCGGTAAAAACTGGGTAAAGACAGTGCATTAGAGTTCTTAAAATCCATTAAAAACACAGGGAGGTCTAGCCCAAGCCCAAGGACTCTCTGTAAAATAACACAGGCCAAAGGCCTCCATACCAGGTCCTGGGGGCCCGTCAGCAGTCTCTGTATGAAAGTCAGTCTAAAAGCAGCACCTCTACTAGCTAAATGAATCACTCCTTGCCCCCCCTCCTCTTTGGGAAGAAATAACAGGGCTTGAGGAACCCAGTGAAGTCCACCCCCCCAAAAAAAGTCCACCAAAACAGACTGAATTTTGGACAACAAACCAGCAGGGGGGTCCATGCACATGAGGCGGTGCCACAGGGATGAGGAAACAAGATTATTTAAAATGAGCACTCTTCCTCTAAAAGATATTCTTGGCATTAGCCACTTCCACTTGTTTAGTCTCCCGTTAATTTTCTCTATGACCCCATCCCAATTTTTTTGCTCAAACTGCTGATTTCCAATAAAGACACCAAGATACTTAAAACCTCCTTTTTTCCAAATCAACCCACCCGGCAGCGTAAGCTGATTTTCTAGTTTCTCCCCCACCATCAGAGCCTCGCTTTTTCCCCAGTTTATCTTTGCAGAGGAAAGTTGGCCAAAAAGATTGACACTCCTAACCAGAACGTCAATGTCACTCTGCTTGTTTAGCAGAATGACTACATCATCTGCATAGGCCGACAGCTTGAACGTGGTGTCACAGCCAGGAAAAGTAACTCCTGATAGATCCCTTCTCAGGCAGTGAAGCAAAGGCTCTATGGCGAGGGAGTACAGCATCCCTGAGAGAGGGCAGCCCTGCCGAACCCCCCTCTGGACTTTTAAAGGGGCAGACAGGCCCCCATTTATCTTCAGCACACTCTCAATGTCACTGTACAAGACCCGTATCCTGGCTATGAAGCCTGGGCTGAACCCAAAAGCTGTTAAAACTGTCCATAAATATTGGTGTTCAACCCGATCAAACGCCTTTTCCTGGTCAATTGAAATCAAACCAGTTTCTACCGCCAATGAACCAGAGACCTCCAAAATATCCCGAATTAAAGTGACGTTGTCACTAATCAGCCTGCCAGGCACACAGTAAGTCTGGTCTACATGAATGAGCTCGCTCATCACCTTTCTCAGTCTTCGGGCCAGAGCTTTTGAGAGAATCTTGTAGTCTGTGCAGAGCAGAGAGACTGGCCTCCAGTTCTTTAGGCTCTGGAGGTCCCCCTTTTTCGGCAACAGTGTGATGATGGCCCTCCTGCAGGTCGTGGGTAGGGTCCCCCTTTCCAAGCTATCTTGGAGAACCTCCAGCAGGTCTGGACCAAGCAGGGGCCAGAATTCCTTAAAAAAGTCCACAGAGAGACCATCTATGCCTGGTGATTTTCCATTCTGGAGGCTCATTAGCGCCGTATGCAGCTCAGACAGAGACAGTGGAGCATCCAAGCCGGCAACAAGGTCCTCTGAGAGCACTGGAAGACCATCAAGGAAAACCTGGCCCAGTGACGTGTCCTCCCTCCACTCTGCTCTAAACAATTCACTGTAAAAGCTAGCAGCGTGTTTCCTGATCTCTGCTGCTGTGGAGATTGTTCTCCCGTCATCGCCCAACAAGGAGTGAATGAGCTTTCTCTGTCCATTTTTCCCCTCCAGTCCAAAAAAGTACTGGGAGGGCGAGTCCATCAGAGCTACATCCATGTAGCGTGAGCGGACCAGAGCACCCTGTGCGGTGACCCCTAGCAAGCTAGCCAAGGCTGACCTTTTTGACTTGAGAGCCTCTAAGTGCTCCTGTTTTCCTGTAGAACTGAGCAACTCCTCTAGTTCTACCACCTCAGTCTCCAGAACTTTCAAGGATTGGGTCAAGCTACGAGTGACATTTTGAGTGTACTGTTGGCAGAGTTGTTTTATCTGGGCCTTACCAAAATCCCACCACAATTGGAGAGAACTAAAAGAGGGTTTTTGTTCCCTGTGTGACTTCCATACATCATGAAAAACTCCCTTAAAAAACACATCATTTAAAAGTGTATTATTAAAATGCCAAAAAGCACTCTTACACTTTACATTTTCAATGAAAACAGAACAAATCAGCAGGCAGTGATCAGTGAAACCAACAGGACAGATACAACTATTTTTAAAAACACTCATTTGGTGTTTAAAACCATAGAAACGGTCTAACCTAGCCATAGATAAGAGGTTATCTTTAGCATGGCTCCAGGTGTACTGCCTCTGGTCCCCATGATGTGATCTCCACACATCGGCCATTTCATGCGCCTTCACTAGTTCCCTCAGCCTATTGGCAGAAGCAGGGTGAGGTTCCTGATGGTTCCTGTCCAGTCTGTGGTTTAATGTACAGTTAAAATCACCCCCCAGAAATAAAAAACTATTTGGATTACAGGATCTAACCGTATCTGATAGCATATTAAAGACCCTGATCCTTTCTGCTCTCTGGGTTGGCACATACACGTTTATAAGAACCAAGTTTACGTTTTCAAGCTGTACCTTTAGCAAGAGTACATGTCCTTTCACCACCTCTTCTACCTCATAAGAGACAGGCACACAACCCCGAGAGAAAAGTACAGCCACCCCTCCACTATTATTGGATTTGTGGCTAAAAAAAATGCAGCCATCCCACTCTTTTCTCCACTGGCACTCAATGTCTACAGTGCTGTGAGTCTCCTGGACCATCAGCACGTCAAGTGCCTTTAAATTAAAAAGCTTGTATAAAGAGGCCCTTTTTACATCATCCCTGGCCCCGTTTATATTAAGAGTGCCAATTCTAAGGTGGGGCATTAAAAAGGATAAAAATAAGGTACAGTAAAAAAACACACACATAGCATAAAAGGGAAGAAACAAACTAAGAGTCAACATGACTGTTAGTAATTTGTGATTTCAGTTTGACAACCAGTTTCTTTAAACGAAAAATTTCCTGATCAGTAAAAGTCTCATTCCCATCATTCGGTTTCATCAGCTTGCGAGCTGATGCCACAAATAACTCCAGATCTGGAAAGTAATTTTCCACTTTCACAGCTCTGCTCCCCTTAGTCACCTGGAGAAATTGTCTAATTTTAGTAAAACAATAGGAGCTTTGCTCCTCCTGCGTCTGCGTCTGCATCAGTTCAGACTCATCTCCACTTTCGTCAGAAGCGCTCTCATTCAGTAAATCTAAATTCCCAACCCTACTAGATTTAGCAGAGCTCTGCAAGTTTTCCGCACTTTTCCTTTTTTGTGCAGCTTTAAAAGGATCCTCTTCAACAAAACTACATTCCTGCATTTCTTCATGAAACGCAACGTTTGTCATGCAGTGTTTGCTCTGTGTGTCCGCTACCGCCTCAAACCGCTCCTCCCCCGCCTGCAAAGTCTGTTCATTCACGTTCCTTCGTTTAACTGCACTTTTACTTACACCCTCCACCTGTTTACCCCGGGCGACAGGCTCGTCACAATGATCAGAGCTGCCGCCAGACAGAAATTCCCCACCATCACTGTTTGGGGGGACAACTACCGCGCCCGCCGCGGCCACCCCAGCAGAGGCGGCCGCGGCCGCCCCAGCACAAGCGGACGCGGAAGCGGACGCGGACGCCCCCGCAGAAGTAGAAGCGGCCGCGGCCGCGGACGCGACCGCCCCAGCAGAAGCGGGCGCCGCAGCGGCATCCGCCGCACCACATGTAGCGCTACCCTCCGGACCACCAGAAACAGCGGCGTCACCTTTCTTACCGCCAGTGTTCTTTGTGTTCGCCTTTTCAGGACATGACCTAATAAGATGGCCTTCTGCGCCACACGCAAAACACTTCATGGTTTCAGATGTTGCAAACACCAAGTAGCTAAAGCCATCAATCCTGAAATTAAAAGACGCGTTCAGTTCAGCAGAGCTGTCTTTCAACACCATGAAACACTGCCTCCTATGACATACAACATGCTTCAGCAGGGGTGATTTACTACCCAGAGAGACCATTCTGATAGGGGACACAACCTGGCCAAAACGGGACAACTCTCTAATCAGCTGATCATTTTTAACGAAAGGAGGAGCGTTTGAGATGGTGATCCTCCTAGACGGATTCGCCAGCGGTAAAACGGGAGTAAAAGTGTCACCTATGACCACTCCCTGTGCCACCACCTGATCAGCTTTCTCAGTCGAATCCAGAAAGATCACAATTGCGCTGTTCATCCTCGATGCTGATTTTATGCTGCCATGCCCAACCACCTGTCCTACAGCGAGGCTGGCCTCCTCCACAGAACAGGGAACTGTCGGGAGGATTCTCACACCATGACGCCGGGTTAAGCGCTCAAACTCCACACCACCATCAATCACCGGCATGATGCCGGCCGGGAAAA
The DNA here is from genome assembly GCA_020510985.1 of Pholidichthys leucotaenia. Classification (NCBI taxonomy): domain Eukaryota; kingdom Metazoa; phylum Chordata; class Actinopteri; order Cichliformes; family Pholidichthyidae; genus Pholidichthys; species Pholidichthys leucotaenia. The sequence goes on along the minus strand of CM035844.1, from coordinate 297,697,357 downwards.
ACCGGCAGCAGAAGCTACCGTTCCCCAACACACTCACTCCAACACTCACACCCCAGCACACACACACTCAACCCACTATATTAAACACACACACCTCAAACACACAAGATAGAGAAAAAGTTAGAAAATACAAAGTTTAAAGTACTCACTCGACACCACTCCACACCCCTGCTCCCACAAACGCCCACGCATGCGCACGAGAGAGAGAGAGAGAGAGAGAGCTCTATAGCTCTGCCTAATTCCAGTTTACCAGAGTTTAGCACCACATATTTGTTCATAAGCATGCAAGCATAATATGTATAGAATCTGTGTAGAGCATAATGGGAGATTACCTACAGAATTATTATTTTGGCACTAACTTTCCATTAACCCTTTCACTCCCCCCTTTGACATGATTTTATTGCTAGCGATTAACAGATGGTGAATAAGGCAGGTCCCTGCATTGTTTGTCAACCCAAGAGGCTTGCACCATTGGTTCTGCTACCCTTGCCTCCCCCCTTGTGGACACCTTAGCGCGGTCCAGCGATGATTAAGAGGGCCTTGTCCAGCTGAACTGTCAATCCACGATGCCCACGAAACCTTTGTCCACCAGTTGACCCTTGCCAGGGCTCGCATCATTCGGCTGCAGTCATCCCACGGTTGCGACAAGGGTTTGACCTTCCTCTGTGTCTGCTTCCTGTATCCGCAGCTGTGGAGCACAGCCCCATCTTGTTGACACAGAAGCAAAACAACTGTGTGTCCCTGCTCTCAGATGCACACCTCGTCTCATGAGGTCTGTAGGACAGTGTGGTGGGTGCAGCAGAGGGTATGTAACATCCAGTCCAGCCGGTGAACAGTTCAGTGATGCTGTCCCAGGGATGCTACCCCCCTGTTGCTGGAAAGAGATGGAGATGCTGGTGTTGGTAAGGCTCGAGCTCCTGGCTCCAACCCGGATGCTGGAGGTGTGGTGGATGCGCTTGGATACCAGTCCATTCTTCTTCTAGGGACTGAAGTCGTACAGTCACTCGCCCTACAACTTTTTCTACATCGCAGGCACACGTCATGATGGTCTGGTTCCCTCCGGCATGCATCTTCCCTGTACCCTACACCTTTACTCGAGTGCCGATACAAAGGGCTCGGCCGGGGCAGGACCAGTAATGGCCTGAGGGGTTGCCATCACAATGTATGGAGCCTGTACCATTTTATCCTTATTCACTACATCTGGAGTTATCTATGTGCTGTTGTAAGTTATCTCCCAGTAGCCTTGAGTGTGTGATTGTTGACTATATGAAATCTGCAAGCAGTGGTTGTGTTGAGATGAGTGTGTTGGGTGATGGGACCTATATGTTCAATAGTGAGTGTGTTATGATGAATGAGCTGGATGATGAGACCTACGTATGTGTTGTGCTGTGAGTAGGTAGCAGACAACTTGTTCAAAGTCAGGAGACATCCTTATCCATACCTGCTGTATTCAGGCTTATAGAGCTTCTAAACTTCACAATTATCCAAACTACCTAACCGTAATTAGCATGATGGAGTTAAACACGCAAGAGTACTATGTGTGGTTAACTATGTATGATTTATGTATTATCAGTAGCACACTGTGTTTATAAATAATCTGTGATGGCAGAATGGTCTTCCACATCATCATCCTCCGTCTTGGGGTCCTCAGCTCTTCCTTTCAACCCAGCAATAGGTCTAAGACTTGCTGATGACTCCCACTGTGAAAAATTGCATTTGTTAACGCCCTTCTGGGCATCTGAATATATAGCCTATAGTGTCGTACTCTGTTCCTTTTATTAGATCTACATCTAGTTATCCTTTTACCATAACCAATTTGGAATTTGCCTCAAATTTTCCTCATCCCCACGTTTGTTAATGTTAAGATTGCTCATATAGGAGATTTCTGGGCGTCATTGTGTACCGCCTTTTGTGCTGTGGTTACCCAGTTAAGAGACAATGCTTATGGTTTTAATGTGGGAGAATATTCTATGTTAAGGTCAGGTATTGGTTTTCCATAGGTGGCTCTATCCCACAGTAGAGGTGACAAAATGTCCAACATTTTCCAATCCATGTGTTTGGGTTTAACCAGCGGGATGTGTGGAACCCCCATAGGTTGAAATGTTTCTTATCCTCTTCAGTTAGGACAATGGATGCTTCCACACATTTCTTTGTTTATCAGTCCAATTTTATGACAAATCTGGAGGATGGATTTGCAAATAATGGTTGTTAATAATTTGAATCAGATCTGTTTAATCACCTATAGTACATGGGGTACAATGCTACTTCTACAGATGTTGACAGATGTTCCATTGGTAGCTTGCTTTTGCAGAATTTGATTGTTACTTTTCTGACCTTGAAAAGTCCTGCATGTCATTACCCGGAGTTCCTACTTTACATGCAATAATTTAACTTTTGCCAATTTTCTGTGTACAGTGGGGTAAAAAAGTATTTAGTCCGCCACCAATTGTGCAAGTTCTCCCACTTAAAAGATGAGAGAGGTCTCCAATTTTCATCATAGGTATACCTCAACTATGAGAGAAAAAATAAGAAAAAAAAATCCAGAAAATCACATTGAAGGATTTTTAATGAATTAATTGGTAAATTCCTCGGTAAAATAAGTATTTGGTCAATAACAAAAGTTCATCTCAATACTTTGTTATATACCCTTTGTTGGCAATGACAGAGGTCAAACATTTTCTGTAAGTTTTCACAAGGTTTTCACACACTGTTGCTGGTATTTTGGCCCATTCCTCCATGCAGATCTCCTCTAGAGCAGTGATGTTTTGGGGCTGTCGCTGGGCAACACAGACTTTCAACTCCCTCCAAAGATTTTCTATGGGGTTGAGATCTGGAGACTGGCTAGGCCACTCCAGGACCTTGAAATGCTTCTTACAAAGCCACTCCTTCGTTGCCCGGGCGGTGTGTTTGGGATCATTGCCATGCTGAAAGACCCAGCCACGTTTCATCTTCAATGCCCTTGCTGGTGGAAGGAGGTTTTCACTCAAAATCTCACGATACATGGCCCCATTCATTCTTTCCTTTACACAGATCAGTCGTCCTGGTCCCTTTGCAGAAAAACAGCCCCAAAGTATGATGTTTCCACCCCCATGCTTCACAGTAGGTATGGTGTTCTTTCTCCTCCAAACACGACTAGTTGAGTTTTTACCAAAAAGTTCTATTTTGGTTTCATCTGACCATATGACATTCTCCCAATCCTCTTCTGGATCATCCAAATGCCCTCTAGCAAACTTCAGACGGGCCTGGACATGTACTGGCTTAAGCAGGGGGACACGTCTGGCACTGCAGGATTTGAGTCCCTGGCGGCGTAGTGTGTTACTGATGTAGCCTTTGTTACTTTGGTCCCAGCTCTCTGCAGGTCATTCACTAGGTCCCCCATGTGGTTCTGGGATTTTTGCTCACCGTTCTCGTGATCATTTTGACCCCACGGGGTGAGATCTTGCATGGAGCCCCAGATCGAGGGAGATTATCAGTGGTCTTGTATGTCTTCCATTTTCTAATAATTGCTCCCACAGTTGATTTCTTCACACCAAGCTGCTTACCTATTGCAGATTCAGTCTTCCCAGCCTGGTGCAGGTCTACAATTTTGTTTCTGGTGTCCTTTGACAGCTCTTTGGTCTTGGCCATAGTGGAGTTTGGAGTCTGACTGTTTGAGGTTGTGGACAGGTGTCTTTTATACTGATAACGAGTTCAAACAGGTGCCATTAATACAGGTAACGAGTGGAGGACAGAGGAGCCTTTTAAAGAAGAAATTACAGGTCTGTGAGAGCCAGAAATCTTGCTTGTTTGTAGGTGACCAAATACTTATTTTACTGAGGAATTTACCAATTAATTCATTAAAAATCCTTCAATGTGATTTTCTGGATTTTTTTTTTCTCATTTTGTCTCTCATAGTTGAGGTATACCTATGATGAAAATTGGAGACCTCTCTCAACTTTTAAGTGGGAGAACTTGCACAATTGGTGGCTGACTAAATACTTTTTTGCCCCACTGTGTGTGTAGAAGTGAGTCCACTTACTGTATCTGTTCTAATCTTTAAGTATGCAGTCCAGTTGTTCCGTGGTGGATGTGGGCGCCTCCCTCCCGCCAGCAGCGGCCATTGTGGGGCGCGCTCCCTCCTCCTCCTTGTTGTCCTCCCCCTACTCCTTGTTGTCCTCCTTTTATAAGAGAAACAGATTCATGGGGAACCTCAGGCTCCCCTTGTGTCAGCCATTCCAGAAATAAGTTTGTGTTTTTCCTTCAAATTTTATTTTCCTCTTCTTATTTAGATTACCAACCTTGAGTCAAGAAAAGAACTGCTTCAAAGCCTTTATTTAATTTTGCTAATTAATACAAGATGGGATAATAAGATTAACTCTCCACCCTGCCTAGAAATATTATTTGTACTACTGCAATTGAATGTTGTATGGATTTTTGTTTATGAACTGCATACACCTTCATGTTGCTATTCATTTTTGCCACTCAAGTGTTTTTTATCTTCCAAGAGTTCTGTTCGGTGACATCCTATGCATACCCTCTATTGGAGAGGAACATAACTGGGGTGTTAGATTGACTTTAAATAACAGAGTATATAGTAAAGCTATGTAATATTTGCTGTGAGTGTTTGCTCATTAATGTTAATATTCACAATTAAAAGAAATGCACTGAAAGAATGGACACCTAATGCCTCATTGCTGCTTTACGTACTTGGAAACATTTAAGATGGCTGCCTGCATTTGTGCCTTCTTCCTGACACTCTTCAGGATTAAGAATTAAATTAAAAATTCAATGTATTTATTGTTGGTTTTCTGTTTGTTTGTTTGTTTGTTTGTTTTTTATTTGCTTTTTTTTAAGCTACAGCTGCAAATCTTACATGGATCTATATTATTCTTTGGTTACATATACTTTGCCTTCATTTCTTTTCCCATTTCCTTCTGTGTACAAGACTTCACCTGTCCCTGGACTAGCTGATGAAGCTGCACATCTCACATCTATAATCTCTTTCAGTATTAAAGACTTCCTTTCATTCATCTGGTCTCGGTTCTCCTCAGCCTTCATCAACATTCTGTTACCACCTGCTTGTCTTATTCATGATTCACTGTCCCGTCGTTCATACTACTGACCTGTTGATTTGTTTTGGTATTAAATAATGCCTCTGGGTTTGAACATCTGCCTTTCGAGGAATGAATAAAAATAGCATGTCTGCTGATTGCTGATGTGATGATTTCTAGTCACATTGATGTGACTAGATTTCAACAAATTTGTAAAGCATAAGCAATACTTTTCTCTAGCTTTTTTCAACTCTTGGCTGCACTGCCCTCACATGTTTGGTTAATTGGTTGTTCCAAATTGTCCCCAGACCTCTTTCTCCTACAGGCCCTTAGAATAGAGGGCTAGTACTAGTGGTGGTCTTTGAGACTAGAAAATGTGCCAATAAGTTTAGTTCATATCCATAAAGCTTTGGGAAATGTGCAAAAAATACAGATAGAAGGGTCTGGGAATCTCCAAGTATGTACTGACCCTTGAGTATAAAGGAGCCCTAAACCCGCATCCTTTCTCTTGGCCAGCAGGTTGCTAGTTTTCTCGTAGCAATAGGTCACACTGCCTGATATTCTGTGGAAAAATGACCTTTCAAGCCTCAAGAATTTTCCAGATTTTGGTCTTAATTGCAAGCCTTCTTTTTATTAGATGTTTCTTAGGTGGAACACGGGTGGGCAATATAAGCTGCGGCTTCAGCCATCACCCTTTTCGGATAACTTACTGTATCAGAATCAGAATCAGAATCAGCTTTATTGGCCAAGTATGCACAACACATACAAGGAATTTGACTTTGGCTAAAAACTTGCTCTCGTTGTTCAGGTGAAGGATTTAAATAAGGATTCAATGACAACCAGAGTATGTACAGTAAATTACAGTCTGTCCACGTTTCTATAAAAGGATGCAAATATATACAGGAATATATGCAGTTATTTACTCGGACTAACCACACTTTGCAGAAATATATGAAAAAATATACAATCACACAGTATTTCAATGTGGACTCAGATTCAGTGATATAATGTGAATGAAGTAAAAAGCAGTGTGAGAGTTATGTGCAATGTAATAATGGATGAAAAGTCATGAGTACAGCAACAGGTAGGACTAGGTGAATGTTAGGAGTTCATCAGAGTGATGGCTTGAGGAAAGAAACTGTTCCTGTGACGGGTGGTTTTGACCTTCAGTGATCTGTAACGACGACCAGAAGATAGAAGTTCAAACAGTTTGTGGCCGGGGTGTGATGGGTCAGCACAGATGTTTCCCGCCCGTTTCCTGGTTATGGACCGATATAAGTTCTCAATGGAGGGTAGGTCGCTACCAATGATCCTCTCCGCAGACTTAATGATCCGCTGCAGTCTGGTCTTGTCCTGTTTAGTGGCAGATCCAAACCAGACAGTGATGGAAAAGCAGAGGACAGATTGGATGATGGCGGTGTAGAAGACAACCAGCAGCTCCTGAGGCAAATCAAACTTCTTGAGCTGACGCAGAAAAAACAACCTCTGCTGGGCCTTTTTCCGGACAGTGTCAATATGGGAGGACCACTTCAGGTTCCGGGAGATTGTGGTACCCAGAAACTTGAAGGAGTCCACAGTGGACACTGTGCTGTTGAGGATGGTGAGTGGGGGGAATGAAGGGGGGTGTCGCCTGAAATCCACAGTCATCTCCACCGTTTTGGCTGGGTTAAGTTCAAGATGGTTCTGGCTGCACCAGAGGATCAGCTGCTCCACCTCCCGCCTGTATGCAGACTCATCATCATCCCGGATCAAACCGATGACTGTGGTGTCGTCCGCAAACTTCAGGAGCTTCACCGAAGGGTCCTCTGAGGTGCAGTTGTTGGAGTAGAGGGAGAAGAGCAGTGGGGAAAGGACACATCCTTGGGGGGCGCCAGTACTAATTTTTCGGGAGCTGGATGTAAATCTCCCTAGCTTCACCTGTTGCCACCTGTCAGTCAGAAAGCTGGAGATCCACTGGCAGGTGGAGGGGGGCACCTTGAGCTGGAGGAGTTTCTGATGAAGAATGCCTGGGATGATGGTGTTGAACGCTGAGCTGAAGTCGACAAACAGGATCCTGGCGTACGTCCCTGGGGAGTCGAGGTGTTGCAGGATGTAATGTAGTCCCATATTCACTGCATCATCCACTGACCTGTTTGACCGGTAGGCAAACTGCAGTGGGTCCATCAGGGGGCCTGTGATGACCTTCAGGTGGTTCAGCACCAATCTCTCCAAGGATTTCATGACCACAGAGGTCAGGGCAACAGGTCTGTAGTCGTTTAATCCTGTAATAGAGGGTTTCTTGGGAACTGGAATGATGATGGAGCGTTTGAAGCAGGAAGGCACTTCACGCAGCTCCAGTGATCTGTTAAAGATCCGGGTGAAGATGGGGGCCAACTCGTTGGAGCAGACTCTCAGGCAGGACGGAGACACACCATCAGGTCCTGCAGCCTTCTTGATCTTTTGTCTCTGAAAGACCCGGCGCACCTCCTCTTCACAGATCATTAGTGCTGGTGGGAGGTCAGAGTGGAGGAGGGATGGAGTTCCTGGGGCTGCAGATAATCCTTTTGTGTGGGTGGGAGGTGAGAACTGTAGGTTCTTTTCAAACCTGCAGTAAAAGCTGTTTAGGTCATTAGCCAGCTGGAGGTTTTCCGCAGGGTGGGGGGATGGTCTCCTGTAGTTGGTGATATTCCGTAGGCCTCTCCAGACAGAAGCAGAGTTGTTAGCTGAGAAGTTTTTTTGTAACTTCACACTGTAGCTCCTCTTAGCAAGCCTGGTCTCCTTCGTCAGCATGTTTCTGGCCCGCTTGTACAGAGTCCAGTCACCAGTCCTGTAGGCCTCCTCCTTGGTCTGACGTAGCTGCTTCAGTTTAGGAATGAACCAGGGTTTATTGTTGTTGTATATGCAGAAGATCTTGGTCTGCACACACATGTCCTCGCAGAAACAGGTGTATGACGTCACAGTGTCAGTGAGTTCATTTAGGTTAATGGCTGCAGCTTCAAAAACACTCCAATCTGTGCAGTCAAAGCAGGCTTGTAACTTCAGCTTTGATTCCTCAGTCCATTTCTTCACAGTCCTTACAACAGGCTTGGAAGTTTTTAGTTTCTGTCTGTATGTTGGAATAAGATGGAGCAGGCAGTGGTCAGAAAAACCCAGAGCTGCACGGGGGACGGCATGATAGGCATTTCTTAAAACTGTGTAACAGTGGTCAAGTGTATTTGTGTCCCTGGTGGGACATTTAATATGCTGTCTGTATTTAGGAAGCTCATTTGTGAGATTAGCTCTATTGAAATCACCCAGAATGATAAGCAGAGAGTCTGGATGTTTTTCCTCCACCTCTGCTATCTGGTCAGCGAGGAGCTGCAGTGCCTCCGTTGAACAAGCAGCAGGCGAGATATAAATTCCGACCAGAATAAATGAGGAGAACTCTCGCGGTGAATAAAAGGGTTTACAGTTTATGAACTGTATTTATGTTGAATTGTACAATCAGGGGAGTTTAGTGTTTAATCTGACCTTGTTGGATTTTTCCTTGATATATTGTTCTGTTCCTTTCTTTTCATCTTTTAATCTAATCTGTCCAAAAAATAAAGATTCATTTATATTTATATGCTATTTCTGTAGCTACTCAATAGTTTGCATACATGGTAGCATTTAAGATGAGAAAGCACACCGACCTCTCAGCTATAAGGTTGAGAATATTGTGATCAATTATCTTAGTTTTACTGTTAGATTCACTCCCTGTTTGTTAAAGAGGATGCCAACTCACAAAATGCCTAATTTAAGACTTCACTTTTCTATCCGTTCCTGTCCCACTCTCGCCCTTTGAAACAGAACGGCTTAATATCAAAGCCGTTCTTTTTCAACATCCTGTAGGGGAGGATATCCATTGTGTTGCTAATTGGGGGACCCCTTTGGGGGCCATTGTGGGTGTTTGAGCCCAGTGGCCAAATTGCTGACATAGGAAGTAAGTATCTGACTCTATTATTAAAACTCTGACCTCCTGTGGCCCTGCAGTTTATACTGATAGGGAAAATTAGGTGGGGCATGGGTATGGCTTTTTTGAAGATTGGTCATGTATTGTGTCTGCTCAGTATGTGGTCATGGCACTTCTTTGCTATGGAAAGCAACAATACTGTACTTACATGTGCTCAATTGTTCCACTTTTACTCATTGTTTTGCCTTCTTTGACTGTTGCTGTGGAAGGAGGAGGGGGTCACTAGGCGGTGGCGGAGGAGGAAGGTGGACGCCTCCAGGGGGCCTGAAGAGGGTCTCACAAGGTCACTGGAAGAGGGATGGTCCACAGCCAGCACATCGTCTCAAATTAATAGGGAAACAGACAAGTTGTTAAACAGCGTGTTTTTGTCATTTTCTGTTCTATCATGTTTATTGATTATTTTGCATTTGTTCTCCCCATTGCAGCATAAGTCTCTTATTCTTACGTTGTTTCTTTCCTTCCTTCAGTCGTTTCTCCATATTTTGTCGTGTGACCTGCACAAAACTTTAACATTTCATCAGTTTTCCATTTTCTCAAACAGCAAATTTCTCTTTCCATTTTCTGCCCACTTTAACTTCCACAAGGCTCATCTCCACAGCAAAAACTCCTATTTATTTATTTTTTATATTCATTTATTTATTTACTCCAATTTACAATTTTCCGTATTTCATTTAAATTATCTCACTTTTATGTAGTGTTCACCTAGGATTTCCTACAGTTTTATTGAGGAATGACTCTCCTTATTCGCCAGTTTTATTGTATAAGTACAAATAGTTATTATTCTTATACTTCCCTCTGCTTAATTTAAAATTGAGCCTTTTCTCTACAAATTGATTGGGCATGCTTTTTTGCCTCACTACAAACATACCCACATAGGTGGGCAAGGGAGGACTTTATGTTTGTTTGCTGTGCATGGACTTAACCACTTGCGCTCCGTTGTTCCACGGGCGGGCAAGTCTCTGCGTCCTAAGATGCACGAGGGCGCACTCGTGCGCACTCTGACGCATAGACCAGATTGTGGTGATGTAGGTGATGATGGTGATGTAGTGGCGTCCAAGAGCCACTAAAAAAAAAACTGCAGAGACAGCCGCGAACAGATTAGTTCATCTGATTGACCTCTCATTCGACTAATAAGAGCCTTGAATTGGGTTTCTGAAACCTTGAAGATCCAATGAATGAAAACCTAGGAAGGAGGACCCGCCTACTGTGAATGCAGGAGCCAATTGAAGCACAGAAATTCAGGCTGGGTGAAGAGAGATTTACTGCTGCAGCAGATGAAAACAAAGGACGCTGGACGAATCTGCTCCAGACCCCGCAGCATGGAGAACACCCACAAGTGGGACCTGCACTCATTCCAGCAGAATAGATGTTTAGGATTCTCTTCCGTCATCATAGACCGACGGAGGCCGACGACAAAGGTCGTAAATCATTCACCAAAACCGCAATAATGGAATTATGTTTTGATCGGGATCCACGAGACGAGCAGCGTCGCTTTTATCTTACAATGGGGAAGAGAAGTTCGCCACGACTCTGCTGCTGTGAAGAGGTAAGGTGTTATAAGCTAAATCATTATTTATCCCTGAAAACTGTAATCCAAAAATGACTTTTGACCGATCGGTAAATTACAACTGTACTGCGCACGAAGTACGAAGTGCGTGCGCCACGATAAACGGTTCATTTGCCGTGTTCGGACCGTGAACGCCCCCCCCCCCCGCTGCAGAAGAGGAGCGGGGGGGGGCGTTCACGGTCCGAACGCCCCCGGTCCGCGGGGGGAAGCATATGAGTCTATTCCTTCATGTGATGGCCGTCTTCTGTAGCGAGGGGGGGGGGCCCTGTGAAAACATGCAAGGAGTGTAATCCGTCATGTAGCGAGGGCCGAACTCCGTCTTTTTTAGCGGGGGGGGACAACCCCCCCCACACACACACACACACACAGACACAGCCCTGAGTGTGACCTTTCATTAGAGCCCAAAATGAAGCTTCTACATTGAATTATTCAAAAGTTACAGATGTTTTTCCAAACTGTGCCATTTGGCACAATTTGGCACAGTTCCAAAACACCTGGGAACAGCCTGAGAACAAAGCTGTGTAAAATATTCATTTTTTGTAGTATTGTTACCAAATTTGGATCTCAGCTTGATAACACTTGGTTCTACATTTCTGTTGCATTTTCCAGCCGGATCAGACAGCTGTGTGTTATTTGCAAGCATTTGTATCCAAAAAAACACTGTGTCCAAATTTATTTTCTTCAAGTTCAGTATGTTTAGATGACTGTAACGCAGTGGCCGGAGCACGTAGAGAGATTATGTTTTTTTTGCCAAAAAATTCAAAGTGTTTTCTTTTAAATGAGACCAACCCCATGAAGATGCTGCAAAGGGTTGAATAACAGCTTTCGATTTACTTTGGGCACGTTATTTTTTGGCATTTTTAGGAAAATTGCCCGGAGTGCAAGGGGTTAATGCTTTCCTTTCAGCCAGAGAGATAAAGCTCCAAATTTATTATTAAGATTTAAGGCTCTGATTGGCAGTAATTTTGTGAAATAGTGCACTGCCTATATTTGGCCACACGATGGAGGCACTGTGGCACAGCTTGAAGGTGGTTCAAGATGACGTTCTCATGCATATGAGCAGTGAATGCAACATGGCCACCTCTGCCATGTGCGGCTGAATGCGCAAGATGGCCTCAGAGCCGATTGTGTACAAACCAACCACTCTTTTTTTTTTTTTTAAGAAAATGGAACATTGCCTCATTAACTTCAGCTTTAAACATGTCAGAATAACCTTAGAACTTTATTTTAGCCCTTCATTTCAATACTGTTACCTCAAATAATCTCCTCTTAGTAATCTGTTTTACCAATCTAATTGCCTCCCTCCTTTGTGGAAAAAACACCACACTAGCCTTTGTTCTGGCCACATGGTCCGGAGTGCGCCAATCATACTATGTGAAAAGGTTTAATAGATATTTCCAACTCCCGGTATTTCTCAAATCGCACTTTTATCCCCTAAAGACACTGAATTAAATCATGCTATGGGAAAGGTTTAATAGATATTTCCAACCCCTGGTATTTCTAAAATCACACTTTTATTCCTTAAAGACACAAAATTTAAACATAGATCAGCTTGCACGATGTGGAGAATTTGCCACAGATTTGCATGTACTCATTTCTTATAGCTTAACTTATATGTAGAGGATACTTTCATCAAAACCTCGTCAGGTAATCGATACAAGAGGTACCTTATCATAAAGATCAGTCTTATACTGATTTTAACAAGCTATTTTTTATTGTTTTATACTTATGAATAACACTCACTAATGATGGAAAAAAGTTTCTTGTGCTATTCTTTAAGTTATTATTTTTATACTTATGAATGCACTCACTATTGTTGGTAAAAAAAAAATATTCTTATGCTATTCTATAAGTTATTATTTTATACTTATGAACAGACACTCACTAATGATGGAAAAAAGTTTCTTGTGCTATTCTGTAAGTTATTATTTTTATACTTACGAATGCACTCACTATTGTTGGTAAAAAGACCCTTATGTTATTCTATAAGTTATTATTTTATACTTATGAACAGACACTCACTAATGTTGGTAAAAAAAAGATTCTTGTGGCTGCTTGTTACGTGACTCACTCATGATGAAGTCTGAGATTCTTATAACGTATTAAGAATACCTTTATCTATGCTCACTATTGATGTAAAAAAAAAAAGATTCTTGCATTGCAAATCTTCCTTATTCATAAAAAAGCTGCTATTTGATCCTAGGACATTTTTTCACTCTCCCTCGTGTGAAACCACGTGGTTCATTCTTTACATGTGACCGCAGACTTCCATCCCGCAAACAGTTTAAAATTTGGAGATCGGATATACCCCTTAATCAGACGACTGTAAAATTAGAATGGCCAAACTGCAGAAATTTTGTATACAAAAGGTTTTCTGCTTACCTTTCTTTTGTTCAGGCGCCGCCATGGACGTCTGAAAAGGGTCCCTCCGATGTGCTGTGTTCAGGCTCTCCTCGGAAAAATTTTCATACGGGTCACCGGCACCAATTGTTAGAAAAATACCCGATTCTTTGATTGAAAGATCCAAGAGCAAGCCGGAGATCTCTTCAATTTAAAGATGGAACATTTATTTAGAAGTCACATGTAAAGCAAGCAACGCTGGGTGCAGCATGACGCAGCTCCCTCTGGAGCGTCGCCACACTGACCACGACTTCCGGGTGTGACATACATTTATGTATCTTCTCGAGTTGGAGTGTCGGAGCAACCCAGTACTATAGGATGGGCTTGTATGCGACCGTCTGATTGGCTAATCCACCTATGGCGTAAACAGGCCATCCACTGCACACGCCGCTTCATTCTAGAATGTGCTATCAACAGCATGCGTTGGTATTGAGAGTGAGAGACTCTGGGTGTGTATCTAATGTGAAAGACCTGACTAGAGAGAGAGAGAGAGAGAGAGAGAGAGAGAGAGAGAGAGAGAGAGAGAGAGAGAGAGAGATGGAGCGAGAGAGAGCTCTATAGCTCTGCCTAATTCCAGTTTACCAGAGCTTAGCACCGCATATTTGTTTATAAGCATGCAAACAGAATATGTATAGAATCTGTGTAGAGCATAATGGGAGATTACCTACAGAATTATTATTTTGGCACTAACTTTCCATTAGCCCTTTCATTGTCCTGCTGCAGAACCCAAGTGCGCTTCAGCTTGAGGTTGCAAATAGATGGGCAGACATTCTCCTTCAGGATTTCTTTTTGTAGACAGCAGAATTCATGGTTCCATTTACCACAGCAAGTCTCCCAGGTCCTGAAACAGCAAATCAGCCCCAGACCATCACACTACCACCACCATATTTTACTGTTAATATGATGTTCCTTTTCTGAAATGCTGTGTTACTTTTACACCAGATGTAATGGGACACACACCTTCCAAAAAGCTCAACTTTTGTCTCGTCAGTCCACAGAGTATTTTCCCACAAGTCTTGGGGATCATCAAGGTGTTTTGTGGCAAAACTAAGTTGAGCCTTTATGTTCTTTTTGCTCTGCAGTGGTTTTCGTCTTGGAACTTTGCCATGCTGGCCATTTTTGCCCAGTCTCATTCTTATGGTGGAGTCATGGACACTGACCTTAACCACTTGCACTCCGTTGTTCCGCGGGCGGGCAAGTCTCTGCGTCCTAGGAAGCACGAGGGCGCACTCCTGCACCCTCGTGCGCACTCGGACGCATAGTCCAGATTGTGGTGATGTAGGTGGTGTTGGCATCCAAGCGCCACTGAAAAAAAAACCTGCAGACACAGCCGCGAACAGATTAGTTCATCTGATTGACCTCTCATTCGACTAATAAGAGCCTTGAATTGGGTTTCTGAAACCATGAAGAGCCAATGAATGAAAACCTAGGAAGGAGGACCCGCCTACTGTGAATGCAGGAGCCAATTGAAGCACAGAAATTCGGGCTGGGTGAAGAGATATTTACTGTTGCAGCAGATGAAAACAAAGGACGCTGGACAAACCTGCTACAGACCCAGGCTCACCCAGCAGCATGGAGAACACCCACAAGTGGGACCTGCACTCATTCCAGCAGAATAGACATTTAGGATTCTCTTCCGTCATCATAGACCGACGGAGGCTGACGACAAAGGTCGTAAATCATTCACCAAAACCGCAATATTGGAATTATGTTTTGATCGGGATCCATGAGCGGACCAGCGTCGCGTTCGTCTGACAATGAGGAAGAGAAGTTCGCCAGGACGCTGCTGCTGTGAAGAGGTAAGGTGTTATAAGCTAAATTATTATTTCTCCCTGAAAACTGTAATCCAAAAATGACTTTTGACCGATCGGTAAATTACAACCGTACGGCGCACGAAGTACGAAGTGCGTGCGCCGCGATAAACGGTTCATTTGCCATGTTCGGACCGTGAACGCCCCCCCGCTGCAGAAGAGGAGCGGGGGGGGGGCCTTCACGGTCCGAACGCCCCCCGGGGGGAAGCATTTGAGTCTATTCCGTCAAGTAGCGATGACCATCTTCTGTAGCGAGGGGGGGGGGGAAACCCCCCCCCCACACACACACAGTAGCGAGGGGGGGGTAGCCGCTATGAAAACATGTCATGTAGCGAGGGCCGAACTCCGTCTTTTGTAGCGGGGGGGGGACAACCCCCCTCCCCCCACACACACACAGACACAGCCCTGAATGTGACCTTTCATTAGAGCCCAAAATGAAGATTCTACATTGAATTATTCAAAAGTTACAGATGTTTTTCCAAACTGTGCCATTTGGCACAATTTGGCACAGTTCCAAAACGCCTGGGAACAGCCTGAGAACAAAGTTGTGTAAAATATTCATTTTTTGTAGTATTGTTACCAAATTTGGATCTCAGCTTGATAACACTTGGTTCTACATTTCTGTTGCATTTTCCAGCCGGATCGGACAGCTGTGTGTTATTTGCAAGCATTTGTATCCAAAAAAACATTGTGTCCAAATTTATTTTCTTCAAGTTCAGTATGTTTAGATGACTGTAACTCAGTGGCCGGAGCACGTAGAGAGATTATGGTTTTTTTGCCCAAAAATTCAAAGTGTTTTCTTTTAAATAAGACCAACCCCATGAAGATGTTGCAAAGGGTTGAATAACAGCTTTCGATTTACTTTGGGCACGTTTTTTTGGGGCATTTTTAGGAAAATTGCCCGGAGTGCAAGGGGTTAACTGAGACAAGTGAGGCCTGCAGATCTTTGGATGTTGTTGTGGGGTCTTTGTGACCTCTTGGATGAGTTGTCGCTGTGCTCTTGGGGTAATTTTTGTCGGCTGGCCATTTCTGGGAAGATTCACCTCTGTCTTATGTTTTTGTCATTTGTGGATAATGGCTCTCACTGTGGTTCACTGGAGCCCCAAAGCCTTATTAATAACTTCATAACCTTTTCCAGACTGACAGATCTCAATTACTTTGTTTCTCATTTGTTCCGGAATTTCTTTGAATCACAGCATGATGTCTGGCTTTTGAGGATCTTTTGGTCTACTTCATTTTGTCAGGCAGGTCCTATTTAAGTGATTTATTTATTGAGAATAGGTATGGCAGAAATCAGGTCGGGGTATGGCGAGAGAAATTGAACCCAGCTTTCCAAAGATGTGATAAACCACAGTTAATTTATGACAGGTGGGGGGGGTCACTTTTTCACACAGGGCCATGTCAGTTTTGATTTTTTTTTTCCCCTTAATAATAAACACCTTCATTTAAAAACTGCATTCTGTGTTTACACAAACACTTCTTCACACCACTGTAAATCATCTTGCACACATAGCAAGATAATTTAATTCATGGATTACATTACGACCTTATTAAGGTCAGAATGAAAACAGATTGTTTCAGACAGTACTTTTGGAACATGTTCAGTCAGCTTTATCCTGCATTAAGAGCTCTTACTGTGGGAAAAATGTGAAGAAAATCAACAGAAAAATGCTAGTAATTTCCTCATTTTGAAGTGAGAAATAGGGTTAATGCAATGAGACAGAGAGAAAAAGAGTGAGACTCACTCCAACACTGCATAAAGCTGTCAATATTTCTCTTACCTCTATTTTATGGATTTAATCCGATGTGCAGTGATCCAAAGAAAATGTTCATTATCCACTGTCCAAATGTCTGCTGTGACAGAGACATGATCTAGTCCATTAAATTCATTTTGGAGAGCAAATCAATTTTTGAATAATCTTTATCCACGTAGCAGGTAAATGTATTTGAACTTCAGTGGATTACAGTCTCAGCTGTCTAGTTGGAAAGTCATTGTCTATTTTACATCTTTCCCAGAGTGGTGGCCTAGTTGGTAGAGCATCTGCACCACAACTGGGAGGTTGGGGGTTCAAGTCCTGGCTGGGTCATACTACAGGCCATATAAAAAAAAATGGTACTTCCCACCTTCTAGTTTGGTGCTCACTGTAATAAAATGGGGGTAGGAAAAGTTGTTTGTGGTGGTGCCTTGAATGGCAGTGACCCCTCCAATTCTAGATGTGAATAACATTGTAAATAGGGGAAATGTAATTTTGTTCTACTGTAAATGATTGGCTGTATGGATTGAATGACAATGAAATTTTCTTCTTCAATCTGTAACGACGTATCTGGCAATCAGTCAGTTTAATTCTTGCTGGGCCACAAACTGTCTAGATGCATATCTGTGCTTTAAAGCTAACGATGGGTGTTCAGATAGGAGTATTTCCACTTTACATCCAGCCGTGGCTATTCAGATAGCATAAATCCACTAACACGGTGTTGTTAGGATAGCATAGAACTAGCTTTGTTGGAGCTTGTTGCTGTTCTCAGGTGCTTCTGAAGATTGCAGTCAGTCTCACATGGCACTTTAGCTTGCAACCCAGCAATAAGCTTTTGTCCTTAACTGTGACAAAGGAAAAATAATCTGTCTATTTCCAAAAAAAAAAAAAAAGTAGCTTCATCTTTTCCTCCACTCAGTAGTGAACAGGCTCTTTGTAGTAGGTCACGTTGACTGACGGCTGCATCAGCTACGTGGGGTCAGTTTGCATTTATTTGTGCTAAAAATATCTATCCATATTAATAAAACGAGTAATGAGTAATGCATCTGATCAATTTTCAATAAGTGTAACACATTGCTGAATTTTTCAACAGTAATTTCGTTACACAGCACGTTACTGCAAAAGTAGTGGTGTTACAGTGACGTGTTACTCCCAAAACAAGGTTTTACAGAGGAAGATGCAAGGGATAGGGTGAGATGGAGGTAGATGATCCACTGTGGTGACCTCTAATGGGAGCAGCAAAAGAAGAAGTAAATTTTTATTGATGTTGAAAGAAAATTTTTTGTACTACTTTTGGTGAGATTGGGTTGAAGTGACTCCACCATCAAAATTATTTTGGAAACATTTTACGCAGTGTTGTTTTAAAGAGGTGCTAGAAATGAAAAAAAAAAAAAACATAAAAAAAACCCCAAATTCAAAC
Source organism: Pholidichthys leucotaenia (assembly GCA_020510985.1). Lineage (NCBI taxonomy): Eukaryota > Metazoa > Chordata > Actinopteri > Cichliformes > Pholidichthyidae > Pholidichthys > Pholidichthys leucotaenia. The sequence continues at coordinate 297,679,405 of CM035844.1, read as the reverse complement.
CAACTTCTCCATTACAGAAGTTCAAAAGGAGGATGTTTCTATAAGTGACATGTTTTGTCTGTTTCTGAACATATAAGTCAAAGTCATTTCACCCCTCAAAGACAGAAGTTTTAATAGTTTAGTTGACATCTGCTGTAAGTTTTTAAATTTCAATTTTGATCCATTCAGTTAGGGAGCTTGTTCCATTAATTAGGCCATCTTTTGATCTCTGGGATAATGATGTTGCATTTGGTCTTTTTGTACAGCACCTCATGAGTGGCCTTGTTTGGCCAAAAGATTTGACAGATCTTTCTCAGGCAGTTGTTCTGAAATATAGCAACTCTCTGAATGTCTCTCTAAACAATACTCCAACATTCAGATTCATACAGCAACACGGTCTTAACAATGCTATCGTAGCTCTTTACCTTGGTTCTGACTGAGTACTGTTTGGACTTCCAAATGTTCTTTAAGTGTGGAAAAGGCATTCTGAGCTTTAGCCATTCTGTCTCTAATGTCATTGCTGATACCTTGGGCTTTGCTGATGGTGCTACCCATGTAGACAAAGTCATCCACTTCCTCAAGCTATTGATGGTTGGCTGTGATTTGTGCTGGTTTTGAAGGGTTGATAAACATGACATTTTCACTACATTTTTAATAAGTCCTTACAGACACAGATGCTATGGTTGTCCCTGTTCCAAAATCCAGCTGTCCTAAAACGGTAAATGATTTTAGATCAGTTGCTTTTACTTAAATTGTAATGATTTTTTTAAAAAAACTGGTCAGATTTAAGGTCCTAAAGCAGACTGAGCATGCATTGGATCCTTTGCAGTTTGCCTATAGGCCTCACAGAAGAGTGGAGGACGCCACTGTCACTCTGTTTAACATGCTTTTTAAACATCTGGATTTTAATGGGACACACACCAGACTTTTATCTGTGGACTTTTCTTCTGCCTTTAATACAATCCAACCTCATATTTTAGTTGAAAGGCTCCTGCAACAATTTGATTTGAGTAATAATCTGGTGGGTTGGATTCTGGATTTTTTAACCAACAGGACACAGAGAGTAAGGGTCAATGGTACATTGTCTGACCAAAAGTGTTCTTCTACTGGCTCTCCTCAGGGGTGTGTGTTGTGACCACTTCTCTTCATCCTGTACACAAACATGTGTCAGAGCAGACATGACAACAGACACATTATAAAGTATGCTGATGATTCAGTTGTTGTCAGTCTCCTCCAGGATGGTGAGAGTGGCCACGGCCCAGTAGTTGACGATTTTGTTCACTGGTGTGAGGATTCCTACCTGCAGCTGAATACGACAAAAACTAAAGATATGATTATTGACTTTAGGAGGAAAACTCCCAGGCACAAAGTCACTGTACTAAAAGGCCAGACCACTGAATGTGTGCAATCCTACAGATATCTTTGGACGATTATTGATAGTAATTTAAATTTTGAAGAGAACTGTGAAAGGGTGTGCAAAAAGGGTCAGCAACATTTGCATTGTTTAAGGAAACTTGCACGCTTCCAAATTGACTGAACCATAATGATAATGTTTTATCGGGCTTTTATTGAATCTGTTTTATCCTTTTCTTTAGTGTCATGGTTTGGTCAGATAAAACTGAAACAGAGGAAATTCTTGGATCAGGTAGTTAGATGGTCCAGTCGTTTGCTTGGTGAGTCACAGCTGAGCCTGACATCCCTGTACACCAGACAGGTACAGAGGATTGCTACCTCCATTTTAAATGATGACTCCCACCCTTTGCACTGCCACTTTCAGCTTCTTCCCTCAAGACGGAGGTTTGCTGTCTCAAAAAGTAAAACCCAGCGCTACAAAAACAGCTTTGTTCCTGCTGCTGTCAAAGAGTTGAACAAGATGTAACAATATATTGCACATAATTTAGTTACCTATTTATTAATTTCATGTTATATTTACTTATTTTTGTAGGTTTTTTTATTTGGGTTCTAAATCTTTTATTGGGTTTTAGACTTTTGAGTTTTTAACCTCTTTGACTAGTCTTTAACTTTTTAATATGACCCTTCTCTCTTCTCTCTTTGTTTTTTCTCTTATCTCTTTGTTCTATGTCCTGATTGGTGGAGCCTTGAGTACTTTTATCGTGTTTATAGTCAGCTTCATGTGTGCTTGTGTTCGTGTTCATGTTGAATGTAATTGTGGTTTGTAAATATGGATGTCACCTGACTGCAAAACAAATCTACTTACGGGTACAATTAAAGTAACCTGAACCTGACATTAGTCTTGATGAAACTGATGTATAGGCCAGTCCATTTGGCATATCTGTCTAGCCTGTCAGTCTTGTCCTGTAGGCCATGTTGGTTTTGGGACACCAGGGCCAAATTGTCTGCAAAATCAAGGTCTTCTAGTTGTGTTGTTTGCGTCCACTGTATGCCTCTTCATGCTGCTTCTTCGTCCACTCCACGGCCGGACCCCATCCTCTTGTGTTGCCCAGTTGGCGTTGCCACTGGAGCCGATGGTCCTCAGCAAGGCTCATCTAACCCCGGAGGAACGTCCAGAAACTGGAGGGGGGATGGGGGGCATGCATGTATTGTGGGGTCACTGACCATGCAATATCAAAATTCCCCAATTCGACCGAAGGATTTAGCCTGTCAGTAACTGTGGGGGGTCTAGCCTACCAACCGTTTTGCACTCTTGTCCCTCATTCAGTTGCCAAGGGCTGAGTGCAAAACTTCCCCTCTGATTGATTCTGGAGCGGAGCAAAATTTCATTCACGAGGTCTTTGTACAAAATTTAAAATTCCCACCAGGAACCTTCTGATACCGTTGAATGTCTTGGTCCTATCTGGCAGCAGGATCACGGCGGTTACCTTGCAAACTGAATCCATTTTGGTCATTTTGTTTGGTAACCACCGCAAAACTGTCAAGTTCGATGTACTTCCCCAATCATCTACACCCATGATTCTGGGGTGTCTGTGGCTCCGTAAATGCAACCCCATAATCAATTGGAATCAGGGCTCCATTATCTCCTGGAGCCCTTATTGTCTCTCTTCCTGTCTCCGTTCAATCACATGCTCACCCTCTCTCCCTATCTCCTCCACTCCGGCTGAGTCGGCAGATCTCAGCTCCGTGCCCGAGGTCTATCATGACTTAGGGGAGGTCTTTAGCAAGTCAAGGGCCTTTTCATTACCACCTCAGTGGGCCTATGACTATGCTATTGACTTCCTTCCGGGTGCGCAGTTGCCATCAAGCTGGCTCTACAGTTTATCTGGGCCAGAGAGGGAGGTGATGAAGAGCTACATCAAAGGTTCCCTCAGCGCCGGCATTTTTCCTCCATCGTCTGCTCCTCTCAGCACTGGGTTCTTTTTTGTAGGTAAAAAGGACAGGTCTTTGTGGCCATGCATCGATTACCATGAGCTCAATGCCATTACCCCTAAGGATAAATACCCATTGCCCCTTATCAATTAAGCTTTTGAACTTCTCCAAAGGGCATACGTGTTCATCAAACTCGACCTCCATAATGCATACCATCTGGTTCGCATACATGAGGGAGATGAAAGGAAGATGGCTTTTAAAACACATCTGAGCCAGTTTGAATACCTGGTCATGCCATTCAGGCTGAACAACGCCCCTGTGGTCTTCCAGCGGTTGATCAATGATGTCTTGCGGGACATGGTGAACCAGTTTGTTTTATTTTATTTGCATGACATTCTCATTTTTCTCTCACCCTGGAGGAACATGTAGTCCATGTCTGGGCTGTCCTGCAGTGGCTGCTGGAGAACCAGATTTTTGTTAAAGCCGAAAAATGTGAGTTCACCACCCGCTTCACTTCTTCTTGGGGTTCATCGTCACTGAGAGCGATGATGAACCGATATGGTCAATCTGGCGAAAATCAAGGTGGTAGTAGACTGGCCTACCCCCCAGTCCAGGAAGCAACTCCAGTGCTTCCTGGGCTTTGCCAACTTCTACCAATGATTTATCTGTGATTACAGCAAAGTTGCACAATCGCTGACGCAACTGACATCAACTAAGAGTCTATTCAAGTGGTCCGGGGCTGCTGAACGGGCTTTTATGACCTTGAAAGGTATCTTTACTGATGCACGCGTTTTGGTGCAGGTCCACACTCAAGCTCAGTTCATAGTAGAGGTGGATGCTTCTGACTCGGGGGTGGGCGCTGTCCTCTCCCAGCACTCCAGTTCCGATCAGAAGCTCCATCCGTGCACGTATTTCTCTCGGCGACTGATGCCAGCCGAGCAGAATTACGACGTGGGGGACCGCGAACTGCTGGCTACTAAGTTTGCATTGGAGGAGTGTAGGCACTTGCTCAGTGGAGCTAGTCAACCGGTCATTATCTGGACAGATCATAAAAATTTGGAATATCTTAGATCTACTAGATGGTTTAATTAATTAATACATCTGGAGCTCCCACATGACCTGTGTGGTGTACACCCACAACACCGCCGGATCCTCTGCTACTGGGCTGATGCCGTTTGGGGCTTCATTGGGTTGCACACCGCCATTGCTACCTATGGCAGAGAGAGGGATCGCGTTGCCATCCATGGAGGCCCATGCGCACCGCTGTCGCTGTCTGTGGAGGGCCACACGAGCTGCTCTTCTCTGCTCATCGGAGCATAACCAATGCTACACAAAGCGCAGACATGCGGCGGCGCTGAAGTGTGTCGTGCGACAGAAGGTCGGGCTGTCTGCCAAGCAGGTCCCATTGAAGATGGAGTCCTGGAAGCTGTCACCACTCTGTCTGGGCCCATACACCATCATGTGCATCATCAGTGATATTTCTGTTCGGCTGGACCTGCCGCCTTCACTAGGAATCCATCCCACCTTCCATGTGATCTGGTTTAAACCCCCCTCCGCCAGCCCTCTTTGCCTTCCTCCGGACCCCCTCCTCCCCCACCGGATCATCGATGGGCAAGCCACCTACATGGTCGAGAAGATCTTGGGCATCCATCAGCTGGGTTGGGGGTCTCCAATACCTCGTTCACTGGAAAGGGTAGGGGCCGGAGGAAAGGTCATGGATCCCAGGTTCGTTCATCTACAACAAGGGTATGGTGCTGACATTCCATCAAGTACACCCTCACAAGCCCAGTGAGACACCAGGAGGCGCCCCTTGGGAATGGGGGGGGGGGTGCTTTGTAGATCAGTCAAGCGTGCACCCTCTCCCCTCCTGCTTCTGTTTCTTTCTGGCTCCAGAGCTCATCCACACACCTGTGTGATTAGCTACACCTGCCACCGTCTGGGACGCCAGCATATTTAAGAGGCAGTGTGTGAATGCTTCTCTGCTGGACCGTTGAGTATTGCTGCTGAAAAAGCTACCACTCTTTGCCTTTGGCGTTATTTTCCCCGTTGTCTCACCTTTGTGTCTTCTCCCTTTCAGGTTTGCTGCCACCTCTGCAGTGTGTTCTCCGGGGCTGCGTGAGCTTGCTTGATCTTCTCCTCTCACAAGACAAAGGACTCTCCAACCAGGTCAACCTGCCTATTCCTCATCCCACGCTTCCCTTTATGTCCCATGCAGGAGTTCCCTGCTGGGCCCTCTGCTTAGTGCAGTTAGCTGTTTTCTCTTTTCTTTCGCTCTCTCCCTCTCTTGATGTCCCTCATCACTAATCCTCTCCCTCTTCTATCTCCTCAGGCTACATGTAATCCAGCGTGCTCCTACATTTTATGCCAATTTAAGTTTGTGTCTTATTTTGCGCTATTCATTATTTCTTGCTAGTTTAAGTTTGTGTATTTTGGAAATTTGTGTTTTCATTACCTCCGCCAAGAGGAGGAGGTTATGTGATCATTAGCGTTGGTTTGTCTGTTTGTTTGTCTGTTTGTCTGTTTGTTAGCAAGATAACTCAAAAAGTTATGGACGGGTTTTCATGAAATTTTCACAGATTGTCAGAAATGTGGAATCCTACAGATGATTAGACTTTGGTGGTGATCCGGATCACCGTCTGGATCCAGGAATTTTTAAAGGGATTCTTTTTTTTTCTCAAAAAGTTATGGACGGATTTTCATGAAATTTTCACAGATTGTCAGAAATGTGGTATCCTACAGATGATTAGATTTTGGTGGTGATCCGGATCACTGTCTGGATCCAGGAATTTTTAAAAGGATTTTTTTTTCTCAAAAAGTTATTAAGGGATTTTCATGAAATTTTCACAGATTGTCAGAAATGTGGTATCCTACAGATGATTAGATTTTGGTGGTGATCCGGATCACCGTCTGGATCCAGGAATTTTTTAAAGGATTCTTTTTTTTTTTTTTTCAGGTTCTATAATATAATATATCGAAGACTGATCCGGATGATGGAATACTTCCGGATGCTATTATACAGAATAGGGCACCTTTGGAATTCTCGTCATAATAATAATAACTAGAAAAGCACTCTGAGAGTGCAGACCTCCGCCAAGCGCCACAGTTCCCCCCATACAGTGTTTAACATCATAAATATTAATCCTACATTTATTTTGTCTAACTTTATAGATTCCTTGACCATGAAAAAAATGCCATTCACAAGTGACATATATTAGCTGTACTGTGATGCTTGTTGCATGTTTATAGCTTCATTTGTTCTTTTAAAAATTACAAAGGTTCCCTATTTTTTCATTTTTTTGCATCATTATCCAGATTTATTCCATTTCCTTAGGTCTTAAATGTCTTGTAGAAGCTGTTGAAAACTTGTCCTGTATTATGCAAATTACTGTGATTCCCATTTTGGAAATCCCAATAAGTAAATTAATGGGTTTTTCTTCTGCATGTTTCCCACTATGGAAAAAAATAACATATTGTATATGGAAATTTCTGTGATTCCCGCTTTGGAAATCCCCTGCTGTCTTTGATATCTACAGTGACAATATTCAAATTAATGGGTATTCCTTCTGTGTGTTTCCCACTATGGAAAAAACATTGTCTATTGTGTATGCAAATTTGTGTGGTTCCCGCAAATAAAATACCCCATCATGTATATTTTTTAAACACAGAACACTTGACTTGTCTAACACTAAAGTGAGACACACACCGTCACATTAACAATAGTCTATAGTGGCATAACATGGTCTAACATTTAAAACTGCATTAAAAATGACAAATACTTAGAATCGTCGTTGGCCTCCGTCGGTCTATGATGACCATGGAAGAGAATCCCATACGTCTACTCTGCTGGAACAGCACCGCCTGCTTACCGCCTACTTTTCATCCTTCATCTCCACAACTGATGATCGGTAATGCAGTCTTGTGCTTCTGACAGAGCACAAAAACAAAGACTTAGACAGGAACAGTCACTTGATGCTGCCGAGGTTCGATGTGCTTCTGTCAGGAAAAGTATGCAGAAGCATAGACAAGAACAAATAACAGAAGAGGCTGAAGCTTGAAGGATCACAGAGAAAAATAGGATGCAAGTTCGCAGACAACAGAATGAACAATTGACTGTGGAAGAAAGTGCAGCAGTCTTCATGTCTAAGATAAAGGAAGGGCCAATTTATGCCTGCTGTTCATGCCACCGACTGCATTACCGATCATCAGTTGTGGAGATGAAGGATGAAAAGTAGGCGGTAAGCAGGCGGTGCTGTTCCAGCAGAGTAGACGTTTAGGATTCTCTTCCATGGTCATCACAGACCGACGGAGGCCGCCGACGATTCTAAGTATTTGTCATTTTTAATGCAGTTTAAAATGTCAGACCATGTTATGCCACTATAGACTATTGTTAATGTGACGGTGTGTGTCTCACTTTAGTGTTAGACAAGTCAAGTGTTCTCTGTTTAAAAATATACATGATGGGGTATTTTATTTGCGGGAACCACACAAATTTGCATACACAATAGACAATGTTTTTTTCCGTAGTGGGAAACACACAGAAGGAATACCCATTAATTTGAATATTGTCACTGTAGATATCAAAGACAGCGGGGGATTTCCAAAGCGGGAATCACAGAAATTTTCATATACAATATGTTATTTTTTTCCATAGTGGGAAACAGGCAGAAGAAAAACCCATTAATTTACTTATTGGGATTTCTAAAACAGGAATCACAGTAATTTGCATAATACAGGACAAGTTTTCAACAGCTTCTACAAGACATTTAAGACCTAAGGAAATGGAATAAATCTGGATAATGATGCAAAAAAATGAAAAAATAGGGAAGCTTTGAAATTTTTAAAAGAACAAATGAAGCTATAAACACGCAACAAGCATCACAGTACAGCTAATATATGCCACTTGCGAATGGCATTTTTTTCATGGTCAAGGAATCTATAAAGTTAGACAAAATAAATGTAGGATTAATATTTATGATGTTAAACACTGTATGGGGGGAACTGTGGCACTTGGCGGAGGTCTGCGCTCTCCGAGTGCTTTTCGAGTTAAAGTTGTGTTCATTTTACCACCTGAATCTGAGTGTTCATCTGGTGTTGTTTGCTCTGTGTTTGAGCCTCTCTGGTGCTGAATTATGACAGGACTCCTACATGCGAATGCTGTTCTTGGACTTCAGTTCAGCATTTAACACAATCACCCCCGCCCCCACCTAATACAAAAACTCAGACAAAGAGTTACCCAAGGACTGACCCCCACATTGTAGCATTCACTACTTACAGTTGCTGTGTGGCCTTGGGTCAGTGAAACGGAGATAGGAGCTGCCCCATTCATCACATGGTGTGTCACATGCTGTGGACGGGATTGACTTAACTATATATACAGTATATATACATATGTGTGTGTGTGTGTGTGTGTGTGTGCACGTGCATATACAGTGGTGTGAGAAAGTGTTTGCCACCTTCCTGATTTTTCATTTTTTTGTATGTATGTCACACTTAAATATTTCAGATCATCAAACAAATTTAAATACTGGACAAAGATAACACAAGTAAACACAAAGTGCAGTTTTTAAATTAAAGTGTTTATTATTAAGGGGAGAAAAAAAATCAAAACCTATATGGCACTGTGTGAAAATGTGATTGCCCCTAAACCTAATAACTGTTTGGGTCACCCTTAGCAACAGCAAATGCAATCAAGCATTTGCAATAACTGGCGATGAGTCTTTTACAGCGATGTGGACGAATTTTGGCCGACTCATCTTTGTAGAATTGCTGTAATTCAGCTACATTTGTCATGAGTCTGAGCGCGGTATCTTCACCGAGCTCAGATTCTTAATTTATTTCTGAGTATTTTATGTCTGTTATTATTTTTTTGTCAGTTTCTTGTTATATTTTGGCTCTGTGACACCAGTACCCTTTCTCCTTTTCCAGACACTCCCAACATCTATTCACTGTCTGTTCCCCAGCCACCTCAGCTGTGTGCATTTGTGTAATTAGGTCACCTGCCCTCTCATCTGCCTGCACCTGCTGCTCATTTGTTTCACATTGTCAGCTATTTAAGCACTGCCAGTTTATTCACTCTCTGCGGCAGTCTTGATTCTACTAAGTTGTCTCCTCGCCTCCTCCAGAGCAATTTTGGCTCTGGAGTGCTTTTCCTGTAAGTTATATTGTTTGTATTTTTGTGTTCTCTGCACAGTTTTGGATTTTCTTTTAACCTTTGTTAATAAATGTCACTTCTGCAGTCCAGCCCGGGGTCTGTCTCTCTGCCCCGGAGGGGCCATTCATGACAGAGCACCGCCACCAGGAACAAGACCCAGCTGCTGCAGTTAGTGAATTTTTGCCCCTTTTGTGTTTTGTCACTCACCTGTTCGTTGGAGCTCATCATGTCCCTGGCGCACCGGCCATCGCCAATTAATAGATAGATAAATAGATAGATAGATAGATAGATAGATAGATGTACTTTATTAATTCCAAACTGGGAAACTTTAAAACTGCCTTGACTAGTACTACTCATTATTACTAGTATTGTTATTATTATTATCATTATTACTTATTATTACTTATTTTTCTACACTTATTGCACATTTTCAGTCCTTTAGTTTTTTAGTTTATCTCTTTTTCTCATCATGTTTTTAATGTTGCAGCATGGCATCGAGACAAATTCCTAGTTTGTGTACTACATGAACAATGGCAATAAATCTGATTCTGATTCTGAAATTACAGTGTAACAGCAGCATGACAGTTAACAGCCAAACAACAGAAACACACACATGACAGACAAAGGGATTACCCATGGAAAATAAAAACTAACACGACTATAGAACCTATATACATCATAGCTTAATATTTGATGACCGTATAAACACATGAATCATCCCATTGCACAAAGGAGGACTATCAGGAGCAGAGTGAAAAGTGATGTACCAGTTAGTCTGTAAGATGCAGTGTGGCAGCATAGCTATGACCAGAATACAACATCATAGTAAGTTATTGTACAGTGAAATTGCATGTGGCAGGAAAGATTTCCTGTACCTGGCCGTTCGACAACGAAGCTGTAGTAGTCTACTGGAGAAAGTGCTTCGCTGTCTATCTAGTGTGTGGTGGAGGGGGTGATCAGGATTGTCCATGATGGATCGCAGTTTACTTAGTGTTCTCCTCTCCACCACTGTCTCAAAGGTCTCCGGTCTGAGACCAATTACAGAGCCAGCCCTCTTGATAATCTTGTCAAGTCTGTTGGTATCTCTGGCCCTGATACTGCTACCCCAACAGACCGCAGCAAAGAAGATGGCGCTGGCAACAACAGTCTGGTAGAAAAGCTCCAGCATCCTGCTGCATACGTTGAAGGATCTCAGCTTTCTCAGGAAGTAGAGTCTGCTCATCCCTTTCTTGTGCGCAGCATCGGTGTTGGATTTCCAGTCCAACCTGCTGCTGATCCTGACACCCAGATATTTGTAGTCCTCAACCACTCCCACATCCTACCCCCTAATCTGCAGTGGCTGAAAAGGAGCCTTCCTCTTCCTGAAGTCAATCACCATCTCCCTGGTCTTGCTGACATTCAACCTCAGGTGATTCTGCTCCATCCACTCCACAAATCTGTCTACCAGTGCCCTGTGCTCCCCCTCCTCTCCTCCTCTTATACACCCCACAACAGCTAACTCATCAGAGAATTTTTGCAGGTGGCATGGCTCAGTGTTGTACTTAAAGTCAGTGGTGTATAAGGTAAAAAGAAAAGGAAAGAGCACAGTCCCCTGTGGCGCTCCCGTATCACTAGCCACCACTCCAGACAAGACACTGCCCAGCCTGACAAACTGTGGTCTGCTTGTCAGGTAGTCGGTAATCCAGGAGATCACAGAGCTGTCAACCCCCATCACCCGCAGCTTCTCGCCCAGCAGCAGTGGCTGGATGGTGTTAAAAGCACTGGAGAAATCAAAAAAAGTGATTCTCACCGTACCTCCTCCATCATCCAGGTGCAGATGGGCTCGTTGCAGCAGGTAGATGACAGCATCTTCAACTCCTAAATGGGGCTGATATGCAAACTGCAGAGGGTCCAGCCACGCCTTCACCTGCGGCCTCAGGTGGGCTAAGACCAGTCTCTCCAGGACCTTCATCGCATGAGATGTGAGGGCAACTGGTCAGTAGTCATTCAAATCCGATGGAGATGACTTCTTGGGGACAGAAACCAGGCAGGATGTCTTCCACAGCACCGGTACTCTCTCCAGACTCAGGCTCAGGTTGTACAGGTGTTTCAGTACCGGAGCTAGTTGGCTGGCACAGGTCCTCAGGGTCCTTGCGGCGGTGCCGTCAAGGCCCAAAGCCTTCCGCTGATGGAATCTCTCCAGCTGTTTCTCCACCTGATCTGTAGTCACCGTGAAGTGAGGAAGGGTCCTGGTGCCCCCTGGGGAAGAGGAGGGGGGAGATGGAGAGAGGTTCTGCATGGGATCTTGGGTGGGGAGGGGTGCGTGGGGGTCTGGTTGTGTTGCTCAGGTGACAGACTGAGTTAACCCTATTAAAAAACAGATTCAGTTCCTCAGCTCTCTCCTGGCTCCCAGATGGCTGCCTGACTCTCCCCTTGTACCCAGTTATTTGTTTCATTCCCTCCCACACATCTTTAGTGTTGTTTTGCCTGAGTTTCTCTTCCAACTTCCTCCTATAATTGTCCTTGCACCTCCTCAGCATCTCTCTCAGGCTCATGCTGCACTCCCCTCAGCTTCTCCTTGTCTCCAGCCCTAAAAGCTCTCTTCTTTTTGTTCAGAAGTGCTTTCAGGTCACTGGTGACCCATGGTCTGTTGTTGGAGAAGGAGTGTACAGTCTGAGCTGGCATGGTCATGTCTTTGCAGAATCAAATGTATTCTGTGATGCAGTCGGTCATATTGTCTATGTCCACCCCATGTGGTTCACAGAGTACGCTCCAGTCTGTCGTCTCAAAGCAGTCCTGTAGTGCATCAGCAGCCTCCTGTGTCCACCTCGTCACGGTCCGTGTGTAAGCAGACTGCCTTTGCACAAGGGGGACGTACTTGGGTGTTAACATGACCATGCAGTGATCTGATTTACCAATGGGGGGTAGAGCTGTGGCACTATATGCATCCCTGACATTGGCATACAGTAAATCCAGTGTTTTGTTCTCTCTGGTGGGACAGTCAACAAACTGATGAAAGTTTGGTAGTGTTTTTCCCACTGAGACATGGTTAAAATCACCTGTGATGCCCATGAATGCATCCGGGTGCTTCTCCAGTAATGTGGCCGCAGTGGAGCTGATGACATCACAGGCCACTGCTGCATCAGCTGATGGAGGGACGTAGACAGTAACAATTAAAGCACACTTCATTTCTCGCGGCATATAATAAGGTCTCATACTGACAGCCAGCAGTTCAATGTCCAGGCTGCAGCACTTTTCCTTCACATAAATGTGTTCCGGATGACACCATCGTTCATTAACAAGAAGTGCCAATCCTCCTCCTCTCTTTTCCTGCTGTTTTTCACATCTCTGTCCCCCCTTATCGTCCTGAAGCCAGGTATCGCTATGTTTACATCTGGAATCTGTGAGTGTAACCACGTCTCCGTAAAACACATGAAACTACACTCACGATACTCCTTTTGCGTTCTGACCAGCACCGTAAGCTCGTCTTTTTTCCCAGCGATCTCACGTTCCCGGTGATGATCATCGGTACAGCCGGCTTATGCTTCCTCCTCCTCCTCCTCACCTTCGAAGGCTCCAGCCCTTCGCCCGTGGTGTCTCCTCTTCAGCTCATCCAGGATGGGGGGCTTCACTGCCGGCCGCAGCGCTCCAGGGTCTGGCCTCCTCAGCGCAATCAGCTGTTCACGTGTGTAAACAATGCGTCCGCCCCCACCTCTGTTGATCTCCATTGTCCGAGGAAGAGAAAAACGAAAACTAGAAAAAATGGCTGGCTAAAATAGAGAGAAAAGTTGGTCCAGTCTTAGTCCGAGTATTCCTACAGAGCCCTGGTTAGTAAGAGACACACTATACACAAGTATAAACAGATAGAAATGCAAAGACACAAGAGAGTTGTTGCTGGTACGGCTGCCCTGCCTCCAGTGCCATTAAAAAAAAATTAATAAAAAATAAAAAATTAATGAGAGATTGGCAGCGAGGTCCCCGGCCTTGGAGGATGAGTGGGCTGCGGACTTCATCCAGAGTTTTGTGGATGAGCCCTGGACCGAAGAAGGCCTGGGGGAGCATTAATGGAGTGATGGGCATTGTGGAGGCAGACCCCGGCTTGTGGAGATATCCTCAATACACGGAACTGTTATCCACGGTCTCCGCGGTTCAGCAATCGTTCCCTGGGCTGACAAAGGGGTCGCCTCCCGCTGGACAGAAGCCACCACAGAGGCGCTATCTTCGGCAGATGTCTGCCTCCTCTCCCGATTCGCCCGCTCCATGACACCATCATCCCGCTCCGGACCACCGGAGGAATCCTCCGCCATTTCCTTGATGCAGAGGCAGAAGCCCTCCTCAGCAGTACAATCCTCGTCTCTCTCTTCTCCGACTGGATCATCAGCTTTACCCTGTCCTGTATCTGCTGTTTTTTGCTCCACTGAGGCATCCTCTCCTGCTGCTGAGAGGTCCTCTGTTTTTTACCCGGTTGTATCCCTCTCTGTGACAACAGGGGTGACTCCTCCACAATCCTCCAAGGGGCCCATGTTCACTGTAGCCATGGAGAGGGATGACTTTTTCCCCACTGCAGCAGGGAACTTCAAGCTTCGGGAAATCAGAAAAGTGCCATTTCATTCTCCATTATTTTCTGATGATGTGCCTTGCCTGATTCACGGCAGTGGGGCTCAGGGATTGCAATCCCCTGAGTACTCACGGCCTGCTGCAAATACAAATTGCTAACCAGCCCTCTCCGTGTCTCCTCCTTTAGCCTCTGAGTGTCCGCTGACCCCAGGATTGAGCCACCAGAGGTTGGAGGAGCCCATAGCTCTGGAGGACCCTGTTCTAGTGCCAGAATTGAGCCGACCCCCAGCCTCAACACCGGATGAGCCACAAGCGTGGGTCACTTTGCCTGGGGGCACCAAGACTGCATTCACCATCATGTCTGCTGTGGAGGCTGCCGCAGCAGAGTTAAAGTTGGACCTCCAAAGGACCAGGCCCGAGACGTCATCGTCATGTGGATAGACGGAGTCCTGGACGGCGGTGGAGTTCGAGGTCAGGCAAGTGCTCTCCTTTGTTTTTCTTCTGTCAGTTTTGGAGAGATCTTGCTTGGCTCTTCGTGAAGATAGCTTGGTGCGGCCATCCGCTGCGCCTGGGCTTGCCTCACCGGACTACGCCGCAGGCTCGCCGACCGAGATTGCCATGGTTCCAGCTCCCTCCGCTGAGGTCAACAAGGATGCTCCGTCCCAGCCCGGGCCCTCTGTGGGTGCAGCTACGGGCCAGGCCGGATCCACTGACAGTGCAGCCATGGCCCAGTCCAGGTCCACCATGGGTGCAGCTCCTCCTCTTCCTGAGGCCGTCGTTTGGGTCCCTCCTCCTCCTCTGTCCAGTTCTCCATGGGTGCTGTGTCCAAGTCAGGGACTGTCATGGGTGCTGTGACAAAAGCCTGAAGCCAACTTGGGTGCTGCGTTCACGTATGGGCCTGCCATGGGCGTTGTGCTCCAGCCTGGGGCCCACCGTGGGTGCAGCACTGGCCCAGGCCGGGTCCAAAGAGGGTGCAGCATTGGCCAGGCGTTGGTCCACCAAAGTTGCAGCATTGGCCCAGTAGGTGTCCACTGTGGGTGAAGCACTGTCCCAGGCTGGGCCCACCGCAGCTGCTGCATTGCTCCAGCCAAGAGCCACCGTGGGTGCTGCTTTGCTCCAGCTCGGAGCCACTGCGGGTGCTGCCTCACTCCATCCCGGAACCACCGCAGGTGCAGCTCCGCTCCAGCTCGGAGCCACTGAGGGTGCAGCTTCACTCCAGCCTGGAGCCACTGAGGGTGCACCTTTGCTCCAGCCCGGAGCCACCGGGGGTGCAGCTCCACTCCTGCCCGGAGCCACTGAGGGTGCAATGGTTCCTCCTCTGCTATCAGACATCGTCATGGTCGCCCTCCCTCAGCCCTTGTTCCCTTCCTCACGCCGCCCCTTTGGAGAGCCGCCTCCTGGTTCACCCCTCTTCTTTTGTTGGCTTAAGAACTCTTACGGGCCACCTGATAGACTGAGCCATTGGATTGGGTGGCCCATATTCTCCTGCAGGCCATCCAACTCATACCACCTCGCCGCTGGTCTGACCTGGGACTTCAGCCAGCCACCCGAACTGTTTTGTTTTTTGGCCGAGGGGGCCCAAAGGCTTCGAGTAGCGCAGGTGCAGGTCCTGAGCAGGGTCCGTATTTTTGCTCCCTCTGACTTGTTTCCCCCACCTCCAACTGGGGTGGTTTATTGCTCTTCCTTTTCTCTTGTGGGGGAGGGGGTTCTTTTTTGGGTGTTATCTTGGGGTGTCTGGACTCCACCCCTTTAAGGGGGGGGCTCTGTGATGAGTTTGAGCGTGGTGTCTTCACCGAGCTTAGATTCTTAATTTATTTCTTAGTGTTTTATGTCTGTTATTATTAATGTGTCAGTTTCTGCTTATATTTTGGTTCTTTGACATGAGTACCTTTCCTCTATTTCCAGACGCTCCCATCATCTACTCTCTATCTGTTCCCCAGCCATCTCAGCTGTGAGCAGTTGTGTGAATAGCTCACGTGCCCGCTCATCTGCCTGCACCTGCTGCTCATTTGTTTCACATTGTCAGCTATTTAAGCACTGCCAGTTTATTATTCTTTCTCTGTGGCAGTCGTGATTCTAGCAAGTTATCTCCTCACCTCCTCCAGAGTGAATTCAGCTCTAGAGTGCTTTTCCTGTAAGTTACCTCATTTGTATTTTTGTGTTCTCTGCACAGTTTTGGATTTTCTGTTTACCTTGGTGAATAAATGTCATTACTGCAGTCCAGTGCAGGGGTCTGTCTCTCTTTCCCGGGGGGACCATTCATGACAACATTGGATCGTTTTCGAGCAGGAACCACCTTCTTAAGGCCATGCCACAACATCGCAGTTGGATTCAGGTCAGGACTTTGACTAGGCCACTCCAAGGTTTTCAGGAGGAGAATCCAGGTGTACTTCAGCTAGAGGTCACGAACAGATGGCTGGACATTCTCCTTCAGGACTTTTTGGAAGACAGCAGAATTCATGGTTCCATTTACCACAGCAAGTCTTCCAGGTCCTAAAGCAGCAAAACAGCCCCAGACCATCACGCTACCACCACCATATTTTACTGTTAGTATGATGTTCCTTTTCTGAAATGCTGTATTAGTTTAGCGCCAGATGAAATGGGACACACACCTTCCTAAAAGTTCAACTTTTGTCTCATCAGTCTACAGAGCATTTTCCCAAAAGTCTTGGGGATCATCAAGATGTTTTCTGGCAAAACTGAGCCTTTATGTTCTTCTTGGTCAGCAGTGGTTTTCGTATTGGAATTCTGCCATGAAGGTCATTTTTGCCCAGTCTCTTTCTTATGGTGGAGTGATGAACACTGACCTAAACTGAGGCAAGTGAGGCCTGCAGTTCTTTGGATGTTGTTGTGGGGTCTTTTGTGACCTCTTGGATGAGTTGTTCCTGCACTCTTGGGGTAATTTTGGTCGGCTGGCCACTCATGGGAAGGGTCACTACTGTTCCATGTTTTGGCCATTTGTGTATAATGGCTCTCACTGTTGTTCACTGGAGTCCCAAAGCTTTGGAAATGGCTAGAAAATTGAACTCAGCTTTCGTAGATGTGATAAACCATTGTTAATTTATGTTTTAAAAGGGGGTCAATCACGTTTTCCACAGAGGGCCATGTCGGTTTGGATTTTTTTTTGCCCTTAATAATAAACACCTTCAATTAAATACTGCATTTTGTGTTTACTTGTGTTAACTCTGTGTAATATTTAAATTTTTTTTGATGATCTGAAACATTTAAGTGTGACTGACATAATTTCTGGACCCAGGGGACAGAAGACAGACTCGAGGAAATGCAATTATCCTTTTATTGTTAACCCATGTCTTGTGTGTGAGTGCGTATATGTACAGTGTGGTGTAAAGTGCTGGTCTCGTGCTGGGGCTGAGCAGGACGCTGTTCTGCCTGGCAACCCTATGGAAACAAAGCACAGATGTTAACACTGCACCAACGCCGGAAGCGTAATAAAGACAGCCGCTTACTTTGCAGGTGGTGATGCCGGGCTTCGGTTTCCCTTGCGGGCGACAGCCAGGGGAAGAATGTCTTGCTTGGTGCCAGGAAATGGGGAGGTTACCCTGGTGCTAGTGTGGAGCTGAGCCGCCGGCAGGGAGAGAGAATCCGCCGCCAGGGAGGTCCACTTGTGCACAGGGGAAGGGAGCTTGACAAAGTGAGTGCAATTCAAGCTTACGTGCTTCAACGTGTTGCTCGTGCTGAGTCACTGGCAGGCTCGACTCTTAAAGTCTCTGACGATTGACAACAGGTGTGCACGCAGCTGAGACAGATGATGGCCCTGGGGGCGCCATTACAGTACTCCCCCCTCTAGAGGTGCCTCCTGGCACCTGCTCGATCTTACCTGGGTGCGTCCGGTGAAAGTCATGGATGAGTTGTTTATCGAGGACCAGAGACGGACGTACCCAGGACCTATGCTCAGGGCTGAATCCCTCCCAGTCCACCAGGTATTGTAGACCACGACCCCACCAGCGGACATCCAAGATGGTAGTGACTCCCCACGCCGGATGGCCATCGATCATCATCGAAGAAGGAGGAGCTGTGGGGGGCGTGCAGAGGGGACTGGAACAGACAGGTTTCACCTTGGAAACATGGAAGGTTGGACAGATGCGGGGGGGGGGGGGGTAGGCGAACAGCCACAGGGTTAATCACACGTACAATAGGATAAGGCCCAATAAAACGTTTGGTCAGCTTGCGTTTCTCTGCCTTCAAATTAATGTTGCGAGTCGATAGCCATACCTGCTGACCCAACTTGTACTCAGGGCCAGTCTCCTGTGACGATTGGTCATCCTGATGTTACGCTCTGTGGTTCGGAGGAGGACTCTGCGGGTGGTGGTCCAGAGTTGGCGGCAGCGCCTGACATGGGGGTGGACAGAAGGCACCGCCACCTCCTTCTCCTCCTCCGGAAACGGTGGAGGGTCAAACCCCAAAGATGCCCTGAAGGGGGACATCCCAATTGCTGAAGAAACCGTGGAGTTGTGGGCGTACTCAATCCACGGCAGGTGGCTGCTCCAAGAAGAGGGGCTGGAGGCAATGATGCAGCGTAGTGCGGCCTCCAGTTCTTGATTCGCTCGTTGGCACTGCCCATTGCTCTGAGGGTGGTAACCAGATGACAGCCTTACTGTTGACCCCAACGCCTGACAGAACACCCTCCAAACCTATAAGACAAACTGGGGACCACAATCCGAGATGACATCCGTGGGGATCCCATGGAGGCGAATGACATGCTGAACCACAGGTCCGCTGTCTCCCGTGCCGTCGGCAACCCCCGGAGGGGAACGAAGTGGGCCACCTTGGAGAAGCGATCGACAATGGTCAGGATCGTCGTAAAATGATTAGATGGTGGGAGGCCCGTCACGAAATCCAGAGCAAGTGTGACCAGGGATGACTAGGAACCGGCAGGGGGTGGAGCAGTCCGGCTGGGGGGGAGGAGGATGACTTCCCGGTGGTACACTGAGCGCAGGCCCGGATGTAGGCATTGATGTCCTTCTGCAGCCCTGGCCACCAAAACGGCCTCTGGAGAAGCACAATTATGCGAGACACCCCAGAATGGCATGCCAACTTCGAGGCATAAGCCCACTGAATGACCTCACCCTGGACCGGCATGGGGACAAACAACCGCCCTGGGGGGCCGCCTCCTGGATCGGGCTCAGCCTCCTGCGCCTTCACAACCTTCTCCCTGATGTCCCACAAGAGGGCACCCACGATGCAGGATGGGGGGAGAATTGTCTGTTCCTGGTCTTCGGATACCTCCGCCGACAACTGCCTGGAGAGGGCGTCCGGCTTAGCATTCTTGTCCCCGGGGCAGTAGATGATCGTGAAGTCGAACCGACCGAAGAAGAGGGACCAGCGGGCCTGACGGGAGTTCAACCGCTTAGCTATCCTCAGATATTCCAAGTTATTATGGTCAGTCCAAACTACAAAAGGCTAGGCAGCACCCTCCAACCAGTGACGCCACTCCTCCAATGCGAGTTTCACCGCCAACAGCTCCCTATCACCGATGCTGTAATTCCTCTCTGCTGGAGACAGGCGGCGCGAGAAGAAGGCGCAGGGGCGGATCACCCCGTCTATCGGAGAGTGCTGAGAGAGTACTGCCCCCACCCCGGAGTACGAGGCGTCCACCTCAACCAGGCACTGGAGGGCCGGGTCCACCTGCGTAAGGATGCGGGACGATGAGAACTCCCTCTTGAGTGCGCCAAATGCTGCTGCAGCCTCCTCCGTCCAGTGGAAGGGGACCTTCGGGGACGTGGGACAGGTCAGCGGGCGGGCCACCATGCTATACTTGGGCACAAAGCGGCGGTAAAAGTTGGCAAACCCCAAGAACTGCTGGAGTTGCTTCCTGGACGGCGGGGGGGGGGGGTGCAATCCACCACCGCCTTGACCTTGGCCGTGTTGGGGAGAACCTGGTTGTGTGAAATCACAAAGCCGAGAAAGGACGTCTTCTCAGCATGGAACTCGCACTTCTCGGCCTTCACGAACAGTTGGTTCTCCAGGAGTCGTTGGAGGACCCGTCTCATGTGCACCCGGTGCTCCTCAAGCGATCGGGAGAAGATGAGGATGTTGTCCAGGTAGACAAAGACAAAGGCGGCCAGAAAATCCCGGAGAACGTCATTGATTAGGCGCTGGAAGACGGCCGGAGCGTTAGTCAGCCCAAACGGCATCACCAGGTATTCAAAGTGGCCGCTTGGGGTCCGGACGCCCGTCTTCCACTCATCTCCCTCCTTGATCCGCACGAGATGGTACGTGTTGCGGAGATCAAGTTTGGTAAACCAAGAGGCCCCCTGGAGGGAATCAAACGCCATGTCCATGAGGGGCAGGGTGTACTTATCCTTCACAGTAATGTCGTTGAGGCCCCTGAAGTAAATACATGGCCACAGGGAGCAGTCCTTCTTTCCAACGAAGAAGAATCCTGCCCCCACCGCCGAAGAAGACGTGCGGATGATCCCTGAGCTGAGTGACTCCTTGATAAACAGTGGGGCAAAAAAGTATTTAGTCAGCCACCAATTGTGCAAGTTCTCCCACTTAAAAGATGAGAGAGGTCTCCAATTTTCATCATAGGTATACCTCAACTATGAGAGACAAAATGAGAAAAAAAATCCAGAAAATCACATTGAAGGATTTTTAATGAATTAATTGGTAAATTCCTCGGTAAAATTAGTATCTGGTCAATAACAAAAGTTCATCTCAATACTTTGTTATATACTCTTTGTTGGCAATGACAGAGGTCAAATGCTTTCTGTAAGTCTTCACAAGGTTTTCACACACTTTTGCTGGTATTTTGGCCCATTCCTCCATGCAGATCTCCTGTAGAGCAATGATGTTTTGGGGCTGTCGCTGGGCAACACGGACTTTCAACTCCCTCCAAAGATTTTCTATGGGGTTGAGATCTGAAGACTGGCTAGGCCACTCCAGGACCTTCAAATGCTTCTTACGAAGCCACTCCTTCGTTGCCCGGGTGGTGTGTTTGGGATCATTGTCATGCTGAAAGACCCAGCCACGTTTCATCTTCAATGCCCTTGCTGATGGAAGGAGGTTTTCACTCAAAATCTCACGATACATGGCCCCATTCTTTCTTTCCTTTACACAGATCAGTCGTCCTGGTCCCTTTGCAGAAAAACAGCCCCAAAGCATGATGTTTCCACCCCCATGCTTCACAGTAGGTATGGTGTTCTTTCTCCTCCAAACACAACAAGTTGAGTTTTTACCAAAAAGTTCTATTTTGGTTTCATCTGACCATATGACATTCTCCCAGTCCTCTTCTGGATCATCCAAATGCTCTCTAGCAAACTTCAGACGGGCCTGGACATGTACTGGCTTAAGCAGGGGGACACATCTGGCACTGCAGGATTTGAGTCCCTGGCGGCGTAGTGTGTAACTGATGGTAGCCTTTGTTACTTTGGTCCCAGCTCTCTGCAGGTCATTCACTAGGTCCCCCCGTGTGGTTCTGGGATTTTTGCTCACCGTTCTCGTGATCATTTTGACCCCATAGGGTGAGATCTTGTGTGGAGCCCCAGATCGAGGGATGGTCTTGTATGTCTTCCATTTTCTAATAATTGCTCCCACAGTTGATTTCTTCACACCAAGCTGCTTACCTATTACAGATTCAGTCTTCCCAGCCTGGTGCAGGTCTCCAATTTTGTTTCTGGTGTCCTTTGACAGCTCTTTGGTCTTGGCCATAGTGGAGTTTGGAGTCTGACTATTTGAGGTTGTGGACAGGTGTCTTTTATACTGATAACGAGTTCAAACAGGTGCCATTAATACAGGTAACGAGTGGAAGACAGAGGAGCCTCTTAAAGAAGAAGTTACAGGTCTGAGAGCCAGAAATCTTGCTTGTTTGTAGGTGACCAAATATTTATTTTACCGAGGAATTTACCAATTAATTTGTTAAAAATCCTTCAATGTGATTTTCTGGACTGTTTTTTTCTCATTTTGTCTCTCATAGTTTAGGTATACCTATGATGAAAATTGGAGACCTCTCTCATCTTTTAAGTGGGAGAACTTGCACAATTGGTGGCTGACTAAATACTTTTTTGCCCCACTGTATGTATCCATCGCCTCCCGTTCCGCAGCAGACAGGCTGTGCAGATGGCTCGACAGCAGCGGGGCACCAGCCCGGAGATGAATAGCACAGTCATAAGGGCGGTGGGGGGGAAGGGACAGCGCCTGCGACTTACTGAAAACCGCCCCCAGGTCGTGATATTCAACTGGCACACTGGACAGATCTGGGGGGGGGGGGGGGAGTCATGCGTGGGGCCACAGACACAGACGGGGCACATGCCACGGACTGCAGGCATGCGCTGAGGTAGAACGAACTCCAGGATGAAATGTTTCCTGTCTGCCAGTCGAATGAAGGATTATGCAACCGCAGCCAGGGGTAACCCAGGATGACTGGGGAAGTGGAGGAGGGCAGCACCAGAAAGCGTAGATCCTCCCAGCGGATCCCGGAAACTATCACTGACACCGGGGCGGTCTGCTGAGAGATGGTCGTTAGCGGGGCATTAGATAGGGCTATCAGCTTGAGTGGTGGCTGGAGAGTTTGACAGCGGAGCCCTAACTGGGTTGCCAGGTCTCCTGATATAAAACTCTGCTCAGCCCCCGAGTCAATCAGTGCGTGAGTGGAGTGTTCAGTGTGTTTATGAATGAGTCGGATGGGCACGAGGCAGCTGGTGAGGGGTTTAGACTGGGATGCATCCGTGAGTCCCCCTACTGTGACCCACGGACCTTCTCTTTTAACCGACTTGTACAATCTTCCAATTCATGCGCACTGCTACCACAATAAAAACACAGCCCTAACTCCCTACGGCGCTGTTTCTCAGCAGGCGGAATCTTGGAGCATCCGATTACCATATTCTCCTGCCCCGGAAGTCCTTCCGGAGAGGGCAGAGCCAACTGAGGTGACTGTGAGGAACGAAAAAACTGCGCTCTCGAGCGGCTAGAAGCTCTTTGCTCGGCTGCTCGTTCCCTCAGCCTGTTATCCAAGCTAATGGTAAGTGAGATTAGCTCGTTTAGTCGTTCTGGCTTGTCCAGCCTAACTAGTTCGTTCCTTAGACCGGGGCTTAGGCTAGGGATAAATATGCTACACAACGAGGCGTCCTCCCACCCGACCTCAGCGGCCACCACCCAGAAATCGACCGCGTAGTCCGCAGCGGACCTACGCCCTGTCGAAGGTTTAGTAACCGGGTGGTGAGCACGGTGTCCCAGTCAGAGTGGTCAAACACCTCATGGAAGTTGTCCAGAAACCGCTGGTATGTTAAATTAGCATAGCTGGGCTTAGCCATAATGGCATAAGCTCAGGCTAGCGCCCTACCTTCCAGCAGGTTAGCAATGTAGCCTATCTTGCTATGATCGATGGGAAAGTCCCCCGGTACTCGCTGGAAAACCGTCTCACATTGCAGGATAAATCCCTGGGCTTCCCCGAGCTTCCCACTGAAGCGTGCGGGCATGGGCACCGGTGTGAGGTGGGATGAAGGGACCTGACTAACCTGGCTAGGTGGGGGGCTAGTGGGGCCCGATGGAGCCCCGGAAGCCGGTGGGAACGCCCGCTGTCCATCCAGATGATCCAACCGGCTGTTAATTTCGGTTAACTGGGCAAGGATGACATTCCGTTGGTAAGCTAGCTGTTCAACTCGAGCGTCTAGGGTGTCTAAACAGCGTGCTAGCAGGACGACTCCGCTGGGTCGTCCTGACGGAGCCGTACTGATATAATTTCTGGACCCAGGGAACAGAAGACAGACTCGAGGAAATGCAATATCCTTTTATTGTTAACCCATTTCTTGTGTGTGAGTGCGTGTATGTACAGTGTGGTGTAAAGTGCTGGTCTCGTGCTGGGGCTGAGCAAGACGCCGTTCTGCCTGGCAACCCTATGGAAACAAAGCACAGATTTTAACACTGCACCAATGCCGGAAGCGTAATAAAGACAGCCACTTACTTTGCAGGTGGTGATGCCGGGCTTCGGTTTCCCTTGCGGGCGACAGCCAGGAGAAGAGCGTCTTGCTTGGTTCCAGGAAGCGGGGAAGTTTCCCTGGTGCTGGTGTGGAGCTGAGCCGCCGCCGGGGAGAGAGAATCCGCCGCCAGGGAGGTCCACCTGTGCACAGGGGAAGGGAGCTTGACAAGGTGAGTGCAATTTAAGCTTACGTGCTTCGACGTGTTGCTCGTGGTCCGAGGATGAGCCAAGTCATGGTTGGAGACGAGAGACGTGCGTTCGTGAGCTTGACAGACGGCTCCGTGCTGAGTCACTGGCAGGCTCGGCTCTTAAAGCCCACTGACGATTGGCAACAGGTGTGCACACAGCTGAGACAGATGATGGCCCTGCGGGCGCCATGACAGTGACAAACATACAAAAAAATAGAGAAATCAGGAAGCGGGCAAACACTTTTTCACACCACTGTGTGTGTGTGTGTATATATATATATATATATATATATATATATATATATATATATATATATACTATATATATATATACACATATATATCATCACGTTTGCCAAGCGGTCAAGGCACACCAGAGAAGGAGGAGACTTCCAAATGTTTGCCACAAGCAATTTTTCCATTTATTCCAAAATATTTCACAGGCAACAACTTACGTGAACATCCAACACCCAACACAAACCAAATGAAAAACACCTGTTAATATACTTAGTGAGATAATCAATCTAATTGGAACATACCACAATCCCCAAGACAATAAATATTTAATATTCCCACATATACCCAATAACATCTAAAAGAGACATAAATACTTTCCCACAGTATTTACAGAATAAATAAGCACCATAAATAATACTATTAAACCCCTATTTACATTTTAAATTCCCCTTTACTCAACCATAACATACTTTCTCCTGCTGGCATCTTTAAAAGGCCTTCAAACCTCTGAAGAGTGTTTTGCCCGGACACCACCAAGAAGCATGCTGGTAAAGGTACGTGGTCTTAAGATTATTTAATTGCCTCACCCAATTAACATACTGCAATTAACATTAACAATTATCTCACAAATGGAATTCAATTCACTCAAACAGATTCTGAAATTGTATGTGTATTTTAACCAATACTATACATGTTGACATTTGCAAACATAAATCCTTTTACACATATAATATTCAATTACAAAGACCATAACAGTGGTGAAACTCCATTGTCACATTTCCTCCCCCCCTCTCCCGAGAGTACAGTACTCTATGAGTCATGTACTCTGGAGAGGCTGTCTGCTACAAGATTGGTTTTCCCTGCCATATACTGAACAGTGAAGTTATAAGGCTGAAGGGACAAATACCACCCTGTCAGACAATTATTAGTGTCCTTCATCCTATTTAGCCACTGTAGGGCCCGATGATCTGTCTCCAACGTGAAATGACATCCAAGTAAATAGTATCGAAGAGACCCTATTGCCCATTTAATGGCAAGACATTCTTTCTCCACCGTAGAGTATCTCATCTCGTGGTCCAACAACTTAACAGCTCAAAAACAGTACTGAGTATCTCTCTCTCTCTCTTCACCTCCTGGACAAGTACTGCTCCGATACCAACTCCTGAAGCATCTGTCTGTAGAATAAATGGACGGGTGAAATCCAGACTGTAGAGAACCTTCTCATCAGAAATAGAACCCTTCAAAACTTCAAAGGCTCTACCACACTCCTCTGTCCATTTTACCCTATTTGGTGCTGAAGCCTTAGTGAGGTCAGTCAAGACTGCTGCTCTCTCGGCAAAATGGGGGATGAATTTACTATACCAACCTACCACACCAAAAAACGACCGTACCTTCTTCTTGGTAGTAGGGACAGGATAGGCCTGAATAGCATCCACTTTACCCACTCGTGGTCTAATGACCCCCTGGCCAACCACATGTCCCAGGTACTCCACCTGCTGCTGTCCAAATGCACACTTGCGAGGGTTAATAGTCAGACCTGCCTCTTTAATAAAATGATGGACCTGCCAAAGATGTAACAAATGATCCTTCCAGGTCTGACTATAAATGACTATGTCATCCAGATAGGCAGCTGCAAAGCCTGTTACCCCTCTTAATAAATATACAGTGGGGCAAAAAAGTATTTAGTCAGCCACCAATTGTGCAAGTTCTCCCACTTAAAAGATGAGAGAGGTCTCCAATTTTCATCATAGGTATACCTAAACTATGAGAGACAAAATGAGAAAAAAACAGTCCAGAAAATCACATTGAAGGATTTTTAACGAATTAATTGGTAAATTCCTCGGAAAAATAAGTATTTGGTCACCTACAAACAAGCAAGATTTCTGGCTCTCACAGACCTGTAACTTCTTCTTTAAGAGGCTCCTCTGTCTTCCACTCGTTACCTGTATTAATGGCACCTGTTTGAACTCGTTATCAGTATAAAAGACACCCGTCCACAACCTCAAACAGTCAGACTCCAAATTCCACTATGGCCAAGACCAAAGAGCTGTCAAAGGACACCAGAAACAAAATTGTAGACCTGCACCAGGCTGGGAAGACTGAATCTGCAATAGATAAGCAGCTTGGTGTGAAGAAATCAACTGTGGGGGCAATTATTAGAAAATGGAAGACATACAAGACCACTGATAATCTCCCTCGATCTGCGGCTCCACGCAAGATCTCACCCCATGGGGTCAAAATGATCACGAGAACGGTGAGCAAAAATCCCAGAACCACACGGGGGAACCTAGTGAATGACCTGCAGAGAGCTGGGACCAAAGTAACAAAGGCTACCATCAGTAACACACTACGCCGCCAGGGACTCAAATCCTGCAGTGCCAGATGTGTCCCCCTGCTTAAGCCAGTACATGTCCAGGCCTGTCTGAAGTTTGCTAGAGAGCATTTGGATGATCCAGAAGAGGATTGGGAGAATGTCATATGAAACCAAAATAGAACTTTTTGGTAAAAACTCAACTTGTTGTGTTTGGAGGAGAAAGAACACCATACCTACTGTGAAGCATGGGGATGGAAACATTATGCTTTGGGGCTGTTTTTCTGCAAAGGGACCAGGACGACTGATCCGTGTAAAGGAAAGAATGAATGGGGCCATGTATCGTGAGATTTTGAGTGAAAACCTCCTTCCATCAGCAAGGGCATTGAAGATGAAACGTGTCTGGGTCTTTCAGCATGACAATGATCCCAAACACACCGCCTGGGCAACAAAGGAGTGGCTTCGTAAGAAGCATTTCAAGGTCCTGGAGTGGCCTAGCCAGTCTCCAGATCTCAACCCCATAGAAAATCTTTGGAGGGAGTTGAAAGTCCGTGTTGCCCAGTGACAGCCCCAAAACATCACTGCTCTAAGGAGATCTGCATGGAGGAATGGGCCAAAATACCAGCAAAAGTGTGTGAAAACCTTGTGAAGACTTACAGAAAACGTTTGACCTCTGTCATTGCCAACAAAGAGTATATAACAAAGTATTGAGAGGAACTTTTGTTATTGACCAGATACTAATTTTACCGAGGAATTTACCAATTAATTCATTAAAAATCCTTCAATGTGATTTTCTGGATTTTTTTTTCTCATTTTGTCTCTCGTAATTGAGGTATACCGATGATGAAAATTGGAGACCTCTCTCATCTTTTAAGTGGGAGAACTTGCACAATTGGTGGCTGACTAAATACTTTTTTGCCCCACTGTAAATGCTGAAAAGTTGCAGGCACCCCCTGGAGGCCAAATGGCATGACCTTGAACTGAAAAGTGCCATCAGGTGTTTTAAAGGCCGTCAGTTCTTTCGTTTCAAGTGCCAAGGCCACCTGCCAATACCCCTTGCTTAGGTCTAGCGTGGAAATAAACCTAGCCCTGCCCACTTTCTCTAATAACTCATTAATACGGGGTATGGGGTATGACTAAAACTTAGAGACTGTATTCAGGTACCTAAAGTTGATGCAGAACCTCAAAGAGCCATCCTTTTTGGGGACCAACACAATCGGGCTACACCATTCGCTAGCTGACACCTCAATCACTCCCAGCTGCAACATCAGGTCAATCTCCTGATTCAGTTTAGGGACCAACCATTCAGGGATCCTATAAGACTTTCTACGGGGAACAGCCTCTTTCTTTAAATGAACCTTATGGTGAACAAATGTGGTGAAACCAGGTCTCTCCTGAAACAATTCTGGACCTAATAGTGCCTCTAATTGTCTCTGCTGATTATCCTGCAAATGAAACACCCGAAATGAACAAAAGCTCTGTCACCTTTGTGGGAAAGGACTGTTATCTCTCATCATCCACTTCCGTCGCACAGATAAGGAGCTGATGACCCGTCTGCTGATGAACAGGCTGCTGCTGCTGATGCACAGGCTGCTGAAACTCCTTTAACAAGTTAATATGGCATTTATAGTTCATATGTCACTGAACTTAGTTTCTTAGAAATTTTATAAGGCCCCTGCCATCGAGCCAAAAGCTTACTGTCACAAGAAGGCAAAAGTAGCAACACCCGCTGACCTGGGTAAAAAAAAAATCCTCTTTCTGGCCTTCTTGTCATACCATGTCTTTTGTTTAGCCTGCACCGTCCTCATGTGCTCCTGAGCCAAAACAGTCATTTGATCCAGTTTTTGTCTCATTTTAATAACATATGAAACCACATTGTCTTGATCACTCAGTGGACTCTCCCAGTGCTCCTTTAATAGGTCCAGTGGACCCCTCACCTGACGACCATATAGTAGTTCAAAAGGTGAGAATCCTGTTGAAGCCTGGGGAACCTCCCGATAAGCAAATAAGTTGGCTGCCAGATATAGCGAGAAGAGTGTAGGTGCCAGCACACACCCTTGTTTCACCCCGTTGCTTACTGAAAAGTCTTTAGATACTGAACCACTCACTGCCATGTTTGCTTGCATACCTGTATGGAGTGCCTTGATCAGGCTTACAGACTTCTCTGTACAACCATATTTCTTAAGTACCTGCCAAACTCCTTGTCGCGAAACAGTATCGAAGGCTTTACTGAAGTCTATGAAGACAACATAAAGCGGCATGTTCTGTTTGATACACTTTTCTTGAACCTGTTTCAAGCAGAAAATCATGTCCATTGTGCTTCTTCCACTTCTAAAGCCGCACTGGGTTTCCGGTAGTACATTCTGTGAGATGTGTTCACTGAGTCTGTTAAGTAGTACACGTGAGAGAATCTTACCAACAGTGGCTAGAAGTGATATACCTTGGTAATTTCCACAATCTTTCCTGTCACCTTTCTTGAACAAAGGCACAATACTTGCATCCTTCCAGTCTTGAGGTACTTTCTCAGCATCCCATATCTCTTGGATGAGCTTGTGCAGACAGTTGGTCAGCTGAACACCACCAAATTTCCACACTTCTGCTGGAATTCCATCCCTTCCTGGAGCTTTACCATCTTGTGTTGTCCTGATAGCTGCCATTAGTTCATCAAAATTTGGTGGTTCATCCAAACTTGATACAGCTGGTCGCTGCACTAGAGCTTCTTTAGCCTCTTCAGTGAGATCTCCAGGGTTGTTTAGTAGTTGGTCAAAGTGGTCTGCAAATCTGTCCAGGATCTTGTCTTTCTCCTGCAAAACCGTTTCGCCATCCATAGCCTTTAGTTGGATCAGTCCTCTTGGTTAAGGGCTGTAGATTTCTCTCAAACCTGTGAAGAATGTTTTCATGTCTTTTCTGTCTGCATCAGTTTGAAGTTTCTCCGCTTTTTCATCCCACCAATTGGACTTCATCTCTCTGGTGTACTTCTGTACCTCACTCTGAGCCTTTGGGTATTTCTTCTTCTTCAACCTTGTGTTACACTGTAGGCTTTCCTGCCTAGCTGTATTCCTCGCTTCTGGTAGTTTCTTCAGGTGTTCATCATGCTCATCAAACCAATCTTGATGTTTCCTCTCAGGGTAGCCTAATACATCACTCGCAGTCTGATACACCGTATCCTTCAGTGTTGCCCATTTCTCTTCTATGTCATTCTCTGAGTTGTTGCTGTCCCAGTCTTTCAAGTTTTCATCCATTTCCTGTGTAAGTTCTTCCTGCTTCTTTTGGACTTTCAGTGCACTAGTGTTTAGCTTCCGTGGTGGCTTCGCACCAGTCCTGCAGTGCTGTTTTCATCTGCAAATCCTTAATCTAGATCTCAGCATAACATGATCAGTGCCACAGTCCGCGCCTCTCATTGCTCTGGTGTCCAATACATCCCTTATGTCTCTCTGCCTGACTATGATGTAGTCTAATAAGTGCCAGTGCTTGGATTTTGGGTGCATCCATGTCTTCTTGTGTGTGTCCTTGTGCTTAAATAGAGTGTTGTTTGTCACAAGGTTGTACTCTGAACATAGTGCAAGTAGAAGTTCTCCATTAGCATTGCACTTGCCTAATCCATGACTGCCTAGCGCTCCTTTCCATTTCTCGGTGTCCGAACCAACTCTGGCATTAAAATCTCCAACGAGTATCAGCCTGTCATCAGTCGGTACATGCCTGATAGTCTTACGTAAATCACTGTAGAACTTTTCCTTCACCTGCTCTGTGTCGGTCATTGTTGGGGCATATACACTGATGACTGTGGCATACATCTTCCGCTGTAATGGGAGTCTCATAGTCATTATCCTGTCGTTGATTGGCACCGGTTCCTCATCAAGCATTGCTGCTATCTCCTTTCTAACTGCAAAGCCCACTCCTGCTCCTCTCCTTTCTTGAGTTGATCTCCCACTCCAAAAGAAGATGTACCCATGGTCTTCCAAGCTGTCATATCCAGGCAATCTTTTTTTCACTAAGTGCAGCTATGTCTACATTGCACCTGTTCATTTCCAGGGCCACAAGCACGGTCTGTCTTTCTGGGTGCTGTGGTGTTGTTCTGTCCAACAGAGTGTGTATATTCCATTCTGCTACACACAAGGCTGCTGTTTTCCTCTTCTTTTGTCTTCCTGCTCCTAGCTTACTTTTCGCTGCCTGTCGGAGTGTGAACAGATCAGTGCAGACCTTGTAAGCCCGGGCGGTGTCCGAGCCACCGGTATAAGTTGCTTTCTGATTGTCCATTTCATGAAACTGCTTGCAAAGTATTTGAGTACTGCTAGCTTTTGCTGGACTAGCAGCACATTCTTGGCAGATAAAGGTATTATCAGTGGCAAGGACAAGCCAAGACAAACTGACTCCAGTATCTGTTGCAGTGACTGACCAGATGATAGGTTTGTTTATCTCTGCTCTTTGTGTAGTGCATGTCACAATGCACCGACTGGCACAGTCCACCACAGATCTTGCGACAGATGTGTTTATCTGCTAGGATGTCCAGTCTCACCCTGTGTAACTGGGAGTAGTCCACCACAGACCTGTGGCAGATATTGTTTTTAGTTCTGCCAGGATGCCCTGTTTCACTCTCCATGCCCTCGGAAGGGTGGGGATGCCGGTTGAGTCGCCGACGGCCCGACCCATGAGACAGGTAGTACCGGTTTTCATGGTTATCCGGTTGCAAGCAAGCCAATGCCTGACATGACACAATGCATTCAAAGTATACAAAGTATTGACAAATAAAATCCTTGAAATACAGGTTCATTTCAGAAAGGGAAACCCATATATTGTGGAGAGTCATTACACAGAGAGTGATATATTTCAAGTGTTTGTTTATTTTAATTTTGATGATTATGGCTTACAGCCCATGAAAACCCCAAATTCAGTTTCTCAAAAAAATTAGAATGTTACATAAAATTAATTTTTAAAAAATTGTTTTTTAATAGAAATGCTGGCCGACTGAAAAGTATGTCCATGTACACACTCAATACTTGGTCGGGGCTCCTTTTGGATTAATTACTGTATCAGTGTGGCGTGGCATGGAGGTGATCAACCTATGGCACTGCTGAGGTGTCATGAAGGTCCAGGTTGCTTTGATAGTGACCTTCAGCTTGTCTGCACTGTTGGGTCTGGTGTCTCTCATCTTTCTCTTGACAATTCTCCATAGATTCTCTATGGGGTTTAGGTCAGGAGAGTTTTCTGGTTATCAAACACAGTGATGCCATGGTCATTAAACCAGGTTTGGATACTTTTGGCAGTGTTGGGGGGGGGGGGGGTGTGCCAAGACCTCCTGGAAAGTGAAATCAGCTTCTCCATAAAGCTCGTCAGCAGAGGGAAGCTTGAAGTGCTCTAAAATTTCCTGGTAGACAACTGGGCTGACTTTGGTCTTGATAAAACACAGTGGAGCAACACCATCAGATGACATGGTTCATCAAATCGTCACTGACGGTGGAAACTTCACACTAAACCTCAAGCAACGTAGATTCTGTGCCTCTCCACTCTTTCTCCAGACTCTGGGACTTTGATTTCCAAATCAAATGCAAAATTTACTTTTATCTGAACAGAGGTCATCTGCTGGTGTTTGTCCACTGTGTTTTATCAAGACCAAAGTCAGTGCAGTCGTCTACCGGGAAATTAAAGAACACTTCATGCTTCCCTGTGTTGACAAGCTTTATGGATAAGATAAGATAAGATAAGATAAGATAAGATAAGATAAGCCTTTATTAGTCCCACAATGGGGAAATTCCAGGATTGCAACAGCACAGGGATAGCAACACTCAGAGCAACAATCAGAAGGCAAGAAAAAAAACAAGCAAGCAAGAGCAGCTAATATACATATGTACATATTACTATAAAATATATATATACACACACACACACACAGACACACAGTGCAGAGCATTGTAGCTGGATGGAATAAATATATGAATATATGAACACACAGTGCAGAGCATTATAGCTAGATGGAATAAATATGTAAATATATAAACACCCACAGTACGGAGCATTGCAGCTAGGTGGAATAAATATGCAAGTATATAAACACACACAGTGCGGAGCAATGTAGCTAGATGGAATAATATGTAGATATATAAAAACACAGTGCGGAGCGTTGTAGCTAGATGGAATAAATATATAGATATATAAATATAAACACACCCAGTGCTGAGCATTGTAGCTAGATGGAATAAATATGTAAATATATAAACACACACAGTGCAGAGCATTGTTGCTAGGTGGGATGAAACAGCATAACCGTCTATTTAGTTATCCTACATGGTATGATTATGTGCCCATACATATTCTCACCCTCCATAGCGACCGGTATGTTCCTAGTTGTATGCCGGAGAGGACCATTGTGTAAGTCTATTGCATCTTTTGCATTCAAAAAAACTATTAGTTTGTTACGTCTTTTTGCTATCTCTGCGAGCAGCCCTGCTTAGGTTGTACAGTCTGACAGCCGTTGGTAGGAAGGACCTATGAAACCTCTCGGTTGTGCACCTGGGATGATGTAGTCTGCTGCTAAATGAGCTCCTCAGTGCATCCAGTATGTCCTGCATAGGGTGGAACTCGGACTCCAGCAGAGATGACAGTTTAGCCACCGTCCTTCTCTCTCCTATCTCCTCCATCGGATCAAGGCGCTGCCCCAGGACAGAGCTAGCTTTCTTAATCAGTTTGTTCAGTCTCTTCCTATCGGCTGCAGTAATGCCACTGCCCCAGCAGACCACTCCAAAAGTGATGGCTGATGCCACCACCGTGTCATAGAATGACTTCAGCAGCGCCCCTTGTACACCAAAAGACCTGAGTCTCCTCAACAGGAACAGCCTGCGCTGTCCCTTCTTGTAGAGTGCGTCAGTATTGTGTGACCAGTCTAGTTTATTGTTCAGATGAATACCCAGGTACTTATAGGATGTCACCATCTCGATGTCTGTTCCCTGTATATTTACTGGTGCTGTGAGGGGCTGCCCATGCCTGCGGCAGTCCACCACCAGCTCCTTAGTTTTCCTCGCGTTGATCTGGAGGCAGTTCCGATGGCACCAGTCCACAAAGTCCTGGATAAGCCCTCTGTACTCAGCTTCATCTCCGTTGGAGATGAGACCAACGATCGCAGAGTCATCAGAGAACTTCTGTAGATGGCAATGTGTTGTGTTGTGTGAGAAGTCCGCAGTATAAAGAGTGAACAGGAAGGGAGCCAGCACCGTTCCCTGGGGGGCCCCCGTGCTACTGATGATCGTGTCGGAAACACAGTCCCGGGTTCTCACAAACTGAGGCCGGTTCGTGAGGTAGTCCAGGATCCATGATGACAGGTGCTGGTCCACCCCTGCGCGCAGCAGCTTGTCCTTCAGGATCATCGGTTGGATGGTGTTGAAAGCACTGGAGAAGTCAAAGAACATGATCCTCACCATATTCCCGGGCTTCTCCAGGTGGGACAGAGAACGGTGAAGGAGGAAGATCACCGCATCCTCCACCCCAATGCCATGCTGGTAGGCGAACTGGAGTGGATCCATCGCTGGTTCCACCAGGGGGCGGAGATGAGCAAGGAGCAGTCTCTCCAGGGTCTTCATCAAGTGGGACGTCAAGGCCACCGGTCTGTAGCTGTTCAGGTCTTTGAGGTGGGAAGTTTTTGGTACAGGTACCACACAAGATGTTTTCCACAGCTGTGGTACCCTCCTTATGGAGAAGCTGATTTCATTTTCCAGCAGGATTTGGCACCCCCCCCCCCCCCCACACACACACACACACACACACTGCCAGAAGTTTCAAAACCTGGTTTAATGACCATGGCGTCACTGTGTTTGATTGGCCAGCAAACTCTCCTGACCTAAACCCTATAGAGAATCTATTGCGTATTGTCAAGAGGAAGATGAGAGATACCAGACCCAACAATGCAGACAAGCTGAAGGTCACTATCAAAGCAATCTGGACCTTCAGAACACCTCAGCAGTAGCACAGGCTAATCACCTCCATGCCACGCCACATTGATACAGTAATTAATCCGGAAGGAGCCCCGACCAAGTATTGAGTGTGTACATGGACATACTTTTAAGTCAGTCCAGATATGTATTAAAAAAAAACTATTTTTTAAAATTAATTTTATGTAATATTCTAATTTTTTGAGAAACTGAATTTGGGATTTTCATGGGCTGTAAGGCATAATCATCAAAATTAAAATAAACACTTGAAATATATCACTTTCTGTGTAATGAATCTATATAATATATGGGTTTCACTTTCTGAAATGAATGACAAAAAATATTGAACTTTTTCATGATATTGTAATTTTTTGAGATGTACCATAATATGGAAAAAAGCTGCAAACTTACAATAAAGGTCAACAATACATTGCAGGAAAATAAATAGAGCAAAATTCTCCTCTTACTGATGAAAACAGACCAGCTTATTCTAATAATGCCACTGTTTTATTTTGGGGAAGGGGGACTAAAAAGTTCATTGTAGTCAAATTTGACCAAATGTGGTTTATTTTTCAACATCCAAGCGCTGTAACATCAATGGAAGAAGTGTATGGACCAAAGGAGAGACTATGTTGAAAAATAAACCACATTTGTTCAAATGTGACAACTATAAACTTTTCAGCCTATGAATTTCTTAGCCCCCCCCCCTCCCCCATACCCTTTTTATTAGAATCAGATTTTTGGACAAATATTCAGCACAGCTTTTTCCTCTGCTCTAGTGTTCTCAGTTTACATTAACCTTCAGTGTCTGTCGGCAGCAGATGCGATACATCAGCAGGGTTCTGATGGTTTTGTCTCTCAGACCGTAAATCAGTGGATTCAGAAATCTGGGGACAAGAACCAGGAAAACATAGAAAACATTCCAGATTTGCATCAGAATTTTCCTTTCGAGGACCTTGGCGATCTCAGTGATCAGGGGGTCATGGACAGTGCCACACATACACAAGCTCAGCTGGATCAGGTGGAGCAGCAGAGTGTTACGGGCTTTCTGTGCTGAGGCTTTTTCTACTGAAGCTGAACGGGCCTCAAGTGCAACTCTGACATAAGAGGACATTATCACCGTGGCAGCTGAAACAAATAGGACACCAGTGGAGACTTTCTTGTACAGGTTAGATGAATGTGTGAGATTCATGGTGAGATCAGAACAAGCATCATTCATCAGCAGAGTCTTTAGATCACTGAAAGGAAACTCCAACAGCAGGAGAGCTTCAATTAAGGTATCTACCAAGCCAAAGGCCCAAACCATGACTATCCCCATCCTGGTGTTTCTGATGGTGGTGATGGTGGCGTGCCTCAGTGGGTGGCACACGGCCACGTACCGCTCCAGAGACATCAACTCCAGAGTGAGTGGTGAGATGCTGGTGAGGAGGTCAGCGATTGATTCTAGAAACCCACACATAGGATAAGTCAGCCTGACCCTGCACACGGACAAAAAATAGAAGAGCTGAGTAACAATTATCTGCATGGTGTCAACAAGAAGGAGGTTAAGCAGGAGGATGTAACAGGAACTCTCACGAAACACAGGTTTACTCCTGAGAGTGACTATCATGATGCTGTTAATCAAGAGGAACACACAGCATACAGTGGCAGTTGGAGCAGAGACCAGTAACAGCTCCAGAAATGTCCGGTACTGTGGTCCAGAGGTGTGGTTGGACTGAGAACGGAGTGCAGACAGCATCATGGAGAGGAGTTAAAAAAGCATAAAAACACACAGCATGATGAACATTGTGAGAGAGATGTTTCAAAGAAGTTCTGTGAGTCAAACAGAAAATTATCGACAACCCTGCAGACATAGAAACCACCTTAGAATTGATGATCGAGTTTATGAGTTCAGATCAGATTGGAAAAGATTTCTGTAGTTCACAAATCATGACCATTCTCAGAGGGTGAATGAGTCACAGCAAACATTAACCACAACCATTCATCATAACACTGAATCAATCAGAGACCCTTCATGGATAGACACATATTAGAATTGATCAAGGAGTCTGCATCGATAAAACATTAGAAATAGTGAAAAACTCCATGTGCACAGAACTGGTCTGTAGAGTTTTCCATAGTTGACATGCCTGTAAAAACAGAAAAAAAATGAACGAGGATTTTTTTTCACAGAGGCAGAAAGAGTCAAAACACAAATCAGATAAAAAATTAGATAACTAAATACATTGGAACAATGATCAGTGTCATGTGCAGAACTGGTCTCTGTATTTTTCTGTAGTTCACGTGCTTTTAAAAACAACCCACACCCACCTCTGTGACACTGCTGCCATAGTAACAAAAGTGACATAATAATTCTAACATTATTGGAGAAAATGAAACAAGTCAAGTTTAAGCATTTTTAATGTAACCATCACTTTAAAGGTGTGTTTTCTATCTCTTTCCAGTTCGCTTTTTGATGTTTGTCTTGTATATATTAGTGCCTTATGATGAGTGCCACTGTGATTTGGTGCCTCACAAATAAAGGTGAGTTAGGAAAGCCTTATTATGATGACTGTGAGATATCCTTGTGAGATAGAATGTTTTTGAAATTCTTTTAAAATGCTGTGTGTAAAATATGGTGTGATTAATGTAAAACAAAAATCTGGATCTAGCACTTACAGTATGTGTTAGGTGTCGGCATCGGCATCTGTTTGTAAACTGTCACAACGCTGTCAAAGCGTTATGTTGTCTGTTGTTTGTTGTATTAGCTCCGTTTTAAATTTTTATTTCTTTATCTCTTTTACTGATATTAACTTTTTACTTAGTGTTAGCTTAGTAAATACAACAGCCCGATCAGGCATACAGGTGAATCAGACCCCGGGCAGGGCTGTTCACCAGGTTAGGCTAACCTGTTTTAGCTAGCTAGCTAGCCACTTCTGGCCTGGAAAGCCAGAAAGTGTTTCCCTCTTTAAGAAGGTTTCTGAGTTGGAATTGAGAATCTCTAACCTTTATAAGATTCGGGAGGCTTAAAACCGCGTGGACACTGTTATTTTTGGACAGACATCGGCCCCAGTGATGGACTCGCAGCTAGCAGAGACGGCTACTTACCTGGGTGAAATTAGCACATCGCCATCCACTTCCACCTCTGCTCAGGTCACTTCAGCTGTCCAGGACTCCAGCATCAAACACTGGCTTCAGCTTTGAGCTAAACCCAAAGCCCCAGATGGTTCGTCACAGCCTCAATGCGCGCCCTGGACCATGGATGGGCCAAATAGCAAACGTCGGGGATTGACCAGACATGGCTGCACCTCCTCCCTTCCCCTTTTGCTGGGAACCAGATTCGACATCCTTTCCCTGGAAGATTTCCCCCACCTGGATGCTGATCATCCTCCCATGGCCGCCCCAACTCCTTCAGCAGTGGCCCAAACCCGCAAGCCCCAGATCAAAACTACCTTAGGTGTGCCAAACTATATACCAGCTCATAAAAGAAGAGACCGCATCCCCTGCATCACCCCCGCATCGGCTCCCCGCTGCCACTGCAGCAACTATGGCAAAATTATTCACCATTTCACAAGCCACCGACAAAGCCCCCCTAGACGACGCTGGTAATTGGTGATTCAATAATGAGGAACATCAGAAGCAGGTACTGTATTACAAAATTCTTTTCCTGGGGCTAAAGTGTCACACATTGAGACTCTTACCCCTGACCTAATAAATGAATACCCCCACGCTAAATCTGTTTTTGTGGCATGTTCAATGCATAACCACGGGTACAAATAAACTTAAAATATCCGGAAGGGAAAGAAAAATGGAAAAACTCACTGCCGCTGGTGTGTCACACGGGCAGTGGTCTTCTGTCATAAAACGCCTTACTAAGGCTTAC
Organism: Pholidichthys leucotaenia; assembly: GCA_020510985.1. NCBI lineage: Eukaryota > Metazoa > Chordata > Actinopteri > Cichliformes > Pholidichthyidae > Pholidichthys > Pholidichthys leucotaenia. The sequence goes on along the minus strand of CM035844.1, from coordinate 297,641,000 downwards.
AGAGAATGCCAATTGCAGGCAGTAAGTTTTGCACATTTCTTAACAGAAAGATGTACCAAAATTTACAGGAAATGCCAGGGACTGCCCGGAGGGAACGATACAGACGTTAACACGATCTTTGAATAGAAGGACGAGACAACATTTGGGGATGCAAGACCTCTGTAAGGAACAAACCACACCGGTCTGCCTAAGTAGCACAGCACCAAATGATAATCAGGTGTGGGTACATGAGTGAGAACATAATCAAAACAACAAGTGACAGCTTTGCAGCCCATGAAACAGTTTGACAGCCGGAAGCTGCACAGCACTGTCAAAATAAAAGTATGAACCAAAACAAAGTAATACAGAATAAAATAACACAACTCTCAAAAGATATAAACAATACCATCACTACAAAATGATGCACAATAACTAGACAATACTATGAGAACACAACTAAGAACGCAACAACTGATAAATGCACAGAAACCAGATACAAAAGATCATAATAAACAAAGAAACAAATGAAGAGAAAAGGATTAAACTAAATACTGGAGACTGGGCACAGACCCCATCCATGCTTAGGATCATGACAGTGCCCCCCCACCCCCACCCGAGAGGTGGAGTCCAGACACCCCAGGGCAACATCAAAAAGGAAAAGAAGACCCACCCACAACTGAGAACACCCCCCCCCCAACCAGAAAAAACAACCCACCCTGAGCGGGAGGAGGGGGAACTCAGGCATGGAGGGACCAAACCAACCCAGAAAACAAAAGAAAAAAAAAAAAACTCATGACCCACAACACTTGTGCAACAGGTGGCACTGGAATGCCAAGGAAACAAAAGAAAGTTGCAACAGTTCAGGTGGTCTCCCAGAATCTCAAGACCACTGGAGCTTGTGATAAAGTAAGTCAAGTGACCTCCCCAAAGTCCAGAGCCATCAGCGAACGAGATATAGTCCGTCAGATATTCTCCCAGCGTTCATGAGCCACCCAACCAAATGGCACAGCCTGCCAGGTGGTCTCCCCCATTCCTGAGTCAATGGGCTCCAGGGCACAATGTGCCGACTCCTGGAGGTGGTAGCTTGAACCCATACCCCCAACTGACCGCAGGTACCGCAGTGTGGATGAAGTGGACCACGGGCTGTGAACGGTTGGTTCCTGACGCTAATTGCAGGCCAACAGCGGAGCCAGATGGCAATGCAGCAGGCCAGCGAGGACACCAGGGAAAAGAAGCACCCGAACCGTGAAGCAACCAAATGGCAAAGATGACTGGTCAGTGGGGACCCCCAGCAGTACCCGATGACCCTCAGCAACCCCCGATGAAGGCAAAGGATCCATGATGACCTCGAGTGACAGCAGAGGGCTCTTCCCAACCTCAGACGAAAGCATGGGACCCTCCACGACCTCGGGCAACAGCAGGGGACCCCCCACGACCTTGGGTGACAGCAGGGGACCGTTAATGACCTTGAGTGGAGACGGAGGAGTCTCAGCGGACTCGGGGAGAGACGGAGGACCCTTGGAGGCCTCGGGCAGAGGCGAAGCACCCATGGAGACCCCGAACTGAAGCGTAGTACCCACGGAGGCCTCGGACGGAGGCTAGCACCCATGGAGGCCTCAGATGGAGGTGTAGCACTCACGGAGGCCTCGAATGGAGGCATAGCACCCACAGAGGCCTTGAATGGAGGTGTAGCACCAGCGGTGGCCTCGGATGGAGGCATAGCACCCGCAGTGGTCCCGGTTGGGGAGGAAGGACCCATGGAGACCTCTGACATGGAGGAAGGACCCACGAAGACCTCTGGCAGGGAGGAAGGACCCATGGAGACCTCCAGCAGGGAGAAAGGGCCCACAGATACCTCTTGCAGGGAGGAAGGGCCCACAGAAATCTCTGGCTATTAGGAAGGACCCACAAGACCTCTGGCAGAGGTAGGGGCCCCGCAGAGACCTCAGGCGCAGGTTGAGGACCCACAGAGACCTCAGGCAGAGGTTGAGGACCCTCGGCAAACTCAGATGAAGGTAGAGGTCCCACGGCGACCTCAGGTGATGGTAGAGGACCCGTGATGACCTCAAGTGAAGATGGAGGACCCGCGATGACCTCAGGCAGGGATGGAAAATCCTCGGTGACCTCAGGGGAAGACTCAGACATAGAACAGACAAACACGGGGTCAGACTCACCGGCAGCAGTGGAGCCCGCCGAAGGGACCTCAGGTGTGGCTGACAGCTGTACCTTGTCCCCTCTACCGAGGGCCAGGCAAGATTTCTCTCGGACAAAAAAGGGAACTTGCCTGAGCTCGAGCTCCACCACCATCCAGGGCTCCAGCGACTCCAGCTGATACGCCTTGGCCTCCACCCTTTGGGCAACCTCTCTTGACATGACCACCTTGGGAGAAGGAGAAGGGAAAAACACAGGGGAAGAATCATCGGCAGCAGTCGAGCCCAGTAAGGAGAGCTCAGAAACAGAGGACATCTGCAACTGATTCTCCCCACCATGAGCCAGATGAGAATTCTCTGGATCTGGAGAGGTTAAGACAGAACAGAGCACTTGCCTGGACTGAAGCTTCACCGCCATCCAGGACTCTGGCGACTCTGCAGCGGTGGCCCAGATTGAAAGCATGGTGGCTGAGGAAGTTGGCGACCCTCCATGCATGCCGGCTGACACTAGCGGGACCCCAGATAACGCGATGGCTGCTGGTAGACCTCCAGGCATGGTGGCTACTGCTGGCGGACCCTCAGATGTGGTGGCTGAAGCAGGGAGAACTCTAGTTTGGCGTGATGGATCCAGGGAATGCCTCTGATGGTATCAGGTCCTGTGATGCCGAAACCAGGTGACTCATAATTGGCTCAGATTTCGGGCCAAGGGGGGCACTCCCCTCCAGTCTGGAGTATGGCTGCATGGCCGAAACTGGATCCTTTGGAAACGCTGACCTCCTCTTCATCCGGCAGCTCCCTCCCAGAACCAGCGGACAAACAGGGAAAAAAGGGAGGATGCAGGAGAGACAGGTGAGAGTGAGGAGAACACTGCTGCAGCAAGCGGGGAAGGCTCAGCCAAAGTGGATGACTGCTGCTGAGCCCCCCAACTGGAAACAAGGCAAGACAATTAATTTTCAGATGTTATAGAATGAAAAGATACTTGCCTTAGCACCCAAGGTGTGGTGGTAGCTGCTGCAGATGACCCAGAGGATTCCTCCCTAATTGCTGTGGGGGGCGAGGGAACCAATGCAGATACTGGCCGATCTGGCCCTGAAGGCATGATGATGGATGGAGTTGGATATCTTTCCTCCACTTGGGCTGCAAGTGCAGGAAGGAGCCATGGCTTGTAGTCCAAAAACAGATCCGCCTCAGCAGCCAAAACCTGCTGGTGTTCTTCCAGCTCCTCCGCAGTTGGACCGCCGGGAGGCGCAAAGCCTCTGGTGACAGAGGAGAGGCTGCTGGTGCAGGCTGTAGCTCAAGAGACGATGGCAGGACTGCAGCTGCTGGAGGACAGTGAGAGGCTCGGGACCTCCGTGCCCGGGACAGCTTCCGTGTTGGCACCGGCATGGATGTGGAGGAGGTTTCTTCCCACCTGTGGAGCATAGACTGTTGGCTGATGATGGAGAGGAGTAGGTTGGTGAGCTCCGGGAAATGCCAAAGACTTGGGGTTGCCTCAATATTCTCCACCGCATAGTTCAGCCATCTCAGAACCTCCTTGGGAGTACAGAAGGTGCAGGTGTCAGAAAAAAAAAAAACCTGGATCAACTGCGTCGCCCTGTACTCATCCTCATTCAGCCCGAGCAAACTGAAGTCTGCATTTGATGCCATAACCGTGGGAAAAAATAGACTTAAAATAACCGCGAGGGAAAGAAAAATGGAAAAACTCACTGCCGCTGGCATCTCACACGGGCAGCGGTCTTCTGTCATAAAACGCCTTACTAAGGCTTAAAGAGGACGCCAATCATAGGTAGTAAGTTTTGCACATTTAACAGAAATATGTACCAAAATCAAAATACACAAACACGCACACTTACAGGAAATGCCGGAAAATGCCGGAGAATGCCCGGAGGGAACGATACAGATGGGAAAACCATCTTTGAATAGAAGGACATGACAGCAACGTCTGGAGAGCCAAGACCGTTACTAAGGGATAAACCACACCAGTCTGCTTAAATAGCACAACACCAGATGATAATCAGGTGTGGGTACATGAATGAGAACATAATCAAAACAACAAGTGACAGCTATGTAGCCTGTGAAACAGCTTGACAGCCTGAAGCTGCACAGCACTGTCAAAATAAAAGTACAAACCAAAACAAAGTTATACAGAATAAAATAACACCACCCCAAAAGATATAAACAATAGACTTAGGGACTTCCGGTTATGGCTGCCACGTAGGACGGACGTGTCTCGCTCTGCTCTGCTCCTGGAGAAAAAAAATCGGCAAATAACTCTCTCATTTGGGACAGAACGTATCCCAGCGTTTGGGCGAGGATATGTCGGCGAAGCCTAAGGCTGGAAAACCAGGAAAAGGAAAAAGCGAGCCGCCGAAACAGTCCAAATTAACGGACTTTCAGGTCTGTGACGCAGCAAACAGGGCTCCATATATGGCGGAGGAGGCTGGCAACGCTGCGATTTCTGCGGGGAATGGCGCAGATGCGCTGATGGCTGCCATGAGTTCAATGAGAGCGGACTTTTCCTCTAGATTTGATGGGATTATGACAGCGTTGGAAGGAATAAGAAAGGAATTGGGTGACTGTGTAGAACGAACGGCGCAGATGGAGCTCCGTCTCGCTAGTGCTGAAGATGACGTCACCCGTCTTCAATTAAAGGTGCGCACTTTGGAAAAAAAAAAAAAATCTCTGGAAGATAATATTTTGGATTTGGAATCTCGGTCGAGACAGAATAATTTGAGGCTGGTGGGTCTTCCAGAGGAATCAGAAGGTCGGGACGTATGTTCCTTTCTGGAAAAGTGGATTCCGGAGGTGCTGGGCAGCGAGGAGTTGCAATCAGCAGTGGTTCTGGAAAAAGCACATCGCATTGGCCCACGGAGAGATAAGGGACCGCCGAGGACCTTAATTATGAAGTTTCTTAACAACAGAGACAGGATGAAGATCTTCAACGCTGCACGAGCTAAAAAAGGAGAGATTAAACACCAGGACCAGCAGGTGCGGTTCTACCCAGATTTGGCCACAGGAATCCAGCAATTGAGGAAGCAGTTTGATCCCGTACGTAAGGAGCTGCGCAACCTTGGGATTCGTCATGGTGTAATCTATCCTGCGAGACTGCTGACCACGTATGAGGGCAGAACCCACATCTTCAAGACCCCAGAGGAGGCGCAGGAGTTCATCAAGAAGATCAAAGAAGAAGAAGAGACTGGTGGGAGCTAAGCATGAACAAAATATAAGGTAGAATAATTAAGCATTTGCACAGGCATCTGACTGACTTGAAGTAAATAGTAAGTTTACAAAATATAGATTGTATTATATATTAAAAAAAAACAAAACAAAAACAAAACAAACAAAAAAAAAAACTATGATGTACAAAGTTGTTAAAAATTTTGGAGTTAAGTTGGAAAACTACAGAGGAGAGTTAATGTTACGTCATTAAAAGCAGTAGAGTTAGGGTGATTGGGAGGATGAAGAAGGAGTGGCTTAGGCTGTTCCCCGTGGGTGTGGAACGGTCGATGGCTATATCGGGAGACAGAATTTTTCTTTTGATTTTGGGGGGTTTGCCACAAGTGTGGGAAGGGGAAATTTGTTTGTGTGTAGTTTGTAGGATGAATGTTCAACCACTCATGTTTTTGCTTCTCTGTATGAGCATGTTTACACTGCAAGGTAATCCCAAACTCTCTATTGATCATGGACCAAAGTGTTAATCTTAATTTAACTTCATGGAATTGCAGAGGTCTACAAAATTTAAAAAAACTTAAACAAGTTATGAATAAAATAAAGGACATGGGTTCAAGAATTGTGTTTTTACAAGAAACTCATCTGATAGAGGAGGATGTTAAAAGAATTAGGAGTAGATGGCAGGGAAGTGTATTCACCTCTTCATTTTCATCCCGAGCCAGGGGAGTTATGACTCTCATACATAAATCAGTTCCTTTTCAAGTGAAAAATGTAATTGGAGACAAATTTGGAAGATATGTAATCATTCAAGGTTCTTTGCTATTAGAAAATATAAATCTTGTGAACTTATATGGTCCCAATATAGATGATCAGAAGTTCTTTGCTAATTTATTTCTCATCTTATCATCACTTACAGGGCAACATATAATAGCAGGGGATTTTAATTGTACATTGAATCCAGGTGTGGATAGATCAACAGGACTGGATTGTACGCACATTGGATGTAGGATGACTATTAATCATTTTATGAAAGAATTGAGATTGTTAGATATATGGAGAGAAATGAAACCACAAGTTAAAGCCTATTCTTGTTATTCCAGTACCTACAAGACATTCTCACGTATTGATTATTTTTTGATTTCCACAGAATTAAGGTCCAAGATTCAAAACTGCTTTTATGATAACATCGTGATCTCTGATCATGCACCCTGTTGTCTAATATATGTAGATAAAAAATTGACAAAGGAATCAGGTAGATGGCAATTTCAGCATAAATGGCTTCAGGATGAGGAATTTGTCAAGTATATAGAAAAACAGATAGACGAGTTCTTTGACATCAATACTACACAAACATCAGCATGTGTAAAGTGGGAGGCTTTCAAAGCTTTTATTAGGGGGCATATTATTAGTTATACAGGATCAAAATCTAAGAAGACTCGAGAGGAGAGAGCTAAATTGGAACATAAAATAAAAAATCTTCAGGAAAAAGTGTATGCAGGAAGTGACCCAAGGTTGGAGAATGAATTACTGATTTTGAGAGCTGAATACGACAAAAAATCAGCGAATAGAGCTGCCTCGAGTCTTCTAAGATTGAAACAATCTTTTTATGAACAAGGTGAAAAATCAGGAAAATTATTAGCATGGCAGATTAAACAATTGGAAATTAAAACACCAATTACCAGTATTATAAGTAACGGACAGGTAGTTATAGATCCTTTAGAAATTAATAGAGCCTTTAGAGATTACTATGAAAAATTATATGATACCAAAAATGAACCTGATTTAACAAAACTAAATGGGTTTTTGAACGAACTATCTATACCGTGTATTCCAAATGAAAACAGGGAGATATTGGAGTCTAAAATTAGTCAAGAAGAAGTTGGGCTAGCCATTGATAATATGAAATCAGGAAAAAGTGCAGGACCAGATGGTCTTCCAGTTGACCTTTATAAAAAATTTAAGAATAAATTAATAAAACCTTTTTTGGAAATGGTTTTAGAAGCATTTCAAAATAATAATTTACCATCATACATAAATAATGCCTTAATTATACTGCTGCCAAAACCAGGTAAGCCCTCTAATAAATGTGAAAATATGAGACCAATAAGCCTATTAAACGCCGACCTTAAGATAATCTGTAAAATTTTAGCAAGACGAATACAAGAAATTTTACCAAATATTATTAATCGAGATCAGAATGGCTTTATAAAGGGTAGACAAGGCTTCCATAATGTAAGAAGACTATTTAATATTATCTATTTTAATAAAGAAGCACCGGATACAGCTCTCCTATCATTGGACGCCGAAAAGGCCTTTGATAGAGTTGAATGGCCCTTTCTTTTTGAAGTCCTACAAAGGTTTGGACTTGGAAATAATTTCATAAAATGGGTTCAAATAATATACAATAATGCTACAGCAGAAATCCTAACAAATAACAATATTTCAAAACCAATAAAAATCAATAGAGGATGTCGACAAGGCTGTCCACTCTCACCTTTACTGTTTACTATGGCAATTGAACCTTTAGCGATAGCGATACGTTTACATTCACAAATATATGGAATTAAAGTTGGACCAACAGAACATAAAATCTCCCTGTACGCCGATGATATAATTTTGTTTATGTCGAATCTAAAAAAATCAATTCCAACCTTGTTGAATTTAATAAAGAATTTTGGGGAAATATCAGGATATAAAATAAATAAAACTAAATCTTCAATATTAATGCTAAATGAGACCCAGAGAAATTACCCAGCCCCTGAGGTAAATCAATTCAATGTTGTAAATCAGTTTAAATATTTAGGAATCCAAATTATGCCTAAGCTAGAATCAGTCGCCAGTGTCAACTATGAAGCCTTAATGTCAGATATCAGTGAGTTAACTCAGAGATGGATGTCACTACCAATGTCGATGATCGGGAGAATCAATATACTTAAAAGTAATATTTTACCTAAAATACTTTATTTATTTCAATACATTCCCTTATCACCACCTTTAGATCTATTCTCAAGAATAAAAAAAAAGTTAGTGGAATTTATATGGAACAACAGGAGGGCTAGATTACGTCTGTCTTTATTATATTTACCATTTGATCGTGGAGGTCTGAAATGTCCAAATTTTATGTTGTATTATTGGTCGGCACAACTGAGGTCTATGACATATTATTTTTCATCAAATGATCTCCCTCACTGGACTGAAATGGAATCATACAATTTACCTTTACCTCTTCCCATATTCATATACTCAGATTCGGCAAAAAAATTACAAAAACAAGTTAAAAATCCATTTGTAAAGCATATGATCAAAATATGGTGTGAAGCTAAAAACTATTTAAAAGAACCACAGTTATTGTCACAATTTAGTCCAATATGGGGTAATCAATATTTTAAACCAGGGAGAGCGGACGCTGTATTTAAAGTATGGAATTTAAAAGGGATACAAAAGATTCAGGATTTATATTTGCCATGTGCAGACAACATAATGTCTTTTGAAGAGCTGAGGATCAAATTTAATCTCAATAGAACACATTTTTTTAAATATCTTCAACTTAGAAACTTTATTCGATCAAATCAAAATAAAGCTCTCACTCGACCTATTTATTCATCCTTGGAAAAAATGATGATGAAAGATAGTAAAAGAAAGGGTATTATTTCAGAGTTTTATAACTCATTGACACTATCTTCAAGTGAAAATTCACTGAAAAGATTAAACTACTGGAAAGAAGATCTGCAAATTGAAATTTCAGAGGAACAATGGGAATTGGCTTGTACAGAAGCTCAAACCAAATCAATAAATGCACGCCTTAAATTGATACATTTCAAATGGTTAATGCGGATGTATGTTACACCGGAGGAGTTAAATAGATATAACAAAAATATACCAGATACATGCACAAAATGCATGGAAAGTAAAGGAACCCTATTTCATTGTTTATGGGAATGTAGATTAATAAGAATGTTTTGGGAAGAGGTGAGGGTAACAATTGAAAAAATAATCTCAAAACAAATCATATTGAATCCTAAACTGGTTTTGTTGGGTCTGTACCCAGAAAAGCATAATTTCAATAAAAGTGAAAGAACATTCATAGACCTCAGTTTGCTTAATGCTAAAAAATGTATTGCACTATTATGGAAAAAGACTCATAGACCAGATGTGACTCAGTGGTTAAGACAGATGTTAACAAACCTTCCATTAGAAAGAATAACATATATACTGAAATCAAAGGAAATTGTGTTTGAGAATACAGTATATGGAGACCTTTTATTGATTATGTAAAAAATTTAAACATAACTCTTGAAGAAGAAGGTGAATGATGTGTGTGGACCTTGTAAATTCCAAATTGGTGAACATAATATGTATACTTATGTATTGGATTGTCTAGACTAAACAGAGGAGCATTGTTGAAGACTTGATTTTGTTGGTGGTAGTTGGTGTTTTTAGTGCATTTTTTTTTTTTTTTTTGTAGTACTTTAGTGTTAGTGTTTGATTGTTTGTATCATGTTTGTTAAAAAAAAAAAAGGTTCAATAAAGATATTGTGGAAAAAAAAAAAACAATAGACTTAGACTTAGACTTAACTTTATTAATCCCTTTGGGATGACTCCCTCTGGGAAATTTAAAATTCCATCACTGCAAAATGACACACAATAACTAGACAAAACTATGAGAACACAACCGAGAATACAACAACTGGTAAATGCACAGAAACTAGATCCAAAAGATCATAATGAACAAAGAAACAGATGAAGAGAAAAGGACTAAGCTAAAAACTGGAGACTGGGCCTGGCCCCCATCCATGCTTAGGATCATGACATCTAGGAAAAATAATACAGGATCTCTTTGCTCAGATGACAGTAACATAGAGGTTTTGACCCCAAAAGATAACATAGAAACCTCTTGCTCAAAAAAACATGGGGATGGTAAACTCAGGAGATTACATGGGAATTCCATACTCAGGCAATAATGACGACATAGGAATTTTGACCGCAGGAGATAATGACAGACACTACAACCTCTGGAGGTGACCTCATTGAAATTTGGCCCCCAGGAGATGGAAACAACGGACTTTTGCACTCTAGAGATGGTAAAGAACCTTTACACTAGAGACGACTAGGGAACATTAAACTCAGATGGCAACATGGATATCCCAAACTCTGGAGATAGCAACTCGGAACCTCCAGACTCAGGAAAAGACCACCTGGAAACCTTACACTCAGTTGATGATGATAACAAGAAACCCGTGCACTCTGGAGATGTCAACATGGAACCTTTAAACTCAGAGGATGATAACATGAAACCTGCATCTTCAGGTGGTGCCACCATAAAACCCCTAAATGCAGGGAATGAAAATACAGCACCCTTAAACTTAGGAGATAACAATGGAGCTTCTTGTTTGAAAAAACAAAACAAAAAAAACATGGGGGTTTTAAACTCAGAAGGTAGCATTGAGGCTCTTTGCTCTGGAGACCACAAAGGAGCTTTTTGCTCGGGGGACAACAACAAAGGAATCTTTAGCTTTGGGGATCAATATAGGTGCTTCTATATTCTAGAATCTTCCTGGTTCCAAGGTTGTCATTGCCAGGAGTGGCAATGGGGTTAAGCTCCCAGTGCTCATAAAATGCTCCTTATGGCGTGAGTCTCGAAAAGCCTCTGACAACTAAGTCCAACTCCTAGCCTGCCCATGTGGTTTAGTCTCTAAGCCCAGCGGAACTGCTTTTGCTAATAGGAGAATTGGCGAGGGCGGATCTCTGGCGCCTTAAAACCAGATGCTTCGGGTAGATGGTGGCTCATCAACCTGGGAAGGTAGCCCATCTAGGGGAAGGTAAACCCTGATTTCAAACCTCCGCTGCCTTGCGGCATACCCGGTCACGGGAAAGGCTTCGGGAGTCAACCCTGAGGAAAAATCCGGAGTCGGAGCCCCTAAGGCAGTTCTATGTTGTGCTCAACATTGTTCTGGCAGCTCCTGCAATGGCGCTGGTGCCAAACTGTAGCAGCCCTGCTGTTCCTTTGGATTCATCAGTGACGTGGAGAGGGGGGACATGCTGCATGGGCAACATCTTGTCCTCCATATCTTCCTGCCCAGGCTTGAATCCTACCAACGCCCAACGCTGGAAGGTAGAACACTGGATCACTGGAGAGGACACTCCAACTTCGCCTTTGGCATAGACAAAACATGGGGAATGACAGTTACCGGTTATAAGCCACTGCTCAATTGGCGTAGAGCGCGGCGCCAGGGGTTGTTCCCGACGGTGGGAGGGATCACCGGATCTCACTGGACAGCTACCGCCCGCCTCAAGCTGGGCAGCCCCCAGCCAATAAGGTGTTGTCCTGCCACAGCTTGCTTTCCTCATTGGGTGCATGGGGTTGAGGAGAAGTCCGAACAGCAGGCTGAGAACCTTCGCACCAGGCAAGACAATAAAACAAAAGAGACCAACTCTAAAACTGGGAACTTGGAACGTCCGCACTATGATGACAGGACTCGCTGCTAACCTCAAGGACATCAACGACACCAGGAAGACTGCCATCATCAATAATGAGCTGAAGAGACTGGGAGTGGATATTGCCACTCTCCAGGAAACACGGTTGGCTGACGCAGGCACACTGAGAGAGAAGGACTACACGTTCTACTGGCAGGGAAAGGGCAGTGACGAACACAAGGAACACGGAGTGGGCTTCGCAGTGAAGAACACCTTGCTGAAGATGGTGGAACCGGGCAGCACTGGCTCTGCACGACTCCTCACCCTCCGCCTGAACACAACTCAAGGCCCAGTCACCCTCGTCAGTGTGTATGCCCCAACACAGACAGCCACACCAGAGACAAAAGACGAGTTCTACGAGAATCTCGCAACAACTGTCAGGATCATCCCCAACTCTGAACAACTCATTCTCCTTGGAGACTTCAATGCCAGAGTGGGTGCTGACCATGACTCCTGGCCTTCCTGTCTTGGACCTTTTGGCATGGGCAGAATGAACGACAACGGACAGCGGCTGCTCGAGTTCTGCACATATCACGATCTGTGCATCACAAACTCATTCTTCAAGACCAAGCCCCAACACAAGGTTTCCTGGCAACATCTGCATTAAAAGCACTGGCACCAGCTGGACTTGATCCTGACCAGGCGCACCTCACTGAAGAACGTGTTAATCACCCGTTCGTTCCAGAGTGCAGATTGCGACACAGACCATTCATTGGTGTGTTGCAAGGTCAAGCTGCAGCTGAAGAAATCCCATTGTGCTAGACAACCTGGAAAGGCACGGATTGACACCAGCAAGATGGCTCAACCAGAACTTGTTGAGCAGTTTGCCTCCACCTTTGAGAAGGAACTTGGTGTACCACAAGAAGGAGAATCTGCAAAGCAGAAGTGGGAAGAGCTGCGAAACACCATCCACCGCACAGCCTTGGCTACCTTTGGGAGGAAGACCTCGAAGTCACAGGACTGGTTTGATGCCAAGTAGACCGAGATGACCCCCGTCATTGAAGCCAAGTGCTCAGCACTTGCTGAGTACAAGAAGTACCCAAACGAGAAGAATCTCTAGATTCTCAGGGCTGTGAGAAGCAAAGTTCAGCAGACTGCTCGGCGCTGTGCCAATGAGTACTGGACTCAGCTCAGCCAAGAAATTCAAACCGCTGCCATAACAGGGAACATCCGTGGTATGTACGATGGCATCAAGAAAGCACCTGGTCCGGCTCAGAGCAAGACGCCCCCCCCCCTCAAATCCTCCACTGGGGAGATGATAACAGAAAAGAACAAGCAGATGGAGAGATGGGTGGAACACTACTCCGACCTCTACTCCAGACAGAACACCGTGACACCGTCAGCCCTTGATGCCATCGACTGCCTGCCATCAATGGACAAACTTGACGCCGAGCCAACCATCAACGAACTCAGCAAGTCCATTGATAGCTTGGCTGCTGGCAAGGCACCCGGCAATGACGGCATACCCCCTGACCTGATCAAGCACTGCAAGACCGCCCTACTGCTCCCATTGCATGACGTCCTCTGCCAGTGTTGGAAGGAAGGTGCCGTACCACAGGACATGAGGGACGCCAAGATCATCACCCTCTACAAAAACAAAGGGGAAAGAAGCAACTGCAACAACTACAGGGGCATCTCCCTCCTCAGCGTTGTTGGCAAAGTCTACGCACGAGTTGTTCTCGTTCATCTACAGAAGCTTGCTGAACGTGTCTACCCCGAGTCTCAGTGTGGCTTCCGCGCTGAGCGATCGATGGTAGACATGATATTCTCCATCCGCCAACTCCAGGAGAAATGCAGAGAACAGAACATGCCCCTGTACGTCGCCTTCATCAACCTCACCAAAGCGTTCGATCTGGTCAGCAGAGAGGGCCTTTTCAAGATCCTGCCAAAGATAGGATGCCCACCAAAGTTGCAAAGCCTCATCGAATTGTTTCACACCAACATGCAGGGGATAGTGCAGCATGATGGCAACATCTCAGAGCCATTCAACATACGCAGCGGAGTGAAACAGGGCTGTGTACTTGCACCAACCCTCTTTGGGATTTTCTTTGCTATGTTCCTGAGGCGTGCCTTCAGCACAGCAACAGAGGGAATCTACCTGCACACAAGATCTGACGGCAGGCTTTTCAACCTCGCCCGCTTGAAAGCCAGAACCAAAGTACGCGAGGCTCTAATCAGAGACATGCTGTTCGCAGACGACGCTGCAGTCGCAACCCACACACAGCAGGAGCTTCAGACCCTGATGGACCGCTTCTCCCAGGCATGCAAGGACTTCGGGCTTACCATCAGCCTGAAGAAGACTAACGTCTTGGCGCAAGGCATGGAAGCACCAGCAACCATCACCATCGACGACTACGAGCTGGAGGTCATGAATCAGTTCACGTACCTGGGGTCCACAGTCAGCAACAACCTCTCCCTTGATAAAGAGATCAACAAGAGGATTGGAAAATCAGCCTTCACACTCGCTCGCCTCACCACACGAGTGTGGGAGAATCCCAAACTCTCTGTCAAGACGAAGATGGCAGTGTACAACGCCTGCGTCATCAGCACACTGCTCTATGGGAGTGAGACGTGGACAACATACGCCCGGCAGGAAAAGAGACTGAACTCCTTCCACTTATGCTGCATTCGCCACATCCTGGACATATCCTGGCAGGACAAAGTGCCCAACACAGAAGTTCTGTCCCGCGCCGGCCTTCCTTCCATATTCACTCTACTCAGGCGGCGCAGGCTCCGCTGGCTAGGCCACGTTCACCGTATGGAGGATGGCAGAATCCCCAAAGACGTCCTCTATGGAGAGCTGGCAACTGGCAGGAGAGACGTTGACCGCCCACAGCTGCGCTTTAGAGACGTCTGCAAGAGAGACATGAAGGCCCTGGAGATCAACACAGAGCGCTGGGAGGACCTTGCAACGGACTGCTCCAAATGGAGAGGCACCCTGACCAGACAGCTCAAGGCGGGTGAAGAGAGACTGACTGCTGCAGCAGATGAAAAAAGGACCCGCAGGAAGAACCGCCACAGACCCAGCAGCACGGAGACCACCCACAAGTGCGACCTGTGTGACAGGGACTGCCATTCACGCATCGGCCTGTTCAGCCACAGGCGGTGCTGTTCCAGCAGAGTAGACATTTAGGATTCTCTTCCATGGTCATCATAGACCGACGGAGGCCGACGAGGGACCCCCAGAGACCCCAACATAGACACTCTTAGCTCTAAAGACATCAGTGTATAAGCTTTCCGCTCAATGGTCAATAACACAGGAGTCTCTAGCTCATAGTACATTGATACTGGAGTCTCTAGCTCAAAAATAGATGACTGAGGCTTGCTAGCCTGGGGATGAGATGACTGGGGAGTGCCGGCCTTGGGATGAGATGACTGGGGAGCGTTGACCTCATGATGAAACAACTAGGGAGCTCCGACCTCATGATGAAACGACAGGGGAATGTTGACCTTGTGATGAAATGACTCGGAGGCATTGACCTTGTGATGAAATGACTGGAGTGTTGACCTCAGGGTGAGATGGCTGGGGTGTGCTGACCTCATGGTGAGACAAATGGGGAGCTCTGACCTCTGGATCAGATAACTGATGTGTGCCGACTTCATGTGCTGATGGTTTGAGCGCGCTGCTTCCCGAATGAAATGGCTGAGGCATGCTGACCTCAGGCTAAGATGGCATCCGGTTGAGAGCCCCAGGAATCCTCCTCCGACGCTGTCACCTCAGACAGGGAGGAAGAGGTACAGGTAAAAGCAGGAACCACACCCAAACAGCCAGCAGAAGAGCTCTGTGAGGAGAACTCAGAAGCCAGTAGAGACTGCAACTGGGTCTCCTCACCAAGAGCAAGACAAGACCTCTTTAGTACAGATGTTAAAAAAAAAAAAAAAAAAAAAAAAAGAGGACTTGCCTTAAGTCCTGCTCTTCCGCTGGTTAGGAAATCAGTGACTCTTCAGCTGGAGAGGTGATGACCACCACAGAGGATGCTGAAGAAACAGCTGGTGAGAGTCTCTGCAGGGGCGTACACATGAGGAGAAACAGTCTCTGCAGGGGTATGCACGTGAGGAGAAATAGTCTCTGCTGGAGCATGCATGTGAGGCAAAACAGTCACTGCTGGAGCATGCACGTGAGGCAAAACAGTCACTGCTGGAGCACGCACCTTGGGGTCAGGTGGAGCTGTGGCATACACCTCAGACGAAGAAAGAAAAAATGGGTAGGTGACATACCAATATTTGAAAAAATGGCAGCAGAGACAAATGGTTGAAGCTCAGCAGTAGGTGACTGCCACTGTGAACCCTTGTCTTGTAGCAGATACGACCCAGCAATAGGTGTAATAGAAGGAAAAAGTACTTGCCTGGTCTGCTCTGCCACTTCAAAGGCCACCCTTGGCGATCCTGATGAGGAAAGAGTTGTAGGCAGGGGTACCAATGTTGAAGGTGGTGGAGCCGGCACTGCAGGCTTGATGACGGGAGAAGAAGCTGCGGCGGAAACCCCAGGCGAAGCTGCATGCTTATTCTCAGGCTGAGCAGCAGGCTTAATGACAGGTGAAGCTGGTGTGTGCACCATGGAGAGAGCTGGAACAGAAGCGGAGCATGGAGACATGCGTAAGAGAGCTAAAGAACATCTCACAGATGGCAGCGGGTCCTCTAATGCTGAAACCAGAGGATGCTCTGTCTTCGGCACAAGCTTAGGCATAAATAGCAATCCCTTCTCTTACTCACGACGTGGCGGTGGGACTGGCAGGTGGCGTCGGGATGAAGATGATGTCAGAGTCAGGGGACGCTGTCTCGTCCTCACAGACTGTCTCATCTGGGGTGCTCTCCTCCAACCTGAAAAAACAGCTGTGGAGCTGGGGAGAAGCAGGCTGGAACTGATGGGTAGGAAGAGGGTGAAGTCGGAATTGTGGCTGAAGAGAAGACCCATGTCTCCAGCGACTCAAAGGCAGATGACTCCTCCATTTCAGGTGTGAAGGAGTACTCATCCAACTGCAGGAACTCAAGGAGGAGTGTTGATGTTCTCCCTCAGATGGGGCTTTGCTTCCACTAGCTGAAGAGTGCTGTCCCATACAATGCCCCTCCATACCGTATTTTGCTTTCCCTCCATCTGCAGGAAAAGCTTGTACCACTCTCCCAGCTCCCAGATGAAGTCTCGCCACTCTTTGTCACGGGCAAGGTCCTCGGGCATTGAGCTCAGGGAAGTGAGGATAAGAAGCTCCTATATCCAGCAATGGGAACTGATGTCCATGCTCACCTGCATCCATGCTGCAGCAGCCTCCCAATGCTCCGCAGCTTCCTCAGGATTAGAGT
Source organism: Pholidichthys leucotaenia (assembly GCA_020510985.1). Lineage (NCBI taxonomy): Eukaryota > Metazoa > Chordata > Actinopteri > Cichliformes > Pholidichthyidae > Pholidichthys > Pholidichthys leucotaenia. The sequence goes on along the minus strand of CM035844.1, from coordinate 297,623,928 downwards.
TGCAACACACAGCGGTCACACAGTCTAGCACCTGGTAAACAATGCGGAGCTGCTCCATTCTCCACCTCTTCCTTTCCTTGCTGGTTTCACTCACTGAGTCCTTCTTTGAGGGTGTCTTACTGTCAGGTGTGCCCCTCTGGGTCTTAAGGATGGACTCAACTGCTGGGTGAGATTTAGGCATCTTTAATCACAAAGAAAGGAAAACACTGCTCATGAGCAGAAACAGAAAATAAGACCGTAACAGCAGACAAAACACAAATTAACGTGACAGTCAAATAACACATACCATACATGTGGCATGAACTGACGAAGATGCCCTGCTGAAGGCAGCGCATGAGAACACATTGGGCTGGCACTGATCAGTAGATGAGGCACAGCCATAGAGCAATTAAAAACAGAAGGACAAATGACTGAGGAGGAGAGAATGAACTGAGAACAATGTCATACCAGTATACAACAAAAATGAAGAGTGAGACAGGAACAAAGATAATGATGACAATAATGACAACTGAGAGAAAACATAATTTAAAGAGTGGGGCATTTTTGAACACTTGTCCCCCCATGACAGATAACATAGAACCTTTAAACTCAGGAGGTGACAACATAGATTTAAACGCAGGAGAAAATGACAACATGGAGCCTTTAAACTCAGGAGGTGACAGCATGAGTGAGACAGGAACAAAGATAATGATGACAATAATGACAACTGAGAGAAAACATAATTTAAAGAGTGGGGCATTTTTGAACACTTGTCCCCCCATGACAGATAACATAGAACCTTTAAACTCAGGAGGTGACAACATAGATTTAAACGCAGGAGAAAATGACAACATGGAGCCTTTAAACTCAGGAGGTGACAGCATGGAACCTTGAAACTCAAAAGATAGCATGGGAGTTTTTTGCCCTGGAGAAAACAAGGTGAGGACCTTTTGCTCCTGAGAAAATAATGTAGGAGCCTCTTGCTCTAGAGAAAACAAAGTAGGAGCCTCTTGCTCTGGAGGTAACAACATAGGAGTTTTAACCTCAGGAAATAACATATGAACCTCTTGCTTAGAAGAAAACAACAGGGGGGTTTTATACTCAGGATATATCATTGGATCATTTTGCTCAGGGGAAAACAACATAGGGGCCTCTTTCCCTGGGGAAAACAATGTAGAAGCCCTTTTCTCTGGGGAAAATAGCATAGGTATTTCTAGCTCTGGAGATACCAATTTGGGAGTTTCAAGCTCTGGAGACACCAATATAAGAGCTTTTTGCTCTGGGGACAGTACCTGAGGGGCCTTCGGCACAGGGGCTAAAAGCAGCTGAGAGCGGCGACCCCAGGAGGCGAGGGTGGAGCGGATTGCTCAGACAGCCATGCAGAGTAGACTGCTCAGAAGGCCCAGGCAGAATGGACTGCTCAGACAGCCCAGGTGAGGTACACTGCTGGGACTGTCCAGGTGGAGTGAACTGCTCAGAGTCAGGTGGAGTTTTGGTGTGCACCTTGGAGACAGCTGGACCTGTGGTGTGCACCACCATTCCTGATGTAGATACCTCAGATTTGGAGGAAGAGATGGAGGACCGGTCAGTATAGGAACAGGCAGTGAAGCCAGGTGGAGGAAAGCCAGAAGCAGATGAGAGCTGCAACTGGGTACCCCTGTCAGAAGTAAGGCAAGACTTTTTAAATATAGATGTTAGATGTTAAAAATAAAAAATAAAAAATAAAGTACTTGCCTTAACTCCTGCTCCACTGTTGGTGAGGACCCCAGTGATTCTGCTGCTGGAGAGGTGGCAGATGATGCATTCTGAGAAGTTGCAGTGGGAGAGGGCACCAACATAGAAAATGGGGGAACCCATACTGCAGGTGCCATGGGAGCTGGCTTCACAACTGTCCTAGGGGCCGGCGGTGCCACTGCCATGGTGGCCAATGTGGGAGAGCCCTCTGGGGCAGAGACACTCCGTGGGGCTAGAGCGGAGGCAGAGTGAGGAGGAGCTGGCACAGGACGTGGAACTGGAACTGGTGTGAAAAGCGCTGGAGCCAGGGGACGCTTATCCACTGGTACAGGCCTTGTTGTAGATGATGAGCTCTCCTCCAGCCCGTGAGGTGGCTGCACAGCTGGGGAGAGGCAGACTGGAGCTGGTGACGCTGGAGGATCTGCGGGAGGAGTATTGATGGAATGCCGGGAAGAGTGGCATCTCCCGGAGCCCCCCCTTCCACCCCAGACTGCCACGCACCCAGCAAGACTCTTTGTGTTCCACTGGAATGGCAGGATTTGCAACTGGCGGCAGGTCGGGCAACACTGGCTGTGAGGAGTCGATGACTGGTGCAGGGGAACCGAGAGATGGGACTGGAGAACGGCGAAATGTGGATGACGGAGTCAGGGGACGTTTCACCATCAGTACAGGCTTCCATGATGCCAGGGATGGAGGATGGTGTGAGGTGGTTGATTGAGCCAGGGGATGTTTCACCATTGGCACAGGCTTTGGGCTTTTCACCAGTCCACGGAGTGAATGTTGCAGATTGGGCACAAATATTTATAGTCCAATGAGGCCTAGGTAGCTCCGTAGACTGGGGCAGTCCTCTATCACTCTGACCGTGATGTCCAGAAACCACATCACACTCTCCGGTGTGCGGCTAGTCCGGGAATCACAAACCATCCACTTGATGAGCTGAGCTGCCCAGCACTCTTTCTCATCCAAGCCAAGGGCTGCAAAGTCCATACCTGCTGAGTCTACGTTTGGTTGAGTCATTCTGTTAAAATGTGCTTTGGAAGGCAGAAGTAAGTTTTAAGTTTGGACCCAAAGTACCAGGCAGGACTTTGGTGCACGTCACCACACTGCACTTCACAGTAAAGTGTTGTTTCCCATATACCAAATTTCCTGCCCCCTTAGAAAAGCAATGGATTGTTCTTGGTGTGAGTGTGGATGTGGAAGCCTGGTGGTGATTTAAGAGCATGAGTTGTCTTTACAACATGTGAAAATCCCAGCAGATGAGTAATTTCTGAAATGCAACAACTATGCTACAATCATTTGTATAGGACATTTCAAGGTAAGACAGCTGTGTTTTATATTAAACTATTTTCCTTCTTGCAATACTCTTAACTTTAGTGTGCGTTTTAAACTTGCTTGTTTGCAATAACTCGAGCCATCCGTTTCAAAGTGAAACGCCGGTTCCACGTTATCAAAGCCATGAAGGGCTTAAATGACACTAACAGCCGGTTTAACCTCTGGATTATCTTAGCGACTTTGAGCCTTTTGTGGTATACTGACTTGGCCGTTTTATACAAAGGTGGACTCTCCAACACTTGAGACTTTTAACTGGAACAGCAACCCCTTAAAGACGAAGACAAAGCAAAATTTTTAACATTTTGTACGGAATCTGGTCCGTCTCATGAGTGGTAATTGGAATGTTTGAGTGCAGGTGATCTGCAGGCAGAACTTCATTGAGAAATCCAAAGATTTTTATTCTTAAACACTCCCAGTTGTGTTCAGATTGATTGTTTTTGTTCAAGTCTTAATTAAGTTGGTTGCAAATACTCTGCTTGTTTGAATTAAGATCTAAATGCGATCAAATGAAATTGTATGTTAAATGGCATATTGTATGATATAGTGTAGTTAGAAATGTACTTTAAGCCAGTTAACATTATTCTTAAAATGATGTTTTAAAAACTCAAAGCAATCAGAAAGTCGCCATAAGGACTGGAAGAGAAGCGAAAAAAAAGAAAAGAAAAGAAGCAAACTTTAAAACGATGTGTCATGGGTTTAAGTTTCCCCTGAAGTTTGTTTCCTGAAATTGTGACTTAGATTGACCATTGTAATTCAATAAGTGACTCCGTGAAACACTCATGGCTGCTCTGTTCATTCACAGACCAGAAAATTCACACTGTTATCCTGTTAAATCAAAGGGAATCTTTGTTCTTTTGCATGTTCTTTTGTTGTTAAAATTGTGTTAACAGGCCTCAGGAGTTGTTAGTTCCTGGCCAGCAGGTCAGTTGTGTGTGTGTGGGGGGGGGGGGGGGGGGGGATCAGTGCTGCTGATAAAGCCACGTCACCCTTTAATTTGGTTTCCATCTCAGCAGCAGCTCTGCTTGAATTGTCCTCAGAAGGGAACATGTACTGTAAATCGACAGAGGTGTGAAGTTTGGCCCAGCTGTTCCCACTGATGTCATGGGGGGGGGGTGATCTGTTGGGTGCCATGGGGTGTCATGTGTTTACTCTTCCTGGGTTAACTGGATTATTTCTGCTGCTGGCGATCACCTATTCCTCTTCTTCTCCTTTTCCCTGCTGATTAATGCGGATCTGCGGAATTTAACACCTCCGAACACCACCGATTAGTTCCTCCTCACGGCTGTCTTTTAAGAAAATGGCCAACACACGCCAATTTATCACATCCTTTTTCCATGTAAATTAGAAACATTCTTTTGTAAATGTGAGGATTTTTCTCATAAATTTGCAGGATTTTCCTGCAGAGTTAGAGCCATTTTACTCAGAAATGTGCAGCTTCTTACTTGAAAATTTACAGCTTTTTATTATTCATAATTTTGCAGCTTTTTCCTCATGAATTTAGAACTTTTCTTACTCTTGAATTTGCAGTTAAAAAAATAGCTTAAACTTGCAGCATTTTACTCAAATATTATGTCTGCAGTGTTTTTAGGTCGTAAACAGTTGGAAATTTACACCTTTGTTTTTGTCTTTTCGCTAAAGTTGCAGCTTTTTAACCATTGACTTCTCCAGTGCTTTCAACACTATCCAACCGATGATCCTGAAGGACAAGCTGCTGTGCGCAGGGGTGGACCAGCACCTGTCATCATGGATCCTGGACTACCTCACAAACCGGCCACAGTTTGTGAGAACCCGGGACTGTGTGTCCGACACGATCATCGGTAGCACGGGGGCCCAACAGGGAACGGTTTTGGCTCCCTTCCTGTTCACCCTTTATACTGCGGACTTCTCACACAACACAACACACTGCCATCTACAGAAGTTCTGACGACTCTGCGATCGTTGACCTCATCTCCAACAGAGATGAAGCTGAGTACAGAGGGCTTATCCAGGACTTTGTGGACTGGTGCCATCGGAACTGCCTCCAGATCAACGCGAGGAAAACTAAGGAGCTGGTGGTGGACTGCCGCAGGCAAGGACAACCCCTCACAGCACCAGTAAACATCCAGGGAACAGACATTGAGATGGTGACATCCTACAAGTACCTGGGTGTTCATCTGAACAATAAACTAGACTGGTCACACAATACTGACGCACTCTACAAGAAGGGACAGCGCAGGCTGTTCCTACTGAGGAGACTCAGGTCTTTTGGTGTACAAGGGGTGCTGCTGAAGACATTCTACGACATGGTGGTGGCATCAGCCATCACTTTTGGAGTGGTCTGCTGGGGCAGTGGCATTACAGCAGCCGATAGGAAGAGACTGAACAAACTGATCAAGAAAGCTAGCTCTGTCCTGGGACAACGCCTTGACCCAGTGGAGGAGATAGGAGAGAGAAGGATGGTGGCTAAACTGTCATCTCTGCTGGAGTTCGAGTTCCACCCTATGCAGGACACACTGAATGCACTAAGGAGCTCATTTAGCAGCAGACTACATCATCCTAGGTGCACAACAGAGAGGTTTCGCAGGTCCTTCCTACCAACGGCTGTCAGACTGTATAACCTATGAAGGGCTGCTCGCAGAGATAGCAAAAAGACGTGACGACCTAATAGTGTTGAATGCAAAAGACGCAATAGACTTACACAATGGTCCCCTCCAGTATACAACTAGGAAAATACCGGTAGCTACAGAGGGTGACAATATGTATGGGTACGTAATCATACCATGAAGGATAACTAAGTAGACGGTTATGCTGTTTCATTCCATCTAGCTGCAATGCTCCGCACTGTGTGTTTGTATATTTATATATTTATTCCATCTAGCGACAATGCTCCACACTGTGTGTTTATATATTTACATATTTATTCCATCTAGCTACAATGCTCCGCACTGTGTGTGTTTATATATTTACATATTTATTCCATCTAGCTACAGTGCTCCGCACTGTGTGTGTTTATGTGTTTGCATATTTGTTCCATCTAGCTACAATGCTTCGCACTGTGTGTGTGTTTATATATTTACGTTTGTTCCATCTAGCTGCAATGCTCCGCACTGTGTGTGTATATATTTACATATTTATTCCATCTAGCTACAGTGCTCCGCACTGTGTGTGTTTATGTGTTTGCATATTTATTCCATCTAGCTACAACGCTTCACACTGTGTGTGTGTTTATATATTCACATATTTATTCCATCTAGCTACAATGCTCCGCACTGTGTGTGTTTATATGTTCATGTATTTATTCCATCTAGCTACAATGCTCCGCACTGTGTGTTTATATATCTATATATTTATTCCATCTAGCTGCAATGCTCCGCATCGTGTGTCTATATATTTATGTTTATATGTACATATGTATACTCGCTGCTCTTGTTTTTTCTTGCCTTCTGATTGTTGCTCTGAGTGTTGCTATCCCTGTGCTGTTGCAATCCTGGAATTTTCCCATTGTGGGGCTAATAAAGGCTTATCTTATCTTATAAAATTCCGCTTTTTTTTTTTGGTCAGAAATTGGCAGCTTTTAACTGAGACTTACATCCCTTTTTTTGTGTCAGGTCAGGCATTGGCTTGCTTGCTACCAGAAAACCATGAAAACTGGTACTACCTGTCTCATGGGTCGGGCCGTCGGCGACTCAACTGGCATCCCCGCCCTTCCGAGGGAGTGGAGGGTGAAACAGGGCATCCTGGCAGAACTAAAAACAAGACTTCGACATAGCGGGTGAAATAAGACAGAAACGACGTGGATGCCGTGATGGAGCAAGACAGCGGGCGAGAAATATAAGGTACAGACCCGTCCTTCCATCCGTTGTTATCGGGAATGTACTATTGCTACTCAATAAGACAGATGAGCTAGCAGCTATGGCTCATTACCAGAACGTCTTCAGAGAGATTAGCATGATGTTGTTTACTGAGACGTGGCTAACAGAACTAGCAACAGATGATAACATCAAACTGGAGGGTTTCCATGCAATACGGGCAGACCGAACACCAGACAGTGGGAAGACAAGGGGCGGAGGAGTGATAATGTATGTCAATAACAGCTGGTGCAGACCAGGACATATCACGGTTAAACAACAACACTGCAACAAAGACATTGAGTTGCTAGCTGTTAGCATGCGGCCTACCTATCTCCCGAGGGAATACTCACACGTGATCTGCATTGTTATTTATGCAAATCCGACAACGAACGCAGGGACAGCGCGTGACGCCATTCACTCAGTAACTGGCAGGCTGCTGACAGAACACCCAGATGCTCTTCTCCTCATCTCCGGTGATTTCAACCATATTTCGCTGTCCCCCATTCTGTCTATGTCACATGCCACACTAGAGACAATAAAACACTGGACTTATTCTATGCAAACACTAAGGAGGCATACACTTCATCACCACTCTCCTTACTCGGGAGATCGGATGACAACTTGGTTCATCTCCTGCCGGTGTACAAACCCCTAGTACACAGACAACCTCCGGTCATGCGCACGGTGAAGATATGGTCTGAAGAGGCAATGGACGCTCGAAAGGACTGTTTTGAAACCACTGCCTGGGAGCAGCTCTGCGATCCACATCGTGAGGACATCGATGGCCTCACTCACACCATCACGGACTACATCAGCTTCTGTGTGGACAACACCGTACCCACCAAGACCATACGGTGTTGCTCAAACAACAAACCCTGAATCAACCCTGAGATAAAAACACTTCTGAGAGAGAAGAAGAGGATCTTCAGGTCGGGGAACAGGGAGATGCTGAAGTCCGTACAGAGGGCGCTGAGGAGGAAGATCAGAGAAGGCAAGGACAGTTTCAGGAAGAAGATGGAGGACAAGCTGCTACAGAGCGACATCAGCAGGATCTGGAGAAACCTTAAAACCATCTCTGGGATCCAGAATACCTCCTCCCAGGCCACGGGGGGCAGGGAGTGGGCGAACAATCTGAACCCGTTTTTAGGTTTGACCAACCGCCCTCCCCCTCGGCTGCACACCAACCACTGCTGCCTCTAAAGTCATCGAGACCTGCTGTCCATACCCCACTCCACCAACACCCCCCAACTCCCAGCACACAGCCCCCCAACCTGACCCTCACTAAGACCCAGGTGAGGACGGAGCTGAGGAAGATCAAGGCGAGGAAGGCCTCTGGACTGGACAGCATCAGCGCAAAGCTCCTCAAATCCTGCGCAGACCAGCTGTGTGGGATTGTGGAGCACATCTTCAACCTGAGCCTGAAGCTGGGGAGGGTACCACAGTTGTGGAAAACATCTTGTGTGGTACCTGTACCAAAGACTTCCCACCCCAAAGACCTGAACAGCTACAGATCAGTGGCCCTGACGTCTCACATGATGAAGACCCTGGAGAGACTGCTCCTTGCTCACCTCCACCCCCTGGTGGGACCAGCTATGGATCCACTCCAGTTCGCCTACCAGCATGGCATTGTGGTGGAGGATGCAGTGATCTTCCTCCTTCAACGTTCCCTGTCCCACCTGGAGAAGCCCGGGAATGTGGTGAGGATCATGTTCTTTGACTTCTCCAGTGCTTTCAACGCCATCCAACCGATGATCCTGAAGGACAAGCTGCTGTGCGCAGGGGTGGACCAGCACCTGTCATCATGACTCCTGGCTCACTAACTGGCCACAGTTTGTGAGAACCCGGGATTGTGTGTCCAACACGATCACCGGCAGCATGGGGGCCCCACAGGGAACAGTTTTGGCTCCCTTCCTTTTCACCCTTTATACTGCGGACTTCTCACACAACACAACACACTGCCATCTACAGAAGTTCTCTGACGACTCTGCAATCATTGGCCTCATCTCCAATGGAGATGAAGCTGAGTACAGAGGATTGATCCAGGACTCCGTGGACTGGTGCCATCGGAACTGCCTCCAGATCAATGCGAGGAAAACTAAGGAGCTGGTGGTGGACTGCCACAGGCAAGGACAACCCCTCACAGCACCATTAAACATCCAGGGAACAGACATTGAGATGGTGACATCCTACAAGTACCTGGGTGTTCATCTGAACAATAAACTAGACTGGTCACACAATACTGACGCACTCTACAAGAAGGGACAGCGCAGGCTGTTCCTACTGAGGAGGCTCAGGTCTTTTGATGTACAAGGGGTGCTCTTGAAGACATTCTACGACACGATGGTGGCATCAGCCATCACTTTTGGAGTGGTCTGCTGGGGCAACGGCATTACAGCAGCCGATAGGAAGAGACTGAACTAACTAATCAAGAAAGCTAGCTCTGTCCCGGGGCAACACCTTGACCCAGTGGAGGAGATAGGAGAGAGAAGGATGGTAGCTAAACTGTCATCTCTGCTGGAGTCCGAGTCCCACCCTATGCAGGACATACTGAACGCACTGAGGAGCTCATTTAGCAGTAGGCTACATCATCCTAGGTGCACGACTGAGAGGTTTCGCAGGTTCTTCCTACCTACAGCTGTCAGACTGTATAACCTAAGCAGGGCTGCTCACAGAGATTGCAAAAAAACGTGACGACCTAATAGTATTGAATGCAAAAGACGCAACAGACTTACACAAATGGTCCCCTCCAGTATACAACTGTCATATCCGGCTCTAGGGAGCCGGGCAATCAGAGCCAGGGACAAGCCAGTGAGTCGTGATGGTTTATTTTGGGTAAGGGATAAGGGATGAGGAGAGCACAGATACTCATGCAGAGGTACACTCACAGGTTGCACAGCGCAGAGGTAAGCAGCTCGTACCGGACGTGGGGGTAACAAGACGTACATACTCACAGCGGGATACAAACACAGGAATGCTGCAAGAGGAGTATAAGCTGACACCAGACGAAGGGGCTTCAGCTTAGTAATGTGTTTATGTCGCAGCCCCGAGTCATCGAGGCTGCTCCTATTTATCCTCATTGGCAGCGCCCCAGCTGATGAGGACTAATTGGCCCCAGCTGTCCATAATGCTGGCAGCTGGGAGCCTGCTGAGATGCTGCTCAATGGGAAGCAGGGATGAGGGAAAACATGGGCTGAGTGCCGAGACGGCATCTCAACCCGTGGTGACAGAGCCCCCCCCCCTCAAGGTTGGGCTCCTGAACGACCAGGAACATCCCAGCCCCCCCACCCCCACCCCCACCTAGGGTGGGAGGAAGGGAGGCAGGACTGGAGGGGAAGAAGCCAAGGGAAGGACAACACCAATGGGGCAATGTAGGGTGGCAGGGAAAAAAAACAAATACAATACTGAACAAAACGGGGAATAATCAACCCAGGTTTGAATGGGGAGAAGAACTGGGTCAGCACGCCGGTTACACACTACTCAGAGAGTACCAACAATGCGTGACCCAGAGCAAGGAAACAAAACCACCAAAAAGGTACAGGGCAAAAATGCTGAGTATGGTTAAATAAAGGGGAACACAATACACAGCGCCAATTTAAGTACATACACAGTCACCAAGAAAAGAGAAGGTGACTGGAACAAATGGACAACTACAGAGCATGGTGTTACGGAAAACAAGGCACATGACTCTATAATGAACCAACAGGGCATAAAAAAGAAATACTGAGTGCAGGCAAAGAAAAACCCCCACACACGAATATATAAGATAAGATAAAATAAGATAAGCCTTTATTAGTCCCACAACGGGGAAATTCCAGGATTGCAACAGCACAGGGATAGCAACACTCAGAGCAACAATCAGAAGGCAAGAAAAAAAAACAAAAAAAAAAAAACAAGCAAGCAAGAGCAGCTAATATACATATGTACATATTACTATAAAATATATATATACACACACACACACACACAGACACACAGTGCAGAGCATTGTAGCTGGATGGAATAAATATATGAATATATGAACACACAGTGCAGAGCATTGTAGCTAGATGGAATAAATATGTAAATATATAAACACCCACAGTACGGAAATAAATAAATACCCACAGTCACCTAAAGAAATGAAAGTGACTGGAATAAATGGATAACTGCAGAGCATGGTCTGAAAGGAAACAAAACATAACTCTACAATGCAAAAACGGGACTAAAAACATGGTACAAAAAATAAAATGCTGAGTATGTGAGATGGAAAACACAGCACTATAAAAACATATCCACCAACAGGACAAAACATTACACCCGAGTGACCTTCATAACGATAAAAGAAAAAGTGACACCCGAGGTGTACGGCAGGCAGAGTCCAAAAATAGCCGAGATGGCTCCGGAGATCTCCCTGCCCATTGTCCAGCTGGCGAATCAGGGGAAGAGAAGTGTTCGGACGGCGAACTCCGGACCCAGATCCCAAGAATCCAGTCCACCGGCAGCCGAACCAGGCCGCCCAGAAGGAAACACAGACCAGTGGGGGGAACCAGATCACTGAACCGAAAGTTCTGTGGGTCGGGTCGTCGACCCGCATCACTCAACCACCAGGACCGTTGAGACGGGTGAAGGATCAGAGCGGATCCCGGTGGAAGAGGCTCAGGGGAGAGCCGATGACTAGGGCGGCGGGCGTCAGGCCGCAGGAAAACGGCCACCTCCTCACCGGACCTGGACAATACTGGGGCAGCACCCACGTCGGACCCCGATCGGGCCTCAGGCGAACCCACGTTGGACCCTGATTGGGTCTCGGGCGAACCCACGTTGGACACTGCACCAGAACCGACCTCCAACGTTGAACCCGGACCCTCCAGCACCACAAGGAACAGCAACTCCTCGCCGGTGACCCTGGAAGAAGGCTCAGAAGAGAAAACAGAACCGGGATCAGGATCACCGGCAGCGCCAGAACCCGGCGAGAGGAGCTCAGACGCAGCGGGCGGCTGCACCCTGCTCGTCTCCCCTAGAGATAGGCTGAAGTGCTCAAAGATAAAAAGAGAGAAAAGAAAGGAGAGCACTCGCCTGATCTCGGGTTCTGACGCCGTCCAGGACTGCGAAGATCCAGGATCCGTCGTCAGGAGGTCGTTGTCAGGCTCCCATCTAACCGCGTCGGGCCCCGCAGCCAGCATGATGGTCAGCGCAGCTTGAGATTCCTCCAGCTCCGGTGACCCCGCCGACGATCCACTCGGCGTGAAGCCGGAAGAATCTCGTCTCGCTGGACCGAACCGCTCCTCCGTGGAGACCCGGGGACGCTCAATCGTCGGCGTAGACTCCACGCAGCAGTCAGTCCCCCTCCTCCGTCCGCAATGTAGCTGCGGAACCACAGGCCCTCTCCATATCCCACCATGTTGACCCGGAGCCGGGGACCGCTCGGCGGAGAGAGACACAGAGGATGCGGGATTAGGAATACAGGTTACAGCAGGTGGAGGGAGTTCAGGGAGCTGCGAACCCTGAACTTCTCCTCCAGGGATGTGACAGAGCAAATCATTAAGCAGGTGTGAAAAAACAATGACTTGCCTGCCCCCTGGAGGTTGAGTATCGCCTGCTGTAGTGGAACCTGCTTCTTCCTCTCCCCGCCCGGCGATAACGGAGGACCCCCCGGGAGTTCGTCTGAGGATCGCTCGTGTTGTCTCCAGCAGAGAGCTCACCAGGCCAGAATTCCAGGCACACACAGCAGTCAGGAAGCGCGTCGAGGAGGAGGGGAAAACAGCCGGGGTGAGCCAGCCCGAATGTCCAGGAATGACAGCGGGGGAATGAGGCTCAGGAAACGGGGCTGTAGAATCTCCACACAGACGAGGCGAAGAGGTGACAGCTGCGTGGGAGGAACTGTCCTGACGATGGCCCAGAACTGGATCCGGACGAGGTTTGTGCAGAGGTGACTCGGCAATGTGATGACGGCTACTCCCAGGGGACGAAGCGAGGGGGAAACCCAGGATTCGCCGCTCCAGATCGGAGATCGAGACGAGGAAGGCGTCGAGCACGGGAAAGCTTCGTAGCCCTGAAGTCCTCACCATCAACCTCATTGCCGCCGCCACATGCCTGAAGGTGGTGATAGGAAACACAGTGGAGCTCGCGACAGCCACTCGACCCCAGACATAACTGCTGTCAGCTGCAGCTCCTTGAAGGGAATCCCGAGTGACGTGGCGCAGGTCGGGGGAAGTCCTCTGGTTGGCGCGAACTCCCGGACTGGAATAGCAGCAGGAACGGGACTCCGAAGCGGGGAAAGACGTCGCCCACTTCGACTCCCTGCCGGGATTTCCATCCACCCCGTGGAGCTTCTCTCGCTGTGTACCTGCAGCGTCTATCCTGGCACTGTCCTCCAGATGGTACAGAGAGTGAGGGTGACAGTCCAGGAGTTCCTCAGCACGGCCCGGATGCCAGCGTCTCGCGTTGGAGGCGTCGTGCAGGGTGAAGAGCGTCCCGTCGACAGCCTCCGAGATGGACCTCAGCTCGTCGCCCTGGCGCCGGAAGTGACTCCTGGGAAACGGCATGCGAGCAGCGCTGACACCCGGACAGAAAGGTACATTTCCACAGCGACTCACGGCCGCCGGTAACTCTTGTGGCTGCGACATACTGTCATATCCGGCTCTAGGGAGCCGGGCAATCAGAGCCAGGGACAAGCCAGTGAGTCGTGATGGTTTATTTTGGGTAAGGGATAAGGGATGAGGAGAGCACAGATACTCATGCAGAGGTACACTCACAGGTTGCACAGCGCAGAGGTAAGCAGCTCGTACCGGACGTGGGGGTAACAAGACGTACATACTCACAGCGGGATACAAACACAGGAATGCTGCAAGAGGAGTATAAGCTGACACCAGACGAAGGGGCTTCAGCTTAGCAATGTGTTTATGTCGCAGCCCCGAGTCATCGAGGCTGCTCCTATTTATCCTCATTGGCAGCGCCCCAGCTGATGAGGACTAATTGGCCCCAGCTGTCCATAATGCTTGCAGCTGGGAGCCTGCTGAGACGCTGCTCAATGGGAAGCAGGGATGAGGGAAAACATGGGCTGAGTGCCGAGACGGCATCTCAACCCGTGGTGACAACAACTAGGACAATATCAGTTGCTATGGAGGGTGACAATATGTATGGGTACATATTCATACCATGTAGGGTAACTAAATAGACGGTTATGCTGTTTATTCCATCTTGCTACAATGCTCCGCACTGTGTATATATATTTACAGTATATATTTATGTGTACATATGTATATTCACTGCTCTTATTTTCTTATCTTCTAAATTATTGCTCTGAGTGTGGCTGTCCTTGGGCTGTTGCAATCCTGGAATTTCCCCATTGTGGGACTAATAAAGGCTAAACTTATCTTATCTTATCTTATTCTAAGTCTATATTCTCTGGGCGCATGCGCACGCAGCGACCTGCAGCTGATGATATAGTGCATGTGTGCGTGTGTGTGTTTTTTGTACTTTTTTACGTTTTGAGAAAATCCTCTGTGTCGTTTCTTCCCTGGAGCGTTTGTGGAATATATGGCGAAGAGCTCCCTGGTATCTACAACATGGATTTCCTCTCCTCTCTCGCACTGCTGCTATCTGTGCTGTGGCTCTTTGTCTCTGAGGTAAATGCGTTCGGCTCCGTGGCGAGCAGAATACAATATTCCAGGGACGTGTTGCTACGCTTTAACACAGCTGATGCAGCGTCTCTGTTTGAGCCCATACTTCAACTGCTGGACTTTATTTTGAGAGACGGACACAGCGGTGAAAAGAGAGGCAGCAGAAGGAAGCGTGGAAGACGTGGAGGTGTGAAATTGCGCCTTAGGAGACGTCAGTTTGGTAACATTCCTCTTCCTTCGATCATTTTTGGGAATGCACAGTCTGTGAGAAACAAGGTGGAGGAAATTCAAGGCAATGTACGTTACCAGAAGGATTTTAAGAACTGCTGCGTCATGGCTTTCACTGAATCTTGGCTTACTGCGCATGATCGAGATGCAGACCTGTGGATTGACGGCTTTGGAGCCCCACTGCGCTTGGATCGACAGGAAGAGGTAACTGGGAAGCGTCAGGGGGGCGGTGTATGTTTATACATTAATAAGCAGTACTGCACAGCTGTCACGGTCAGAGAGCACATCTGTACACCCCATGTGGAGCTGCTGTCTGTGTCACTACGCCCCTTTTATTTGCCTCGAGAGTTTCCCCAACTTTTCATCACAGTTGTGTATATTCATCCGAGGGCAGACGCTGACTCCGCCTCCAGCACCATCTCTGATATGGTGCAGCGGCTGCAGTCAATTTCTCCAGAGGCGCCAAACTTCATTCTTGGGGATTTTAACCATGTTTCTTTAAAGAAGACACTTAAAAACTTTCATCAGTATGTCTCCTGCCCAACCAGGCGAAAAAAGACATTGGACCTGTGCTATGGATCCATAGAGAGGGCCTATAAATCACTCCCCCTTCCTCCTTTAGGATCATCAGATCACAGCTGTGTTCATTTGCTGCCCACATATAAAACTGCTCTCAGAAGAGGCAAGGTGGAGATGAGAGACATTGATGTGTGGACAGAAGATTCAGAGCACAGCCTCCAGGAATGCTTTGACTGTACAGACTGGAAGATGTTCATAATGGCCTGCGGGGATGACTTGGACTCTCTGGCTGAGCTCACATGCTCATACATGGCTTACTGTCAAAATAAGATTGTTCCACGTAAACGTGTCAAAATATACCCCAACAACAAACCATGGGTTACTAAATCAGTTAAATCCTGCTTACAGAGGAAAGCTCTTGCCTTTAAACAGGGGTCTGTTTCTGAGCTACAGGTTGCCACCAAGGAGCTGAAGGCCGAAATTTTAAGAGCAAAACAGAATTATAAATCAGAATTGGAAAGCAAGATGGCAGCAAATAAACTGGGTTCGGCCTGGGCCAGTATGAAAACTATTGCAGGCCTTCAGAGCACAGAGCGCAGTAATTGTGTGTTTTTAGATGGTTTTAGTTCAGACACAGAGCTGGCTAATGCTCTTAATTGTTTTTATGGTCGTTTTGACTCCTTTGATTTTAGCACAGAAATCCAAGATTTGAAACAGAAACTCAAAGACAATCAGCACTTTAATATTGAGATGCAGGATGTTGAAAGGGAGTTCCGCGCTGTAAAAGTGAACAAAAGTCAGGGCCCTGATAATATATGTGGACGCCTGGTAAAGTCCTGTGCACATGAACTGAGTCCTATATTTCATTACATTTTCAATAAGTCCTTACAGACACAACATGTGCCTAAGATCTGGAAAGATGCCGTGGTTGTTCCCGTTCCAAAATCCAGCTGTCCTAAAATGGTAAATGACTTTAGACCAGTTGCTTTGACTTCAATTTTAATGAAAATTTTTGAAAAACTGGTCAGATGTGAGGTCCTAAGGCAGACTGAACATGCATTGGATCCTCTGCAGTTTGTCTATAGGCCTCACAGAGGAGTGGAGGATGCCACTGTCACTCTGTTTGACATGCTTTTTAAACATCTGGATTTTAAAGGGATACACGCCAGGCTTTTATTTGTGGACTTCTCTTCTGCCTTTAATACAATCCAACCTCATATTTTAGTTGAAAGGCTCCTGCAACAATTTGATTTAAGCAATAATCTGGTGGGTTGGATTCTGGATTTCTTAACCAACAGGACGCAGAGAGTAAGGGTCAATGGCACATTGTCTGACCTAAAGTGCTCTTCTACTGGCTCTCCTCAGGGGTGTGTGTTGTCACCACTACTCTTCATCCTGTACACAAACATGTGTCGGAGCAGACATGACAACAGACACATTATAAAGTATGCTGATGACTCAGTCATTGTCAGTCTCCTCCAGGATGGTGAGAGTGGCCACGGCCCAGTAGTTGATGACTTTGTTCACTGGTGTGAGGATTCCTACCTGCAGCTGAATACAACAAAAACGAAAGATATGATTATTGACTTTAGGAGGAAAACTCCCAGGCACAAAGTCACCATACTAAAAGGCCAGACCACCGAATGTGTACAATCGTACAAATATCTTGGGACGATTATTGATAGTGGATTGAACTTTGAGGTGAACTGTGAAAGGGTGTGCAAAAAGGGTCAGCAAAATTTGCATTGTTTGAGGAAACTTGCACGCTTCCAAATTGACCGAACCATAATGACTATGTTTTATCGGGCTTTTATTGAATCTGTTTTATCCTTTTCTTTAATGTCATGGTTTGGTCAGATAAAACTGAAACAGAGGAAATCCTTGCATCAGGTAGTCAGATGGTCCAGTCGTTTGCTTGGTGAGTCACAGCTGAGCCTGACATCCCTGTACACCAGACAAGTACAGAGGATGGCCGACTCGATTTTAAATGATGACTCCCACCCTTTGCACTGCAACTTTCAGCTTCTTCCCTCCAGACGGAGGTTTGCTGTCCCAAAAAGTAGAACCCAGCGCTACAAAAACAGCTTTGTCCCTGCTGCTGTCAAAGAGTTGAACAAGCTATAAAAATTATACTGTACATATTTTATATTTACCTGTTTTGTAAGATGTGTGCCTGTGTTCGTGTCTATGTTGAATGTAATTAGTGGCTTGTAAATATGGATGTCACCAGCTGCAATACAAATCTACCTACGGGTACAAATAAAGTAACCTGAACCTGAACCTTATTAGTGACCTGACTGAAACTGGAATACAGTCTATTTTGAGCTTGACCACCCCTTTCACCCCCATCAAACTTACTCCGTGTGGTGAAAGTGCCATCACGGCTGAGAGTAGGTCTCCTGCTCCCAGACCTGGCTGACAGTAAGACTTCCACAAGATGAGGAGCGCCCTCTGCAGTCTTCAGGTGCCGCTCTCATATCCAGATTCCCAGTTCCGGGTCCACCATCCGCAGAAACTGCTCCAAGATCATCAGTTCCGCAATGTCTTTTACCGTTGAGGTCTCTGGTTTAATCCATTTACAAAACAGGTCTTTTAATTGTATATAAAGTTCACCGGGGGGGGGGGGGGTTCGTCCTGATGAATGTCCAGGGCGCGAAACCTTCTCCTATAGGTGTCGGGTGTTATTTCATATTTAGTTAAAACTGCTTCTTTCACTTTATCATAGTCTTCTGTGTCTGCGATGTCCATAAGCATATACGCACTACGTGCTTTACCCGTGAGCAGAGGAACCAAGTGAATAGCCCACTCCTCCTTACGCCAGCGGCGGATCGTAGCAATCCTCTCAAACGACGCCAGATAATGCTCGATATCATCGTCGGGAGAGAGCGGATTGAGCCTGGGCTCGCGGTGCATCTGCGTTGTCCTCGGCTGCACCTGCAGCGGTAGCTCCTCCTGCGGGCCGACCCGATTGACCGTCACTCTGGGGTCTTTCCCCGAAGCGTCAACGTCACCGTTGCATTCAGCTTGGCTCCCATACTCCTCTCTCAACTCCGTCACCTGTGACTGCATCTGGCAAAATTGATGCTGCATAGTCTGCCACCTTTGTTCTTGAAGAGAGGCTTCTTCCTCCAGCTGACAGTCTCTGACTGTTAGTGAACGCACCACGGATTTCACCAAGCTCGCCAATTCCTCCAGCTTGTCAAGTCCTCTGGCCCCCTGCTCCTCAGTTGCCATACCTGCTTCAAAGTCCTCTAATTGCTCTTGTTCTTTCTTCATATTCCTTTTAGCCGTCACTCCTTCTAACCCGTGTTATCACTTCTTACTTTGACAACATCTTCTTGACCAAGCGTCACATAGTCCGCTTTAATTTGACACCAATTGTCATACCTTCCACTTTTTTCCCTCCATAGCCGCTATGGGAGTGGAAAATTTCTGACACTACTCATCAGACTGCGCTTTCTTCTTCGCCACAGCCGTGAAAGTGGACCACTTCTGACACCAATTTACAGGGAACAAACCACTTCTGACACCAATTGTCACGTTGCCGAGCGGCCAAGGCACACTAGAGAAGGAGGAGACTTCCAAATATTTGCCACAAGCAATTTTTCCATCCATCCATCCATCTTTTGCCGCTTAATCCTTTCGGGTTGCGGGGGGGGGGGCTGGAGCCTTTCCATTTATTCCAAAATATTTCACAGGCAACAACTTACATGAACATCCGACACCCAACACAAACCAAATGAAAAACACCTGTTAGAATCAGGTTTATTGCCATTGTTCATGTAGTACACAAACTAGGAATTTGTCTCGGTACAATGCTGCAACATTAAACATGATAAGATAAGAGAAATAAACTATACATGTAATAAAGTGTAGGATAAGATTAAGTGATACTGGTCAACAGTTAAAATATATATTAGCCAGCAGCAGATACTGTGGAGAACTATATAGTGCAGTCGGTAATGCAGGAAGAAAACAGTGATGATTGACATGAGTCTGGTTGAGCTGCTGTACATGGTGCACGAGAGTCACTTAGTGTTCAGCAGTCTAATGGCAGAGGGGAAGAAGCTGTTCATGTGACGGGAGGTTTTAGTCTGGATGGACCGAAGTCTTCTACCAGAGGGGAGGGGGGCAAACAGTACATGACCAGGGTGTGAGGGATCGGCTATGATCCGGCCAGCACGCCTCCGGGTCCTGGAGATGTACAGATCCTGGAGAGATGGGAGCTTGCAGCCGATCACCTTCTCAGCAGTGCGCACGACGCGCTGCAGCCTTAGTCTGTCCCTGGCAGTGGCTCCTGCGTACCACACGGTTATGGAGGTGGTGAGGATGGACTCGATGATGGCTGTGTAGAACTGCACTAACATCTTGGTGGGTAGCTTGAGCTTCCTCAGCTGCCGCAGGAAGAACATCCTCTGCTGGGCTTTTTTGATGAGTGAGCTGATGGTCAGCTCCCATTTGAGGTCCCTGGTGATGGTAGTGCCTAGGAAGCGGAAGGAATCAGCAGTGGTGATGGGAGAGCCTGAGAGGGTGAGGGGGGACAGAGGAGTAGTGACTTTCCTGAAGTCTACAATCATCTCCACTGTCTTCAGAGCGTTCAGCTGCAGGTTGTTATTGCTGCACCAGGACGCCAGCTGGGCCACCTCTCTCCTGTAGGCGGACTCGTCGCCGTTGGAGATGAGCCCGATGAGGGTGGTGTCGTCCGCAAACTTGATCAACTTGACAGACTGGTGGCTGGAGGTGCAGGAGTTGGTGTAAAGGGAGAAGAGTAGGGGGGAAAGTACACAGCCCTGGGGTGATCCGGTGCTGATGCTAGTATAGTCTGAGACAGTCTTTCCCAGCCGCACATGCTGCCTCCGGTCCGTCAGGAAGTCGATGATCCACCTGCAGAGGGAGTCAGGCACGTTGAGCAGGGACAGCTTGTCCCGGAGCAGAGCGGGGCGGATGGTGTTGAATGCGGAGCTGAAGTCCACAAACAGGATCCTGGCGTAGGTTCCCGGGGAGTCCAGGTGCTGCAGGATGGAGTGGAGGGCCAGGTTGACTGCATCGTCTACAGACCTGTTGGCTCGGTAGGCAAACTGCAGCGGGTCCAGGAGAGGGGTGGTGATGGACTTGAGGTGGGACAGGACCAGGCGCTCAAAGGACTTCATGACTACAGAGGTGAGCGCTACAGGTCTGTAGTCATTAAGTCCAGTGATCCGTGGCTTCTTGGGGACAGGGATGATGGTGGAGGATTTGAGGCAGGACGGCACGTGGCATAACTTAAGGGAGGTGTTAAAAATGTCTGTGAATACAGGAGCCAGCTGTTTCGCACAGAGTCTCAGGGTGGAGGGAGACACGCCGTCTGGGCCGGGGGCCTTGCGCGGGTTCAGTCTGGAGAACTGTTTGAGCACATCCTGCTCACTGATGATAAGGGGAGGGGGGGAGGTGGGGGGGGTGCCTTAAATGAAGTAGGGAATGTGGAGGCTGTGGAGCTGGAGGGAGGGGGGGAGTTGGACACAGATGACGAGGTGTCAAAACGGGCATAGTGTTGGGACAGTCTCTGACAAAGGGCTTTGTCATCCTGACCTTTAGGAGCCTGAGGCCGATAGTTGGTGATCTGCCTCAGTCCTCTCCACACGGAAGCCGAATCATTAGCAGTGAACTGCTGCTGGAGTCTCTCTGAGTACACAGATTTAGCCCTCTTCAGCTCTCTGTTAAACCGGTATTTAACCTCCCTGTAGCAGTCCCTGTCTCCACTTTTCAGCGCTGCTTCCTTCTCCTTCCTGATCTGTCTGAGCTTAGCTGTGAACCAGGGTTTGTCATTAGAGTAACTCACCCTGGTGCGTGATGGAAGAATGTTCTCTTCACAAAAGTGGATATATGAGTTCACAGTGTCCGTGTACTCATCCAGATCATGCGTGGCTCCTTTAAGCATGCCCCAGTCAGATATTTCCATGCACGTTTCCAGCTTCTCCTCAGCATCACTGGTCCGTATCTTCGTAGTGCTCACAACAGGTTTAGTGAGCTTCAATCTCTGTCTGTATGTGGGAATGAGGTGAACCATCACGTGATCAGATAATCCCAGCGCAGCTCGAGGGACAGCGCGATATGCGTCTTTCACTGTGGTGTAACAGTGATCCAGTGTGTTTAATCCTCTGGTGGGGCATTTAATAAACTGTTTGTAGCGGGGGAGATCGTGGCTCAGATTGCACTGATTAAAGTCGCCAGCCACAATAATCAGCGAGTCTGGAAAACTCCGCTCTGTGTGTTGAATGTGATCCGCGAGCACGCGCTGAGCTTCGCGCGTGTCCGCGTCAGGAGGGGCGTACACAGCGATCAGTATAAAAGAAGCAAACTCCCGTGGGGAATAAAAAGGCTTGCAGTTGATAACAAGAAATTCCAAGGCAGGAGAACAGTGTTTGGAAATTTCCGTTACATCAGAGCACCAGCTACAGTTGATGTAGAAGCAGACACCGCCTCCTGTGGTCTTGCCGGAAAGCTCTGTGTCACGATCAGCACGGAAGAGCTGGAAGCCGTCGAGGCGCAGCGCGCTGTCCGGTATATTTTCCCGGAGCCAGGTCTCAGTAAAGCAGAGGACAGCTGAGGAGGCGAGGTCCTTAAAACGCATCAGCAGTCTCAGTTCATCCACCTTGTTAGAGAGAGAGTTGGTATTGGACAGAAATATGCCAGGCAGCGCCGTTCGCGAGCCTCTCCTGCGAAGTCGTACGAGAGCGCCCGCTCGTCTTCCTCTCTTCCGCCGTCTCACTTTCCGAGCCAAACAATAAACCAGATCGGCGGCAGGGGCTAGAAAAACTGGGAGGAGGTCCGTGGGGGTCAAAGTCCTGATATTTAAAAGTTCTTCACGGGTATAAGTGCAAGCAGACACACAATTGACAAACAAAAACAAACAAAGAGCGCAGCGAAGCACCATGTCGACCGCTGTGGGCGCCATCTTGGATCAAGATGGGTTAATATACTTAGTGAGATAATCAATCTAATTGGAACATACCACAATCCCAGGTAAGACAATAAATATTTCATATTCCCGCATATACCCAATAACATCTAAAAGAGACATAAATACATAAATACTTTACCACAATATTTACAGAATAAATAAACACCATAAATAACACCATAAATAATACCACAAATAGTTTAAACCCCTATTTACATTTTAAATTCCCCTTTACTCAACCATAACATACTTCCTCCTGCTGGCATCCTTTGAAAGGCCCTCAAACCTCTGAGGAGTCTTTTTGACACATGGTGATTGCTGGAGGGATTTTTCAAAACAGTCGGTGGGACGCTTGATAGTTAGATCTCTGAAAGAAGGACAGAGAAGTTTATCACACGGTTTGGCAGGGAAGTCAGGTGACGTGACTGGAGTTAACAAGCATGGAAGAATGAGGAGGAGAAACGTGGTAAAGGAAGGTGTGGTGGGTTGGCACAACAGCGTTGTGAATGGGCCAGACTGGGGAGATTCTGATTTGTGGGATAGTGAAGACAGTATGGATACTGGGCAGAGAAGCGGGAAAGGGAGAGAAAAAAGGGAGAATAATTTTCCTGGAAATAATGCAAAGAAGGCCAGAAGTAGTGGAAGTGGTGGTGGTGCGGAGGGAGGAGGGTAGGAAGGAGCCAAATTCAAAACTATTGTAAGGTTTGAGGAAGTAAAGGGGATATCTGCAATGAGCCCAGTTAAATTGACAACAATATTGAAAAACCAGGTTGGAGAAATATTCATGGCAAAGGTGCTGAGGGATGGAAATCTACTGATTGTATGTAGGATGAGGAGCAAAGGGAAAGAGCTGACAAAATGAGGGAAATTGGGTGGTTCAAAGTGAAAAGTACAAGCATTATTGACAACGGATCTAAATGGAACAAGGGTGTAATTTGGGGGGTGCCAATAGGAGTCTCAATGGAAGAAATTAAAGCTAATTTAAAAGGGGGGTAGTAAAAGCAGCTCGTAGACTACAGGCCACTTGGGAAGGACAGAGGAGAGACACTGAGGGTGTGGTGATTGAGTTTGAAGGAGAAGTGCTCCCCCAAAATGTAAATTTGGGTTTTTTGAGTTACGGGGTAAGGGAATTTGTTCCTAATCCAGTCCGGTGTTATAATTGTAAAAGATTTGGACACGCAGCTAAAACATGTAGATGGAGAAGAAGGTGTGCAAGGTGTGGGGGCAACCATCAGCATGGAGAATGTGACCAAGAAACACCAAAATGTTGTAATTGTGGCAGTAGTCATAGTGTGGCCTACAGAGGCTGTGAAAGAATGATGAAAGAAAGGGAAATTCAGCAAGTCAGAGTACAGAATAAAATCTCCTATGCCGAAGCAGTGAAAAGGATGAACCAGGGAGGAGGGAATGGGCAAAGGACTGGGGGGGAGGCTGCTTGTAAGGGAAAGAGAACTGGGACGGAATGGGGAAATCCAGGTTGATCTGAAGAAACTGGTTATTTTTATAGCAGGAGTTGTGAATGCCACAATGGAAGTCAAGTCTAAAACTGAGAGAATTCAAATAATAGTGAAAGCAGCAGCTAATCATCTTGGTTTCAGTGGTTTAACTTGGGAGGAGGTGAGGAGTGGGCTTAGTAGTCAGACAAGTCAGGATCAAGCATCGATTGGATAGGAGTTGTGCTAATGGTCATTTTGGTTCAATGGAATGCAAGAAGCAGCCTCTCGCCCAAAGATGCTGGGATAGGCTCCAGCCCCCCCCGCGACCTGAAAAGGATTAAGCGGAAGAAGATGGATGGATGGATGGATGGATGGAATGCAAGAAGCTTGCTGGCAAATGGACAGGAATTCAAAAGGTATATTGAGGAACTTTCAGACAAACCAGATGTTATCTGTGTCCAGAAGACATGGTTGAAACCCAATCTGGATTTTAAAATAGTGGGATATGTCTCTATTCGGAATGATAGAAGGGAGGGAATGGGAGGTGGATGTGCAACATTTGTGAGGGAGGGAATTCAGTTCAGAGAGATAGGTAAAGGGTCTGAACTGGAGTATGTGGTAGTTGAAATTTGGACAAAAGAGGGGGAATTAGTAGTTGTTAATTTGTATAATTTTAGTTTAGTTTAGTTTATTTGAAAAGGGACAATGCAATTTCATAAAACACATGATTACACATGGTTAAAAAAGCCAGAATTAGCCAAAAGGCTAGTTTTCATCTGTAGTCCCCTGGCCAAGATGTAAAAAAGCAGTAAAATGCATCTACAAGAAAAAAAAAAAAACATGGTTAGACATTTAAGAGGGCTTGTAAGAGGTTGATATTGAATCAATTATCTCAGATGGAGGGGATAGATGGGAGCAGGGTGGTAATTTGTGGGGACTTTAATGCCCACAATGTATTATGGGGCGCAAATCATACAGACATAAATGGTGAGACTATTGAAGAGCTTTTGGAAGAGAAGAGTCTAGTATGCTTAAATTATGATAGAGCAACTAGAATTGATGTACATACGGGGAGTGGTTCAGTTCTTGACTTAACTTTGGTGACTAGTAATATTGCAAGTGTGTGTGAGTGGGAGGTTTTAGAGGAGTTCTCAGTGGGAAGTGACCATTTCCCAGTGTATTATAATATTTTCATTTCAGTGAGCAGGGTAAGTGGTCATAAAAAAGGGAGATGGGTTTTTAGCACTGCTAATTGGAAGCTATTTAAGTTTATCTGTGAGAGAGACCATCCCCTAGTAGAGGTTAGTGAAGACATTGAGGGTATGGAGAAAAAGATTAAAACTATTTTTCATGAAGCAGCCAATCAGTCAATCTCTGAAAGTAAAGGTAAAAGTATAAAGAAAGCAGTGCCTTGGTGGACAGATGAGTGCACTAAAGCTATTAAAAAGAGGAATAAGACACTTAAGGTCTTAAGAAGAACTCATAATTGGCAAAACTTGCTTAATTATAAGAGGGCACTAGCAAAAGCCAGGAAAACTATCCGGAGGGCTAAGAGAGAAAGCTGGCAGAGATACTGTAGCACTGTAGGGAGATCAACAGCCGTGGGGGATGTGTGGAGTATGATCAAGGCTATGAGAGGAGTAAGGAGGGAATGGCAGTATCCAATACTAAAAAGTGGGGGAGTGATTGCAATAACTGATGAGGAAAAAGCGACAATGATAGCAAAGAGTCTGACTCAAATTCATAGCTCAAGCAATTTGACTGAAGAAGGTAAAAGAGGAGGAAGTAGGATGAGTTTAGCACACCCTGGGGCTATGGAGGAAAGGTTTGATTTTAGTAGTTCTTTGGACTCTCCTTTCACTCTAGATGAATGGAAAGAGCAGTAAACAAATCAGGATTAACGCCCCCTGGGAAAGACAATATCTGTTACATCATGGTGAAACATTTAGGGGCTTTGGCTATGAGGAAGCTATTGGAAGTCTACAACAAAGTGTGGAAAAAGGGAAAGCTCCCAACTGCATGGAAAGAGGCAGTGATTGTTCCTGTAAGGAAACCGGGAAAGGATCCCTCAGACCCAGCGAGCTACAGACCTATAGCTCTAACGTCACATTTGGGAAAAGTAATGGAGAGAATGATTACAGACAGAACTGTCTTTTATCTCAAAAGCAGAGGAATGCTGTCACCACATCAGAGCGGATTTAGAAAAGGAAGGGGAACTATGGATCATGTTGTGTGTTTGGAGACAGAGAAAGGGAAGGCTCAAGTTAATAGAGAGTTGGTAATTGCAGTGTTTTTTGAGATGGAAAAAGCATATGACATGTTGTGGAAGGAGGGGTTAATGATTAAGCTAAGTATGATAGGAATATCTGGGAGAACATTTAACTGGATCAAAGACTTTTTGCTTAATAGGGACATTCAAGTTAAAGTGGGTAGAGCCATGTCAGATAGGTACTTGGTGAAAAATGGCACCCCCCAGGGTAGTGTTATAAGCCCAGTACTTTTTTCTATTATGATAAATGATGTTTTTTCTGGTGTGAAGAATGACATTGGCCGCTCTTTATTTGCTGATGATGGGGCATTATGGAAAAGAGGGAGTAATTTTAATTATATAAGAGGGAAAATACAAGAGGCAATACGTGCAGTGGAAGGGTGGTCATACTCTTGGGGATTTAAATTTTCTGTTGAGAAAACTAAGGTTGTTGTATTCACAAGGAAAAGGGTAGCTGATGCCCAGTTAACAATGTATGCTCAGGAAATAGAGCAAGTCAAAGTTTTCAGATTTTTGGGTGTCTGGTTTGATGTTAATCTAACTTGGAGGGAACATATTCAAAATATGTCAGTAAAATGCAAAAGGTATTGCATGTAATGAGGTGCTTGATAGGTACAAAGTGGGGTGCTAGTAGAGCGGCTATGAAAAACATTCATGTTGCGTTAATTAGGTCTGTATTGGACTATGGGTGTAATGTATATGGATCTGCTTCCAAAACCATGTTGAACAAGTTAGATGTCATCCAGGCCCAAGCATTGAGGATCTGCTGTGGTGCACTTAAAACAACTCCTGTTGCTGCTCTTCAGGTGGAAATGAGGGAAATGCCATTAAATGTCAGGCGTAAACAGGTGATGATGAACTACTGGGTCAATCTGCAAGGGCACACTCAAGATAAACATCCTACAGTTAGAGTTTTGATGCCTTGTTGGGAAGGGGAAAGGGTCAAAAAGGAGAGTTTTGCATTTTATGCCGGGAGGATAGCCAGAGACATGAAATTATGTGACATAACATATATTCCATCAGTTCCTTTGCCAGTCACGCTTCCATGGTTTTTCTATCCAGTTTCTGTTGATTTGTATTTTTTGGAAAAGATGTGAGGTTATAGAGAATTTGGAAACTCTGCAGTTTTAATAGAGGATCGTTTGGGAACAATGTATCATTCCTTTACCCCAGTATTCACTGATGGCTCAAAAGATCCTGACACTGGTTGCACTGGCTTTGCTTTCTATATTCCTGCCTTGGAAATGTCTGTTAACAATAGAACATCTTCCCATTTGTCTGTGTATACAGTTGAAATGTTGGCTTTGGTAACTGCATTACAGAGGATTGAGGAACTGCTGATCAAAAATGTTATCCTTTATTTGGACTGCAGTGCTGGTTTGTTGTCAATAAAATCAGGGTCATCTGACAGCAGGCAGGACATAGTCTACGAAATGTATGAGACTCTGTATAGACTTTTGCCCGAACACCACCAGGAAGCACACTGGCAAAGGTACGTGGTCTTAAGATTATTTAATTGCCTCACCCAATTAACAGAATTAACATTAACAATTATCTCATAAATGGAATTCAATTCACTCAAACAGATTCTGAAATTATATGTGCATTTTATCCAATTCAATACATGCTGACATTTGCAAACATAAATCCTTTTACACATATAATATAATATTCAAATCCAAAGACCATAACAGTGGCGAAACTTCATTGTTTTATATATATATATATATATATATATATATATATATATATATATATATATATATACAGTATATATATATATATACAGTATATATATATATATATATATATATATATATATATATATATATATATATATATATATATATATATATATACAGTATATATATATATATATATATATATATATATATATATATATATATATATATATATATATATTGTGGTGACCCCCACAGCCTACGGGACAAGCAGAGCGCTCAGCTGGAGCAATTAGCAGAACAGTGAGATGTATGGACTGATATCAATAGGTAGAGAGGAATTCCGATGCCAGTAATCCTGCTATTGATATGTGTGACTCTAATGCAAATGTCCATGCCTTCCTGCTGTTTACTGTGATGCTAATATGCCATGCATGCATTGTCTAGCTGGGTATATAAGTCGACTGCATATCGCTTGCTCTTTCTCTTTTTGACCACTTGCATTGCTTGTTGTGGACCTTAGATACACGGGGCCCGATCCAGCGCGCTGCCACAGCGCTGAGTGACCCTCGTGATGGAGGATGAATAAAACATCCTTTTAAACTTCAGTTCGCAGTGTCCGCCTGCACTTATTTCGTGCACATATTTCGTGCCTCCACACTGGTGACCCTGAAGAAAAGAACACCCTGGAGGGTGACTCCAACGACGAACGAACGCAGCTGCCTGACACGAATGGACTGCCCTCCCTTCAGCCACACGGGAGACCTCGACGCAGAACCATCACCAGGCAAACTCCCCGGAGATCATCCACGACCAGGAAAGCTGCAGAAAGCGTCATGGTGCGACCCTCGCCTGAGATCTGGACATCCACGCTGGGACCGGCCGAGGGACAAAGAACGTCTACTCCCTCTCACCGCTCCTCCGCATCCACACGAGCGCGCACGCACCTCGTCCTCTCTCCACGACGGCGACCTCCAGGGCTGGACGGAGAACGCAGCGTGTGGACCAGAACGCACCATGACCCGGCACAAGCGAACGACAGCAACAGCCAAAACAGGGAAGACCATCGGCGCCGACGACGCTGATTTCCATCAAGCTCCCTGACCCTGACTCGCCTCGTGACAGCGGACCTGCCATGCACAGAAACCCCGCATGAGAACAGCGCAGCTGGAAGGTACATGGCCGCAGCGCATGCCACGCACCAGAGACAAGCTGGCTCTACAGACTTATACATCGTCCCCCGCTGCTGCGCGTGCCCGAGAGACACGGCCAACCGCCATCCTCTGAACCTTCAGGGCTGCTCACACACCTGAACCAGACACGCAGCCCGCACACAGGATTTTGTATGGGTCTCAGCCACAGCGCACAAGGGGAATTCAGCCGTTAGCTGTCCCCGAGGGCTTTAGGGCTGCGCCCGCACCTAAAGCCAACACGCCAAGTCCCGCACACAGCTCCAGCTTTTGTTTTTTTCTTCATGGCTGCTACGCATCCTCGCAGGACTGAGCCGCGAGAGGAGTCAGAGACAAATGTTTCTTCTCACTACCGCTGTGGATCTCCGCCATGTTTAACGGGATAGCCCCTCAACATCGTGGATCCACATGCAATTTTTGCGCGGCCCAGACAACTTTGCCGTCCCGGGCCGGCACTTGCTACCCCCACCCCCTTCCTCCCCTTTCTCCTGCCCAGAGCTTTTCCCGCAGCTCGCTTCCAAAGCCGGAAGATCGACGCCTCAGCCCCCTGCTGAGCCCTCTGGGGGGGAGTGGTGTGGTGACCCCCACAGCCTACGGGACAAGCAGAGCGCTCAGCTGGAGCAATTAGCAGAACAGTGAGATGTATGGACTGATATCAATAGGTCGAGAGGAATTCCGGTGCCAGTAATCCTGCTATTGATATGTGTGACTCTAATGCAAATGTCCATGCCTTCCTGCTGTTTACTGTGATGCTAATATGCCATGCATGCATTGTCTAGCTGGGTATTTAAGTTGACTGCATATCGCTTGCTCTTTCTCTTTTTGACCACTTGCATTGCTTGTTGTGGACCTTAGATGCACGGGGCCCGCTCCAGCGCGCTGCCACAGCGCTGAGTGACCCTCGTGATGGAGGACGAATAAAACACCCTTTTAAACTTCAGTTCGCCGTGTCTGCCTGCACTTATTTCATGCACATATTTCGTGCCTCCACAATATCCACACAGAGTGTGTGTGTGTGTGTGTGTGGAGTGTGTAAAATAAGAGACATATTCACTGCAAACTGTTTATTACACACTTCATATCTTTCAAGCACAGAAAATCAGCCCCCAGGATATGGTAATTCACTGCTGCTACGACAAAAGTCCACTCGTATGTACAGCCGTGTAGAGATAAGATCAGTGTCCTCTCACCAAAGGTCTTAATTTCCGAGCTGTTTGCTGCCAATATCTCGGGGCCGCTAGGTCCTGCCAGCCGGTCGGCGTAGGTTGGCAGGATGAAGCTCTTCTGGGCTCCGGTGTCCACGAGGAAACGCCTCCCCGAGGGCGCGTCCGTCATGTAGAGCAGCTTGTTTTTTTCACCGAAGGTCGCAGCTGCTACCGACCGTCGGCCTCGGCGTTTTCCCGAGTGCTTGAATTGGCACAGTGGCACACATCTGCGTGCGTTCTCTCCGAAGTGGCGGTGGTAGAAGCAGAGCGTGTCTCTCTGGCACTTCTTGGCCCCCACTGCTGCTACCGTCGGTGGCTCCTCGCCTCCTCTGGTCGTCTCGCTGGGCTCCGCTGCTGCCGCGTTGACTGTGATCGCCCTGGTGGTGAGGATGATCCGGTCTGCCACCTGGGTTAGGGCATGGTAGTCCCATGCGGCCAGCAACAGCGAAATGGCCAGAACTGCTCTCGCCACTGTTGGAAGGTTCCGGAGGAAAAGTTGGGCAAACAGAAAGTACCCGTCGTCCGTGCCCATTAACGCCAGCATCTTCTCCATCAGGTCGACGGCCGAACCATCTCCTAACTTGGTCCGTCTCAGGAGCCTCTCCGCTCTCTCACATTCCGAGAGAGTGTAGCGCTGGATGAGCGCAGCCTAGAGTGCCTCATATTTGTTGCAGGCTGGCGGCTGATCGAGCAGGCTCACTACCTGCTGAACTGTGCGGGCGTCCAGTGCTGCGACCGCATGGTAGAATCTGGTGTTGTCTACCGTTACTCCCCGGAGGGCGAACTGGGCCTCGGTGTGGTGGAACCAAGAGCGCGGGTTGTGCTGCCAGAAGTCCGGTAGCTTGACTGAAACTGCACACACGTTGCTGGGGCTGTCTCCGGGGTTCTTGCCTCGTGTGTGTGTGTGTGTGTGTGTGTGTGTGTGTGTGTGTGTGAAAAAGACAATTAGTGGTAAAAATCGTAAACACAGGAATTCCTACCGCACTTTGTATATATATTTATATATTTATGTGTACGTATGTATATCCACTGCTCTTATTTATATTTTTCATATCTTTACCTCCGCCAAGGAGGTTATGTGATCATCGGCGTTGGTTTGTCTGTCTGTTTGTTTGTTTGTTAGCAAGATAACTCAAAAAGTTATGGACGGATTTTCATGAAATTTTCCCAGATTGTCAGAAATGGGGTATCCTACAGATGATTACATTTTGGTGGTGATCCGGATCACCGTCCAGAAGAAAACCGTCATTACAGAAAATGCCATTTTCGTCAATAACTACTGAACCACTAATCCTATCATTGTGAATCCAATTGCTAGTCATATGTTTTCATGGTCAAGGAATCTGAAAACGTACACACAAACACTGTATGGGGGGAACTGTGGCGCTTGGCGGAGGTCTGCGCTCTCCGAGTGCTTTTCTAGTCTTTTAAATTTGTTTCTTTACACAAAGCTTTTTCATATAAATTTGTGACTTTTGGTAAAGTTATAATATTTTTTCATAATTTTTGAAAATTTCTTCCATCCATCCATCTTCTTCCGCTTAATCCTTTTCGGGTCGCGGGGGGCTGGAGCCTATCCCAGCATCTTGTCTTAATTATTGCTCTGAGTGTTGCTATCCCTGTACTGTTGCAATCCTGGAATTTCCCCATTGTGGGACTAATAAAGGTTTATCTTATCGTATCTTATCTTAAATCGTAAACACAGGAATTTCTTTCCTCGCCTTGGTGCAGTTGCTATTGTTGTTGCTAAAATGAGCGTGGCTCTTGTTTTGGAAAACAGAAGGTGGTGTAGAACTCACAGGAAAAACAATATGGCAGACAAATATGAATTTACAGGAAAGTCATGAAACTGAGTTTGAGGAAAATTCCAAACTCAGTACATGACACTAGTGCTCTAATTTCACATTAACCTTCAGTGTCTGTCGGCAGCAGATGTGATACATCAGCACGGTACTGATGGTTTTGTCTCTCAGGCCGTAAATCAGTGAACTAAGAAACCTGGGGACGAGGACCATAAAAGTATAGAAAACGTTCCAGATTTGCATTATGGTTGCTCTATCAAGGACCTTGGAGATCCCGGTGATCAGGGCGTCATGGACTGTGGCACACAGACACAGGCTCAGCTGGATTAGGTGCAACAGAAGAGTGTTACGAGCTTTCCAGGCTGAGGCTTTATCTACTGAAGCTGAGCGGGCCACGACTGCAACTCTGACATAAGAGGATGTGATCACCATGGCAGCTGAGACAAGCAGGACACCAGAATAGGCATTGTTGAACAGGTCGGACATTTGCGTGTGATTCATGGAGAGGCTACTGCAAAAATCATTCATCATCAGGGTCTTTAGATCACTGAAAGGAAAGTCCAAG
Source organism: Pholidichthys leucotaenia (assembly GCA_020510985.1). Classification (NCBI taxonomy): domain Eukaryota; kingdom Metazoa; phylum Chordata; class Actinopteri; order Cichliformes; family Pholidichthyidae; genus Pholidichthys; species Pholidichthys leucotaenia. The sequence continues at coordinate 297,591,619 of CM035844.1, read as the reverse complement.
AGCAGAAGCACTTTGATTAAGATAGTTACCAAACCAAAGGCCCAAACCATGACTATCCCCATCCTGGTGTTTCTGATGGCGGCAATGGTGGCGTGTCTCAGTGGGTGGCACACGGCCACATACCGCTCCAGAGCCATCAGAACCACTGTAAATGGTGCGATCCTGGAGAGGAGGCCAACGATAGATATTAGAAATCCACATGCAGGATAAGTCAGTCTTACACTGAATATGGATAAAAAAAAATGAAGCGTTGACTCACAGGTATGAACATGGTGTCAAAGACAAGCAGATTAAACAGGAGGATGTAACATGAACGGTCACGAAACACAGGTTTACTCATGAGAGTGACTATCATGATGCTGTTAATGAAGATGAACACACAGCATACAGTGGTTGTTGGAGCAGAGACCAGTGTCACGCGGGGCTCTAGGGAGCCACGCAATAAGAGCCGAGGGCGAGCCAGTGAGTCGTGATGTTTTATTAAAGGTAAGGGGTGAGGGATGAGGAAAGCACGGATACTCGTACAGAGGTTCACTCACAAGTTGCACAGCGCAGGAGCAGGGAGCTCGTACTGGACATAGGGGTAACAAGGCATACATACTCTCAGCGGGTAACAATCACAGGAATGCTGTAAGGGGAGTAGAGGCTGACACCAGACGAAGGGGCTTCAGCCTAGCAGTGCTTATGTCGCAGCCCCGAGTCATCGAGGCTGCTCCTATTTATTCTCATTGGCAGCGCCCCAGCTGATGAGGATTAATTGGCCCCAGCCGTCCGTAATGCTGCCAGCTGGGAGCCTGCTGAGACGCTGCTCAATGAGAAGCAGGGATGAAGGGAAACATGGGCTGAGCACCGAGACGGCATCTCATCCCATGGTGACAGAGTCTCCCCCTCAAGGTCGGGCTCCTGAACGACCAGGAACATCCCAGCCCCCCCCCCCCCCACCACCACCACCACCACCACCTAGGGTGGGTGGAAGGGAGGCAGGACCGGAGGGGAAGAAGCAAAGGGAAGGACAACACCAAAAGAATGACAAAAACGGATAACGCAATTACAGAGTATGGATAACAGAACAAACACTACTCCATAATGCACAGACAAAACTAAGAGCAGGACAAGAGTGATAAAAAAAGAAGACGCTGAGTACAAGTGATAAATAGCAAAAACAATACACAACGCTAAATAGAACAAGAGGTGATCACAGAGCATGGTTGAAAAAGAACCCAAAACACATTACTCCATGAAACAAAAGCGGGCTAAGACCAGGACAAGAAAAATGGGAATGACGTGCACCGGTAAGTAAAAAGATAACAGAACACACGGCGCCAAATGCAAGGAAGGACACCTAGGAGAAAAACGGTGATAGGGTAACAGGACAACAATAAGGTAAAAAGCTGAGTATGGTTAAAAAGGGGAAAACCCAATACACAGCACCAAATATATATACACACAGTCACCCAGAGGAGTGAAGGTGACTGGGACATACGGACAATTACAGAGTATGGTTGGACGGGAACAAAACACATAACTCTATAACAACAAGGCTAAGAACAAGGCACAAAGAAGGAACATGCTGAGTACGGATAATGAAAAACAGCACACAGCACTATGAATATATATTCACACAGTCACCTAAAGGAGTGAAAGTGACTGGGACAAACGGACAATTACAGAGTATGGTTTGATGGGAAACAAAACACATAACTCTATAACGCACAGACAAAGCTAAAAACAAGGCACAAAAAAGGAAAATGCTGAGTACGGACAATGGAAAACAGCACACAGCACTATGAATATATATTCACCAACAGGACAAAATATTACACCCGAGTGACCTTAATAATAACAAAAGAAAAAAAAAAGTGACACCCGAGGAATATGGCAGGCAGAGTCCAAAATGGCCGAGGTGGCTCCGGAGGTCTCCCCGCCCATTGTCGAGTTGGCGAACCGGGGAAAGGGAAATGTTCGGACGGTGAACTCCGGACCCAGATCCCAGGAACTCAGTCCACCGGCAGCCGAACCAGGCCACCCAGAAGCAAACACAGATCACCGGGGGGTTGGACCAGAACACCGAACCGAAAATCTTGCGGGTCGGGTCGTCGACCCGCATCACTCAACCACCAGGACCGTTGAGACGGACGAAGGGTCAAAGCGGGTCCCGGTGGAAGAGGCTCAGGGGAGAGCTGACGACGAGGGCGACGAGCGTCAGGCCGCAGGGAAGCGGCCACCTCCTCACCGGACCTGGACAACACTGGGGCAGCACCCACGTCGGACCCCAATTGGGCCTTAGGCGAACCCACGTCGGACACCGCTGGAGCAGCACCCACGTGGGACCCCGATTGGGTCTCGGGCGAACCCACGTTGGACGCCGCTGGAGCAGCACCCACGTTGGACACCGCACCAGAACCGACCTCCAACGTTGAACCTGGACCCTCCAGCACCACGAGAAATGGCAACTCCTCGCCGGTGACCCTGAAAGAAGGCTCAGAAGAGAAAACAGAACCGGGATCAGGATCACCGGCAGCGCCAGAACCCGGCGGGACGAGCTTAGACGCAGCGGGCGGCTGCACCCGGCTCATCTCCCCTAGAGACAGGCTAAAGTGCTCAGAGATATAAAGAGAGAAAAGAAAGGAGAGCACTCGCCTGATCTCGGGTTCTGACACCGTCCAGGACTGCAAAGATCCAGGATCCGTCATCAGGAGGTCGTTGTCAGGCTCCCATCCAGCCGCGTCGGGCCCCGCAGCCAGCACGATGGTCAGCGCAGCTTGAGGTTCCTCCAGCTCCGGTAACCCCGCCGACGATCCACTCGGCGTGAAGCCAGATGAATCTCGTCCTGCTGGACCGAACCGCTCCTCCGTGGAGACCCGGGGACGCTTAGTCGTCGGCGCAGACTCCATGCAGCAGTCAGTCCCCCTCCTCCGTCCGCAACGTAGCTGCGGAACCACAGGCCCTCTTCTTATCCCACCACGTTGACCCGGAGCCGGGGATCACTCAGCAGAGAGAGACACAGAGGATGCAGGATTAGGAACACAGGTTACAGCAGGTGGGGGGAGTTCAGGGAGCTGCGAACCCTGAACTCCTCCTCCAGGAATGTGACAGAGCAAATCATTAAGCAGATGTGAATAAACTATGACTTGCCTGCCTCCTGGAGGTTGGATATCGCCTGCTGTGGTGGATACTGCTTCTTCCTCTCCCCGCCCGGCGATAACGGAGGACCCCCTGGGAAACCGTCTGAGGATCGCTCGCGTAGTCTCCAGCAGAGAGCTCACCAGGCCGAGATTCCAAGCACACACAGCCGTCGAGAAGTGCGTAGAGGAGGAGGGGGAAACAGCCGGGATGAGCCAGCCCGAATGTCCTGGAGTGACAGCGGGGAAACGAGGCTCAGGGAACGAGGCTGTGAAAACTCCACACTGACGAGACGAAGAGGTGACAGCTGCGTGGGGGGAACGGTCCTGGCGGCAGCCCAGAACTGGATCCGGAAGGGGGTCGTGCAGAGGAGACTTGGCGATGTGACGACGACTTCTCCCAGGGAACAAAACGAGGGGGGAACCCAGGAATCGCCGCTCCTGATCAGAGACCGAGGCGAGGAGGGCATTGAGCTTGGGACAGCTTCGTTGCTCTGGAGTCCTCTCCACCAATCTCACTGCCGCCACCACGCGCCTGCAGATGGTGATAGGATGCACAGTGGAGCTCGTGACAGCCGCTCGGCCCCAGACGTAACTGCTGTCAGCTGCGGCTCCTTGGAGGGAATCCCGAGTGACATGGTGCAGGTCGGGGAAAGCCCTCTGGCTGGCGCGAACTCCCGGGCTGGAATGGCAGCAGGAACGGGATCCTGAAGCCGGGGGCAACGTCATCCACTTCGGCTTCCTGCCGGGGTTTCCATCCAACCCGCGGAGCTTCTCTCGCTGTGTACCTGTGACGTCTATCCTGGCACTGTCCTCGAGATGGAACAAAGAATGAGGGTGACAGTCCAGAAGATCCTCAGCACGGCCCGGATGCCAGCGTCTCGAGTTGGAGGCGTCGTGCAGGGTGCAGAGCGTCCTGTCGACAGCCCCCGAGATGGACCTCAGCTCGTTGCCCTGGCGTCGGGAGTGACTCCTGGGAAACGGCATGCTAGCAGCGCTGACACCCGGACAGAAAGGTACAATTCCACAGCGACTCACGGCCACCGGCAACTCGTCTGGCTGCGACATACTGTCACGCGGGGCTCTAGGGAGCCATGCAATAAGAGCCAAGGGCGAACCAGTGAGTCGTGATGTTTTATTAAAGGTAAGGGGTGAGGGATGAGGAAAGCACGGATACTCGTACAGAGGTTCACTCACAAGTTGCACAGCGCAGGAGCAGGGAGCTCGTACCAGACATAGGGGTAACAAGGCATACATACTCTCAGCGGGTAACAATCACAGGAATGCTGTAAGGGGAGTAGAGGCTGACACCAGACGAAGGGGCTTCAGCCTAGCAGTGCTTATGTCGCAGCCCCGAGTCATCGAGGCTGCTCCTATTTATTCTCATTGGCAGCGCCCCAGCTGATGAGGATTAATTGGCCCCAGCCGTCCGTAATGCTGCCAGCTGGGAGCCTGCTGAGACGCTGCTCAATGAGAAGCAGGGATGAAGGGAAACATGGGCTGAGCACCGAGACGGCATCTCATCCCATGGTGACAACCAGTAACAGCTCCAGAAATGTCCAGTACTGCAGTCCAGAGGTGTGGTTGGACTGAGAACGGAGGCCAGACATCATCATAGAGAGGAGTTAAAAAAGCATAAAAACACACAACATGATGAATATTGTGAGGGAGTTGTTTCACAGAAGTTAAACACGTTAGAAATGACAGTCAACTGAAAGAGTTCAGACTTGTTTTGAAAAGTTTTGTTCTAGTTCACAAGCATCTAAAAACAAATCATGAACATTGTCAGGAAGTTTGAATGAGGTTGAATTTGTCAAAACCAAAAATATCCACAACCATTCATCAGAGTCAATTACAGAACCTTCATCAATAGAAACACATTATAAATGATCATGAATTCTGCACTGATAAAACATTTAATTATATAGTTATTTCACTAATGTTCAGTGAGTCAAAATCATCAACAACCCTGCAGACATAGAAAACACATCAGTACAGATGATCAATCTTCCATTAATAAAATTGTGTGGACTTTTTTCAGATTTCCTTTATAGTTAAAAACACAAAACATAAAAATTGTGAGTTATCTGACAACATTTGAATCAGTCAGAAGAAAAAGTGTCTTCAGCCCTTCATCATTAATGCATTTGAATCAATCAAAGATGCTTCGCTGATATAAAAGACATTAGAAATGATCATTGACTCTGCATCACATCGACAACACATCTGAAAACAATCATAGACCCTGCATTCTTAGCAAATTACATTAGATTCAGCAAACAACTTCATGTGTGCAGAACTGGTCTCGAGAGTTTTCCTGTTACAGGCATTTTACTGTAACAGGCAAATGTGAATCAGGTTTTTATATTGTGTATTTATAATTTTGTTTGCATTGATGTATGTGGATAATGTTTATACTGTTTTCATTTTGTTTTTTCTTCATCTTTTTCTCTTTTTCTCTGTTTCTTTTCTCTAAAGCCCATCCAGGGACAAGAGTTGCAAACTATGTTAATGCTATACACTCTCTGTGCAACACATCAGATTTTCTTTTTTGTCCATGTTTATTGCACTGTCCCTGACAAATAAACAAATAAAATAAAATAAAAAAATAAATAGTTCACATGCATGTAAAAACAGAACATGAAGATTACACATTAGATGGTTATTTCAAAGATGCAGAAAAATTCAGTGCAAAAAATATCCACAACCCTGTACTGACACAAAACCCATTAGAAATGATCATGGACTTTACACTGATAGCTAAATACATTAGAAACAAAGCTCAGCTTCATGTGTGCAGAGCTGGTCTGCAGTTTCCAGTAGTTCACATTCTTTTAAAAACCACTCCACTCCCAGCTTTGTGATACTGTTGCCATAGTAGCAAAAGTTATTGATACAGTCCTAATAACATTGCTGGAGAAGTCAGGGTTTGATTGTTTTTTAGTTTTACTTCATTTTAAAAGTGTGTGTTGCTTCTCTTTCCTGTTTATTTTGAGGAAATAAAGTGATGAGGAAGATCTTGTCTCAGAGTGATGCTGAGACACTCGTCCACGCTTCTGTTAGTTCTGGATCAGATTATTGTAATTCTTTATTACCAGGCTGTCCCTGGAATGGTGACCTAGTGGTAGAGCATCTGCCCCACAGCCCAAGGTTGTGGGTTCAAGCCCCAGCCGGGTCATACCAAAGAACATACAACAATGGTACTTTCCACCTTCAAGCTTGGTGCTCAGAAAAACAGAATGGGGAAAGGAAAGTTGGCTCTCTAGCCAAAGGGGGAAGCACAAAACCAGTGTACTTCCTGTGCTGGTCCCAAAATGGGGGCATGTACAGGAATGGAGAGGGTTGCGTCAGGTAGGGTGTAAAATTGGATTGTAAAATCCAAAACAATATGCGCACCCATGATCCACTGTGGTGACCCCAAATAGGGAGCAGACGAAAGTCTGTGTGTTTATCTACCTATAGCATTGAACAGGAACTTATGTCATTCTTGTTTCTTGTGATTCACATTGACAAATACACTATTCTCACCTTGAATAAGGATTTTTTTTTTTTAAATACACCATTAAACCTTTCTTCCAGGCCACCAGCAAACCCTCAAAAATTGTATTTTCTTATTTTTATAGTGGAAAATGAGTTGATTAGTGTCATATAAAAAATTATTTAAAAAAACAGTCAAATATAAGGAAATTTTAGGAATAAAAGTTGAGTTTCATTGCTGAATGATCAAGTGTGTGACTAAAGCAATAATTTGGTTCATTTCTACTCTGACAAAAGCCAAATAAATCCAGCAGAGAATCATATGCTATTACTTGAAACATTTACATTCAATTCAGTTCAAATCAATTCAATTCAACTTTATTTATATAGCGCCATTTCACAACAACAGTCATCTCATAGCACTATCAACTGTAGGGGGGGGACCCCACAGTTGCAGAAAGACCCCAGCAATCAGGTGATCCCCTGTGAGCAAGCACTTGGCGACGGTGGAGAGGAAAAACTCCCTTTTAACAGGAAGAAACCTCCAGCAGAACCAGGCTCAGGGAGGGGCAGTCATCTGCTGCGACTGGCTGGGGGGTGAGGGGATAGAGAAGAAGAAAAGAACAGACGTGTAGAGAGCAACCAGCACGATGGGGACTCAATCTATGGGAGAGAACAAACAAATGTTAATGACCAGCAAAAAAAAAATATTTCATAGAGAGTGAGGAAAGGAGTGAGGCCCAGTGCATTACTGGAGGTCCCCCGGCTGACTAAACCTATTAGCAGCATAACTAAGGGAGGGTTCAGAAACGCATGATCCCTCCTTAATTGTAGGCTATATCAAAAAGGTAGGTTTTAGCCCTATTCTTAAAAACAGAGATCGAGTCTGACTCCCGAATCCAGATTGGCAGCTGATTCCACAGGAGAGGAGCTTGATAACTGAAGGCTCTGCCTCCCATTGTACTTTTGGAGATTCTAGGTATTACAAGTAATCCTGCATTTTGGGAGTGTAGTGCTCTGTTAGGATAATACGGTAGTATCAGATCTTTTAAATAAAAAGGAGCCTGATTGTTTAGAACGTTGTAAGTAAGAAGAAGGATTTTAAACTTAATTCTAAATTCTATGGGAAGCCAATGAAGGGAGGCCAGAACCGGAGAGATATGATCTCTCTTTCTAGTACCTGTTAAAACTCTTGCTGCAGCATTTTGGATCAGCTGAAGACTTTTTAAAGATGTTTTAGGACAGCCTGATAATAAAGAATTACAATAATCTAATCTCGAGCTAACAAAAGCATGGATCAACTTCTCAGCATCACTCTGAGACAAGATGCTCCTAATCTTGGCAATATTACGCAAATGATAGAAGGCAGTCTTAGAAACAAATTTAATATGTGAATTGAAGGACAAATTCTGATCAAAAATAACTCCAAGGCTCCTCACAGAGCTATTAAGAGAAAGAGTAACTGCATCCAAACTGAAAGTTTGATTTGGAAAGGAATTTCTAAGGTTTTTTGGACCAACAAGAATGACTTCAGTCTTATCTGATTTAATAGCAGGAAATTACAAGTCATCCAAGCTTTGATTTCATTAAGACAGGCTTCTAACTTGGTAATTGATTACTATCATCTGGCTTCATTGACAGGTATAATTGTGTGTCATCTGCATAACAATGAAAATGTATACAGTGCTTTCTAATAATGTTGCCTAACGGAAGCATATATAAACTAAAAAGAGTAGGGCCTAGCACAGATCCCTGTGGAACTCCATGACTAAGCTTTGAGTTGAAAGAAAACTCATTATTTACATGAACAAACTGGAACCTATCAGATAAATAAGATCTAAACCACTGCAACGAAGTTCCATTAAGTCCAACATAGTGTTCTAATCTATCAAGTAGAATATTATGATCGATAGTATCAAAAGCTGCACTAAGGTCTTAAAGGACAAGTACAGAAACTAGTCCATTATCAGATGCAATGAGGAGGTCGTTAGTGACCTTCGCTAAGGCTGTTTCAGTACTATGATGGATTCTAAACCCAGATTGAAACTCTTCAAGTAAACCATTTCCCTGCAGGTGGTCAAATAATTGCGTAGCAACAACTCTTTCTAAGATTTTTGAAATGAAAGGGAGATTAGAGATTGGTCTATAGTTAGCTAAAGCTCCTGGATCTAGCATTGGCTTTTTGAGTAAAGGTTTAATTACAGCCGTTTTAAAAGCCTGCAGTACATGGCCTAAAGTTAATGAAGAATTGATTATATGAAGAATAAAACTACCAATAAGTGGGAAGACTTCTTTAAATAACCTGGTAGGAATAGGGTCTAAAAGACAAGTTGAAGGTTTGGATGAGGAATCTATTTTGTCTAACTCACAAAGGTCGATTGGAGTAAACTCATCAAGACAGACATCAATAGAAGGAGTTGTAGTAGTTACAGTATTTAAGTTAACTGTGGGAAGAATCTGATTGATTTTATCTCTGATGGATGAAATTTTATTATTGAAAAAGTTCATAAAGTCCTGACTAGTAAGCTCTAAGGGAATGCTAGGATTGACAGAGTCCTGACTCTTTGTCAACCTGGCTACAGTACTGAAAAGAAACCTGGGATTATTCTTGTTTTCTTCTATTAATGCAGAGTAATAACTCGTTCTAGCTTTTCTAAGAGATTTTTTATAAATTAAAAGATGATTTCTCCAAGCTAAATAGATTTCATCTAAATTAGTAGAGCGCCATTTTCTTTCTAATTGATGAGTCTTCTGTTTTAAGCTACGAGTTTCTGTGTTGAACCAAGGAGTTAGAAATCTCTGATTAGACTTTTTCTTTTTTAAGGGGGCCACCAAGTCTAGAGCCTGATGCAGAGAAGCTGAAACACTATCCACCATGTTATCAATTACAGAAGGAGCAAGCTGTCTATAGCTTATTTCCGTTGTGTTGACACATGGCATAGAGGAAACAATCTGCATAAATTTGGAAACAGCATCATCTGAGAGGCATCTACTGTAATAATATTTTTCTTTAGGAGCCAAATAGTCAGAAATAGTAAAATCAAAGGTTAACAGACAATGGTCTAACAGTACAGGGTTATGAGGAGACACTACAAGATTTTCTATTTCTAAGCCATATGTCAGAACAAGGTCGAATGTATGGTGGAGGTAATGAGTAGAATTTCCTACTTTCTGAGAAAACCCAATCGAGTCTAATATTGAATTAAAAGCCACATTAAGGCAGTCACTATCTACATCCACATGTATATTAAAGTCCCCTACTATAATTATTCTATCAGATTTCAGCACTAATTCAGCTAAGAAATCAGCAAATTCGGATAAAAATTCTGAGTAGGTTGATGGGGGACGATAAACTATGGCAAATAAAATTGGGTTTAACCTAAAATTGCTAAAGTGCCCAATACTGAGGACCAGGCCCTCAAAGGAATTATAACATGTTTTTTGCTACATGAATAATAAAAATTCCAACTATAGTGACCTTACTCAATGATTTGTTCATTTATTCAGCAAAATATAGTTGTTCACTATAACTATGGGCAGAAACCCTTTGTTCATGAATTTCAACTTGGTTCAGGGACTTCCTTGACGATTTAAGAGAGCATGTGTGAGTTTTGTGCACAGGGCCACACACCTCCATGACAGACGATTGGTGAACTGAGTTTACATGTGTTGGCCGCTGCTTGTAAACAGTGGATGTGATGGCTGTGTGGGGTGCTGGGTCATCCGAGGAGGCCTAGTGAGACGCACGAAAGACCATTTTACGCTGTGGGAATAGCAGGGACACAACCAGGACTCCGGACCATAGATCCTGATGGAGGGCATATCCCACTTCCTCGCTCAAATCAAATCAAATCAAATCAAATCAAACTTTATTGTCATATTGCTGTACATACAACTGTAGTGCAGGCAAGATGAAAGTGTGTTTCTCTTGGCATCTGTATAAATAGAAGCAGCATGATTTAAGACACACTCACACATCGCTTCACCCCCCCATCCATTCACACATCCCTGAGACATACTTGGGAAAAAACTAACTAACTATAATATACAAATAATATACAAAATGTCCGTAGGTGCAGTAGTGTGTATGAGAGATTCCGGGTCAACTGTTCAGCATCCTGACAGCTTGTGGAAGGAAGCTGTTGATCAGTTTGGTGGCTCTGCCTCTGATGCTCCGGAATCGTTTACCAGATGGAAGAAGTTCAAAGTGTTTATGCAGAGGGTGAGAACGGTCCTTGACAATGTTCAGTGCCCTGCTCCTACAACGGTTCTGAAAAAGTTCTTGGAGAGAGGGGAGGGAGACTCCAATTACCCTCTCAGCCCCCTTGACTATCCTCTGCAGGGTTTTTTTGTCTGACATACTGCAGCTGGAGTACCATGTAGCAATGTGGTACGTCAGAACACTCTCCACCACACCTCTGTAGAAGGTCCTGAGGATGCAGATGTGGAGAGTGGCCTGTTTGAGTTTCCTCAAGAAGTGCAGTCTCTGCTGAGCCCGCTTCCTGATCCCCAAGGAATTCTTGCTCCAGGTCAGGTCCTGCGAGATCTGCACTCTGAGGAACGTGATGTTCTCCAATCTCTCCACTAAACAGCCGCCGATGCTGAGGGTGATGTGCTCAGGCTGTGACCACCGAAAGTCGATAATCATCTCCTTCATTTTGTCCATGTTAAGCACCAGATTGTTCTCCCTGCACCAGCCCTCCAGGTCTCTCACTTCTTCCCTGTACATTGATTCCTCATTCCTCTGAATAAGTCCCACCACCGTGGTGTTGTCTGCAAACTTAATAATCTGGTTCCCCTCGTGTCTGGATACACAGTCATGTGTTAGAAGTGTAAACAACAGTGGACTGAGTACACAGCCTTGAGGGGATCCGGTGCTCAGCGTGACAGAGTTGGAGATGTTGTTTCCAACCCGGACAGACTGAGGTCTCTCAGTCAGGAAATCCAGGATCCAGAGACATGTGGCGGTGTTCAGACCGAGAAAGAGTAATTTCTCCATCAGTCTCTGGGGAGTAATGGTGTTGAATGCTGAACTGAAATCAATGTACAGGAGTCTGGCGTAGGTGTCTTTCTGGTCCAGGTGGGAGATGACAGAGTGTAGGGTGGTGACTATAGCATCCTCCGTGGAGCGGTTTGAACGATATGCAAACTGGAGCGGGTCGTGTGATGCAGGGAGGCAGGCTCTATGTTGGTCCTCCTCTTTTGAGCACACATTTTAGCATTTATTAGTCAGACTCAATGAAAACAGAGGAAATTGGGTGGAAAGCTATTAACGTGGGTATTAACATGGCGGCGCACGTCTGTGCAGCAGCTCTTTGCTCCTTACTTTTGTTTGTATGTATGCTATTTTCGGATATTGGACCATGTGAAGCTGGAATTGTGTACAGTCGTACTGAGCTGATAAATATTGGACTTCAACAAAAGTCTGCTGTTACAGACCAGCAGGATCACCATGGATTGTTGTCGGTCCTGGGAAGCGACACAGACGGAGGAGGGAGAGAAAACAAAAGTGGGGAAGCCAGGCGGGCCTGCTAGCGAGGCTAAAGAGACAGCCGCATAGACCTCCGCTACTCAGCATTTTTTCTTTCCAACGCCAGAAGCATCGTCCACAAGATGGATGATTTAGAGCTACAGCTGGCAACTAGTAAAACTGTGAGAGACTGCTGTGTGCTGTTGTTAAAGGAACGCTGGCTCCATCTGCTGATCACCGATGCTGCAGCGCATCTACCAGAGTGCACATTGCATCGTATGGACTGAACAGCAGAATCCGGGAAACAGAGAGGGGGTGGTCTCTGTATTTTTCTTCACAACTCTTGGACCAATCACAGTCGTATTATTAACACTTACTGTTATCCTGACCTAGAGACAATGTCAGTTTTATGTCGGCCTTTTTATCTTCCGAGAGAGTTGACAGTGGTTATTATTACAGCTGTCTATATTTCTCCTGATGCAAATACTAAAGCGGCCCTTAGTCATCTGTACAGTGTTATAAATAAACAGCAGCAGGCCTATCCCGAGGGTGTTCACGTTATAGCTGGTGATTTTAATCAAGCATGCTTGAAAACTGTGCTGCCTAATTTCACACAGTATGTGAAATGTGCCACTGGGGGAAAGAACCGTCTTGATCGGGTGTATTCTAACCTTAAGCATGCCTACAGAGCTTTGCCGTGTCCACATTTTGGCCTGTCAGACCATCTATCATTGCTCCTCATCCCAGCATGCACCTCCCTTGGGAGAACTGCTAGACCTACTATAAAGAACATCACAGCATGGCCTGAGGGGGCTTTTTTCTCAGCTACATGAGTGTTTTTCAAACACTTTATGGGATGTATTCAAGAATCAGGATCTGGAAACGTACACACATACTGTATTATGCTACATCACCTGCTGTATTAACCAGGTGACTGTGGAAAAATGCATTAGGGTTTTTCCTAACCAGAAGCCTTGGATGGCAAAAGAAGTCCAGGCACTCCTCAGAGCCCATGATACAGCCTTCAGGTCAGGGGATACAGATCTGTATAGCACCGCCCGGGCTAATCTGAAGAAAGGCATTAAGGAGGCCAAACAGGCCTATAAGAGGAAAGTTGAGGACAATTTTTCTGATAATGATTCGAGATGAGTATGGCAAGGCTTTCACCATATCACAAACTATAAGGGCAGCAGCATCATTTCTAGTGACATCAACGCCTTAATGGCAGAAGAATTGAACTGCTTTTTTGCACAGTTTGAGGCAAATACACCTTGGCCGGATCTATTGACGTTATTGAATGCCAGCTCTGATGTGCTTACCCTGCAGGATCATGAGTTGAGACATACACTGAGAGCAGTTCACCCAAGAAAGGCTACTAGTCCCAGTGGAGTGCCAGGAAAGGTGCTCAGAGCATGTGCAGATCAGCTATGCTCTGTTTTGACTGACATTTTTAATTTGTCTCTTAAGGCAGCCTTTGTTCCACAGTGTTTAAAATCTGCAGTCATTATTCCTGTGCCTAAAAACCATATTATCAGCAGTCTGAATGACTATTGACCAATAGCATTAACACCCATTGTTATGAAGTGCTTTGAGAAAATGGTATTGAAACATCTTTTGTCTAGTCTCCCCCCAGCCTTTGATCGGTACCAGTTTGCCTACAGGCGGAGAAGATCCTCTGAAGATGCTACTGCTATAGCTCTCCACACGGCATTCAGCCATTTAGAAGAAAAGGGGAGCTATGTAAGAATGTTGTTTGTGGACTATAGCTTGGCATTTAATACAGTTATTCCCAATATTCTCATCATTAAATTGCTTCAGCTTGGTCTGCCTACTCACACTTGCAGCTGGATTAAGGACTTTCTCACAAATCGAACACAGACTGTTAGACTCGGACTAACTAACTAACTAACTAACCTGCACTTATATAGCGCTTTTCTAGTCACAAAGACCACTCAAAGCGCTTTCATTAATACTAACCCTCTATTCTAAGGGCCTATAGGAAACAGATATCTAGGGACAATTTAGAACAGCCAATTAACCTAACATGCATGTTTTTGGCATGTGGGAGGAAACCGGAGAAATCCCGGAGTAAACCCACGCAACACGGGGAGAACATGCAAACTCCACACAGATCACTGTTGGTCGGGGGCTGGGATCGAACCCACGATCCCACGATCCCCACAATCCCCCAGCCAAGGGTAAACTGTGCTGCCGCAGTGCTAACCACTGCGCCACCATGCAGACCCCATTCCTCCTCTACAGTCATGCTTAACACAGGCTCGCCACAGGGCTGTGTGTTGAGCCCCACTTTGTATTCATTGTACACATATGACTGCATACCTGTTCATCCCACAAACATTATAGTGAAGTTTCCAGATGATACAACAGTGGTGGGGCTTATATCAGGAGGAGATGCGTCTGCATACAGAGATGAGGTCCAGAAACTGGTGAGATGCTGCTCAGATAATAATCCGCTATTGAATACAAAAACCCCCCAAAAGAACTCATTATTGATTTTAGGAGGCATAGCAGTGAGCCGCCTCCTCTATATATAGGCAAGGAGTGTGTGGAGAGGGTGGAGGCTTTTAAGTTTCTGGATGCTCATATTTCTCACAACCTTACCTGGGCAGTTAACACCATAGCTACAATAAAGAAGGCTCAACAACGTCTACACTTTTTGAGGCTCCTCAAGAGGAATTGCCTGAATGCACAGTTGCTGCTTTTATTTTATTGCTCTGCTATTGAGCGCATTTTGTCATATGGCATCACGGTTTGGTATGGGGGCTGTTCAGCCACGGACCGCAAAGCCTTGCAGAGAGTGATCAAGACGGCGCAAAAAATCACTGTCTGTTCTCTCCCTTCTCTGGAAGAGATTGCCAGGTCTTGGTACCTCAGCAGAGCTACTGCCATTATTAAGGATTGCACTCATCCACGTCATGATTTCTTTCACTTAGGCCATGGGCCAAAATCTGTTGCATGGCTAGAAATTGAGGTTCGTCTTAACTTTCTAGTGGCAACTTGAAATAAAGTGAATTTTACTAATTTGATAGTGCTGAATCTGAATACAGTTGTCCACAACAGCCAAACTTGCACATTAAGCAAATATGACCCATTTTTTCTAGTTTTTTGTCCATTTTTGGTAAAAAACAAGATTTTGGCCATAGTTTTCATTTAACTTTCAATAAGTCATGGCCAAAGCAGAGTGTTTGGGTGTAGTAACCCTTCCTCTTGAATGGATGTAGATTATGTCTTGTGCAACTGATAGCAGTTTGCGTCGCAGATCATCAGAGGTGGAAACATACTTGTCATGTTCGCCCACTTCATCGGAAATTTCCGTTACCCAAGCCAAATAGTTGAATAGGTCAACTGGAACTATTTGTGACACTGCATTCATCTCCATGTCACTAGCCAATGGTGGCCACTTGTCCTTTAGTCCCTTCACCTGCCTGAGTACTTGACGAAGCATTTGAGCACTGTGGTAGTGAACCCGGTGGGTGCCCATCTCTGTTGACTCAGAGAGTTCTTGTTGATTCAGAGCCTCAGGAGCCCCTGTGTTGTCAGATTCAGAGTCAGAACTGGATGGATGAGATTCCCAATGATCAACAATAGTAGACTCGTAGCCTTCGCAGTACACAATACCACTCACATTCATTCTTGATGGCCGATGAAATTGTAGCTGAGGATACTTACGGCACAATTTCTGCCTTAAGTACACTACCGTTCAAAAGTTTGGGGTCACTTAGAAATGTCCTTATTTTTGAAAGAAAAGCACTGTTTTTTTCAATGAAGATTACTTTAAACTAATCAGAAATACACTCTAATATCTAATATACATCGCTAATGTGGTAAATGACTATTCTAGCTGCAAATGTCTGGTTTTTGGTGCAATATCTACATAGGTGTATAGATGCCCATTTCCAGCAACTATCACTCCAGTGTTCTAATGGTACAATGTGTTTGCTCATTGCGTCAGAAGGCTAATGGATGATTAGAAAACCCTTGTGCAATCACGTTAGCACAGCTGAAAAGAGTTTAGCTGGTTAAAGAAGCTATAAAACTGACCTTCCTTTGAGCAGGTTGAGTATCTGGAAAAAATTATTATTTCAAATACAAATCATTATTTCTAACCTTGTCAATGTCTTGACTATATTTTCTATTCATTTTACAACTCATGGTGGTAAATAAGTGTGACTTTTCATGGAAAACACAAAATAATTGTCTGGGTGACCCCAAACTTTTGAACGGTAGTGTATGTGGTGTTGGCAAATGCAGGTGGTGCTCCACCTCCTTCAAACATGCCTTGCAACAATGACTGCAACTTAGTCATACGTATGACCTGTCTTTTCCCAATGATTTCGTCCTCCACATACTTCTTGCAGAAAGCACTGAATGTATGCTGGATGGCACTTTCACTGTCAGGGTCAAGCGGCAGACTTGTACTTGTTGACATAATCTGAAATGAAAGAATGGAAACATGGTGTTTTATTTTGTCTGTTACATGCAGGAGTGCCTCGGACAACTATAAATGGGGATGTGGGGTGTGACACTAATGCGACAACAGATTATCCATGGTATAACAGATACCCAGGATAGTTTCCCAGCCACTGCTTCACTATAAAGCAGGCAGAAGAAACATATTCCCAGCCAATATTTTCAACAGATGCATGATCAATTTTCCAAACAAAAATTGACATTCCTTTATTGCATAATTATGGGTAGAAGTTCTTGAAAGAGCTGAATGCAATTGTGCAAAACTGACATAGCCAGACATGACTTGCAATTCTAAGGATCTTACAGCTTAAAAGGGATGTCTGAAAGTACATTATTTTTAAACTGAAATTGTGTATTTGATTGGGATTTGCTTGATAACGTGACGGACTTGAGAACCTGAGGCTGAACTGACAACACCAAAAAATGTATTGCTATCACCAAGACAATCATTAACTTACCTTGGTGTAGTCCTTGTTACAACTTCGATGGTATCTGACCTCAATTGCAACCATGTCTTTGCCTTTGATGTCCAGCAAAATTTGCTCATCGTTTAGGATCTCTGCAGCTTTGAGCAGTAAACCACCTGTAAAGAAAGGTATGTGTATTTTTAATAAATGGAAATAATGAAGGCAAACCATGCAAATGAACCCAACAAACTGACACACGTAGGCAATATGAAGTGAAAACATTTCTACATGTACACACCTGACTGGTACTCGCAGTTGGAGAGTCTTTCCCTTGAACTTTTACGGGTGTGCCTGTTGGTGATCCACTTGTCTTTTTTGCAGATGAGGCATCTGACTGGCAGGACATGCAGGTTGCGCCGTGGCTGGGACAGTGAAGCTTCAGATGACAGCCGACAGGATTTCCGTGACGGTTCTAGAGTTGGCTCCAGTGTTCCTTCAACTACAGTCGAACTGCTTTCAATGTGTGCAGCCTGTTTAGCTAAACGGCATTCAGCTCTCTCGATCTGAGTAGTATTGCAAAACCTAAACAATAAAAATGTTTGAAGATAAGTTTCAATATAACACATGGTGCAGAAACAGCACAAAAATATTCTGCAGTTATGAGAGTCCTTGTGGTACATGGACATGTAGAATTCATGTTTGTATTGTCTTTGCTAGGGTTCTACTTCTATCTTTCATTTGAAATTGCTCTTGTCAAATCATCTTGAACAAAACCCTTTAATGTGGAAAAATCCTGACAAATTTCACATGTAAAGAATAAATGCAGTTGCTATAAGGCAAAACAAAATTGGCCAGTTAATGACAAAAATCAAGGGGAACAAAACATATTGTAAAATATGAAAGTGTACACAAAAACCAAGAAAAACTTTGTCAAGTTCGCAGCTTACCTTTTATAACAGCTCCGGTGATAACCGTGTTCGTTTCTAGGCTCAGAATTTTGGGCCAAGGTTTCATTTTTTTTTCAGCCAGTTCACGCTGTCTGCCATCAAGAAGCTTCCATTTGCTGTTGCAGTCACGAAACTTTTGCCAACTAACTTGTGTAAATGGGGTTATTTTTCTCTTTTCCTCCTCGATCAAATGACAAACACACGTTCGCACGCGTGTCGCCATGTTGGATCCTCATATTCAGGTCAAATCGTCGACACTGTACATTGCAACGGCAGCGACGGTTCGAGGTTGAAAAATAGCGCCCGCACGCGGCAAGTCACGGAAGGGGAATTACGTGATTAAAGCGTCGATTTTGTTTAATTAATTTCTCATTAACGTGCAAACAGTGCAAATGTGGACAGGTAAAATATCATTTAATATAGTCTAAACTACTTAAAACCGAGAGATAAAGTTGCCACTGCAAAGTTAAGACGAAACTGCACGCCAGAGGTTTTGGCCCATGGCCTAACTTGCTCCCCTCAGGAAAGTGGTACAGATCCCATAAAACTTGGACTACCAGGTTTAATCATAGTTTTTTTCCCCAACGGCAGTATGTACTGAACCGATTTATGTAACACATACAGACTGCTGATGTTATTTTAGGTTATTTTGTGGCAATAACCTTGTGTATAAGCTGGTTTTATTTATTTATCGCTCAGTATGTTTTTATTATTGCTATGTACATATTGTACTTCACTTTTTTAGGTATTATTGTTTTAGGCATTATTTATTGTTGCAATTATGAGAATGTTAAATGCATGAGTGAACTGTGAGTGTGACAGTTTGTTTTAGGGAGCAGTATCTCAATTTTGTTGTATTGTTCTTTAGCAATTGAATGACAATAAAAGCACTTTGACTTTGACTTTGACTTTGAAAGCCGTTGAGAGCGATATGCATGAAAGTTTGCCTGGGCCTGGACTAAAACCTTTGCTGCTGGTGTGAGCAGCATGCTCTAAGTCAGTATTTTTCTTTTTTGAGAAAAGGAACCCTTTTTACACTGAAAAACTCTCAGGAAAACCCACCATCCAAAAATTTTACAAAATGACACACTGTAGCCTATTACAGCATATGTAATGACAATTTATTCTTGTAATTTGTTTATACTCAGTGTGAAACTTGGGCCTGTTAACATGGCAACAAAGCTGATATCCTGGTAGAAAAATGTCATAATCGGCACTTTACAGATATGCTTGCCAGTGGTGTACCTATGAACTGAATTCATTTATTTTGTCTGCACATGTGAGCAGGTTCTCATCTCAGCCTTGTATTTGTGTGTTCAGTTCATTCAGATTATTAAATACATCTACCAGGTGTGCCAGCCTTGCAAACCACTCATCACTTGCAAGCAGCTTTGTAATTGTACCTGTCATCAGTCAAAAAAAAGACCTTTAGTTTCTCTCAGACCTCACACATATGTGGGACAGCACTTCTCCAGCTAACAACCATCAGACCTCAGTATGGAACAATAAGGTGTTTTGCTCCACTCCCATTTCCTCACATAAAAATTCAAATATATGGCTTTTCAGAGCTTTTGTCTTGACAAAGTTTACCATCCGCATGACATCATCCTCCACAGAAGCTAGGTCTGCTGGTAAAGTCTTGGCAATGAGCATGTCATGATGCAAAGAGTAGTGTGTAACAACAACATCTGGGTGTCTCTCTTTCACTCTGCTAACAAAGCCTTTGGTGGGCCTTACCCTGGTGACTACTCAACCAGTACAGGTCCCATGTCTGAATCTTTCCTCTAACATGTCTCAACAAGGTCTATGACCTGCACAAAACATATGATGAAGAAGAAGAAGAAGACAGTAACCATTATTGTATTCATACTGCCAGCTACTGACATGTAAGAGCCACTACAGAAGGGTGATTCAATTACAAAATCAGATGGGCCATAATTTGAAATCAAGACATGTGACTGTGCTTCACATGTTCAGCGAGTGGTTGAATATGACATATTTCAAACCAACACATGTCAATATGATTAAAAATATGCACTTTTTAATCATTGTCTTGGTTTTAAATGTGCACTGGGCAAGTGACAAAGGCACATCAAAGTGCATAAAAACACAACATTCAGTGCTGGGGTTGAGCAGAACTAAAGTAGTAGAAATATTTTTCCTGTTGAACAAGAATTAAATGAACAAAATGAAAAAAAAATCTATAAAAAACCATTTTGGTCACATCTTATTTTGGTATATCTCAAAGTGCATGAAATCTCAATGTGCACTGTTAGTAGCATTAACATTAACAAGACTGATAACATTAACAAACATTGCACACCCACAATTGTGGTTTATTTTAATTCACCACATGTGTGAGTAGGAACCTCTTTTCAGAACTACACATTCCATTGCTCACACATATCAGTCAAGGCAGGGTTAAACCTATGATTTTCATCATGAATTTTACCCTTCAGAGTTGACAATGACATGTTTAACCCCTTGCACTCTGGTCAATTTCCCTAAAAACGCCTAAAAATAACGTACCCAAAGTAAATCAAAAGCTGTTCTTCAACCCTTTGCAGCATCTTCATGGGGTTGATCTCATTTAAAAGAAAACACTTTGAATTTTTTGGCAAAACAGTCATAATCTTTATATATTTATATATTTATTCCATCTAGCAACAATGCTCCACACTGTGTGTTTATATATTTACATATTTATTCCATCTAGCTACAATGCTCCGCACTGTGTGTGCTTATATATCTACATATTATTCCATCTAGCTACAATGCTCCGTACTGTGTGTGTTTATATATCTACATATTTATTCCATCTAGCTACAATACTCCGCACTGTGTGTTTATATACTCATATACTTATTCCATCCAGCTACAATGCTTTGCAGTGTGTTTATATATTTATATATCTATCCCATCTAGCTACAATGCTCCGCACTGTGTCTATATATATATATATATATATATATATATATATATATATATACAGTATATCATATATATATATATATATATATATATATATATATATATATATATATATATATATATATATATATATATATATATACCTACGCCAGGATCCTGTTTGTGGACTTCAGCTCCGCATTCAACACCATCCGCCCCGCTCTGCTCCGGGACAAGCTGTCCCTGCTCAACGTGCCTGACTCCCTCTGCAGGTGGATCATCGACTTCCTGACGGACCGGAGGCAGCATGTGCGGCTGGGAAAGACTGTCTCAGACTATACTAGCATCAGCACCGGATCACCCCAGGCTGTGTGCTTTCCCCCCTACTCTTCTCCCTTTACACCAACTCCTGCACCTCCAGCCACCAGTCTGTCAAGTTGATCAAGTTTGCGGACGACACCACCCTCATCGGGCTCATCTCCAACGGCGACGAGTCCGCCTACAGGAGAGAGGTGGCCCAGCTGGCGTCCTGGTGCAGCAATAACAACCTGCAGCTGAACGCTCTGAAGACAGTGGAGATGATTGTAGACTTCAGGAAAGTCACTACTCCTCTGCCCCCCCTCACCCTCTCAGGCTCTCCCATCACCACTGCTGATTCCTTCCGCTTCCTAGGCACTACCATCACCAGGGACCTCAAATGGGAGCTGACCATCAGCTCACTCATCAAAAAAGCCCAGCAGAGGATGTTCTTCCTGCGGCAGCTGAGGAAGCTCAAGCTACCCACCAAGATGTTAGTGCAGTTCTACACAGCCATCATCGAGTCCATCCTCACCACCTCCATAACCGTGTGGTACGCAGGAGCCACTGCCAGGGACAGACTAAGGCTGCAGCGCGTCGTGCGCACTGCTGAGAAGGTGATCGGCTGCAAGCTCCCATCTCTCCAGGATCTGTACATCTCCAGGACCCGGAGGCGTGCTGGCCGGATCATAGCCGATCCCTCACACCCTGGTCACGTACTGTTTGCCCCCCTCCCCTCTGGTAGAAGACTTCGGTCCATCCAGACTAAAACCTCCCGTCACATGAACAGCTTCTTCCCCTCTGCCATTAGACTGCTGAACACTAAGTGACTTATTGACTCTCGTGCACCATGTACAGCAGCTCAACCAGACTCATGTCAATCATCACTGTTTTTCTTCCTGCATTACCGACTGCACTATATAGTTCTCCACAGTATCTGCTGCTGGCTAATATATATTTTAACTGTTGACCAGTATCACTTAATCTTATCCTACACTTTATTACATGTATAGTTTATTTCTCTTATCCTATCATGTTTAATGTTGCAGCATTGTACCGAGACAAATTCCTAGTTTGTGTACTACATGAACAATGGCAATAAATCTGATTCTGATTCTGATTCTGATTCTGATATATATATATGTATACTCGCTGCTCTTGTTTTTTCTGTTGCCTTCTGATTGTTGCTATGAGTGTTGCTATCCCTGTGCTGTTGCAGTCCTGGAATTTCCCCATTGTGGGACTAATAAAGGCTTATCTTATCTTATCTTATCTCTCTAAGTGCTCCTGCCACTGAGTACACAGTCATCTAAAAATACTGAACTTGAAGAAAATAAAGTTTGCCTGGGTGTTTTTTTAGATACAAATGCTGAGGTCAAAATTTTGTAACAATAGCACAAAAAATGAATATATTACACAACTTTTTTTCTCAGGTTGTTCCCAGGCGTTTTTGAACTGTGCCAAATTGTGCCAAATGACAGTTTGGAAAAACATTTATAACTCCTGAGTGATTCAACATAGAAGCTTGATCTTGGGCTCTAATGAAAGGTGACACTCAGGGCTGTGTGTGTGTGTGTGTGTGTGGGGGGGGGGTTGTTTATTCATTCATGAATGAATGAATGAACAAACAAGCCCCCAACACACAAAGAAGCATGCCACGTAAAAAATGTGTGGCCTTTTTTTACAAGAAAAAATAACCTACAGTGCAATAAAAATTATACTAAAATATCTGCAATGTAGAGGATAACAACTGCCCCCCCCCCGCTACAGAGGAGCTCGGCGCACAAAAAAACGGTCCGTCAACGGTCCGTCATGTGGCGATGACGCACCGTTGTAATTACCGATCAGTCAAAAGTCATTTTTATTACTATTTTCAGTGATAAAGAATAATTTAGCTTATAACACTTACCTGTCCACAACAGCAGTGTTGCTGGCGAACATCTGTTCCTCATTGTCAGACGAACATGACGCTGGTCCGCTTGTTACGACTCGTGGTTCTGGTCACGAGACCCGGTCAAACCATGATTCCATGATTGCGGTTTTGGTGAATGATTTTTCAAAACAAATAAGAACAGTAGTAATAAAAAAAGACTGGCGAATGCTACCGTTACACACAGCGGCTTACACAAAACAGATTTTACGCACGGGACGCATGCTTTCAATCGTCGAACTTCTCTGCTTCAACTGGCTCGTTGTATTCGCAGTCATTGGTAGGCAGGTCCTTCTTGCTAGGTTTTCAGTCATTGGTTCTTCAAGGTTTCAGAAACCCAATTCAAGGCTCTTATTAGTCGAATGAGAGGTCAATCAAATCTAAACCAATCAAAACACTCCTTTGGCTTTCTGTTCGCGGCTGTCTGTACTGGAAGAACGGAAATGCAGCTTTTCTTTTTTTTTTTTTCAGTGCGCACTGAGACGCACAGTGCACACTGAGATGCACTAGGACTCACTAGGATGCAGAAACGTGACCGCCCATGGTATCCCGGAGTGCAAGAGGTTAAAGGTGCCCTCACACCAAACGCAAATGGGCAAATTTTTTGTGTGGGGCGATTACATTATAACTCAAAGTAAACACACGATCCATCCATCGAATTTCAACCGGTTTTCCGGACGTTTGGGTCGCAGAGGCAGCAGTTCAAGCAGAGAAGCCCAGACTTCCCTCTCCCCAACCACCTGCTCCAGCTCTTCAGAGGGGATACCAAGGTGTTCCCAGACAAATGGAGATGTAGTCTCTCCAGCGAGTCCGGGATCTGCCCCGGGGTCTCCTCAAGTGTGAGGTGTCCAAGAGGCATCCCGAACAGATGCCCAAACCACCTCAACTGGTTCCTTTCACTGTGGGGGAGTAGCATTTCTACTCTGAGCCTCTCCCAGATGACTGAGCTCCTCACCCTATCTCTAAGAGTGAGTCCAGAAATCCTACAAAGGAAGCTCATTTAAGCCACTTGTATCTGCGATCTCATTCTTTCAGTCATTACCCAAAACTCATGACCATAGGTGAGGGTAGGAATGTAGATTGACCAGTAAAACAACAGCATTTCCTTAGAGCTTAACTCCCTCTTCACCACAACGGAATGGTACAACATCCACATCACTGCAGATGCTGCTCCGGTCTGTCTGTCAATCTCTTGCTCCATTCTCCCCTCACTCGTGAATAAGTCCCCAGGATATTTAAACTCCTCCACTTGGGGCAGGACCTTGTCCCCATTTTTGAGGTGACAGTCCACTTTTTCCAGCTTAGGACCATGGACTCGGACTTGGAGGCGCTGATTCTCATCCCAGCCACTTCACACTCTGCAGCAATCTGTCCCAGTAAGACCTGTAGGTCATTGCTGGATGAAGCCAACAGCACAACATCTTCTGCAAACAACAGAGATGAGATCCTGTGGTCACCATGCATGACACCCTCCGTTCCCTGTCTGTGCCTAAAAATCCTGGCCATAAAAATTATGAACATGATCTGTGACAAAGGGGAGACCTGGTGGAGTTAAACTCTCACTAGGAATGTGTCAGAGAATTATGCAATGTAAATACATGTTATCATTTCATAATGAATTTTGAACTATACTTGACTTGCTGATTTGTACTTGCTGATTTGTACTTTTCATCTATTGCCCTTTAATGAACATGTCTGATGATGTCTGGTAGGACTTACTAAGAAACCTAAAAATAATTTGTCTTGTCTGTACTCAAGTTTGGAAACTGCTGAATCGTTGTCTAATGAATCTTGTGATGTTGTCGACTGATGAATCTTGTGATGGGGAGTCTGATTTCTGTGTACCACCCACTAGGGTGCAGCAAATATTGTGTAATTGTTTCTAGCTTTTACTTTGTGTATATAAGGGAAGTGCTGACTATATGCAGCAGCATTTCACTCCCGTCTGTAACCAGAGGTGTGTTGTGATTTTGCTCCTTGCAAGTAAAACCTTTGATTATACTTATGTCTCGAGTCTGATTAAGGTACGAACCTAACAGAGTACTATTTTCCTATGAGTCTTGAGTTTCAGATTCCTGACAGAATGAGTCTGACCGAGTGATTGCAACACTAATCAAACTCTCACAGCAGTCATATAGAGACCGGATAGCTCATAACAACAAGCATGATACCCCATTACCCGAAACACCCCCCACAAAAAACCACGAGGGACATGGTCGGATGCCTTCTCCAAGTCCACAAAACACATGTAAACTGGCTGGGCAAACTCCCACGAACCCTCGAGGATTCTTGAGAGCACAAAAAGCTGGTCCGATGTGCCCCGGCAAGGATTAAAACTACATTGCTCCTCCTTAATCCGAGGTTCGACCAACGGCTGGACTCTTCTCTCCAGTACCTTGGCATAGACCATCCCAGGGGGCTGAGGAGTGTGATCCCTCTAAAGTTGGAGCACACCCTTCAGTCCCCTTTCTTGAAGAGAGGAACCACAATCCCGGTTTGCCATGCCAAAGGCACTGTCCCCAACCTCCACGAAATGTTGCAGAGGCAGGTCAACCATGACAACCCTACAAAATCCAGGGCCTTGAAGTACTCAGGGCAAATCTCATCCACCCGGGGAGCTTTATAACCACCTTTGGGAACCTCAGCTCCTGTGATGGGCGAGTCGTCCCCCTCATCCACAAGCCCTGCTTCCTCTGTGGAAGGCATGCCGGTGGGATTGAGGAGATCCTCAAAGTATTCCTTCCACCGCCCAACGATGTCCCCAGTCAAAGTCATACACCGTATACATTGTTGACAGGAAGTTTCTTCCCCCTCCTTAGCTGCCAGACAGTTTGCCAGAATCTCTTCGAGGCCAACCAAAAGTTTTGTTCCATGGTCTCACCAAACTCCTCCCACACCCGAGATTTTGTTCAGCAACCACCCAAGCTGCACTCCACTTGGCCTGCCGGTACACCACAGCTTCTTCAGGAGTCCCACAAGCCAACAAAGCTCGGTAGGACTCCTTTTTCAGCTTAATGGCCCCCCTCACCACCGGTGTCCACCACTTGGTTTGGGTGTTGTCACCACGAGATTCACCAATGACCTTGCGGCCACAGCTCTGGACAGCCACTTCAACAATGGAGGTGGACAACATGACCCATTCAGACTCCCTCGGAATGTGGTAAAATCCTTCCAGAAGTGGGAGTTGAAGATCTCCTTGACAGTTACTTCAGCCAGATGGTCAGACCAGGTCTTAATTGCATCCTCCCATGCCATTGGATCCAACTCATCACCAGGTGGTGATCAGTTGACAGCTCTGCACATTTCTTTATCCTCATGGATTGTCACCTTATCGTGCTGGGGGGTTTGCATGCCCTAGTGATCCCAGGAGCTATGTTGTCCGGGACAATTTGCCTCTAGTAGGGTCACCGAAGATAAACTGGTCCTGGGTGAAGCGCCAGACTACGAACGATCCAACAGACTCTCATGATGTGCATTAGAACAAGGATTCAGTGTACCCCACCAGGTGAAGAGTTACCGTGGGCCCACCCTGGAGCCAGGCCTGGGGGAGGGGCTTGATGGCTAGCATCTGGTGGCCGGGTTTCCACCCATGGGACCCAGCCGGGCTCAGCCCGAAGGAGTTACATGGGTCCACCATCCAGTGGGCTCACCACCTGCACGAGGGACCATGGGGGTCCGGTGCTATGTGGATCAGGTGGCAGTCAAAGGCAGACACCTTGGCGGTCTGATCCCAAGCTTCCTAAACTGGCTTTTGGGATGTGGAATGTCACCTCCCTGGCTGGGAAAGGGCCTGAGCTAGTGCATGAGGTTGCAAGATACTGGCTAGATATAGTTGGCCTGACTTCAACACACAGCTCTGGTTCTAGAACCAGTTTCCTAGAGAGGGGCTTGAGCTTGGCCTACTCTGGAGTTGCCCCAGGGTGACAAGCAGAAGTGGATTTTCTTGTCCCCCCCCCCCCCCACCACCACCTTGTGGCCTCTATGTTGGAGTTTTGCCCAGTGCATGAAAGGGTTGTTTCCCTGTGCCTTCAAGTTGGGAAACGGTTCCTTTCCATCATTTGTGCCTATGCACCATATGATGGTTCCAAGTACCCACTGTTTTTGGAGTCTGTTACTGCGATGCTGGAGGGTGCTTCTCTTGGAGACTTCATTGTCCTACTGGGGGACTTCAATGTACATGTGGGCAACGACAGTGAAACCTTGAAGGGGATGATGGGAAGGAACGGCCTGCCCGATCTGAACCCAAGCGGTGTTCAGTTATTGGACTTCTGTGCTAACCACAGTTTGTCCATCATGAACACCATGTTCAAGCATAAGGGAATCCATATTTGCACCAGGCACCAGGACACCCTAGGTCGCAGGTCGATGATCAATTTTGTAATGGTGCCTTCAGAACTGCAACTGTATGTCTTGGTGACGACCACAAGAACAGACATGAATTCACCTTCTGAGTGAGATGCAGACAGGCAAAGCTGCTTTTATAACTTCTGCAGCTGTGTTCAACCTGCTGTAGAAATCCCCAAAATAATGTCATGCTTAGCTTTACATTATCCAAAGGGGGGCTCACCTGAAAAAGTTGTACCTACCTCCAAAACTTCACAAGATGATAGGTGTTTTCGTTGCTAGCCTGCTAGCCTTGTTAGCACATCTGTGGAGGGAATCTGTGGGTAAATAACAATGACATCCCGATTAAGCTAAAGGGCTCCCAGTCCTTCTCCAGGTGAGTTTCAGTCTCATTTTCAAACTAGTTTACTCTCCAGTGTTGATACTTTTACTTCGATAACAGCAGAATCTCAGAGCTAGCACTATCCCTCGGATGTAAATGCGTGATTTTGCATGTTCTCGCTTCTTTCCATCGATTTTGTATGCATTTGCGCCACCCGTTCGCGTTTGGTGTAGGCTTGGTATCTTGCCACTGGCACCGTTGGCCACGGTCATAGAGCCCACACTTCAAAACAAATGCACTGCATTGTGGGTTGATTGTTGCCATTTCCAAGGGCTAAACAGGACACCAAAATGCTCTCTGTGAGTTTGCGCATTTATTAACGTAAAGGCAAACATACAAAGAACACAAAACATATACAAAAAACGTGACCGAAGAAGTGCCGGAGGAGAGCTGGGCTCAACGCACAGGGGAGCGGAAGCCTGGGAACGCCGGGAAACAGGGGCAGAACCAGCCGGAGCTCACCTGAGAGACAGCAGGGCTCACGGCTGGAAATAAGAGGGAAAATCTAACCTGGTGGAGCACTCCCATTCTCCTCGACAGCAGCACCAACACACTCAGCGCAAGACTAGGCAACTGAGGACATCACAATGGTAGAAGGATATGACAACCGGCAAAGGTTGTTGTGCCCTTATATACCGTTGCTTGATATAAGACAGGTATGAATACATGAGTGGAGAAAATAGAAGAATGAATGACAGCTGTGAAGCTTGCGAGTCAGTTTGACAGCCGGAAGCTACACAGCAGTGTCAAAATAAAACACAAACTGGAAACCATAATGCAACAACAACAACACGACCCCAAAATGTAAACATTACTATAAATACAAAATGACACACTAACTGGACAGGATAAACAAATAGACAGAAAAAGACTAAACAACTGAAGACTGTGTCATGAACGGCCCCTTCAGGACAGAGAGACAGACCCATGCGCTGGACTGCAGTAGTGACATTTATTAACAGACAAACAGACAAACAGAAAATCCAAAACTGTGCAGAGAACACAAAAAAGTGAAGGTAACTTAAAGGGAAAGCACTCCAGAGCCAAACTCGCCCTGGAGGTGACGAGGAGACAACTTAGTCAAATAAAGACAGCAGCATTGCGAGAATAAACTGGCGCTGCATAAATAGCTGACAAAATCAAAACAAATGAGCAGCAGGTGCGAGCGGATGAGCACGCAGGTGACCTAATTACACATCTACTCACGGCTGAGATGGCTGGGGAAAAGACAGTTAGTAGATGGTGGGAGTGTCTAGAAAAGGAGGAAGGGCACTCCTGTCACAGAAACAAAATATGAACAGAAACTGACAAAGTAATATTAACAGACATAAAATACTCAGAAATAAATTAAGAGTCTGAGCTTGGTGAAGAGACCGGGATCAAACTCATGATAGAGTGGGCACGGCGCCCACTGGGCCCAGGAACATGACAGCTGGGCTATGCAGAGTGTTGCATTTACGGTCTGTAGTAATTAATGGATTTCTGCAATTCTGTGACACATGTTGGCCTTTTCTTCTCTGGCTGGACCACATACTGCGATCATCCTGGGCCACATGTGGCCCACGGGCCGCTAACTGAATAGGTCTGCACTACAGGCTTTCCTTGACAATGGTGGCAAATTGTTTCCAATTTTTTTGGACCAATTAAGAAGTAAAATTAGACAATTTCTTGAGGACCCCTGAATGTTCTATCACAATGTCCTTGTTTGTTGAAAAAAACAAGGCTCTAGTGGTGCGCTCTGTGCCACAGAATGTCCCAAGTGCAAACATTGTTATCACCAAACTGAGTTAACTATTTTCTGAGCTTTACACACATTTGGTCTTATCAAATCATTCGTCACAAATTCACTAAAGTGGAAAAGAGATGTAAGCAAAAGAGATAAAAGATGTTAGAATGGAAAAAAATTAGTGGTGTCAGCTTTAATCTGGGATTAATTGCATTAACTGTTTTTAATAGCATTAGTGCAATCAGTCGGACAATGCATGATTAACTCGCTTGCGTTCTCTCAGGTTCAGGTTCAGGTTCAGGTTACTTTATTTGTACCCGTAGGTAGATTTGTTTTGCAGTCTGGTGACATCCATATTTACAAACCACAATTACATTCAACATAAACACAAGCACAGGCACACATGAAGCTGACTATAAACATGATAAAAATACTCAAGGCTTCAACAATCAGGATATAAGACAAAGAGATGAGAGAAAAAACAGAGATCTTTCATATTAAAAAGTTAAAGACTAGTCAAAGAGGTTAAACACTCAAAGGTCTAAAACCCAATAAAAGATTTAGAACCCAAATAAAAACCTACAAAAATAAGTAAATATAAAATTAAATTAATAAATAGGTAACTAAATTATGTGCAATATATTGATACAACTTGTTCAACTCTTTGACAGCAGCAGGAACAATGCTGTTTTTGTAGTGTTGGGTTTTACTTTTTGGGACAGCAAACCTCCGTCTTGAGGGAAGAAGCTGAAAGTGGCAGTGCAAAGGGTGGGAGTCATCATTTAAAATGGAGGTAGCAATCCTCTGTACCTGTCTGGTGTACAGGGATGTCAGGCTCAGCCGTGACTCACCAAGCAAACGACTGGACCATCTAACTACCTGATCCAAGAATTTCCTCTGTTTCAGTTTTATCTGACCAAACCATGACTCTAAAGAAAAGGATAAAACTGATTCAATAAAAGCCCGATAAAACATTGTCATTATGGTTCGGTCAATTTGGAAGCATGCAAGTTTCCTTAAATAATGCAAATGTTGCTGACCCTTTTTGCACACCCTTTCACAGTTCTCTTCAAAGTTTAAATTACTATCAGTAATCGTCCCAAGAATTTTGTAGGACTGTACACATTCAGTGGTCTGGCCTTTTAGTACGGTGATTTTGTGCCTGGGAGTTTTCCTCCTAAAGTCAATAATCATATCTTTAGTTTTTGTCGTATTCAGCTGCATGTAGGAATCCTCACACCAGTGAACAAAATCATCAACTACTGGGCCATGGCCACTCTCACCATCCTGGAGGAGACTGACAATAACTGAATCATCAGCATACTTTATAATGTGTCTGTTGTCATGTCTGCTCCGACATGTTTGTGTACAGGATGAAGAGTAGTGGAGACAACACACACCCCTGAGGAGAGCCAGTAGAAGAGCACTTTTGGTCAGACAATGTACCATTGACCCTTACTCTCTGTGTCCTGTTGGTTAAGAAATCCAGAATCCAACCCACCACATTATTGCTCAAATCAAATTGTTGCAGGAGCCTTTCAACTAAAATATGAGGTTGAATTGTATTAAAGGCGGAAGAAAAGTCCACAAATAAAAGCCTGGCATGTGTCCCATTAAAATCCAGATGTTTAAAAAGCATGTTAAACAGAGTGACAGTGGCATCCTCCACTCCTTTGTGAGGCCTATATGCAAACTGCAGAGGATCCGATGCATGTTCAGTCTGCTTTAGGACCTCAAATCTGACCAGTTTTTCAAAATTTTTCATTAAAATTGAAGTCAAAGCAACTGGTCTAAAGTCGTTTATCGTTTTAGGACAGCTGGATTTTGGAACAGGGACAACCATGACATCTTTCCAGATCTTAGGCACATGTTGTGTCTGTAAGGACTTATTGAAAATGTAAGGAAATACAGGACTCAATTGCTGTGAACAGGACTTTACCAGTCACCCACATATATTATCAGGGCCCTGACTTTTTTTTTCACTTTTACAGCACAGAACTCCCTTTTAATATCCTGCACCTCAATATTAAAGTGCTGATTGTCTTTGAGTTTCTGTTTCAAATCTTGGGTTTCTGTGCTAAAATCAGAGGAATCAAAATGACCATAAAAACAATTAGGAGCATTAGCCAGCTCTGTGTCTGAATTAAAACCATCTAAAAACACACAATTACTTGCGCTCTATGCTCTGAAGGCCTGCAATAGTTTTCATACTGGCCCAGGCTGAACCAAGTTTCTTTGTTGCCATCTTACTTTCCAATTCTGATTTATAATTCTGTTTTGCTCTTAAAATTTCGGACTTCAGCTCTTTTGTGGCAGCCTGTAGCTCAGAAACAGACCCCTGTTTAAAGGCAAGTGCTTTCTTCTGTAAGCAGGATTTAACTGATTTTGTAACCCATGGCTTGTTGTTGGGATATATTTTGACACATTTACGTGGAACGATCATATTTTTACAGAAAGCCATGTATGAGCATGTGACGTCTACCAAAGAGTCCAAATCATCCCCGCAGGACAGTGTGAAAACCTCCCAGTCTTTACAGTTAAAGCATTCCTGGAGGCAGTGCACTGAATCCTCTGTCCACATGTTTATGTCTCTGGTCTTCACCTTGCCTCTTCTAAGAGCAGTTTTATATGTGGGCAGCAAATGTACACAGTTGTGATCTGAGGATCCTAAGGGAGGAAGGGGAAGTGATTTATAGGCCCTCTCTATGGATCCATAGCACAGGTCCAATGTCTTTTTTTGCCTGGTTGGGCAGGAGACATACTGATAAAAGTTTTTAAGCTGCTACTTCTCTCACAATTAACAAGATTAAAACTGAGACCACTAGAAAAAATACAAGTTTACAGGAAAAAAAAACTATATTTTATTTTATGTTAAAAGTATTTTAAAGTGTAGAACTGTGTCATTATTGATGTTTACACACCAGTTTATTATAACTCAACTGTTTCACCTTTAATAAGGTTCACATTTGTTTTGTAAGCAGATTTTTTTTAACCAGTATTATTCAGATCGACCTTTCAGTTTCTCTGATGTTCTAACTTTTTTATCAACCGACACTGTCAGTCGACAGCAGATATGATAGGAGGAGGAGGAGGAGTAGCAACAATTTACCATTCCAAATTACTAGTTAATGTAAAGCAAAAAACATGTTATAATTCATTTGAGGGCCTGGTCCTCAGTATTGGGCACTTTAGCAATTTTAGGTTAAACCCAATTTTATTTGCCATAGTTTATCGTCCCCCATCAACCTACTCAGAATTTTTATCCGAATTTGCTGATTTCTTAGCTGATTTAGTGCTGAAATCTGATAGAATAATTATAGTAGGGGACTTTAATATACATGTGGATGTAGATAGTGACTGCCTTAATGTGGCATTTAATTCAATATTAGACTCGATTGGGTTTTCTCAGAAAGTAGGAAATTCTACTCATTACCTCCACCATACATTGGACCTTGTTCTGACATATGGCATAGAAATAGAAAATCTTGTAGTGTCTCCTCATAACCCTGTACTGTCAGACCATTGTCTGTTAACCTTTGATTTTACTATTTCTGACTATTTGGCTCCTAAAGAAAAATATTATTACAGTAGATGCCTCTCAGATGATGCTGTTTCCAAATTTATGCAGATTGTTTCCTCTATGCCATGTGTCAACACAACGGAAATAAGCTATAGACAGCTTGCTCCTTCTGTAATTGATAACATGGTGGATAGTGTTTCAGCTTCTCTGCATCAGGCTCTAGACTTGGTGGCCCCCTTAAAAAAGAAAAAGTCTAATCAGAGATTTCTAACTCCTTGGTTCAACACAGAAACTCGTAGTTAAAACAGAAGACTCGTCAATTAGAAAGAAAATGGCGCTCTACTAATTTAGATGAAATCTATTTAGCTTGGAGAAATCATCTTTTAATTTATAAAAGATCTCTTAGAAAAGCTAGAACAAGTTATTACTCTGCATTAATAGAAGAGAACAAGAATAATCCCAGGTTTCTTTTCAGTACTGTAGCCAGGTTGACAAAGAGTCAGGACTCTGTCAATCCTAGCATTCCCTTAGAGCTTACTAGTCAGGACTTTATGAACTTTTTCAATAATAAAATTTCATCCATCAGAGATAAAATCAATCAGATTCTTCCCACAGTTAACTTAAATACTGTAACTACTACAACTCCTTCTTTTGATGTCTGTCTTGATGAGTTTACTCCAATCGACCTTTGTGAGTTAGACAAAATAGTTTCCTCATCCAAACCTTCAACTTGTCTTTTAGACCCTATTCCTACTAGGTTATTTAAAGAAGTCTTCCCACTTATTGGTAGCTTTATTCTTCATATAATCAATTCTTCATTAACTTTAGGCCATGTACCGCAGGCTTTTAAAACAGCTGTAATTAAACCCTTACTCAAAAAGCCAACGCTAGATCCAGGAGCTTTAGCTAACTATAGACCAATCTCTAATCTCCCTTTCATTTCAAAAATCTTAGAAAGAGTTGTTGCTACGCAATTATTCGACCACCTGCAGGGAAATGGTTTACTTGAAGAGTTTCAATCTGGGTTTAGAATCCATCATAGTACTGAAACAGCCTTAGCGAAGGTCACTAACGACCTCCTCATTGCATCTGATAATGGACTAGTTTCTGTACTTGTCCTTTTAGACCTTAGTGCAGCTTTTGATACTATCGATCATAATATTCTACTTGATAGATTAGAACACTATGTTGGACTTAATGGAACTTCGTTGCAGTGGTTTAGATCTTATTTATCTGATAGGTTCCAGTTTGTTCATGTAAATAATGAGTTTTCTTTCAACTCAAAGCTTAGTCATGGAGTTCCACAGGGATCTGTGCTAGGCCCTACTCTTTTTAGTTTATATATGCTTCCGTTAGGCAACATTATTAGAAAGCACTGTATACATTTTCATTGTTATGCAGATGACACACAATTATACCTGTCAATGAAGCCAGATGATAGTAATCAATTAGCCAAGTTAGAAGCCTGTCTTAAGGAAACCAAAGCTTGGATGACTTGTAATTTCCTGCTATTAAATTCAGATAAGACTGAAGTCATTCTTGTTGGTCCAAAAAACCTTAGAAATTCCTTTCCAAATCAAACTTTCAGTTTGGATGCAGTTACTCTTTCTCTTAATAGCTCTGTGAGGAACCTTGGAGTTATTTTTGATCAGGATTTGTCCTTCAATTCACATATTAAATTTGTTTCTAAGACTGCCTTCTATCATTTGCATAATATTGCCAAGATTAGGAGCATCTTGTCTCAGAGTGATGCTGAGAAACTGATCCACGCTTTTGTTAGCTTGAGATTAGATTATTGTAATTCTTTATTATCAGGTTGTCCTAAAACATCTTTAAAAAGTCTTCAGCTGATCCAAAATGCTGCAGCAAGAGTTTTAACAGGTACTAGAAAGAGAGATCGTATCTCTCCGGTTCTGGCCTCCCTTCATTGGCTTCCCATGGAGTTTAGAATTAAGTTTAAAATCCTTCTTCTTACTTACAAAGCTCTAAACAATCAGGCTCCTTTTTATTTAAAAGATCTGATGCTACCGTATTATCCTAACAGAGCACTACGCTCCCAAAATGCAGGACTACTTGTAATACCTAGAATCTCCAAAAGTACAATGGGAGGCAGAGCCTTCAGTTATCAAGCTCCTCTCCTGTGGAATCAGCTGCCAATCTGGATTCGGGAGTCAGACTCGATCTCTGTTTTTAAGATTAGGGTTAAAACCTACCTTTTTGATATAGCCTACAATTAGGGAGGGATCATGTGTTTCTGAACCCTCCCTTAGCTATGCTGCTAATAGGTTTAGTCAGCCGGGGGACCTCCAGTAATGCACTGGGCCTCACTCCTTTCCTCACTCTCTATGAAATATTTTTTTTTGCTGGTCATTAACATTTGTTTGTTTTCTCCCATAGATTGAGTCCCCATCGTGCTGTTTGCTCTCTACATGTCTGTTCTTTTCATCTTCTCTGTCCCCTCACCCCCCAGCCAGTCGCAGCAGATGACTGCCCCTCCCTGCGCCTGGTTCTGCTGGAGGTTTCTTCCTGTTAAAAGGGAGTTTTTCCTCTCCACCGTCGCCAAGTGCTTGCTCACAGGGGATCACCTGATTGCTGGGGTCTTTCTGCAACTGTGGGGGTTCCCCCCTACAGTTGATAGTGCTATGAGATGACTGTTGTTGTGAAATGGCGCTATATAAATAAAGTTGAATTGAATTGAATTGAATTGAATATGATACACAAGTCAGGGTTCTGATGGTTTTGTCTCTCAGATCATAAATGAGTGGACTCAGACAACTGGGGATGAGGAGCATCAACATGTAGATAACTACCCAGTTCCAGATCGTGGTGTCCCTGTCACAGACCTTGGAGATCTCTGTGATCAGGGGTTGGAAGATGGTGGCAGTCATACACAGACTCAGCTGGATCAGGTGCAGCAGTAGAGTGTTATGAGATTTCTGGGCTGAGGCTTTAATGACCGAACCTGATTGAGCTGCGACCACCACACAGACATAAGACGAAATGATCAGCACACCAGTTGAAATGAACAGGAAACATGTGAAGGCCTATTCATACTGCACAGACCTTTGAGTGAGCGTCATAGAGACAGTAGAGCAAAAGGCTGTCATCAGCAGGGTCTTCAGATCACTGAAAGGAGAGACTTTCAGTTAGGGTTTTTACCAAACTAAGGGCCCAAACCTCGAGTATCGCCAGCCTGGGGTTTCTGATGGTGGTGATGGCGGTGTGCCTCAATTGGTGGTTCACAGCCTCATACGTCTCCACGGCCATCAACATCAATGTAAGTGGTGAGATACTGGTGAGGAGCACAGTGATTTTTTTTAGACAGTCGCTCCAGGATTTTGTGGGATGTTTTTATGATTGTTGCGGCCAAAAAATCCTGAATTTGCAGGAGCTTTTTAAAAAGTTGCCATAAAAGTAATGATGTTTTAAGAGGGTTTTTTTTTTTTTGCACTAAAAGTTGTTGCAAGAATTGCGAATTTTAAACTTTTTTCAATAGTTTACTTAAATGATATTCTATAATACCACAAGAAAAGCACAGGATTGTCAAAAAATTCCCATTAAAAAATGATTTGTGAATTAAGCAGAAACTTCAGATTTTCAGAAAAACTCTTTTATGCAAAAGCAAATACAAAATTTAACACAATAACCATTACAACAGCTAAACTGCATTGACTGCATGTTAAAAAATATAGATTTGGAAATTATGGCAGCACCTGTCACCATGGGATCAGACTCCGGGTTCCGGCGCTCAGACCATGCCCCTTCTCATCCCTGCCTCTCATTGGGCAGTGTCTCAGCAGGCTCCCAGCTGTCAGTGTTAAGGGACGGCTGGGGCCAATTAATCCTCATCAGCTGGGGTGCTGCTAATGAGGATAAAAAGGAGCAGCTTCGATTATTCGGGGCTGCGACTTAAGCACTGTTAGGCTGAAGCCCCTACGCCTGGTGTCAGCCCTCTACTCCTCTTGCAGCATTCTTATGAGTATTACCCGCTGTGAGTATTCATGCCTTGTACCCCTATGCCCGGTGCTAGCTCTCTACTCCTGTGTTGTACAACTCGTGAGTGTTCCTCTGTATAGGGCCTTTTCCACTAGCACGCTTTAGGGCGACACGGGACGGCTCAGCACGCTTTGTACGCTTTTCCACAAGCTCCAACACGGTTTAACAGCCGCGATTCTCAGCCCCGCTGAAGGGCAGGGTACAGCAGTGCTGAGCTGTGCCGTGTTGTGACGTTAACAGACTGGTCGCCGCTGATTGGTCAGGTCGTAACCGGTGCTGATTGGGCAGGTTGTAACCGCCCCTCTTCTCCTCCTCATCTACCAAATCTTCACGACCTTCTCAATAAAGTTTTTGAAAAAAAAAAAAAAAAGAATCTTCACGACCGCCTTTACTCAGCACGCAACCACTGTTGGCGGTTCCTTTTCAGTGTATTGCTGTGCTATTTTCATTTATTCTCTATCAAAAATGGCTTCGCGTAATAAGGGTGTTCCATGGACCAATAAGGAGGTGCAGTGTCTGCTGACTGCATTGTCAGACGAACGTATTCAGTGCGAGTTAGACGTAGCCGCCTGGAATGAAAAAATATACCGGGAGGTCTCGACATCGGAGTCCTTTAATGGTGAGTTTTAATTTTTTTTTATTGTGCGTTTTTTCGCAAATATATTCGGTAAGACGCTCAGTTTATTTATGCAATAAAAAAGCTGTTCATTTGTGGATGGATCGCTGCTTTATTGCAGCACACTGCGGACTAAAGCTTTTATTGTAATTATTCATGTGAACAATACGCTGAAATAAGCTTATGTATTCTTGTTAAAAACTATTGTCTTTTCTGTATATATTGCACTTTAGTGCTGTATTTTATTGTGTGCATTTTCCTTGTAGAATCATCCCACGCGTCCGCCGCGACAGCCCGCACGGATTATTCAACCGAGCCTTCCTGACCCACAGCTGGCAGAGACGGATTAATTCTACCGAGCCTCAGCACTCAGTGGTCGGCGTGTATAAAATGTCGATTAACCTTTATGTTGTGTTGCAAAGTTTTTTTTTATTTTAATGTTTTGTATATAATAAAATGGAATTGTTTTGGAAAGTGTGGTTTGTCTGTTATAACACTGAATTATAAAACAGTATAACTACACAGAAATTCCATTGCCTAGTCTGATCAAAATGATGCTGAGGGTCAACCATTGTAAAGGTAATGTAATTTTTAACTAGAACAAAAAAGAAATCTTTTTGTAAGCTTTCTGTTCTTTTTATTGAAATATCATAAAAAATTAGCACCAAGTCAAAGGTACAAGTATATGTAAATTGAATGTTCTATCGGCATTCCAAATTCAGAGATTTACAATACTTTAGAAGGAGTGTAGCATCATCTAAACGGAAAATAATAATACTGTTGTTCCAAACGTTGACCTGAAGGTGAAAAACATGAATTTTTTTAATTCAGTACATCCAAAATGCCCTAGGATGTGGTGTTGGACAGTGTGCCACCGTCTCATTATTTAATACGAATAAAAACAAGTTTCAGCTCATTATTTCTAGGTCATTTGGCAGTTAATTCAAAACAAAAGTGACTTGTGTTGTTGCAGCTTAATTATGAGATAAAATTAATTGTGAGATAAAACCACAGAGCGAGCAAGGCAATAATCCTTGGATCCTCCATTTTTTGTCTCGTGTAAATAAGGACTCAGTCCGGTGCATAACATCACGGGAGTGTGGCCCCGCCTCGCTGAGAATCTGCTGCTGCCCCGCAACACTGTGCTAATGGAGACAGAAGCATTCCGAGCCGTACTGAAGTGAATCGAGCCGTACCGAGGTGTGCTGGGCTAGTGGAAAACAGGCTTATGAGTATCTGTGCTTTCCTTATCCCTCACCCCTTACCTTTAATAAAACATCTCAACTCACTGGCTCGCCCTTGGCTCTCACTGTGTGGCTCCCCAGAGTCACACGTAACAGTAAGTCGCAGCCAGACAAGTTGCTGGCGGCTGTGAGTTGTTGTGGACCTGTACCTTCCTGTCCGGGTGTCAGCGCTGTTAGCATGCCGTCTCCCAGGAGTCATGTTCGACGCCAGGGCGACGAGCTGAGGTCCATCTCGGGGGTTGTCGACGGAACGCTCTTCACCGCCATCCCGCACGACGCCTCCAACTCGAGACGCTGGCATCTGGGCCGTGCTGAGAATCTCCTGACAGTCACCTTCGCTCTTCATACCATCTCGAGGCCTGTGCCAGGAGGGACGCCATGGCTGCTCTGCGAGAGAAGCTCCGCGGGTTGGATGGAAATCCCGGCAGGAAGCCGAAGCGGATGAGATGTCGCCCCCCGCTTCAGGATCCCGTTCCTGTCTCCATTCCAGCCCAGGAGTTCGCACCGCCCGGAGGGCTTCCCCCGTTCTGCACAACGTCACTCGGGATTCCCCCGAAGGAGCCGCACCTGACAGCAGTTAACGTCCGGGACCGAGTGGCTGTTGCGAGCTCCGCTGTGCACCCATTTACCACCATCAGGCATGTGGCGGCGGTGGTGAGATTGGTGGAGAGGAGTCCAGGGCTACAAAGCTTTCCCGAGTTCAACGCCTTCCTCGCCTCGGTCTCTGCTCAGGAGCGGCGATTCCTGGGTCCCCCCCTCGCTTCATCCCCTGGGAATAGCCGTCATCACATCGCCAAGTCGCCTCAGCACGAACCCCGAATGGACCCAGTTCTGGGCTGCCGCCAGGACCTTTCCTCCCACACAGCTGTCACCTTTTCGCCTCGTCAGCGTGGAGATTTCACAGCCTCGTTCCCTGAGCCTCTTTCCCCCGCTGTCACTCCAGGGCATTCGGGCTGGCTCACCCCGGCTGTCACCCCCTCCTCCTTGACGCGCTTCCCAACTGCTGTGTGCGCCTGGAATCCCGGCCTGGCGAGCCCTCTTCTGGAGACAACGCGAGCGGTCCCCAGACGACTTCCCAGGGGGTCCTCGGTTATCGCCTGGCGGGAAGAGGGAGAACAATGTCCATTGCAGCAGGCGCCATCCAGCCTCCAGGAGACAGGCAAGTCCCAGTTTGTTCACTTCATCTTAGTGATTTGCTCTGTTATACTCCTGGAGGTGGAGTTTGGGGTCCGCAGCTCCCTGAACTCCCACCACCTGCTGTAACCTGTGTTCTTAATCCTGCATCCTCTGTGTCTCCCTATGCCGAGTGGTCCCCGGCTTCGGGTCAACATCGTGGGACGAGGAGAGGGCCTGCGGTTCTGGTTCCGCAGCTACGTTGTGGACCGAGAAGGAGGACTGACTGCTACGTGGCATCTGCGCCGACGACCAAGCGTCCCCGGGTCTCCACGGAGGAGCGGATCAGTCCAGCAGGACGAGGTTCTCCTGCCATCACGCCGTGTGGACCGTCGGCATGGTTACCAGCGCTGGAGGTATCTCAAGCTGCGCTGACCATCGTGCCGGCTGCGGGGCCCAACGCAGCTGAGTGGGAGCCTGACAACGACCTCCTGATGACGGATCCTGGATCTTCACAGTCCTGGATGGCGTCAGAACCCGAGATCAGGTGAGTGCTCTCCTTTCTTTTCTCCCTTCATATCTTTGAGCACTTTAGCCTATCTCTAGGGGAGATGAGCCGGGTGCAGCCGCCCGCTGCGTCCGAGCTCGTCTTGCCGGGTTCTGGCGCTGCCGGTGATCCTGATCCCGGTTCTGTTTTCTCTCCTGAGCCTTCTTCCAGGGTCGCCGGCGAGGAGTGGCCGTCTCTCGTGGTGCTGGAGGGTCCAGGTTCAACATTGGAGGTCAGTTCTGGTGCGGTGCCGACCCAGTCGGGGTCCGTCGTGGGTGCTGCTCCAGCGGTGTCCAACGTGGGTTCGCCCGAGACCCAATCGGGGTCCGACGTGGGTGCTGCTCCAGCGGCGTCCGACGTGGGTTCGCCTAAAGCCCAATCGGGGTCCGACGTGGGTGCTGCACCAGTGTTGTCCAAGTCCGGTGAGGAGGTGGCTGTTTCCCTGCGGCCTGACGCTCATCTACCTCGTCATCGGCTCTCCCCTGAGCCTCTTCCACCGGGGTCCGCTTTGACCCTTCGCCCGTCTCAACGATCCTGGTGGTTGGCGGCCCGACCCGCAAGACTTTCAGTTCGGCGATCTGGTCCAACCTCCCGACGAACTGTGTTTGCTTCTGGGTGGCCTGGCACGGCCACCAGTGGACTTGTTTCTTGGGACCTGGGTCTGGAATGGGCCGTCCAAACTTTTCCTTTTCCCCGGTTCACCAACTGGACAATGGGTGGGGAGACCACCGGAACGGTCACGGCTTTTGTGGTCTCTGCCTGCCGTCTTCCTCGGGTGTCGCTTACCTTCGGTAAATATTAAGGTCACTCGGGTGTAGTTTATTGTTTATTGTCCTGTATGTGAATCTATATTTATAGTGCTGTGTATTGTGTTTTTTCTTATTAACCGTACTCAGCATTTTTCTTTTTTTTTTTCCTGTTCTTAACCCTGTTGGTGCGTTATGGAGTAATGTGTTTTGTTTTCCACTCAACCGTACTCCGTAATTGTCCATTTGTTCCTGTTACCTTCTTTCCTAGGTGATCCTATATTCATAGCGCTGTGTATTGTGTGTTTTTTTTTGTTACTTATTTGTACCCGTAGGTAGATTTGGTTTGCAGTCTGGTGACAAGCCACTGGCTGCCGGTTGCTGCGTGCGCGAGCGCCCTAAACCTACATGTTTTTGGTATGCGGCAGGAAACCGGAGAAATCCCGGAGTAAACCCATGCAACACAGGGAGAACATGCAAACTCCACACAGCTCACTGTTGGTCGGGGGCTGGGATCGAACCCACGATCTCATGATCCCCGCGATCCCCCGGCCGAGGGTAAACTGTGCTGCCACAGTGCTAAACCACTGCGCCACCGTGCAGTATTTATTATCCGTACTCAGCGTTTCCGTTATTCTTGTCCTGGTCTTAGTCTTGTTTGTGCATTATGGAGTAATGTGTTTTGTTTCCCTCTCAACCGTACTCTGTGATTGCCTTATTTTGTCTCATATAGCGCTGTGTATTGTTTTTTTTTATTACCCGTACTCAGCGTTTTCGTCATTTTTTTGTCCTGTTCCTGGTCTTGTTTGTGCGTTATGGAGTAGTGTGTTTTGTTTCCCTCTTAACCGTACTCTGTAATTGCCTTATTTGTTCCTGTCACATTTTTGGTGGGTTTTGTTTTCCTTCCTAGCCCCGATTTAAACAGTATTTGGGTGTTATTAAGTAGCGTTGCATTATGGAGTAGTGTGTTTTGTTCCCTCTTAACCGTACTCTGTAAATTGCTTTATTCGTTCCTGTCACCTTTTTGGTGGGTTTTGTTTCTCTTCCTTTGCCCCAATCTACACGTCATTTGTGTGTTTTTGAGTAGTGGGTTTTTATCTGTAACCGCGCTTGGCATTTTCCCCATCTGTGCCCTGTTTTTTTTTTCCTTGTGCGATATAGAGTATTGTATTTGTTTTGTTTTTTTTTTTCTCTCTGCCCTGTTACTCTATATTGGTTCATTGGTTTATTTGTCTTTCCCCCTGTGTCTCGGGTCGTTCAGAGCCCGACCGTGAAGGGGAGGCTCTGTCACCATGGGATGAGACGCCAGGTTCCGGTGCTCAGACCATGCCTCTTCTCATCCCTGCCTCTCATTGGGCAGCGTCTCAGCAGGCTCCCAGCTGTCAGTGTTACGGGATGGCTGGGGCCAATTAATCCTCATCAGCTGGGGCGCTGCTAATGAGGATAAAAAGGAGCAGCTTCGATTATTCGGGGCTGCGACTTAAGCACTGTTAGGCTGAAGCCCCTACGCCTGGTGTCAGCCCTCTACTCCTCTTGCAGCATTCTTATGAGTATTACCCGCTGTGAGTATTCATGCCTTGTACCCCTATGCCTGGTGCTAGCTCTCTACTCCTGTGTTGTACAACTCGTGAGTGTTCCTCTGTATGAGTATCTGTGCTTTCCTTATCCCTCACCCCTTGCCTTTAATAAAACATCTCAACTCACTGGCTCGCCCTTGGCTCTCACTGTGTGGCTCCCCAGAGCCACACGTAACAGCACCTTCTTCTGAAAACTGTGGTGGTCTCCAACCACTCAGTACTGAGCACAGAGAAAAAAAACAAAAAACAAATAATGTTCTTTTTAGTAAGCTTCCTTTGTAGTGTCCTGCCAGAGAAACCTTGTTTGTTCAATGTTTTATGTACTGTAGACTCATGGACATAGATGTTATCCAGTTCCAATGATGCCTTCAAATCTTTGGCTGTCACTCGGGGTTGTTTCTTTACCTCAGTGATGAGTTTTCATTGTATTCTTGGACTCAATTTGACTGTGTTCCCATTTGTTAGTTGTGTAGTCACAGTCCCAAAGTGTCTCCATTTCCCTAACTGTAGAATGGTTAATCT
The DNA here is from genome assembly GCA_020510985.1 of Pholidichthys leucotaenia. Taxonomy (NCBI): domain Eukaryota; kingdom Metazoa; phylum Chordata; class Actinopteri; order Cichliformes; family Pholidichthyidae; genus Pholidichthys; species Pholidichthys leucotaenia. The sequence goes on along the minus strand of CM035844.1, from coordinate 297,548,235 downwards.
CTAAAATATTTGAAATCACTTTGTACCCCTTTCCACCTTGATGTAAATCAACAACTGTGATCTTGGATCCTCTGAAAGCTCATTTTGGTGAGGCATGGCTCACATAAACGTATTCTTGTACTGTGAAAACTCAAAGAGTTTGAGAGCTTTTTTTCAGTCAAAGTAGCTCTAGTCTACACCTCAAGCTCATTTTCTTAACAAGAGTTCAGGTATGTCAACACCTGACTCCAATTAGCTTTATGAGGTCATTAATCGAACGGTTCACATACTTTTTCCTCCAGCACTGTGAGGTTTTTAAGGTTGTTCTCAATAAAGACATGAACGACCAAGATTTTTTGTGTTATTATTTTAGGCACAATACATTTGTCAATACCCTTGACTGTGTTTGCACCCTTCCTGATTTCTCTGTTTTTTTGTATGTTTGTCACACTTAAATGTTTCAGATCATCAAACAAATTTAAATATTAGGCAAATATAACACAAGTAAACATAAAATGCAGTTTTTAAATGAAGGTGGTTATAGTTAAGGTTAAAAAAAAATCCAAACCTACATGGCCCTGTGCAAAAAAATGCCCCCCCCCTTGTTTAAACATAAATTACAAACAAAGTAATTGAGATCTATCAGTCTGGCAAAGGTTATAAAGACATTTCTAAAGCGTTGGACTCCAGCAAACCACAATGAGAGCCATTATCCACAACTGGCTAAAACATGGAACAATTGTGAACCTTCCAAGGAGTGGCCAGAGGACAAAAATTACCTCAAGAGTGGAACGACGACTCATCCAAGAGGTCCCAAAAGACCCTACAACAACATCCAAAGAACTGCAGGTCTCACTTGAGTCAGTTAAGGTCAGTGTTTAGGACTCCACCATAAGAAAGAGAGTTGGCAAAAATGGCCTGTATGGCAGAGTTCCAAGACTTAAACCACTGCTGAGCAAAAAGAACATAAAGGCTCTTCTCAGTGTTGCCATAAACATCTTGATGATCCCCAAGACTTTTGGGAAAATACTCTGTGGACTGACGAGACAAAAGTTGAACTTTTTGGAAGGTGTGTGTCCCATTACATGTGGCGTAAAAGTAATACAGCATTTCAGAAAAGGATCATACCAACAGTAAAATATGGTGGTGGTCGTGTGATGGCCTGAATTGAATGACCTGAATCCGATTGAGATGCTGTGGCATGATCATAAAAAGGCAGTTCATGCTTGAAAACCCTCCATTGTGGCTGAATTACAACAATTCTGCAAAGATGAGTGGGCAAAAATTCCTCCACAGCACCGGAAAAGACACACTGCCAGTTATCGCAAACACTTGATTGCAGTTGTTGCTGCTAAGAGTTCCTCAACCAGTTATTTGGTTTAGGGGGCAATCACTTTGTCACACAGAGCCATGTAGGTTTCGATTTTTTTTCCCTTAATAATAAACACCTTCATTTAAAAACTGCATTTGGTGTTTACTTGTGTTACCACTGTCCTACCCAGAGCCAGCTTTACATTTTTTGGTATGGACACTGAAAAGACTAAAGCTTACATGTTTCATAGCCTGGCTCCAAATAGCAATTCACAGTTCACATTGTCAGTTTGTAGCTATGTCATGTCCTTTGATTGGCTAATGAGACTCAGATCATAAAATGTGGCAGTTGTAGACTATTCAGTGTTCCTATCTTGCAGAAGATGCAGGTTCATTGAGGCTATGGTGGAAGTGACCAGCCCAGTCTTGCCAAAAGTAGTCTAAATAACCTACTTTTGCAACTGTGAGAAACATAGAGCATGGACGTGTGAGGTTTGAGTTGGAGAAATTCCTGAACCTACCACTTCCTAATCCCAACAATTAGTGGAGTGCATGCCTAAGCCTAACCTTTTCCCTAACCTTAACTATGAGTGGGGTAAGCACCTAAACCTATGCCAAAAGGTGAAAAGTGAACGGGGAAATGAGAGACAGTGTTAGATGCAAATTTGGGCTTGTTGAGTGAGAGCACTTGGTTTTATTGTACCATCCACCAACCTGGGTTGGATTGCCAGTTGGTGGTAACTATGAGAAAGAGGAAACTCCAATACTTTGAACATTTCATCACGGCCCAGAATCGATTCATCCACATTCTTGAAGAATGAATAGATGTATCATGGACCAGAGAGCAGCAGAGAAGGAGACAGAAGGAGTGGACAGTGAAAAGTGTAGCATAATTCATAATGACAGCAAAGGAAAGGGAAGAATGGAGAGTCATGGTCCATAGCTCCATGACCCCCAACCCACAGACGTGAGAATGGTACTGGACGCATGGCCACCATCCTCCCCCCAACCACTGTCACAGACTTCAGCACTGTGAAAATGGGTGTTGTTTCACACATGTGCTGTGACCAGCAGGATTAGGGGTGAAGGATTTTGTAGGATAATGTCATGAGTCTTGGCGCATGTTTCCTTTGAGCTCAGACTCTCATGTTATTGTATGTCTGTTAGTGTGATTTTGTTAGCTTCTGTATATATTTTGGTTTGTTACTAGAACCCTTCCTCTTTCTCCAGACACCCACCAGCAGCTCACTGTCTGCTCTTCTGTCATTCCAGCTGTGAGCAGTTACGCAATCAGGTCACCTGCTCGCTCTGGGGGCACGCACCTGCCGCTCATTTGTTTTCCCCTATTTATTCACTGCCTGCTCATCCTCTCAATGTGGCAGTATTGTTTCCTGTTTGGACTTGAATGGACTTATCCTCAACATTACTCCTCATCTCCTCCAGAGCTATTCCAGCTCTGGAGTGTCACAGTCTGTAAGTCTACCCTCGTTTGCATTTTTTGTTTTTCATGCACAGTTTTTCTTGACTCTTCTGTTTGTTTCTGTTAATAAATGTCACCACTGCAATCCAGCAGTGTTTTTCTGCCCCGGACGGGCATTCACAGCAGATAAATGATATGGTTTTTGGTTATTTTTAGTATAAATAGTAAATTTTATTTTATTTTATTTTATTTCAGCATTGGATGGTACTCTGTACGATGACTTTGCAAAGCAAGAAGAGGAAAACAATGAAGGCAGAGCCAAAGATAAAATTAGGGAAGTTACAGAAGGAAGAAGGTTGCACATGTCATATATGCTCCTCCGGAGCAGAGAGGACAAACCCAAGCACTGAATAGTGTTGTATATTTATTAACAAAAAGAACATAAAGTCCGAAAACAGTGCTGTACACACAAAAATGCAAATAAGGAAACACTTACAGAAAACGTCCCAGAGCCGATCTCGCTCTGCGGACGTGGTGAGGAATAAGCACAGAGAGATGAATTAGTGGATACATTCACAAGTAGATAGACTCAATAGTGCCACAATGACATTGTGAGCAGTCAGTGCTAAAATACACAGAGAATAATGAGCTGCAGGTGTGAATCGCTGAGTGTAGAATACTTCGGTCCATTCGGACTAAAACCTCCCGGCACATGAACAGCTTTTTCCCCTCTGCCATCAGACTGCTGAACATTAAGTGACTTATTGACTCTCGTGCACTATGTACAGCAGCTCAACCAGACTCATGTCATTCATCACTGTTTTTTCTGTTGCATTATCAACTGCACTGTGGTACCCCATATTATCTGCTACTTGCTAATTTTTTTTAAAACTGCCTTGACTAGTACTACTCATTATTACTATTATTATTATTATTATTATTATTATTATTATTATTATTATTACTTATTTTTCTACACTTATTGCACGTTTTTAGTCCTTTAGTTTTTTTAGTTTATCTCTTTATCCCATCATGTTTTTAATGTTGCAGCATGGCACCGAGACAAATTCCTAGTTTGTGTACTACATGAACAATGGCAATAAATCTGATTCTGATTCTGATTCTGATTCTGAGCCGGTGACCTAATTACCTAGTTGCCCACAGCTGAGGGAACAGAGCTGAGGGAACAGAGTCTCTCCGAGAGGAGCTGTTTTGAGACTCTGTCACAAAACCACAAAATATACACAGCCTGATAACATAATACTAACAAAAGGCATATCAAACTTAGAAATAACATGAGAGTTGTCATGCGGTGATCCTCGCGGATCACCATAAGATGCCAAGAGTCACCAGTGAGTTTTGCAATGATGGTGGTTTATTAACAAAGACTGGTCTCTAACACAAACTGTGAGTCACAGTGGCAAAAATACACGAAACACGGAGCATGGGATCGTAGGGCTAATCCCAGCCACTACCAATCTAAAACATGACATGGATACAAATTAACACACTAACCTTAGTCTGACTGTAGACACCTCACAAGGAATGTTGGACGATTGTTTGATGATACTCCCGCAACTAAACTGCCGTCAGCACCCGCCTAATAAAGCCGGACGCTAACGAGCAATAATGACAAACAGCTGACCGGCCTTGACAGCCGGAAGCCCCACCGAGCACCTTCACAATAAGAGCCCGGTGACGCCAGAATGTAACCCACAGCTGTCAAAGCCGGCAGCGAGTATACATAGCCCGAGAGCGGGCAAGACCGGCGCTCAGATCGTGACAGTACCCTCCCTCTGAGGGCAGGCCTCCAGAACACCCATAGACATAGACCCCCACTCCCACCCCCTCCAGGGTGGGCGGATGGGGGTAGGTCCAGAGGGAGAGAGAGACTAAACACAGAATCAGTATAACAAGAAGAACAAAACCAAGACCAGGCAGGGGAAAAAAAAAACTAAACACAGCACAATGACAAAAAATACCAAATACTCAAATCAGATTAAATACATACGGAGAAAAATGAGGCAACTGCATAAAACACAAATTGCCAAGGATACCCAAATAACAATTACAAGAACACACATACACAGGATAGCAAGGGAAAAAAATCAAACAATTACTGGCTCACACCTAAATACACACAGAACAAAATGAGGCAACTGCAAGACATAAACACAAATACCCACAGATACCCAAATGACCATTACAAAGAACACGCAGGATAGCAAGGAAAAAGAAAAACAGGACAATTACTGGCTCCTACCTAAACTACCGTTCAAAAGTTTGGGGTCACTTAGAAATGTCCTTATTTTTGAAAGAAAAGCAGTTTTTTTCAATGAAGATAATTTTAAACTAATCAGAAATACACTCTATACATTGCTAATGTGGTAAATGATTATTCTAGCTGCAAATGTCTGGTTTTTGGTGCAATATCTACATAGGTGTATAGAGACCCATTTCCAGCAACTATCACTCCAGTGTTCTAATGGTACAATGTGTTTGCTCATTGTGTCAGAAGGCTAATGGATGATTAGAAAACCCTTGTGCAATCATGTTAGGTCTGCAATGCTGTAATTGCTGCAAATGGAGGATTCTTTGAGGAAAGCAAAGTTTGAAGGAAAAAATTATTATTTCAAATACAAATCATTATTTCTAACCTTGTCAATGTCTTGACTATATTTTCTATTCATTTTACAACTCATGGTGGTAGTGTGACTTTTCATGGAAAACACAAAATAATTGTCTGGGTGACCCCAAACTTTTGAACGGTAGTGTAGATACACACAGAACACAATAAGGTAATCTGCAAGACAAACACAATTACCCACAGATACCCAAATAACCATTACAAGAACACATATACACAGGATAGCAGGGAAAAAAACAAAACAAAACAAAAAACAAAAAAACCCAAAAACAGAACAACTACTGGATCAAACCACCACCAAAAAAAGTGACCTCTATCCCCCCCAGCAGTTCATGCCGAACGGCGGAGACCCAGCGCCCCAGGAACAGCTCGGGTGGTCTCCCCGCCTCCAACAGCCGGCGGGTGGTCATGGAAGGCGGAACATGACCGGGCGGCTTGTCATAGTCCCAGGCCCGGAAAGTCCTCTCCTCCAGAGGCCAAACCAGGTCGCCCAGAAGAACACATAACATGTCGAGTGGCAGACCCAAGGCGCCGAACCAGCGAAGCAGTTCCTCAGGTGGCTGACCTGCGTCCCTCATCCACCAGTACTGGGGGAAAACTGCCCACAGCAGCCTCCCTGGCGAAGACAAAACATGGGAGAGCCGGGGCGAGCATAGCAGGACCCCCACAGCCCCTGGCGATAAAGAGCAGGGGCGATGACTCTGACGAGGGACTAGGAAGCAAGGATGAGCCCGTACTCTGTCCGACGGCAAAGGGTCTGAAGCTCCTCCACCGTGCACGGACCACACTGGCGCTGCACCTCTGCTGGACCCCGATTGGGTCCCGGCTGCACCCACGTCGGACCCCGATTGGGCCACAGCGGCTCCCGCACTGGACCCCAATTGGGCCTCGGGCATGCCCACATTGGACCCTGACTGGGTCAGGATAACTCCAGTGGTGGACCCCAATTAGGCCTCCGGCGCACCCACATTGGACCCCGATTGGACCAAAGCAGCTCCCGCGATGGACCCCAATTGGGTCTTGGGTGCACCCACGTCGGACCCCGATTGGGCATCAGCAGCCTCCACAACGGACCCCGACTGGGTCGGTGCAGCTCCGCTGGCGACCTCCGCCCCTGAACCCGGAACCTCCAATTCAGCGACTCCGACTGGCTCCATGCCGGCGACACTGCAAAGAAGTGCACAAGGAACAGAAAAACCGGGATCAATATCACCGGCAGCAACAGAACCCAGCGAGTCGAGCTCGGGTGCAGCAGGCGGCTGCCCCTCACACTCCTCCCCAAGAGGCAGGCAAAGATGCTCCAAAACAGGGTACAGAGGCTCAAGAGGGAGCACTTGCTTGCACTCGTGTTCTGTTGCCGCCCAGGACTCCGTCGATCCAGGTTCAGGGCGGCGACTCTCGTCCGCAGGCTCCAACTCAGCTGCGTCAGGCTCCGCAGCTGGCAAGATGACGTCTACAGCCTGAGGTTCCTCCCGCACTGATGTCCACGCCGATGGCCCGTATGGCATGGGGGCAGGGGACACTCAACCCACTGGTTCAGACCGCTCCAGCGAGGAGACCCGGGGACGCTTCATTATCGGCTCAGGCTCCAGGCCGCAGTCCACTTTTCTCCTCCGTCCATGACGTGGCTGCAGGGCCGGATCCAGGTTTTCCAGCACTGCAGGGCCCCTCCTCATCCGACGACCTAGGCCTGGCGTCGTGGACCGCTCAACAGGGAGGAATACAGAGGCAGCAGGTTTAGTTATTATAACTACAGCAGGTGGAGGGAGCTCGGGGAGCTGCGAACCCCGAACTCCGCCCCCAGGAGTCAGACAAGGCAGGTTACAATTATGGTGTAATAAATTAACTTGCACTTGCCTTTCTCCTGGAGGAAAGATGGTGCCTGCTGTAGGGGAGGCTGTTCCTCCTTCTACCCGCTGGATGGCGACAGAGGGCCCCCTGGAAGGACGAGGTGGAGCCGCTTTCAGAGGTTCGCTGATGGGCTTCGCCGGCAGCAGGTCCAGCTGGGGATTCTGCTGAGGATTGCCTGGGCCGTTGCGCCGACGTCGTCGTCGGCCCAAAGATGGCGTGAACTCCTGGACCGGGTCAAGGGCAGGAGCGGGATCCCAGCACGGGGTGCGAGGATGCCTCCTCCACTGCTTCCTGCCGTGGCTCACCTGCAGCCCACGGAATAGCTCACGCTGATCGGTGAGTTCTGCCCTCCTAGCGACGACTTCTGGATGATTGTAATGGTGAGGAAGGCGTCCTAGGAGGTCCTCAGCAACGTCCAGGTGCCAGCGCATGTCGTCAGGGTTGTCATCAAAAGTTGCGGCGAGGAGCGCTCCATCTACATACTCCAGAGCGTCCGCCAGCTCGCGGTCCAGACGCCGACCGCGGCTCCTGGATGACGACATTTTCCCCAGCATGGACACCCAGACAGGGAAGAACAACAGTCCATTACAGCAAAAACTCACCGGAGAAAAGGCATCTCGGTGTGGCATCTCCGTTTAGACGTCCAGGCGGGAGTATACTGTCATGCGGTGATCCTCGCGGATCACCATAAGACATCAAGAGTCACCGGTGAGTTTTGCAATGATGGTGGTTTATTAACAAAGACTGGTCACTAACACAAACTGTGAGTCACAGTGGCAAAAATACACAAAACACGGAGCATGGGATCGTAGGGCTAATCCCAGCCACTACCAATCTAAAACATGACATGGATACAAATTAACACACTAACCTTAGCCTGACTGTAGACACCTCACAAGGAATGTTGGACGACTGTTTGATGATACTCCCGCAACTAAACTGCCGTCAGCGCCCGCCTAATAAAGCCGGACGCTAACGAGCAGTAATGACAAACAGCTGACCGGCCTTGACTGCCGGAAGCCCCACCGAGCGCCTTCACAATAAGAGCCCGGTGACGCCAGAATGTAACCCGCAGCCGCAAGCCAGCGCTCGGATCGTGACAAGAGTCTGAGTGTTGTGGACCTACGCTCAGACACATGACAGAGCCCCATCTTTAAGGGGTGGCTAATGGGACCCTCAGGTAACACCCAAAAGACCCCCTCCCATCCCGAGAGAAAGAGGTACAGCAAAACCATCCCGTGTGGGAGGTGGGGGAAACAGGCTAGGAGGGAAAACACGAACTCACTCAAGACCCACACCTGTGCATCGCCAAGCCCCTGGGCCCCCACCAGAGAACACAGAATTAGGTCCCCCGGCCCAAGGAGCTCAAAAGTTCAGGGGGGCCTACTAAAGTCCCAGACCCGGTGGACGGCGAGGTGGAACAGGTTGGGTTGCTTGCCTAAGTACAAGACCAACTGGACGGCCAGGTGGAAAGAGTCGGGTTGCCTTTTGGAAAATATGGACCACCCGACCTGGCGGCCGGCCCGAGTCTTTACGCCACCAGGACCGGAGAGGTGACCAAGGAGGCAGCTTCCCCACAGGAAGGCAAACCCCGGTGGCGTCTGGTGGAGGAGGAGAGGCCTTGACATCCTGGGCCAACACTGCACCCTGGGTGGACCTGGACTGGGCCATTGCTGCACCCTCGGTGGACCCTGGGATGAGGCGTAGTGCCCCTGGTGGATCCATACCAGAACGCAGCACCCACGTCGGCTCCAAGCTGGGGCACAGCACCCACGATGGTCCCCGAGTGGGACGCAGCACCAACGGAGACCTGGATTGTGGCGCAGGAACCTAGACGATGGCCTCCGGCAGGGGATGAGCTGCACCCACGGAGGCCCCAATGACCTCGACAGGAGAAGCTGGACCCTGGGCAACCTCCAGTGGTGAACCTTGATCTACGGAGATTTCTGGTGGTGTTGGATCCCCTCCAGCAACCCTGGGAGAGAGCTCAGACACAGTACAAAGAGAAAGGGGGTCAGGGTCACTGGCAGTGGTGGAGCCCAGTGAGCCGAGCTCAGGTGCAGTGGATGGCTGCACCCGGCTCTCCTCACCAAGAGCCAGGCAAGACTGCTCCAAGACTGAGAAGAGAAAAACAACAGAGAGCACTTACCTGAGCTCAAGCTCCACCACTGTCCAGGACTCCGATGATCCAGGTGATGATGTTAACTTGGGCTCAGCCCTCTGGAGGTCCAGCTCAACCTCGAACTCTGCTGCAGCGGCCTCCGCAGCAGGGATGATGGTGATTGCAGTCTTAAGACTCCCAGGTAAGGAGAAGACCACACTAGTGGCTCATCGGCTAGGGTTCGGCTCCGTGCTGGCATTGGAAAAGGAACCTTCAGGGCCACAAGCTCCTCCATCATCTGGCAGCTTGGATCTGGGACCGGCGGAAACTCAGGAACAGATACTGTAGAGGGGGCACGGAGAGGACAGGGAAGAAATCATTTGCTGCAGCAGGTGGGGAGAGCTCAGAGGGCTGCATTTCCTGAACCTCCCTACCGAGAATCAGGCAAGGCACATCACAAAAACTTGAATTCAAATGAAATGTTACTTGCCTGTCATCCCGGTGAGTGATGTTATCTGCTGCAGCTCGTGGACAGTCATGCCTCTCCGTGTCCATGGAGAGCTTGGGCCCATCTGTGGATTGTGGAGGAGCCGCCTCTCTTATCAAGGAGACGAAGGGAGCCGGGGAACCAATGGATAACCTCTCAGCAGTGGGAAAACTCATTGAGGTAACAGAGGTTACAGCAGCGATGGGGAGAGTGCAGGCTGGCGAAACAGCCAGGAGAGAGAGAAAGAGGCCCTGCTACGTGAGTTGTCAGGATCAGTGTTGGGGAAGTGACTGCTTAGGAGGCTGAAAGATTCTTCTGGTGATTAAAGGCGGGATGATGCCATTTTCGTGTGCCTGGTGAAGGGGGCAAACCAGGCAGAGAGGAGGATGGCAGCCGTGGAGAGCGCTTCTGCTTCAGCTTAGCAGGAAACGCACCCCTCAATAGGTCAGGAAATGCTTGCTGGAGTGCACAGACTGTGGAGAGCAGTTCTGCGTATTGCGGGTAATTCCAAAGGCTGGGGTGCGACTCCAGAATACCCACAGCTCCATCCAAACAATTCTGGGTCTGCTTTGCTCCTCGGGCTTCGAGATCCTCATCCATGAAATCACGGATGAAGTCCGCCATCCATTCCTCCTCCACCGTAGGTGACTCCGCTTCCAACCCTCTTGTAAAAAAATATGAAATTAATAAATATGATCAGGTATAAATTATTTAATTTATATTGATGTATTGGAATTTGAGATCAAATTTTGTTTCATATACACCAGAAAAGTTATTAACACATGTGGGGCACCAGCTTCTATCTCTAAGAAGCAATTTAATCTTTATTTTCACTTTATACCTGTTTAATCACTCAATAAGTTAATTAATAATCAGTCTCAAAAATTTTTCCATGAATTCGATACCTGGGCTTGAAACAGACTCAGAATGGAATATATTCTCAACAACTTCTCTCATTTTTACATATTTATTACATGAAATGATTAACAGATATTGCAGTAATTTCATTAATCATAAAATCAATCTTGTAAATGATAGATTAACAATGTCAATATTTCCGGAACCAGGGTTAAACTGAGAAACCAATTTCTATCAGTTTGAGTTAACAGATTATGGAAACAACGCAAATTTATGGAGAAAGTTTACTAATCATATGAAAAGTTCTGGATTAATCTTAAGAAAATAAAAACGGAATTTTAATGAAAAGAAGAGTTATGTTAAGGGCTTCTTAATTTGCATCTGATTAGATATACAAATTATTACCGAACCTCAGACGTTTAATTCAGCAGATGAATTAAAGTTTGCAGCTCACTTGATTCCTCATTCGGCGTCGTCCTCAGCCCAAGATTTTGTGGATGTTAGGGAAAATATCTGCCCGCAGATATTTCAGGGTCCACAGTTCAACCTTTAAAGTCAAGCGGTCAAAGTGGCTGTGTTTTGGCTGTATGACCCACAGTTGTAACTTGGATCGGAGCCAGATGGTGCCGACGTTTCTTCAGTGTGTGATGAAGAGAGCTGCGTGTTTTCTCCTTCGTAGACAAGTGGCTCCAGAGGTCTTCGAGAATAATTAGATCTAATCAGATCTCAAATTAGAAAAAGACTGTTGGACTTTAGATAAAATAATAGCTTCTGGTGTGTGATTGGTCCAGAAAAATATTATTAAAAAAATAAAGTCAAGATTAAAACTTACATTAAAATTAAAACAAACGGTGGTTTTACAGAAAGTTTAACAAAGAAAAAGATAAATAAAAATTGGAGTTTAACTCCGATTAAGAATTGAGCTCGAAGAAACAGGAATTCCTAGGCATTTAAGAGAAAAAGAAAAAGCATTAAAATACAAAGTTACATGAACAAATTACAAGTTATCTGCTCTGTGCTCGGAAAAGCAACACGTGGGAGAAGCCTTTGTTCGGACAGTCCTTTGTTCTTCCCAAAGTTCTTTCTTGCTGTGTGTAGACAATGGACAAAGAAGAGAGACAAAAGAGAGTGACAAACGAGAGTCTGTCAAAAGAGAGAGAGAAGCAGGGGTTTTTCCTCCTTTAATAAGTTCTGTTGAGCTTTCGCGGGCTTCCGGGTTGACCAGAATCTCAGCCAATGAGCCTTCTTCGTGGGCGGGCTTGATGAACTTGAGTCCAATGACAGGCTTTGTCTGTGAGGGACCAATAGGATGCAGAAGCTGGGGCTCAGTGAAGGCTGGGTGAAATTTGATACCGGTCCACATGGACACACACAATTTTAATACACTGGAATATGCTTTTACACACTTATGTATAACTAATCTAACCTTAATGTAACTTATAAGCAGTGCTTCTAAATCAACATGCAGGAAGAAACATTCATTTAAACATTTTTAACATGCATATACGCTACCGTTCAAAAGTTTGGGGTCACTTAGAAATGTCCTTATTTTTGAAAGAAAAGCACTTTTTTTCAATGAAGATAACTTTAAACTAATCAGAAATACACTCTATACATTGCTAATGTGGTAAATGACTATTATAGCTGCAAATATCTGGTTTTTGGTGCAATATCTACATAGGTGTATAGAGGCCCATTTCCAGCAACTATCACTCCAGTGTTCTAATGGTACAATGTGTTTGCTCATTGTGTCAGAAGGCTAATGGATTATTAGAAAACCCTTCTGCAATCATGTTTGGTCTGCAATGCTGTAATTGCTGCAAATGGAGGATTCTTTGACGAAAGCAAAGTTTGAAGGAAAAAATTATTATTTCAAATACAAATCATTATTTCTAACCTTGTCAATGTCTTGACTATATTTTCTATTCATTTTAAAACTCAAGGTGGTAAATAAGTGTGACTTTTCATAGAAAACACAAAATAATTGTCTGGGTGACCCCAAACTTCTGAACGGTAGTGTATATATAAAATCACAGATTAATGCATTTCACACATATTATTGATTTTCCACATTAAAAACATCAGAGTCCATTTGCTTTTAATAGTCCTGAAAAGAAGGTTTAAGAATTGAGTTTGTAATAATGTACTTTAAAGTTCACTGGTTAAATCCAGCATGTCTCAAAGTTTAAGGAAATTTTATTGAGCTGTGGACCGGTGTAGGCCATGAGGGTTCCTCATGTCTGTTCCATGTTTATGGGGGCAATAAAGGGGCGCAGGAGGAAATAGGTTGAATTCTTTTAGACTGGTTTTAGCAAAGGAATGGGATTTCAGCTGTGGCCTGGGGGAGAAAATCAGTTCTTGACTGTCTTGCTCCTGGGTGAATCAAAATGTCTTTAAGCAGAAGAATAATTATTGCTGAGCCAAAGTGAGATGATGCTACACTCTTCTGTTTGTGCAAGGTCGGCGTGTTGTGGATATGATTCGCTCCAACAAACAGGTGGGTAAAAAAAAAAAACACAAAAAGGTGAAAAAACACACAACACCACAGCTGGATTCTTTTAACTGGCAGCACCATTCTGTCATACTGTATATGCTCCTCTGGAGCAGAAAGAACAAACCCAAGCACTGAATGGTGTTGTATATTTATTAACAAAAATAACATAAAGTCCAAAAAAAAAATGCTGTACATACAAAAATGCATACAAAGAAACACTTAAAGAAAATGTCCCAGAGCCAACCTCGCTCTGCGGACATGGTGAGGAATAAGCATGGAGAGATGAATGAATGAATACATTCATGATAGATAGATAGATAGATAGATAGATAGATAGATAGATAGATAGATAGATAGATAGATAGATAGATAGATGTATTTTATTGATCCCAAACTGGGAAATTACAGTGTAACAGCAGCATGACAGTTGACAGCCAAACAACAGAAACACACATGACAGACAAAGGGATTACCCATGGAAAGTAAAAAACTAACACGACTATAGAACCTATATACATCACAGCTTAATATATCACAGCTTAATATATTGCCGCAATGACATGGTGAGCAGACAGTGCTAAAATACACAGAGAATATTGAGCTGCAGGTGTGAATCACTGAGTGAGCCGGTGACCTAATTACCTAGTTGCCCACAGCTGAGGGAACAGAGCAAAGTGAGCAGCTAATGGGAGCGTATGGAGGGAGTCGAGTGACTCTGTCACAAAACCACAAAATATACACAGCCTGATAACATAATACTAACAACAGACATATCAAACTTAGAAATAACGTGAGAGTCTGAGCGCTGTGGACATATGCTCATGACAGCACAGAGTTCAGGAAGGAGAAGGTACAGGATCTGGGTGTTAGGGAAGAATAGCCAGGTGACTGGGAAAGTACAGTAAAAGTATTGAGGGAAACGGGTAGAAAGGTATGTTGTGTATCCAGAGGATAGAGGAAGAAGGACAAGGAGACTTGGTGGTGGAATAAGGAGGTACAGGAAAGTAGTCAAAGGAAGAGGTAAGCAAAGAAGAAGTGGGATAGTCATGGGGATGAAGAAAGTAGACAGGAGTATTTGGAATATAGTTGCATGGCAAAGAGAGAGGTGGCAAAGGAAAAGGCATGTAGTTTGTTGTGTGAGAGGCTGGCCACTAAGGAAGGAGAAAAGGACTGATTGGCTGAACAAAGAGATCGAGCTGGAAAAGATGTGCAGCAGATTCGGTTGTTTAAGGACAGAAATGGTAATGTACTAACAAATGACGAGAGTGTGTTGAGAGGGTGGAAGGAGTACTTTGAAGAGCTGATGAATAAAGAAATGAGAAAGAGGGGAGAATGGATGAAGGAAAGATGGTGAACAAGGAACTCCCGAGGATTTGCAAGGCGGAAGTGAGGGCAGCTTTGAGGAGGATGAAGAATGGAAAGATCGTTGGTCCAAATGACATACGTGTGGAGGTATGGAGATGTTTAGGAGAAATGGCTGTGGACATTTTAACCAGATATTTTAACACAATCTTGGAGAGTGAGTGGATGCCCGAGGAGTGGAGAAGAAGTGTTTTGGTACCAATTTTCAAGAACAAAGGTGATGCTCAGAGCTATAGTAACTACAGCGGCTTAAAGTTGATCAGTCATACGATGAAGATACGGGAAAGAGTTGTTGAAGCCAGGTTAAGAGGAGAGGTGACAATCAGTAAGCAGCAGTATGGTTTCATGTCAAAAAAGAGAACTACAGAAGCAATGTTTGGTCTAACAGTGTGGATTGAGAAGTTTAGAGAACGTCAGAAGGAGTTGCACAGTGTCTTTGTGCATCTAGAGAAAGCAAATGATAGGGTGCCAAGAGAGGAAGTGTGGTACTATATGAGGAAGTCTGGAGTGGCAGAGAAGTATGTGAGGGTGGTGCAGGACATGAATGAGGACAGCGAGATGGTGGTGAGGTGTGCAATAGGAGTGATGGATTCAAGGTGTGGGTGGGATTACATTAGAGATCGGCTCTGAGCCCCTTCTTGTTTGCCATGGTGATTGACAGGCTGACAGACGAGGTGAAGCAGGAGTCTCCGTAGACCATGATGTTTGCAGATGACATTGTAATCTTTAGTGAGAATAGGAGCGAGGTGGAAGAAAACCTGGAGAGGTTGAGCTATGCTCTGGAGAGGAGAGGAATGAAAGTCAGTAGAAGTAAGACAGAATACATGGGTGAATGAGAGGGAGGCATGTGTAACGGTTCAGATGGAAGGAGTAGAGGTAGTGAAAGTAGATGAGTTTAAATACCTGAGGTCAACCATCCAAAGCAATGGACAATGCATAAGATAGGTGAAGACAAGAGTGCAGGCAGGGTGGAGTTGGTGGAGACGAGTGTTTGCCCCCTTCATGATTTTGCATTTTTTGGTATGTTTGTCACACTTAAATGTTTCAGATCATCAAACAAATTTACATATTAGACAAAGAAAACACAAGTAAACACAAAATGCAGTTTTTAAAAGAAGGTGTTTATTATAAAATAAACTGCCGCCATCAGTGTGTGAATGGGTGGATTGCAGGATCTGTAAAGCGCTTTGGTCATCCTAGATGAAAAGAAAAGCACTATATAAGTGAACACCATTTAGTTTATTCTTAAAAGGGAAAAATGTTATGATTCTGAGCACGGGTAAGAACCGTGCTCAGCCTCTCTAAGTGTATTTCAGTCTTTTTCTGTATTTTGCATCTCTGTTTATTTTGTATTTCCTGTGGTTTGGGGGTTTTCATGTAGTTCTGCATTTTGTCTGGGTTGTATTTGTTTCTGATTATTTTTTGAGTATCCTTGTATTCTCAATTTTGTTATTGCAGTCTTGTTTGTGGGTTGGGGAATCATCTTGTAGTTATTGTATCTTGTTTTCTTGCATTTGTGTTAATTTTATCTTCACCTGTCCTGCTGTTTTGGGTTTCATCGTTATTACGGTGGTGTGAAAAAGTGTTTGCCCCCATCCTAATTTCTCTCTTTTTTTTTTTTGTATGTTGCACACTTAAATGTTTCAGACAAAGAAAACACAAGTAAACACAAAATGCAGTTTTTAAATGAAGGTGTTTATTATTAAGGGGGAAAAAAATCCAAACCTACATGGCCCTGTGCGAAAAAGTGATTACCCCCTAAACCTAATAACCGAATGGGCCACCTTTAGAAGCAACAACTGCAATCAAGTGTTTGAGATGGTAACTGGCAATAAGTCTTTAACCCCTTGCACTTCGGGCAATTTTCCTAAAAATGCAAAAAAAAAAAAAAAAAAAACGTGCCCAAAGTAAATCGAAAGCTGTTATTCAACCCTTTGCAGCATCTTCATGGGGTTGGTCTCATTTAAAAGAAAACACTTTGAATTTTTTGGCAAAAAACCATAATCTCTCTACGTGCTCCGGCCACTGAGTTACAGTCATCTAAACATACTGAACTTGAAGAAAATAAATTTGGACACGGTGTTTTTTTGGATACAAATGCTTGCAAATAACACACAGCTGTCCGATCCGGCTGGAAAATGCAACATAAATGTAGAACCAAGTGTTATCAAGCTGAGATCCAAATTTGGTAACAATACCACAAAAAATGAATATTTTACACAGCTTTGTTCTCAGGCTGTTCCCAGGCGTTTTGGAACTGTGCCAAATTGTGCCAAATGGCACAGTTTGGAAAAACGTCTGTAACTTTTGAATAATTCAATGTAGAATCTTCATTTTGGGCTCTAATGAAAGGTCATATTCAGGGCTGTGTCTGTGTGTGTGTGGGGGGGGGGACCCGCTACAAAAGCCGGAGTTCGGCCCTCGCTACATGACGGATTACACTCCTTGCATGTTTTCACAGCGGCTCCCCCCCCCTCGCTACTGTGTGTGTGTGTGTGGGGGGGGGGGGGTTGTCCCCCCCGTCGCTACAGAAGACGGCCATCCCTACATGAAGGAATAGACTCATATGCTTTCCCCCACAGACCGGGGGGCGTTCGGACCGTGAACGCCCCCCCCCCCGCTCCTCTTCTGCAGCGGGGGGCGGGGGGGCGTTCACGGTCCGAACACGGCAAATGAACCGTTTATCGCAGCGCACACACTTCGTACTTCGTGCGCAGTACAGTTGTAATTTACCGATCGGTCAAAAGTCATTTTTGGATTACAGTTTTCAGGGAGAAATAATAATTTAGCTTATAACACCTTACCTCTTCACAGCAGCAGAGTCCTGGCGAACTTCTCTTCCCCATTGTCAGACGAACGTAATGCTGCTCCGCTCGTGGATCCCGATCAAAACATAATTCCATTATTGCGGTTTTGGTGAATGATTTATGGCCTTTGTCGTCGGCCTCCGTCGGTCTATGATGACGGTGAAGAGGATGATAAAATAAAGGCAGCGTTGGATTTTTAAATAGCTTTATTATCATCCGCCTTCATCAGAACTCGGCTGCAGCCCATGGCTTAAGCAGGCTGCAACTTCGTTCCTCCAGCTCTCAAAGAGGAGGAGACACACAGTGCATGTGTCCAGCAGCAGTTGAAGAGTGAGTGTAATGAGAGGAAGATTTACAGCACAGTGCAGCATATATACTCACCTCAGACAATACATCAAAGACATTCACAGCAGTCAATCTGGGCATTTGCATATCAGAGGTACAGACAGGATGCATGAACACAATGCATGGATGACACTTTAACCTCACAGCTGTAAACGCAGCATGCAGCGGAAAAAACCCAGGAGTGCGAGCTGACTGTCTCTGTGTTCTGTCTCTGTGTTGTGGGGGTTGAATCAAACCGCTACACTGCTCCCCCCCAGAGGGCACGGTAGGGGACCGTGACTTCGATGTTGCAGTTTGGGCAGCGAGCAGGGAAAAGCTCCGTGCAGGAGGAGGGGGAGGGGGGTAGCAAATGCTGACCGGGCGCGGGAAAATCGTTCGAGTCGCGCCAAAAGTGTTTGCTGCTCCTCGATGTCCCGTCTGAACATGCGGAGATCAGAAGAAGAAAAAAAATTAGTCTCTGACTCCTCTCGTGGCCATGAAGAAAAGCAGGAGCGGCGGCAAAAAAAAAATTAAAGCAGAGGGACTGGCGTGTTGACTTTAGGGCAGACGTAACCCTACAGCCTCGGGAACCGCAGACAGCTGAATTCCCCTTGTGTGCCGTGGCTAAGACCATAAAATCCCGTGAGCAAGCTGCGGGCCTCAGGTGTACAAGCAAGCCTGAAGGGCCAGTGTGCAGCAGAAGGAAGGCGGTCGGAAAAGCTGTATTTGTCCCGTGCGTGGTGCACCGTCCTCGTCACCCCCGGTGCACGTGCTGGGGCTCCGTGCGTGGGTGGGCCCGCTGGAGAGGAAATCAGGGTCGGAAACGTGGTGGAGATCGGCGCAGTCTGCGCCGAAAAACATCTCTGACGAGCCGTGGCTGCAGATTAGTCATGGTGCGTTCAGGTCCACGTGTGCTCCGTCGGCCATGGGAGTCGCCCGCATGTGCTCTGATGTGGAGGAGCTGCACGGCCGGTCCTGCGTGGATGTGCCGATCTCGGCGAGGGTGCGCCATGACGTTCTCTGCCGCTTACCCGGTCTTGGTTGATGTCCTGAGAGCAGCTCGCCCACCGTGGGCTCTGCGTCGAGGTCTCCCTGAGGCAGCAGGGAGGGCAGACCAGTCAGGCCGCTGCAACGGAGCAGTCATGCCCGGGTGCTGCGTTCGTTGGCCGCTCGTTTTCTTCAGTCTCGGGTCGCCAGAGTGGCTGTTCAGATCAGAAGGTTGCGTGTGCACAAAACGTGTGCATTCCGGGGTCACCAGTGAAGAGGATGATAAAACAAAGGCAGCGTTGGATTTTTAAATAGCTTTATTATCACCCGCCTTCATCAGAACTCGGCTGCAGCCCATGGCTTAAGCAGGCTGCAACTTCATTCCTCCAGCTCTCAAAGAGGAGGAGGCACACAGTGTGTGTGTCTCGCAGCAGATGCAGGAGTGAGAATGAGAGGGTGATTTACAGCACAGTGCAGCATATATACTCAACTCAGACAATACATCAAAGACATTCACAGCAGTCAATCTGGGCATTTGCATATCAGAGGTACAGACAGGATGCATGAACACAATGCATGGATGACACTTTAACCTCACAGCTGTAAACGCAGCATGCAGCGGAAAAAACCCAGGAGTGCGAGCTGACTGTCTCTGTGTTCTGTCGCTGTGTTGTGGGGGTTGAATCAAACCGCTACAACGGAAGAGAATCCTAAACATCTATTCTGCTGGAATGAGTGCAGGTCCCACTTGTGGGTGGTCTCCATGCTGCGGGGTCTGTAGCAGATTCGTCCAGCATCCTTTGTTTTCATCTGCTGCAGCAGTAAGTCTTTTTTCACCCAGCCTGAATTTCTGTGCTTCAATTGGATCCTGCATTCACAGTAGGCGGGTCCTCCTTCCTAGGTTTTCATTCATTGGCTCTTCATGGTTTCAGAAACCCAATTCAAGGCTCTTATTAGTCGAATGAGAGGTCAATCAGATGAACTAATCTGTTCGCGGCTGTGGCTGCAGATTTTTTTTCAGTGGCGCGTGGACACCAACACCACCTACATCACCACAATCTGGACTATGTGTCCGAGTGCGCACGAGGGCGCACTCCTGCGCCCTCGTGCGTCCTAGGACGCAGAGACTTGCCCGCCCGCGGAACAATGGAGCGCAAGTGGTTAACAGCGCTTTGGAGGAATTCTGCCCCACTCATCTTTGCAGAAGTGATGTAATTAGTCACTTTGGAGGGTTTTCTAGCATGAACCGCCTTTTTAAGATCATGCCACAGCATCTCAATCAGATTCAGGTCAGGACTTTGACTAGGCCACTCCAAAGTCTTTATTTTGTTTTTCTTAAGCCATTGAGAGGTGGACTTGCTGGTGTGTTTTGGATCATTGTCCTGCTGCAAAACCCTTGTGCGCTTCAGCTTGAGGTCACGAGCACATGGCCAGACATCCTCCTTCAGGATTTTATGGTAGACAGCAGAATTCATGGTTCCATTTACCACAGCAAGTCTTCCTGGTCCTGAAGCAGCAGAACTGTCCCAGACCATCACACAACCACCACCATATTTTACTGTTGATATGATGTTCCTTTTCTGAAATGCTGTGTTACTTTTACGGCAGATGTATTGTGACACACACCTTCCACAAAGGTCAACTTTTGTCTCATCAGTCCACAGAGTATTTTCCCAAAAGTCTTGGGGATCATCAAGATGTTTTCTGGCAAAAATGAGATGAGCCTTTGTGTTCTTTTTTCTCAGCAGTGGTTTTTGTCTTGGAACTCTTCCCTGAAGGCCATTTTTGCCCAGTCTTTTTCTTATGGTGGAGTCATGAACACTGACCTTAACTGAGGCAAGCGAGGCCTTCAGTTCTTTGGACATTGTTGTGGGGTCTTTTGTGACCTCTTGGATGACATGTCACTGTGCTGTTGGGCTAATTTTGGTTGGCCGGCCATTTCTGGGAAGGTTCACCACTCTTCCATGTTTTTGTCATTTATGAAAAATAGCTCTCACTGTGGTCCCCTTGAGCCCCAAACCTTTAGAAATGACTTCATAACCTTTTCCAGACTGACAGATCTCAATTATGTTCTTTCTCATTTGTTCCTGAATTTCTTTGAATCACAGCATGATGTCTGGCTTTTGAGGATCTTTTGGTCTAGTTCACTTTAGCCCCTTTTCCACTAGTACCCAGTCAACCCTACACACCTCTGCACGGTTTTCCACGGTTCTGCACCATTTTGTTTCCATTACAGCTGAGTATTGCTTCAGGTGGGTGGGATTTTTTTACAACAAGGCAGCACCACACTCCCGATATGTAAAACACGCGACACAAGAAAAACACAAGATTACGGGTTACAAGGTAATTGCTCGGTGTCTGGCTTTTGTCAGAGCAAAGGCAAAAAATGAGAGCCAGACAAGGGTACAGGCAGCAAGACGAAAAACTCTGGAAAAGTACTGGAGCGTTTAGGAAACCATAAAGCCAAAGATGTGAGGATATGAACTAGATCACATTTGAAGGTAAGCTAATGATTGCTAATGCTAGTTAGCTTTAAGTCCGCCTTACTGCATTGTAATGTCTGCAAATTATTGCTATTGGATACTCACATATGCATGTTAAGTGTGTGCTTCAAATGGCTCTCTTGTGGAAAAATTACCGCTTCAAACCAGGGGTCTTGCATTCAATACAGCCTCTCGCTGATGTCACCCCAGCTTCACAAACGATCAGTGGTTTTAGAACTTAAGAATATCTGTCAAAATGTTTAGCTTCCTGTGCAACAAATTGCTCTGATCTGTGTGAAAATCATGGAAAGACTGTTGAGACATCATGGTATGTACCTGCTCCAGCAGCATTGAGTCTGTGGTGGTGTCATGGCAAAAACTGTTCAGCTGCCAAAACTTGATTGTCAGGTTGTAGTTATGTGGTTATATTAGCCGTAAAATATATATTTCAACAGGTAAAAAGTACTGAGTTAGGTATAATAAGACATATTTAACAATTATGATGCACTGTAAGCCAAAACAAACAATCTAGGATTAAAAGCAATTAAATAATGCAGTCACAAGGTTACATGGAAAATACTTCATTTTCTAGATACATGTAGATACTGTAGAAATACATATTCTCTGCATCAACAATGTGCTATACATGTATTCATATAGGATTGCACTGGGAATTTTGACAATAAACCTTTGTACGTTTTGCAGATCTGTCTCCACTTTTATGTGTGAAGGTCACCACCAAGTGACATAAATTAAATACAAAGAGACTGGAAAAGCTGTCTAAGAACAATCCAGCAGTTTGAGAAATCACTTTTTTTTTGGTGTAAGTCTGCCAACAGAATTATGAACTATAAAGCAGTTTGTGTTAAAGTGTTAAATCCTATTAAACCCTAACCCAGGGGTGTCCAATCATGTGCCTTGAAGGGCCAAGACCCTGCAGGTTCTCTCTTACCCAGCCTCTTCAGCAGGTGTTTTCACTGATCAGCAGTCAGTGGAAGAAATTTGGTGGAATCTGCTGTTAAAGACACTGACTGGAGGTAAAGCCTGCAGGGTTGTGGCCCTAAATGGCACACGATTGGACACCCCTGCCCTAACCCATTAGAAAATACAGGTGCTAATATGGCCAAGAATTCCTCCATATACTGGTACTATCACTAAAGTGTGCAGTGTCTTCTGCACTGGCACATCCAACAATACAGTCTTCAGTAAATAAAATAATTGTTTTTGGTTATTTTTTCTTGAAAATGAGCCATTATTTTCAACATCACTGATAAATGATTTTTATTGTTGACTCTTTTCCCACTGGTGTCTAAACAGACAAAATAGAAAATCATGAGGCAAACACATAAGTCACTAAATTGTTTGTTACAATCAGCAGCAAATTCCAGATTATTCAGAATGTGCAAAATTCAAACTGTAAAAAAAAAAAAAAAAATAGTATGGGTCACACACAGTGGCCACGCTGCCTCACTGAGAAGCAACTGGATGTGCCGCTCAAGCTGATCACAGTTCAGCAGATCTTCATCCTGCATCTCTGTAAATAGTGAGGCAAGGTCTGGTTTGGGGTGGATCATTTTCCTTTTGCCTAGACGAAAGACAGAAATGGATGGTGGTTAATTAAAGCAAGTTTAAAACATATTTGAGAAATAAACTTGTTGCTAAAAAGCCAGTAGTGAAATGTGACAATAAAGTACTTTGTTGTTGTATTTAACCACAGTTTTCATGTAGCTGCGCTTCAGTAAAGTAGATTTTACAAGGGCTGGGTTATGTTTATAATCATTTGTTTTTACTGTGGCCTCAGGAATCAGAATGAGTTAATACATTCACTTGAATGGGATCTAGTACTTTAACTGATGGTGTGCATCCCCGAGTATGGAGTCGCTCAGTCAAAATATGTAATTTTTATCAATAAAAGTTTTGCTACCGCTCTGTCACCGCTGTATCACCCTGGCTTCAAGTGTGGGCGGTGTTTTGTACTAGTATTGCTAAAATATAAAAGGATGCACTACAATGGGTCTCATATTTGTAATGTGCTCTGTTATTATAATACTGCATGTGTTTATTGACGATAGACTATAAACTACATATATAAACTAAATTATATTGGTGACTGAACAACTCCCATTCCCCAAAGTGCAATAGACACTCTTATGAACATAACTCACAAAGGATCACACAAGTGATCTCACAAAAAATAAATAAATAAATAAACAAGCAGTTTATTTTACAGTTGATGTGCCAATCATTTTCAATTATTCTGTAATTAATATTCACACAATCAAATAAATCTCAGTTCAGCCACTTTCATATTAAGGGGAAACTGTGCTGCTTTACTTTTGGCACTTTATCTATACTTTAACTAACAAAGCAAAAGATTTCAGTACTTTCCACAGTGGCAAGGTCCGTTGTTGGGTGGCTCCTTTCCTTTCCTCTTGTCTAGACGAAAGACAGAAATGGATGGTGGTTAGTTAAAGAAAGTTCAAAACATGTATTAGAGAAATACAGTATACTTGTGAAAGCCAGTGGTGGGATGTGACAAAAATGCTTTGTTTCCCTGAAAAGTGAGCACCCCGGGATCCACTCTGTACATGTACAAGTACATTCTCAATGCAGGGATTTATGGTGGAAAAGAAACAGAACGACAACACTGTTCCAACACTGTTTTTGGAAAATCCAAAGAATAGGTGTGTGGGTCTATTATGAGGCTTTAGGAAATTATATAAATCACTTTATAAATCACTGGTTTGAAAATGTGTTTGTATATGTTGAGATTTTGGAGCCTAGGGTCCACTTGACCTGTATCCAAAATATGAACACAACATGCTGAGGGAGGTGGACCCCTGGCATGTCGAAACAGATTCTAGAAAGAAAATACACACA
Source organism: Pholidichthys leucotaenia (assembly GCA_020510985.1). NCBI lineage: Eukaryota > Metazoa > Chordata > Actinopteri > Cichliformes > Pholidichthyidae > Pholidichthys > Pholidichthys leucotaenia. The sequence goes on along the minus strand of CM035844.1, from coordinate 297,524,244 downwards.
ACTTAATGCACAGCACCAAAGTGCAACACGTACCCAAACCAGGATTTTAACCAGGATTAACATATTTCATTGTTTTGCTCTCACAAGCGAATACTTCAGACAAAGCAAATGTGAATCAGCAGAGTTGGCTACTAGCTAGCTAGCTAGCGCTCCTCGCCAACACTCGTTAGCCAGCACAGAATGGCACTGTATTGCTCCAAAAAAGTGAGCTTGCCACCAATAGGATAAATAAGCGAAAAGATGCACAATATCACAAAACACTCACCACCCATGGTTCTCTCACTTTCATCTTCAGCTTCTCCCTAGTCTGGTTGTATCCTGGGCTGCCATCTGTTTCGTTGCAGGTCACTCTGGATACTACCCACCAAGCACAGAAAAGTCTGCACCTCTTCAGTAACAGATGATTACAAACATGAGACAGTTGGGGAACAATCAGGAGCTAAATAGGGGCACATGAGGAAAAGTGGCAACAACTAGGGGAGACAGAAGGGTCTGAGAACAATAGGAAAACAAGTACACACAGAGGATGGACATGTTACATGAAACCAGACCAGGGACCAGGTGCAACAAAGAAAGACAACATACTTCTTATCCTCTATTGATCCCCGGTGGGACATAAGGCTGCAATGGTGGTTCTCCACCTCTCCTGGTCATCTGCAATTGCATGAATCTGTGACCATGAATAACCCACCTCTTTGAGCTCTGCAGTAACAGACCTTCACCATGTTGTTCATGGGCGTCCAGGTCTGTGCTTTCCTTGAGGTTTCCAGTGTCGAGCTATTCGCGGGATGCAATCTTGGATTATTCGGAGTACATGGCCTAACCACTTGAGTCTTCTTCCTTTGATCTCTGGGATGATGATGTTGCATTTAGTCTTTTTGTACAGCACCTCATTAGTGATCTTGTTAGGCCAAAGCATTTGACAGATCCTTCTCAGGCAGTTGTTCTGAAACAAACTGAATGTCTCTCTTAACAATACTCCAACATTCAGATCCATACAGCAACACATTCTTAACAATGCTATTGTAGCTCTTCACCTTGGTTCTGATTGAGTACTGTTTGGACTTCCAAATGTTCTTTGAGTGTGGAAAAGGTATTCTGAGCTTTGGCCATTCTGGCTCTAATGTTCTTGCTGATACCTTGGGCTTTGGTCATGGTGCTACCCATGTAGACAAAGTCATTCACTTCCTCAAGCTGTTGATGGTTGGCTGTGATTTGTGCTGGTTTTGGAGGGTTGATAAACATGACATTAGTCTTGGTGAAACTGATGTATAGGCCAGTCTATTTGGCACATCTGTCTAGCCTGTCAGTCTTGTCTTGTAGGCCATGTTGGTTTTGGGACATCAGGGTCAAATCGTCTGCAAATTCAAGGTCTTCTAGTTGTGTTGTTTGCGTCCACTGTATGCTTCTCCACGCTGCTTCTTTGTCCACTCCATGGCTGCCATCCCCCCGTCCTCTCGCACTGCCCAGTCGGCATCACCACCGGAGCCGATGGTCCTCAGCAAGGCTCATCTGACTCTGGAGGAACGCCGGCGTTGGTGGGGGGGGGATGCATGTATTGCGGAGTCATTGACCAAGCAATATCAAAATGCCCCAATTCCGCCAAAAGATTTGGCCCATTAGTAACCGTGGGGGGTCCGGCTGGAGAATCTTCCGAAAAGCCTACCAACCATTTTGCACTTTCGGCCCTCATTCCGTTGCCGAGGGCCGAATGCAAAACTTCCCCTCTGATTGATTCTAGAGCGGAGCAAAATTTCATTCACGAGGTATTGGTGCAAAATTCAAAATTCCCACCAGGAACCTTCCGACACCGTTGAATGACTTGGCCCTATCTGGCAGCAGGATCACGGCTGTTACCTTGCAAACTGAATCCATTTTTGTCATTTTGTCCGGTAACCACCATAAAGCTGTCCAGTTCTATGTACTTCCCCAATCATCTACACCCATGATTCTGGGGTATCTGTGGCTCCGTAAACACAACCCCACAATCAATTAGCGTAAGGGCTCCATTTTCTCCTGGAGACCTTATTGTCTCTCTTCCTGTCTCTGTTCAGCCACATGCTAACCCTCTCTCCCTATCTCCTCCCCTCCGGCTGAGTTGGCGGGTCTCAGCTCCGTGCCTGAGGTCTATCATGACTTAGGGAAGGTCTTTAGCAAGTCGAGGGCCCTTTCATTATCACCTTATTGGGCCTACGACTGTGCTATTGACTTCCTTCCGGGTGCGCAGCTTCCATCCAGCTGGCTCTACAGTTTGTCTGGGCCAGAGAGGGAGGCGATGGAGAGCTACATCAAAGACTCCCTCAGCACCGGCCTTATTCATCCATCGATGCCCCTCACGGCTCTGGGTTCTTTTTTGTGGATAAAAAGGACTGGTCTTTGCGGCCATGCATTGATTATCGTGAGCTCTACACCCTTACACATAAGGATAAATACCCATTGCCCCTTATTAATTAAGCTTTTGAACTTTTCCAAAGGGCACGCGTGTTCACCAAACTCGACCTCCATAATGCATACCATCTGGTTCGCATACATGAGGGAGACGAGTGGAAGACAGCTTTTAAAACACACCTGGGCCAGTCTGAAAACCTGGTCATGCCATTCGGGCTTACCAACGCCCCTGCCGTCTTCCAGCGGTTGATCAGTGACGTCCTGCGGGACATGGTGAACCAGTTTGTTTTATTTTATTTAGACGACATTCTCATTTTTTCTCGCACACTGGAGGAGCACGTAGTCCACGTCCGATCTGTGCTGCAGTGGCTGCTGGAGAACCAGCTTTTTGTTAAAGCCAAGAAATGTGAGTTCACCACCTGCTCCACTTCTTTCTTGGGGTTCACTGTCGCCAAGGGCATGTTAAAGGCTGATCTGGCAAATATCATGGCGGTAGTAGACTGGCCTACCCCCCCAGTAAAGGAAGCCACTCCAATGCTTCCTGGGCTTGGCCAACTTCTACCGCCGATTTATCTGTGATTATAGCAAAGTTGCACAACCACCGACGCAACTGACATCTTCTCAGAGTCCGTTCAAGTGGTCCAGGGCCACTGAACGGGCTTTTGTGACCTTGAAAGGCCTATTTACCGACACAAGTGTTTTGGTGCAGGTCAACCCTCTGTTCATGGTAGAGGTGGATGCTTCTGACTAAGGGGTGGGCGCTGTCCTCTCCCAGCACTTCAGCTCCGATCAGAAGCTCAATCCGTGCACGTATTTCTCTCTGCCACTGATGCCAGCTGAGAGGAATTACGATGTGGGAGGCCGTAAACTGCTGGCTATTAAGTTGGCATTGGAGGAGTGGAGGCACCAGCTCCAAGGAGCTGGCCAACCGATCATTATCTGGACAGATCATAAAAATTTAGAATATCTTAGATATTCCAGATGGTTGAATTCTCGGCAAGCACGGTGGGCCCTGTTCTTCCTCAGGTTAAATCTCTCCATCACCTACCACCCAGGGTCCCATAATGCCAAGGCTGATGCTCTCTCATGCCAGTTCTCTTTCGATTCCTTCTCTTCATCCTCTCTCTCTGCAACTGCTGCCTCTCCTCCGGAGATCATCCTGCCTTCTTCCTGCTTTCTTGGGGCCCTCTCTTGGGAGATCGAGCAGAGGGTCCAGCGGGCCCAGTCCTCCGAACCTATCCCGGAGGGAGGCCCACCCAACCGACTGTTTGTTCCCTCCTTTTTACGTAGCAAAGTAATCAAGTGGGGGCACACCAGCTTTTTTGCCTGCCATCCCGGGATCTCATGGACTGTTGAGTTGCTGCAACGAGTTTAGTGATGGCCTTCACTCAGAATGGATGTGCAGGAGTATGTGAAAGCGTGTTGCGTCGGCTCAACCAATAAAACTGACTCTTCTCCTCCAGCTTGCCTCCTTCATCCCCTCCTTGTTCCGAGTTGTCCTTGGTCCCATATTGCAGTGGATTTTGTTACGGGGCTCCCTCCATTTCAAGGTAATTCAGTCATCCTTACTATCACTGATCGTTTTTCCAAAGGCTATTGACCCTTTGATGCATAAGCAGGGTTTCAATGACCCCTGCTGTTGTTTTTTTGCAATATCTTTGTAATTTTAATTTTTTATCATTTAATCTTCCATGTATTCCTCAAATAGGTTGTCTATGACATGAGGCCATTTGGATTTGTATCTAATTGTTATATTTTTTAAGTAATTGCATTTTTTGTGTCAGTACCACACTTTTCCATATGTGGGGTCAAAAATGACCCCAAGCATTTCCCAAGCTGTCCCCCTCTGAATTTCACCAGGGTTATCAGTAACACTGTAGACGCTGCAATTAGCATCTCAGACTGGATGCTAAGGGTAAACAGAGAGGGTAAACAGATGAGAACAATAGGCATTGTTAGATGCATATGTGGGGTCAAAAATGACCCCAAGCATTTCCCAAGCTGTCCCCCTTTGAATTTCACCACGGTTATCAGTAACACTGTAGACGCTGCAATTAGCATCTCAGACTGGATGCTGAGGGTAAACAGAGAGGGTAAACAGATGAGAACAATAGGTATTGTTAGATGCATATGTGGGGTCAAAAATGACCCCAAGCATTTCCCAAGCTGTCCCCTTTGAGTACCACACTTTTCCATTTGTGGGGTCAAAAATGACCCCAAGCTGTCCCCTTCTTTTGTTGACCAAAATATAATTTAGAATAATAATAATAATAATAATAATAATAATAATAATAATAATAATAATAATAATAATAATAATCCAAATTATAATAAAAATAATCATCTTTAACCAAAACGAAAGAAATTTCTTAAGTTTACAGCATAAAAAGCATTCATTCTAATTGGGGTCATTTTGACCACACTCATGACCAAGTGTAGCAGTTGGTTGGTCATGCATTTAAGAGCTGACCTGGTTCCTCTCCCCAAATTGCTCTTGGCAAAAACAGCCAATTTGCTGACCCACCACATCATCTGCCTGGATAGGATCCCCATAGGCATTGTCTCTGACCGAGGTCCTCAATTCACATCGCGTGCCTGGAAAACGTTTTGCCATTCCCTGGGTGTCACTGCCAGCCTCACGTCAGGATACCATCCACAGAGCAACAGTCAGGTCAAGCGCACCAACCAGTCCCTGGAGGCCACCTTGATGTGTGTGGCATCCTGTAACCTGTCCATCTGGAGCTCCCACCTGACGTGGGTGGAGTACGCCCACAACACCGTTGTATCCTTTGTTCCTGAGTTGATGCCGTTTGAGGCTTCAATGGTATACAGCCCACCTTTGCTACCTATGGCAGAGAGAGGGATCACTGTACAATCCGTGGAGGCCCATGCGCACCGCTGTCGCTGTCTGTGGAGGGCCACGCGAGCTGCTCTCAGAATCAGAATCAGAATCAGAATCAGGTTTATTGCCATTGTTCATGTAGTACACAAACTAGGAATTTGTCTCGGTACAATGCTGCAACATTAAACATGATAAGATAAGAGAAATAAACTATACATGTAATAAAGTGTAGGATAAGATTAAGTGATACTGGTCAACAGTTAAAATATATATTAGCCAGCAGCAGATACTGTGGAGAACTATATAGTGCAGTCGGTAATGCAGGAAGAAAACAGTGATGATTGACATGAGTCTGGTTGAGCTGCTGTACATGGTGCACGAGAGTCACTTAGTGTTCAGCAGTCTAATGGCAGAGGGGAAGAAGCTGTTCATGTGACGGGAGGTTTTAGTCTGGATGGACCGAAGTCTTCTACCAGAGGGGAGGGGGGCAAACAGTACGTGACCAGGGTGTGAGGGATCGGCTATGATCCGGCCAGCACGCCTCCGGGTCCTGGAGATGTACAGATCCTGGAGAGATGGGAGCTTGCAGCCGATCACCTTCTCAGCAGTGCGCACGACGCGCTGCAGCCTTAGTCTGTCCCTGGCAGTGGCTCCTGCGTACCACACGGTTATGGAGGTGGTGAGGATGGACTCGATGATGGCTGTGTAGAACTGCACTAACATCTTGGTGGGTAGCTTGAGCTTCCTCAGCTGCCGCAGGAAGAACATCCTCTGCTGGGCTTTTTTGATGAGTGAGCTGATGGTCAGCTCCCATTTGAGGTCCCTGGTGATGGTAGTGCCTAGGAAGCGGAAGGAATCAGCAGTGGTGATGGGAGAGCTTGAGAGGGTGAGGGGGGGGCAGAGGAGTAGTGACTTTCCTGAAGTCTACAATCATCTCCACTGTCTTCAGAGCGTTCAGCTGCAGGTTGTTATTGCTGCACCAGGACGCCAGCTGGGCCACCTCTCTCCTGTAGGCGGACTCGTCGCCGTTGGAGATGAGCCCGATGAGGGTGGTGTCGTCCGCAAACTTGATCAACTTGACAGACTGGTGGCTGGAGGTGCAGGAGTTGGTGTAAAGGGAGAAGAGTAGGGGGGAAAGTACACAGCCCTGGGGACTTCATGACTACAGAGGTGAGCGCTACAGGTCTGTAGTCATTAAGTCCAGTGATCCGTGGATCTCCTCCGCTCATCGGAGAAGAACCAATGTTACACAAACCGCAGACATGTGCCGGCGCTGAAGTGCATCGTGGGACAGAAGGTCTGGCTGTCCACCAAGCAGGTCCCATTGAAGACGGAGTCCCGGAAGCTGTCGCCACTCTACCTGGGCCCATACACCATCACGCGCATCATCAATGATGTTTCTGTTCGGCTGAACCTGCCACCTTCACTAGGCATCCATCCGACCTTCCACGAGTCCCGGATTAAAACCCTCTCCGCCAGCCCTCTTTGCCCTCCTCTGCCCTGGATCATAGATGGGCAAATCACCTACATGGTACAGAAGATCCTGGACATCCATCAGTGGGGTCAGGGTCTCCAATACCTCGTTCACAGGAAGGGGTATGGGCCGGATGAGAGGTCATGGATCCCAGGTTTGTTCATCCTCGACAAGGATATGGTGCGGGCGTTCCATCAAGTACACTCTCACAAGCCCAGTGGGACACCAGGAGGCACCCCTTGGGGGGGGGGGGGCTGTGTAGATTAGTCAAGTGTGCACCCCCTCCCCTCCAGCTTCTGTTTCTTCCTGGCTCCAGAGCTCATCTGCACACCTGTGTGATTAGCTACACCTGCCGCCCTCTGGGTCACCAGCATATTTAAGAGCCAGAGTGTGAATGCTTCTCCACTGGACTGTTGGGTATTGCTGCTGAAAAAGCTAATAGTCTATGCTTTTGGCGTTATTTTCCCCGTTGTCTCACCTTTGTGTCTTCTCCCGTTCAGGTTTGCTGCCACCTCTGCTGTGTGTTCTCTGGAGTTGCGTGTGCTCACCTGATCTTCTCCTCTTGCAAGACAAAGGACTCTCCACCCAGGTCAACCTGCCTATTCCTCACCCTACCTGTCCCTTTATGTCCCATGCAGGAGTTCCCTGCTGGGCCCTCTGCTTAGTGCAGTAAGCTGTGTTCTGTTTTCTTTCACTCTCTCCCTCTCTAGGTGTGAACGTGTGTGTGAATGGTAAAGGGATAGCACCGTACCGTGGCTGCTTCATCCATCCAGGTGGATGCCCTCAATTTCCCCTCTGGTGATCAATAAAGTATACAAAATCAAAAAATCAAAAATCTTGATATCTCTCATCACTAATCCTCTCCCTCTTCTCTCTCCTCAGGCTGCGTGTAATCCAGCGTGCTCCTGCATTTTATGCCAGTTTAAGTTTGTGTCTTATTTTGCGCTATTCATTATTTCTTGCTAGTTTATTTAAGTTTGTGTATTTTGGAAATTTGTGTTTTCATTCAAGTTGTGTTCATTTTACCACCTGAATCTGAGTGTTCATCTGGTGTTGTTTGCTCTGCGTTTAAGCCTCTCTGGTGTTGAATTGTGACAGGACTAATACATGCGAATGCTGTTCTTGGACTTCAATTCAACATTCAAAACAATCACCCCCCCACACCTAATACAAAAACGCAGACAAAGAGCTACGCAAGGACTGACCCCCCACTATAGCTTTCACTACTTACAGTTGCTGTGTGGACTTGGGTCAGTGAAACGGAGATAGGCACTGCCCCATGCACCACATGGTGAGTCATGCTGTGGATGGGATTAATTTAACTCTCTCTCTCTCTCTCTCTCTCTCTCTCTCTCTCTCTCTCTCTCTCTCTCTCTATATATATATATATATATATATATATATATATATATATATATATATATATATATATATATATGTGTGTGTGTGTGTGTGTGTGTGTGTGTGTGTGTGTGTGTGTGTGTGTGTGTGAGCGCGCGCGCGTATACAGTGGTGTGAGAAAGTGTTTGCCACCTTCCTAATTTTTCATTTTTTCGTATGTTTGTCACAATCAAATGTTTCAGATCATCAAACAAATTTAAAAAATTGGACAAAGATAACACAAGTAAACACAAAGTGCAGTTTTTAAATGAAAGTGTTTATTATTAAGGGGAGAAAAAAAAAATCCAAACCTACATGGCCCTGTGTGAAAAAGTGGTTGCCCCCTAAACCTAATAACTGTTTGGGTCTCCCTGAGCAGCAACAAGTGCTATCAAGCGTTTGCGATAACTGGCAATGAGTCTTTTACAGTGCTGTGGAGGAATTTTGGCCGACTCATTTTTGTAGAATTGCTGTAATTCAGCCACATTTGTCATGAGTCTGAGTGTGGTATCGTCACCGAGCTCAGACTCGTAATTTATTTCTGAGTATTTTATGTCTGTTAATATTATTTTGTCAGTTTCTGGTTATATTTTGGTTCTGTGACACCAGTACCCTTCCTCCTTTTCCAGACACTCCCAACGTCTATTCACTGTCTGTTCCCCAGCCACCTCAGCTGTGAGCAGTTGTGTAATTTGGTCACGTGCCCTCTCATCTGCCCGCACCTGCTGCTCATTTGTTTCACATTGTCAGCTATTTAAGCACTGCTAGTTTAATCTTTCTGTCTGGCAGTCTTCATTCTACTAAGTTGTCTCCTCACCTCCTCCAGAGCAATTTCGGCTCTGGAGCGCTTTTCCTGTAAGTTACCTCGTTTGTATTTTTGTGTTCTCTGTACAGTTTTGGGTTTTCTGTTTACCTTGGTTAATAAATGTCACTACTGCAGTCCAGCTTGTGGGTCTGTCTCTCTGCCCTGGAGGGGGCATTCATGACAGAGCACTGCCACCAGGAATAAGACCCAGTTGCTGCAGTTAGTGATTTTTTGCCCCTTTTGTGTTTTTTTCACTCTCTTGTTCGTTGGAGCTCATCATGTTCCCGGGGCGCCGGCTTTCGCCAATTAATGAGTGATTGGCAGAGAGGTCCCCGACCTTGGAAGTGGAGTTGCCTGCGGACTTCATCCAGAGTTTTGTGTATGAGGCTCTTGCCAACCCTGGACCGAAAAAGGCCTAGAGGAGCATTAATGAAGTGATGGGGATTGTGCAGGAACACCACGGCTTGTGGAGATATCCTCAATACACGGAACTGTTATATAGGGTCTCCGCGCTTCAGCGATCATTCAATTAAATTCAGTTCTATTCAGCTTTAGTGATACAGCGCCACATCACAATAGAAGCCGTCTCGTGGCGCCACAGTGCAGAAAAAATCCCACAGTCTCAGAAAAACCCAGCAATCAGACGGTCCCGTGTGAGCAAGCACTTAGTGACAGTGGAGAGGAAAAACTCCCATTGGGCAGGAAGAATCCTTTAGCAGAACCAGGCTCAGGGAGGGGCAGTCATCTGCTGCGACTGACTGGGGGTGAGGGGATAGAGAGGATAGAGAGGACAGACATAAATAACGTAACAGTGAGATTCCAAGTACATTATTGGAGGTCAACCAGCAGTATGGATCAAATAACAACAGAACAAAAGTGAGGTTAAGAGACACAAAATTCCTTCTTAAATGTAAGCAATATTAAAAAGGAAGGATTTTACCCTATTCTTAAAAATAGAGACCGAGTCTGACTCCCGGACCCAGAGTGGTAACTGGTTCCAGAAAGAAGGAGCTTGGTAGCAGAAGGCTCTGCCTCCCACTGTACTTTTGGAGATTCTGGGCACCACAAGTAATCCAGATTTTGGGAGCGTAATGCTCGATTGGGATGGTAAGGTAATATCAGATCTTTTATATATAGGGGGGCCTGATTATCAAGAGCTTTGAAAGTAAGAAGAAGGATTTTAAACTTGATTCTAAATTCTATGGGAAGCCAATGAAGGGAGGACAGAACGGGGGAGATATGATCTCTTTTTCTAGAACCAGTTAAAACTCTAGCAGAAGCAGTTTGAATCAACTGAAGATTTTTTAAGGATATTTTAGGACAACCAGATAATAACGAATTACAATAATCTAATCGAGAGCTGACAAAGGCGTGAATCAGTTTCTCAGCATCACTCAGAGACAAGATGATCCTAATCTTGGCAGTATTGAGCAGATGATAGAAGGCAGTCTTAGAAACAAATTTAATATTCAATTCAGTTCAATTCAATTCAATTCAACTTTATTTATATAGTGCCATTCCACAACAACAGTCATCTCTGCATGGTGGCGCAGTGGTTAGCACCACGGCAGCACAGTTTACCCTCGGCCGGGGGATCGCAGGGATCGTGAGATCGTGGGTTCGATCCCTGCCCCCGGCCAACAGTGATCTGTGTGGAGTTTGCATGTTCTCCCCGTGTTTGCGTGGGTTTACTCCGGGATTTCTCCGGTTTCCTCCCACATGCTAAAAACATGCAGGTTAGGGAGTTAAGGGGCGCTTGCGCACGCAGCGACCGGCAGCTGGTGGCTTGTCACCGGACTGCAGAACAAATCTACCTACAGGTACAAAATAAGTCCCCCCCAAAAAATAAAAAAATAATCTCATAGCCCCCCCCCCCACACACACACACACAAATTACCATGAGGAACACGGTTGAATGCCTTCTCCAAGTCCACAAAGCACAAGTAAACTGGTTGGGCAAACTCCCACGAGCCCTCAAGGATTCTTGAGAGCATAAAGAGTTGGTCCAATGTGCCCCGGCAAGGACGAAAACCACATTGCTCCTCCTGAATCCGAGGTTCGACCAACGACCGGACTCTCCTCTCCACTACCTTGCAAAGACCTTCCCAGGGAGACTGAGGAGTGTGATCCCTCTAAAGCTGGAGCACACCCTCCGGTCCCATTTCTTGAAGAGAGGAACCACCACCCGGTTTGCCATGCCAAAGGCACTGTCCCGGGCCTCTATGAGATGTTGCAGAGGCGCGTTAACCATGACAGCCCTACAACATCCAGGACCTTGAAGTACTCATGGCAAATCTTGTCCACCCCCGGGGCAGGCCACCAAGGAGCTTTTAAACCACCTTGGCAACCTCAGCCCCTGTGATGGGGAAGTCACTCCCCTCATCCACAACCCTGCTTTCTCTGTCGAAGGCATGCCAGTGGGATTGAGGAGATCTTTGAAGTATTCCTTCCACCGCCGTACGATGTCCTCAGTCAAAGTCATACACCATACACAGTGCTGACAGGGAGTTGCTTCCCCCTCCTTAGATGCTGGACAGTTTGCCAGAATCTCTTCGAGGCCAACCGAACATCTTCAATTCAATTCAGCTTTATTTATATAGCGCCATTTCACAACAACAGTCATCTCATAGCACGTTCAAATGTAGGGGAAACCCCCACAATTGCAGAAAGACCCCAGCAATCAGACGATCCCCTGTAAGCAAACTCTTGGTGATGGTGGAGAGGAAAAACTCCCTTTTAAGAGGAAGAAACCTTGAGCAGAACCAGGCTCAGGGAGGGGCAGTCATCTGCTGCGACTGGCTTGGGGGTGAGGGGATAGAGACGATGAAAAGAACAGACATGTAGCAAGCAAACATTAAAGGAGTGAAGCCCAGTGCATTATTAGAGGTGCCCCGATGTCTAAATCTATTAGCAGCATAACTAATGGAGGGTTCAGAGACACATGATTCCTCCCTAATTGTAGGCTATATCAAAAAGGAAGGTTTTAACCCTATTCTTAAAAACAGAGATTGAATCTGACTCCCGAATCCAGATTGATAACTGGTTCGACAGGAAAGGAGCTTGATAACTGAAGGCTCTGCCTCCCATTGTACTTTTTGAGATTCTAGGTATTACAAGTAATCCAGCATTTTGGGAGCATAATGCTCCTTTCGACTGATAGGTTAGTATCAGATCTTTTAAATAAAAAGGGGCCTGATTGTTACGAGCTTTGGAAATGAGAAGAAGGATTTTAAACTTAATTCTGAACTCTATGGGAAGGCAATGAAGGGAGGCCAGAACCGAAGAGATATGATCTCTCTTTCTAGTACCTGTTAAAACTCTTGCAGCAGCATTTTGGATAAACTGAAGACTTTTTAAAGATATTTTAGGACAACCTGATAATAAAGAGTTACAATAATCTAATCTAGAGCTAACAAAAGTGTGGATCAGTTTCTCAGCATCACTCAGAGACAAGATGCTCCTAATCTTGGCAATATTACGCAAATGATAGAAGGCAGTCTTAGAAACAAATTTAATATGTGAATTGAAAGACAGATCTTGATCAAAAATAACTCCAAGGTTCCTCACATAACTATTAAGAAAAAGAGTAACCACATCCAAACAAAAAGTTTGGTTTGGAAAGGTATTTCTAAGGTTTTTTGGACCAACAAGAATGACTTCAGTCTTATCTGAATTTAATAGCAGGAAATTAAAAGTCATCCAAGCTTTGATTTCCTTAAGACAGGCTTCTAACTTGGCTAATTGATTACTATCATCTGGCTTCACTGACATGTACTGTATAATTGTGTGTCATCTGCATAACAATGAAAATGTATACAGTGCTTTCTAGTAATGTTGCCTAAAGGAAGCATATATAAACTAAAAAGAGTAGGGTCTAGCACAGATCCCTGTGGAACTCCATGACTAAGCTTTGAGTTGGAAGAAAATTCATTTTTGATATGAACAAACTGGAGCCAATCAGACAAATAAGATCTAAACCACTGCAGCAAAGTTCTATTAAGTCCAACATAGCATTCTAATCTATCAAGTAGAATATTATGGCTGATAGCATCAAAAGCTGCACTAAGGTCTAAAAGGACAAGTACAGAAACAATTCCATTATCAGATGTGATAAGGAGGTCATTAGTGACCTTCACTAATGCTGTTTCAGCACTATGACGGATTCTAAACCCAGATTTAAACTCTTCAAATAAACCATTTCCCTGCAAGTGGTCAGATAGTTGTGTAGTAACACCTTTTTGAAATGAAAGGCAGATTAGAGATTGGTTGACAGTTGGCTAAAACACCTGGATCCAGCGTTTAACTTTTTGAGTATGGGTTCAGTTACAGCAGTTTTAAAAGCCGTCAGTTTTTTAAATAACCTGGAAGGAATAGGGTCTAAACGACAAGTTGAAGGCTTGGATGAGGAAATGATTTTATATCACTCTAAAAGGTCAATTGAAGTAAACTGATCCAAACCGATATCAGATGAAGGAGTTGTGGTATTTACTGCACTTAAGTTAACGGTGGGAAGAATCTGACTGATTTTATTTCTAATAGATGAAATTTTATGAATAAAAAAGTTCATAAAGTCCTGACTAGTAAGCTCTAAGGGAATGCAACGATTGAAAGAGTCCTGACTCTTTGTCAGCCTGGCTCCAGTGCTGAAATGAAAACTGGGATTATTCTTGCTCTCTTCTATTAATGCAGAGTAATAACTGTTATGGTGCTGCTCTCATGGACCGCTAATGAGATGCTGTAGGCAGCCGATGAGTTTGTAGATTTATTAAATAAGGAAAAGCACTACAAAATAATGAGCCTCGTGGGGCAAAACACAAATAAAGACAAGACACAACACTTACAGTGGGGCAAAAAAGTATTTAGTCAGCCACCAATTGTGCAAGTTCTCCCACTTAAAGTATGAGAGAGGTCTCCAATTTTCATCATAGGTATACCTCAACTATGAGAGACAAAATGAGAAAAAAAAATCCAGAAAATCATATTGAAGGATTTTTAATGAATTAATTGGTAAATTCCTTGGTAAAATAAGTATTCGGTCACCTACAAACAAGCAAGATTTCTGGCTCTCACAGACTTGTAACTTCTTCTTTAAGAGGCTCCTCTGTCCTCCACTCATTACCTGTATTAGTGGCACCTGTTTGAACTCATTATAAGATAAGATAAGATAAGATAAGCCTTTATTAGTCCCACAACGGGGAAATTCCAGGATTGCAACAGCACAGGGATAGCAACACTCAGAGCAACAATCAGAAGGCAAGAAAAAAAACAAGCAAGCAAGAGCAGCTAATAAACATATGTACGTATTACTATAAAATATATATATATACACACACACACAGACACACAGTGCAGAGCATTGTAGCTGGATGGAATAAATATATGAATATATGAACACACAGTGCAGAGCATTGTAGCTAGATGGAATAAATATGTAAATATATAAACACCCACAGTACGTAGCATTGCAGCTAGGTGGAATAAATATGCAAGTATATAAACACACACAGTGCGGAGCAATGTAGCTAGATGGAATAATATGTAGATATATAAATATATAAACACACCCAGTGCTGAGCATTGTAGCTAGATGGAATAAATATGCAAATATATAAACACACACAGTGCAGAGCATTGTTGCTAGATGGAATGAAACAGCATAACCGTCTACTTAGTTATCCTACATGGTATGATTATGTGCCCATACATATTCTCACCCTCCATAGCGACCGGTATGTTCCTAGTTGTATGCCGGAGGGGACCATTGTGTAAGTCTATTGCATCTTTTTTTTTTTTTATCACTATAAAAGACACCTGTCCACAACCTCAAACAGTCAGACTCCAAACTCCACTATGGCCAAGACCAAAGAGCTGTCAAAGGACACCAGAAACAAAATTGTAGACCTGCACCAGGCTGGGAAGACTGAATCTGCAATAGGTAAGCAGCTTGGTGTGAAGAAATCAACTGTGGGAGCAGTTATTAGAAAATGGAGGACATACAAGACCACTGATAATCTCCCTCGACCTGGGGCTCCACGCAAGATCTCACCCCGTGAGGTCAAAATGATCACGAGAACGGTGAGCAAAAATCCCAGAACCACACGGGGGGACCTAGTGAATGACCTGCAGAGAGCTGGGACCAAAGTAACAAAGGCTACATCAGTAACACACTACGCCGCCAGGGACTCAAATCCTGCAGTGCCAGACGTGTCCCCCTGCTTAAGCCAGTACATGTCCAGGCCCGTCTGAAGTTTGCTAGAGAGCATTTGGATGATCCAGAAGAGGATTGGGAGAATGTCATATGGTCAGATGAAACCAAAATAGAACTTTTTGGTAAAAACTCAACTTGTCGTGTATGGAGGAGAAAGAACACCATACCTACTGTGAAGCATGGGGGTGAAAACATTATACTTTGGGGCTGTTTTTCTGCAAAGGGACCAGGACGACTGATCCGTGTAAAGGAAAGAATGAATGGGGCCATGTATCGTGAGATTTTGAGTGAAAACCTCCTTCCATCAGCAAGGGCATTGAAGATGAAACGTGGCTGGGTCTTTCAGCATGACAATGATCCCAAACACACTGCCCGGCAACGAAGGAGTGGCTTCGTAAGAAGCATTTCAAGGTCCTGGAGTGGCCTAGCCAGTCTCCAGATCTCAACCCCATAGAAAATCTTTGGATGGAGTTGAAAGTCCGTGTTGCCCAGCGACAGCCCCAAAACATCACTGCTCTAGAGGAGATCTGCATGGAGGAATGAGCCAAAATACCAGCAACAGTGTGTCAAAACCTTGTGAAGACTTACAGAAAACGTTTGACCTCTGTCATTGCAAACAAAGGGTATATAACAAAGTACTGAGATGAACTTTTGTTATTGACCAAATACTTATTTTACCGAGGAATTTACCAATTAATTCATTAAAAATTCTTCAATGTGATTTTCTGGATTTTTTTTTTCTCATTTTGTCTCTCATAGTTGAGGTATACCTATGATGAAAATTTAAGACCTCTCTCATCTTTTAAGTGGGAGAACTTGCACAATTAGTGGCTGACTAAATACTTTTTTTCCCCACTGTACATATAATCAGCGAGGACAGAATCGAACGCTGGAAAGAACTGGCTTCGGGAGTATGGAAACCAGACTGGAAGGCAGACGAAGTCGCAGCCCTGAGCAAACAGAGCTGCTCTCTTAAATAGGGCTTGACAGATTGATCAGCTGATGAAAAGTCATCAGCTGATTGAAATCCAGCCGTCCCACGGAGCTTGGCTTCTGACAGCCGGATGCACCGCCAAGACACTGCCATAATAAAAGCCCGGAGGCCTAGTGGAGCGCCTGAGGAGAGAACGGAGAACAACCGGACAACCCAAGTGCCGACAAAGTCAGCACACGGACCATGACAGTTGCCCCCGTTCACGAGGCTGATTCCAGACACCGTGTAACATCGAGCCCCCCCCCCCACCTGAAAGGTCAACAGGACCGCCCCAGGAGGAGGGGGAAAAGGCTAAGGAGGGCCAGAGTCCAACCTCATCACAGAGGAAGACAAAATAAAGGAACAACAAGCTACCACAATCAGAACAGAGTATGGAATACAGCGGCCAAAGGAAAAAAAAAACAAAAACAAAACAAGCATATACACTGCACTTAAAGAGAACCCATGAGGAAAAGACAGTAAAAGCCCAAATGGCTACACACAGAACACTACAATCAGTCCAGCAGAGCCACAGGAGAAAACAAAAAAAACATCTTCACACCGCAAAGAGAAAACAGGAACCTCAAGTACAGGTACAAAATGCAGCGTACTCCCATAATACCAGGGAGGAGAGAAAAAAAAACATGCTACAAAAGCAGTGATCAATCCAACACACAGTAGTCCATGTAACGGGCAGCCAACAAAGAAACAACCTTCAGACTACAGAGGGGAGAGAAAGAAAAAGAAAAAAAAACACACGCTAAGGAGCAGCGAAATACACAGTTCAGTCACCAACACACGAGTGCATCCCTAAAATTACAGCAGAGCAGGGAAAAAAAAACAAAAAAAAAACAGGGATGACAGCAGGCAAAACACAATGGCATGGAAGCAGACAGTTCGGGGGGTCGTCCTGTGTCTAGCGTCCAAATCGCTGGCATGGAAAAAAGGAACAGTTAGGGTGGTCTACCCCAGTCCCAGGCCAGGAAAAACAGTACCTCAGGCGGTCGGACCAGGTCGCCGAACAGAAAGTTCAGTTTGTCGGGTGGCCGACCCAGAGCGCCAAACAGGCGAAACAGTTTCCCAGGCAGCCAACCCGCGTCATCAGGCCACCAGGACCACAGGGGAGAACTCGGAGATGGCCTCCCTATGGCGAGGAGCGGCGAGGGAGAGCTGGGCCAATTACGGAGAATCCCCGCGGCATCCGATGGAGGGAAAGAGGAAACAAGGAAAACACGAGGGACCAGTCCGGCGTCGATTGGCGGAGGATCTGCAGCTCCTTCTCCAAACTCCACATAGACTGGCGCTGTGCTTACATTGGGTCCCAAGCGGGACCGTGCTGCACCCATGACGGACCCCGATTGGGCCGGGACCACTCCCTTGACGGGCCCCGACTGAGTCAGTGTTGCACCCATGACGGACCCTGATTGGGCCGGAACCACTCCCGTAACGGACCCCGACTGGGTCAGAGCTGCACCCACGACGGACCCCGATTGGGCCGGGACCACACCCTTGACGGACCCCGACTGGGTCAACGCTGCACCCGCGATGGACCCCAACTGGGCCGGGACCACACCCATGATGGACCCCGACTGGGTCGGCGCAGCACCAGGGATGCCTCCAAACCCAAACCCGGAACCTCCAGCACAGCGACTGGGATCAACTCCGCACCGGTGACCCTGGGAGAAGGCTCAGGAGAAGAAAAAGAATCGGGATCACCGGCAGCGACAAAGCCCAACAAGACAAGCTCGAATGCAGCGGACGGCTGCACCCGGCTCATCTCCCCATGAGACAGGCAAAAATGCTCTTGAATTGAGAAGAGAAAGACAAAGTAGAGCACTTGCCTGATCTCGAGTTCTGTCGCCATCCAGGACTTCAATGATCTGGGTTCCGATGGAAGAAGGTCGTTATCTGGTTCCCACTCGGCTACGGCGGGCTCCGCAGCCAGCATGATGGAGTCCACAGTCTGGAGATTCCCTGACACAGATGTCCACGCTGAGGGCCTGCACGGCATGATGGCAGGGGCTCCGTGACCTGCCAGGTCGGATTGTCCCTCTGTGGAGACCCGGGGACGCTTGCTTGTCGGCGCAGTCTTCAATCTGCAGTCCACCCTCCTCCTTTGCCCACGACGTGGCTGCGGGGCTGGAACCAGGCTCTCCAGGCCCGCAGGCTCCCTCTTCGTCTGGCGGCGTAGTCCTGGCGCCGAGGAACACTCAGGGGAAGGAGACACAAAGGTGGCAGGTTCATAATTAATTTCTGCAGCAGGTGGAGGGAGCTCGGGGGACCATGAACCCCGAACTCCACCCCCAGGAATCAAACAAGGCAATTCACCCTGATAAGGAAAAGAATGAAGAGACACTTTCCTGTTTCCCTGAGGGCTGATGGGACCTGCTGCAGTGGACTTGGTTCTTCCCTTCCCCCGCTGGATGGAGACGGAGGACCCCCCGGGAAGATGAAGAGGAGCCACTCGCACTGGATCAGGAACGGGGGCAGCCGGAGACGGACTCGTGGGGCTCACAGCAGCTGGGGGAAGCGTCAAGGAGGAGGGAGAAATAGCCAAGGCGAACCGGGAACGAGGAGCTGACAGAACAGTGGGGGCAGATGGCCCGGGGGCGGCTGTTTTACCCCCCCGAAGAGACACGGAGGCTGCAGCTGGCTGGGAGACAGAGTTTGTCCGGCTAACCGGAACTGGATCCGGATGGGGTTCTCGCTGAGGCTTGCAAACAACATGGTGACGACGTTTACCGGCAGAGGGCGAGGCGAAGGTGAGATGTGGGAAATGCTGCTCCTGCACAGAAACAGAGGCAAGCAGGTCAGTGTATTCGGCGAAATCATACAGTTCCGGATTCCTTTCCACCAGCCTGACCGCCGCCGTCACATGCTTCATTATTTGTGTTGGATGGGAGGCAAAGAGAGCTGCAGCCACTCGGTCCCTGATGGAAGTCACTGTCAGCTGTAGATCCTCTGAGGGAATCCCGACTGACGTCTCACTCCGTCGGGGATGTCCCCTGGGTGGTGTGAACTCCTGGACTGGATGTGAGACAGGAATGGGATCCTGAAACAAGGAGAGAGGATGCCTCCTCTTTGGCTTCCTGCCGGAGTTTCCCTCCAGCCCACAGAGCTTCTCCCATAGAGCAGAGATGTCCGCCGTCCTCGCCGTGATCTCAGGGTCGTCAGCGTAGAGAGGATGGCGGTTAATTGTTGCCTCAGCGAGGTCCAGGTACCAGCACGAGCTGCTAGGGAAGGGATGGCTACGAGCGTTGGAGAGGATCCTGTCGATCTTGATGACAGCCATGACTAGCTCGTAGCCTAGGCTCACAGCGTAGCCCTTGAATGGAAACACCATCTCCCAGCACACTGGTACACTGAACCAGGAAAACTACAAGTCCAATTTAAAGTGTACCTATGGTGATCGTGAAAAAAAAGATCTTATATTGAGCCCCTGTCTCACATTCTAGTTCAAGTTTAAGTTGAAATTCACGTTCAAAGCAATTTGATATAAATCCATTGCTGATGTGCTTGTTCAGTTATGTCAGCAAAACATGGGTACAGCCATACTAGCGGCTACATGGACTTCCAGGACGCTTCCTGTGACGTAATTTCGTGGCTACCGTGATCTGGATCAGTATTGGCTGAGCCTTGAATACCCGGATGTGCAGCGGCTTTGGGGATATTCAAATTCAAATTCAAACGTTTATTTCAAACTCAGGGTTCATATTAAATGCAGAACTAAAACGAGTAGAAAATAAATAAATAAATGCTTAAATTCAGCGGGCCGTCTTTTCTGATCTGAGCTCGTAAAGGCCGATGATTCTAAAACTATGCGCTCTGAGTACCCGGATGTGCAGCGGCTTCGGGGATATTCAAATTCAAATTCAAACGTTTATTTCAAACTCAGGGTTCATATTAAATGCAGAACTAAAACGAGTAGAAAATAAATAAATAAATGCTTAAATTCAGTGGGCCGTCTTTTCTGATCTGAGCTCGTAAAGGCCGATGATTCTAAAACTATGCGCTCTGAGTACCCGGATGTGCAGCGGCTTCGGGGATATTCAAATTCAAATTCAAACGTTTATTTCAAACTCAGGGTTCATATTGAATGCAGAACTAAAACGAGTAGAAAATAAATAAAAATGCTTAAATTCAGCGGCTTGTCTCATCTGATCTGAGCTCCTAACTGCCGCAACACAGAAGATGATTCTAAAACTATATACAGAGCAGCAGACACTCGGTGCTCTTGTAAAAACAAAAACATACAATGCGATATGGATATCGCAACATGGCGGAATGTAAAGCCTTTGGATGTCTGAATAATAAGCGAAAAAAACAAAGAAACACTTTTTTTGTGTACCCAAACCCAGCTCACCTTGTCAGAAGATCGGAGCGGAAACAGGGCACAGACGAATAATTTCAGACGAAATTGCGTTGTGTGTGAGGACCACTTCGTCACTTTAACCCTCAGAAGACCTTTCTGGCTCAAACATGTAGCCATGTCGCCCGAATTCTTCCGCACAGTCAGAAAATTCGGCCATAATAGAACAAAAACAACGGACAACAGCACTGTAATCGCGGGGAAACGCTGATTATTGTCTTTTCGTATCCACGAAGTGACGTCACATCCGCAAGTGTCATGGCTGCGCCCACAATTTTCATTGGCTACCCATGGCCAAGGTCCTATTTGAATATATGTCTGGTGGTATATGGCTGGCAAGAATTATTTACCAAAATAAGAAATACTTTTTCATAATGTTTTCAAGTTAAATGCGTCTTCACGACCACCAGAGGTACGCTTTAAGCAAACTCACGGTCGCTGGCGTCTCTTTTTGGCTGTGACCTACTGTTATGGTGCGGCCCTCATGGACTGCTAATGAGACGCTGTAGGCAGCCGATGAGTTTGTACACTTATTAAATAAGGAAAAGCACTACAAAATAATGAGCCTCGTGGGGCAAAACATAAATAAAGACAAGACACAACGCTTACAAGTACCTGGGTATTCATCTGAACAATAAACTAGACTGGTCACACAATACTGACGCACTCTACAAGAAGGGACAGCGCAGGCTGTTCCTGCTGAGGAGACTCAGGTCTTTTGGTGTACAAGGGGCGCTGCTGAAGTCATTCTATGACACGGTGGTGGCATCAGCCATCACTTTTGGAGTGGTCTGCTGGGGCAGTGGCATTACTGCAGCCGATAGGAAGAGACTGAACAAACTGATTAAGAAAGCTAGCTCTGTCCTGGGGCAGCGCCTTGATCCGATGGAGGAGATAGGAGAGAGAAGGACGGTGGCTAAACTGTCATCTCTGCTGGAGTCCAAGTTCCACCCTATGCAGGACGTACTGGATGCACTGAGGAGCTCATTTAGCAGCAGACTACATCATCCCAGGTGCACAACCGAGAGATTTCGTAGGTCCTTCCTACCAACGGCTGTCAGACTGTACAACCTAAGCAGGGCTGCTCGCAGAGATAGCAAAAAGACGTAACAAACTAATAGTTTGTTTTTTTTGTTTGTTTTTTTTTAATGCAAAAGATGCAATAGACTTACACAATGGTCCTCTCCGGCATACAACTAGGAACATACCGGTCGCTATGGAGGGTGAGAATATGTATGGGCACATAATCATACCATGTAGGATAACTAAATAGACGGTTATGCTGTTTCATCCCACCTAGCAACAATGCTCTGCACTGTGTGTGTTTATATATTTACATATTTATTCCATCTAGCTACAATGCTCAGCACTGGGTGTGTTTATATTTATATTTATATATCTATATATTTATTCCATCTAGCTACAATGCTCCGCACTGTGTTTTTATATATCTACATATTATTCCATCTAGCTACATTGCTCCGCACTGTGTGTATTTATATACTTGCATATTTATTCCACCTAGCTGCAATGCTCCGTACTGTGGGTGTTTATATATTTACATATTTATTCCATCTAGCTACAATGCTCTGCACTGTGTTCATATATTCATATATTTATTCCATCCAGCTACAATGCTCTGCACTGTGTGTCTGTGTGTGTGTGTGTGTGTGTATATATATATTTTATAGTAATATGTACATATGTATATTAGCTGCTCTTGCTTGCTTGTTTTTTTTTTGTTTTTTTTTCTTGCCTTCTGATTGTTGCTCTGAGTGTTGCTATCCCTGTGCTGTTGCAATCCTGGAATTTCCCCGTTGTGGGACTAATAAAGGCTTATCTTATCTTATCTTATCTTATAATCAGCAAGGACGGAACCAAATGCTGGAAAGAACTGGCTTTGGGAGTATGGAAACCAGACTGGAAAGCAGACGAGGTCGCAGCCCCGATCAAACAGAGCTGCTCCCTTAAATAAGGCTTGACAGATTGATCAGCTGATGAAAAGTCATCAGCTGATTGAAATCCAGTCGTCCCGCAGAGCTTGGTTTCTGACAGCCGGAAGCACCGCCAAGACGCTGTCATAATAAAAGTCCGGAGGCCTAGTGGAGCGCCTGAGGAGAGAACGGAGAACAACCGGACAACCCGAGTGCAGACAAAGTCATCACACGGATCATGACAGTAACTTGTTCTAGCTTTTCTAAAACATTTTTTATAAATTAATAGATGACTTCTCCAAGCTGAATAGATTTCATCTAAATTAGTGGAATGCCATTTTCTTTCTAATTGACAAGTCTTCTGTTTTAAGCTACGAGCTTCTGTGTTGAACCAAGGGGTTAGAAATCTCTGATTGGATTTTTTCTTTTTTAAAGGGGCCACCATGTCTAGAGTCTGATGCAGAGAACCTGTAACACTATCTACCATGCTATCAATTACAGGAGGAGCAAGCTCTCCATAGCTTATTTCCGTTGTGTTGACACCTGGCATAGAGGAGACAATCTGCATAAATTTGGTAACAACATCATCTGAAAGACATCTGCTGTAGTAATATTTTTCTTTAGGAATCAATTAGTCAGAAATAGTAAAATCAAAGGTTAACAGACAATGGTCTAACAGTACAGGGTTATGACGAGACACTACCAGATTTGTTATTTCTATGCCATATGTTGGAACAAGGTCCAATGTATGGTGGAGATAATGGGTAGAATTTTCTACTTTCTGAGAAAACCCCATCTTGTCTAATATTGAATTAAATGCCATATTAAGACAGTCACTATCAGCATCTACATGCATATTAAAATCCCCTACTATAATTAATCTGATTTCAGCACTAAATCAGCCAAGAATTCGGCAAATTTGGACAAAAACTCTGAGTAGGCTGAGGGAGGACGATAAACTATGGCAAAGAAAATTGGGTTTAACCTAAAATTGCTAACATGCCCAATACTGAGGACCACGCCCTCAAAGGAATTAAAACATGTTTTTTTGCTTTACATTAACTAGTAATTTATAATGGTAAATTGCCGCTACTACTCCTCCACGGCCAAAACTTCTGGGATTTTGATAGTTTAAATAACCAGAGGAAGTTGATTCATTTAAACCAACATAATCATCTTGTCCTAACCAAGTCTGTGTAAGGGATATTAAATCAATCTGATGATCAATTAACATATCATGGACTAGCAGAGACTTGGGAGTTAGAGGCCTAATATTTAATAAACCACATTTAATTTTTAAATTACGAGGAGGAAGGGATGCCAAATCATTAAATTTAGAGTCGTCAGAGAACTTCTGTAGATGGCAGTGTGTTGTGTTGTGTGAGAAGTCCGCAGTATAAAGGGTAGGAGAAGTGGAAACAAGTGGAAGAGCGGCCTGCCCAATCTGAACCCGAGCGGTGTTCAGTTATTGGACTTCTGTGCTAGCCACAGTTTGTCCATAACAAACACCATGTTCAAGCATAAGCGTGTCCATATGTGCACCTGGCACCAGGACACCCTAGGTCGCAGGTCGATGATCGATTTTGTAATGGTGTCTTCAGACCTGCAACCGTATGTCTTGGTGACGAACACATGAATAGACATGAATTCACCTTCTGAGTGAGATGCAGAGAGGCGGAGTTGCCTTTATAACTTCTGCAGCTGTGTTCAACTTGCTGTAGAAATCCCTAAAATAATGCCATGCTTAGGTTTACATTATCCGAGGGGGGGCTCACCTGAAAAAGTTGTCCCTACCTCCAAAACTTCAAAAGATGATAGGCGTTTATGTTGCTAGCCTGCTAGCCTTGTTAGCATGTCTGTGGCAGGAATCTGTGGGTAAATAACAACAACATCCTGATTCATCTGAAGGGCTCCCAGTCCTTCTCCAGGTGAGTTTCAGTCTCATTTTCAAACTAGTTCACTCTCAAGTGTTGATATTTTCCTCCGATGACAACAGAATCTAAGAACTAGCGCTATCCCTCGGACGTAAATGCATAATTTTGCATGTGCTCGCCTCTTTCCATCGATTTTGTATGCATTTGCGCCACTCGTTCGCGTTTGGTGTAGGCTTGGTATCTTGCCACTGGCACCGTTAGCCACAGTCATAGAGCCCACATTTCAAAGCAAATGCACTGCATTGTGGGTTGACTGTTGCTAGTGTCATAAACCGCCATTTCCAAAGGCTAAGCAGGACATCAAACGCTCTCTGTGAGTTTTTCACATTTATTAACGTAAAGACAAACATACAAAGAACACAAAACATATACAAAAACGTGACTGAAGAAGCGCTGGAGGAGGGTGGGACTTAACGCATAGGGGGGCAGAAGCCTGAACAGGGGTAGAACCAGCCGAAGCTCACCCGAGAGACAGTGGGGCTCACGGCTGGAAATAAGAGAGAAAAACTAACCTGCCGGAGCACAACCGTTCTCCACGGACAGTAGCACCAACACACTCAGAGCCAGACTGGGCATCTGAGGACATCACAATGGTAGAAGGACACGACAACCAGCAAAGGTTGTCATGTCCTTATATACTGTTGCTTGATATGAGACAGGTGTGGATACATGAGTTGAGAAAATAACAGAATGAATGACAGCTGTGCAGCTTGCGAGCCAGTTTGACAGCCGGAAGCTGCACAGCGCTGTCAAAATAAAACACAAACTGGAAACCAAAATGCAACAACAACAACATGACCCCAAAATGTAAACACTACTATAAATACAAAATGACACACCAACTGGACAGGATAAACAAACAGACAGAAAAAGACTAAACTTAACTAAAGACTGGGCACGGCACCCACTCATGCCCAGGAACATGACAGCTAGGCTATGCGGAGTGTTGCATTTACTGTCTGCAGTAATTAATGGATTTCTGAAATTCTGTGAAACGTGTTGGCCTTTGCTTCTCTGGCTGGACCACATACTGCGCCTGGGACACTCGGAGGTTGGTTCTGGGCCACATGTGGCCCATAGGCCGCATGTGGCCCATAGGCCGCTAATTGAATAGGCCTGCACTGCAGGCTTTCCTTGACAATGTTGGCATATTGTTTGCAATTTTTTGAACCAATTAAGAAGTAAAATTAGACAATTTCTTGAGGACCCCTGAATGTTCTATCACAGACCCCCTGGAGTCCTAGGACCCCTTGTTGAATAAACAAGGCTCTAAGTGGTGTGCACTGTGCCACAGAATGTCCCGAGTGCAAACATTATTATCACCAAACTGAGTTAACTATTTTCTGAGCTTTACACACATTTGGTCTTATCAAACCATTTGTCAGAGATTCACTAAAGGGGAAAAGAGATGTAAGCAAAAGAAATAAAAGATGTTAGAATGGAAAAAAATTAGTGATGCCAGCTTTAATCGGGATTAATTGCATTATCTGTTTTTAATCACATTAGTGCAATCAATCGCACAATGCATGATTAACTCTCTTGCATTCTCTCTCAAAATTAACATGAATAAAACTGAGACCACTAGAAAAAATACAAGTTTACATGAAAAAACTATATTTTATTTTATGTTAAAAGTATTTTAAAGTGTAGAACTGTGTCATTACTGATGTTCACAGACCAGTTTATTATAACTCAACTGTTTCACCTTTAATAGGGTTCACATTTGTTTTGTAAGCAGATTTTTTTTAATCAGTATTATTCGGCTCAACCTTTCAGTTTCTCTGATGTTTTAACTTTTTTATTAACTAATACTGTCAGTCGACAGCAGATACGATACACGAGCAGGGTTCTGATGGTTTTGTCTCTCAGATCATAAATGAGTGGACTCAGACAACTGGGGATGAGGAGCATCAACATGTAGATAACTACCCAGTTCCGGATTGTGGTGTCCCTGTCACAGACCTTGGAGATCTCTGTGATCAGGGGTTGGAAGATGGTGGCAGTCATACACAGACTCAGCTGGATCAGGTGCAGCAGTAGAGTGTTACGAGCTTTTTGGGCTGAGGCTTTAATGACCGAACTGATTGGGCTGCGACCACCACACAGACATAACAGGAAATGAACACCACACCAGTTGAAATGAACAGGAAACATGTGAAGGCCTATTCATACTGCACAGACCTTTGAGTGAGCACCATAGAAACAGTAGAGCAAAAGTCTGTAATCAGCAGGGTCTTCAGATCACTGAAAGGAGAGACCTTCAGTTAGGGTTTTTACCAAACTAAAGGCCCAAACCTCGAGTATCGCCAGCCTGGGGTTTCTGATGGTGGTGATGGCGGTGTGCCTCAATTGGTGGTACATGGCCATGTACCTCTCCACGGACATCAACATCAATGTAAGTGGTGAGATACTGGTGAGGAGCACAGTGATTTTTTAGACAGTCGCTCCAGGATTTCGCAGGATGTTTTTATGATTGTTGCTGCCAAAAAATCCTGAATTTGCAGAGGCTTTTTAAAAAGTTGTGATAAAAGTTACGATGTTTTGAGAGATTTTTT
The DNA here is from genome assembly GCA_020510985.1 of Pholidichthys leucotaenia. Classification (NCBI taxonomy): domain Eukaryota; kingdom Metazoa; phylum Chordata; class Actinopteri; order Cichliformes; family Pholidichthyidae; genus Pholidichthys; species Pholidichthys leucotaenia. The sequence goes on along the minus strand of CM035844.1, from coordinate 297,497,382 downwards.
TGCACTAATTGTGGAAGTTATGGGAAGAACTGGACATTTTAAAGCAGGCGCTTTTTTCAGTGGTTTACTACAATGACATTCTATAACACCACAAGAAAAGCACAGGATTGTCAAAAATTTCCTATTTAACAGTGATTTGTGAATTAAGCAGAAACTTCAGATTTTCGGAAAAACTCTTTTGTGCAACAGCAAATACAGACTTTAATACAATAACCATTACAACTAAATTAAATTAAACTAAATTAAACAATTAAAGCAGACTGAACATGCATTGGATCCTCTGCAGTTTGCCTATAGGCCTCACAGAGGAGTGGAGGATGCCACTGTCACTCTGTTTAACATGCTTTTTAAACATCTGGATTTTAATGGGACACACGCCAGGCTTTTATTTGTGGACTTTTCTTCTGCCTTTAATACAATCCAACCTCATATTTTAGTTGAAAGGCTCCTGCAACAATTTGATTTAAGCAATAATCTGGTGGGTTGGATTCTGGATTTCTTAACCAACAGGACGCAGAGAGTAAGGGTCAATGGCACATTGTCTGACCTAAAGTGCTCTTCTACTGGCTCTCCTCAGGGGTGTGTGTTGTCACCACTACTCTTCATCCTGTACACAAACATGTGTCGGAGCAGACATGACAACAGACACATTATAAAGTATGCTGATGACTCAGTCATTGTCAGTCTCCTCCAGGATGGTGAGAGTGGCCACGGCCCAGTAGTTGATGACTTTGTTCACTGGTGTGAGGATTCCTACCTGCAGCTGAATACAACAAAAACGAAAGATATGATTATTGACTTTAGGAGGAAAACTCCCAGGCACAAAGTCACCATACTAAAAGGCCAGACCACCGAATGTGTACAATCGTACAAATATCTTGGGACGATTATTGATAGTGGATTGAACTTTGAGGTGAACTGTGAAAGGGTGTGCAAAAAGGGTCAGCAAAATTTGCATTGTTTGAGGAAACTTGCACGCTTCCAAATTGACCGAACCATAATGACTATGTTCTATCGGGCTTTTATTGAATCTGTTTTATCCTTTTCTTTAATGTCATGGTTTGGTCAGATAAAACTGAAACAGAGGAAATCCTTGGATCAGGTAGTCAGATGGTCCAGTCGTTTGCTTGGTGAGTCACAGCTGAGCCTGACATCCCTGTACACCAGACAAGTACAGAGGATGGCCGACTCGATTTTAAATGATGACTCCCACCCTTTGCACTGCAACTTTCAGCTTCTTCCCTCCAGATGGAGGTTTGCTGTCCCAAAAAGTAGAACCCAGCGCTACAAAAACAGCTTTGTCCCTGCTGCTGTCAAAGAGTTGAACAAGCTATAAAAATTATATTGTACATATTTTATATTTACCTATTTTGTAAGATGTGTGCCTGTGTTTGTGTCTATGTTGAATGTAATTGTGGCTTGTAAATATGGATGTCACCAACTGCAAAACAAATCTACCTACGGGTACAAATAAAGTAACCTGAACCTGAACCTGAACAACAGCTAATCTGCATTGAATGCATGTTAAAAAGTATAGATTTGGAAATTATGGCAGCACCTTCATATGAAAACTGCAGTGGTCCCCAACCACTCAGTACTGAGCACAGAGATAAATCAAATAATGTTCTTTTTAGTAAGCTTCCTTTGTTGTGTCCTTCCAGAGAATCCCTGTTTGTTCAGTGTTTTACGTAATGTAGACTCATGGACACAGATGTTAGCCAGTTCTCATGATGGATTCAAATCTTTGGCTGTCACTTGGGGTTGCTTCTTTACCTCAGTGATGAGTTTTCATTGTACTCTTGGACTCAATTTGACTGGGCGCCCACTTGTTGGTAAAATAGCCACAGTCCAAAAGTGTCTTCATTTACAGATTGTTTGCCTAACTGTAGACTGGTTAATCTCTAAAGTATTTGAAATCACTTTGTAACCCTTTTCACCTTCATCTAAATCAACAATTGGTGATCTTGGATCCTCTGAAAGCTCTTTTTGGTGAGGCATGGATCACAGAAATGTACGGTATTCTTCTTGTTTGGAGCAAACTCAAAAAGTCTGAGTGCTTTTTTCTCTCAAAGTAGCTCTAGTCTACACCTCCAAACTCCTTTTCTTAACAAGAGTCCAGGTATGCCAACACCTGACTCCAATTAGCTTTTTGAGGACATTAAGTCAAGGGTTCACATACTTTTCCCACCAGCACTGTGAGGTTTTTATGGTTGTTCTCAATAAAGACATCAAGGACCAGAATTTTTTTGTGTTATTATTCTAGGCACAATGAATTTGTCAAAACCATTTATTTAGGTGAAGATGAGATCAATTTTATGACAAATTAATGCAGAAATCCATGAAATTCATAAATGTTCACATACTTTTTCTTGCCACAGTAAACCACTTGTTAAAGGATTCATTCACAAATCCCTCAAAAGCTCAGTTTTTCTGGACTGGATTGCCATACATTTTATACCCATAAATCAATACTTAACATTAAAATAATAAATGTCTCTAGGTGTCATGCTTGTGAGCATGAGCGGGTGCCATGCTCAGTCTCCAGTCTGAGTTTAGTCCTTTTCTGTTTGTTTGCTTCTCTGTTTATGTTGCAGGTGTATGGTCTACTGTGTTTGGTCTCTCTTTATTTATGAAGTGTTTGTATTCTTAGTTTTGCCCTTAGTCCTGTCTATTTATTCTCTGTCATTTTGTATTTACTGTATGGTATCATTTTGTGGTTGTGTTAGCTTATTCTTGTTTATGTCTGTGCTTTTATTTTGACAATGCTGTGCAGCTTCTGGCTGTCAAACTCTGTTTCGCGGGCTGCACAGCTGTCACTTGTTGTTGTGATCATTTCCTCATTCATGTACCCACACCTGTTATTCATCAATCACTGGTCCATTTTCCTATTTAAGGATATGGCAACATTTCCCCCGTTGCCATGTCCTACTGTTAGCCTCCTCAGAGGATTCAATTTAACTCTGAGTGAGCGTGGTTTTGTGCCGAGGTGAACAGGTGTGCTCCGTCCAGGTAACATTTGTCTCTTTTTCCATATCCTCAGCAGTGAACCCCGTTTCCTTTCAGGTGTGACTCCGGCTGGTTTAATCTCTTTTTTCCCCGGCATTCCCAAATGCCTCAGCCTGTGTTCTGACCAGGTTGTTCTTCCCTCCTGTTGACGTGAAGCCCCGTTCTCCTCATGCGCCTTCATTATTGACGTGACGAGTGACGTGGCTGAGGAAACGTCACTTGTGGTAACGTATCGTCACTTCCTGTATTGCTGTCTGTCCATGTGGTTTGCTCTCCTCACTCTCCTGAGGATTTTGCTTTTAATTGTATTTTAACCACATTTTTCCATCTACCGTTAGTTCTCATTTCTGTTTATCGAGCCTCTTGCACCTGTGTGCAAGAGGCTTGCACACAGAGGCTGTCTCCTCCTCTGGTGTGCTCTCTCTGTCAGAAGTTTAGCTACACCTCTGCCTCTTTTAGTGATAACGGTAAATGTAATAAATGTTGTCTTTTTGAAGCGCTCGAGGCAAAGTTGTCTGATTTGGAATCCCGGCTCCGCTACATTGAAACACCATCTGCGCCAGTTATTCCTGATGGACATCCCCTAGCTGCAGCGGAGCTTGCTAGCTTAGGGCGACCCATTAGCGGTCCTCCAGTCCTCCTCAGCAGTGAGGAGACTGGGTGGGTGACGGTGAGAAGGAAGCCTAGCCGCAAAGCCCCGGTTCACCACCAACCTGTTCACGTTTCTAATCGTTTTTCCCCACTCAGCGACACACCCGCTGAGGAAAAAACTCTGATCATTAGCGACTCTGTAGTCAGAAACGTGATCCTAGAGACTCCAGCAGCCATAGTCAAATGCATTCCTGGGGCCAGAGCAGGCGACATCGAGTCAAATTTGAAAATACTGGTTAAAAGTAACTGTAAATACTCCACAATTGTTATTCACGCTGGCATTAATTACATCCGTCTCCGGCAGTCGGAAGTCATGAAACTTAATGTAGAATCGGTGTGTGACTTTGCAAAAACAATGTCTGCCTCTGTAGTATTCTCTGGGCCCCTCCCCACTCTGACCAGTGATGACATGTTTAGCTGCTTGTCATACTTCAACTGCTGGCTGTCTGTGTGGTGTCCTGCAAACAACGTGGGCTACATTGACAATTGGAGCTCATTTTGGGGAAAACCTAGTCTTATGAGACGAGACAGCACCCATCCCACTTTGGATGGTGTGTCTCATTTATCTAACAATCTGGCATCTTTTTTATCCAAATTTCCAAAACCGTGACAACTCAGAGTTGGGACCAGGAAGCAGTCGCAGTCTTACACGCCTCTCTGCAGCTCCTCTTCATCCGCCACCCCTCAACTTAGCCCCTGTCTTCCCCATCAGAGAATCATTGTCTGCTCCCTCCACAGCAAATAAAAATATATTATATAAGCCTCCCAAAGTGATTAAACAAAAAGTTGGTAAAACTCAAATTAAACAAGAAGCCTCTAAATTGAATGGTTTGGCCTCTGTTCCTCCTCATAATTTAAAAATTAAATGTGGTTTGTTAAATATTAGGTCTCTAACTCCCAAGTCTCTGTTAGTCCATGATCTGTTAATTGATCATCAGACTGATTTAATATCCCTTACAGAGACTTGATTAGGGCAAGAGGATTATGTTGGTTTAAATAAATCAACTCACTCTGGTTATATAAGCTGTCAAAATCCCAGAAGTTCTGGTCGTGGAGAAGTAGCCACAATTTACCATTCTAAATTACTAGTTAATGTAAAGCAAAAAACATGTTATAGGACTTGCGGTTTTGGCGGCCATGTGAGAGGGACACGTATCACTCTGCTCTGCTCCTGGAGAAAAAAAAATCGGCAAATAACTCTCTCATTTGGGACAAAACGTATCCCAGCAATTGGGCGAGGATATGTCGGTGAAGCCTAAGGCTGGAAAACCAGGTAGAGGAAAAAGCGAACTGCCAAAACAGTCCAAATTAACGGACTTTCACGTCTGTGACGCAGCAGATAAAGCTCCATATATGGCGGAGGAAGCTAGCAGCGGTGCGGTATCTGCGGGCAACGGCACAGGTGCAGTGCTAGCTGCCATTAGTTCAATGAGAGCAGACTTTTCCTCTAAATTTGATGGGATTATGGCAGCGTTGGAAGGAATGAGAAAGGAATTGGGTGACTGTGTAGAACGAATGGCGCAGGTGGAGTTTCGTGTCTCTAGTGCTGAGGATGACGTCACCGGTCTTCAATTAACGGTGCGCACTTTGGAAAAAAAAATAAATGTCTGGAAGATAATGTCCTGGATTTGGAGTCCCGGTCGAGACGGAACAACTTGAGGCTGGTGGGTCTACCGGAGGAATCCGAAGGTCGGGACCCATGTTCCTTTTTGGAAAAGTGGATTCCGGAGGCGCTGGGCAGCGCAGAGCTGCAATCATCAGTCGTTCTGGAAAGCGCAAACCGTATCGGCCCACGGAGAGATAAGGGACCATCGAGGACGCTTATTATGAAGTTCCTCAGCAACAAAGACAGGATGAAGATCTTCAACGCTGCGCGAGCTAAAGGAGAGGTTAAACACCAGGACCAGCAGGTGCGGTTCTACCCAGATTTGGCTACAGGAATCCAACAATTGAGGAAGCAGTTTGATCCCGTACGTAAAGAGCTGCGCAACCTTGGGATTCGTCATGGTGTAATTTATCCTGCGAGACTGTTGACCACGTATGGGGGCAGAACACACATCTTCAAGACCCCAGAGGAGGCGCAGGAGTTCATCAAGAAGATCCAAGAAGAGACTGGTGGGAGCTAAGCATGAACAAAATATAAGGTAGAATATTTAAGCATTTGCACAGGCATCTGACTGATTTGAAGCAAATAGCAAGTTTACAAAATATAGATTGTATTATATATTAAAAAAAAAAAACTATGATGTACAAAGTTGCTAAAAATTTTGGAGTTAAGTTGGAAAACTACAGAAGAGAGTTAATGTTACGTCATTAAAAGCAGTAGAGTTAGGGTGATTGGGAGGATGAAGAAGGAGTGGCTTTGGCTGATCCTCGTGGGTGTGGAGCGGTCGATGGCTATATCGGGAGACGGAATTTTTCTTTTGATTTTGGGGGGATTACCACAAATGTGGGAAGGGGGAATTTGTTTGTGTGTAGTTTGTAGGATGAATGTTCAACCACTCATGTTTTTGCTTCTCTGTATGAGCATGTTTACACTGCAAGGTAATCCCAAACTCCCTATTGATCATAAACCAAAGCGTTAATCTAAATTTAACTTCATGGAATTGCAGAGGTCTACAAAATTTAAAAAAACTTAAACAAGTTATGAATAAAATAAAAGACATGGGTTCAAAAATTGTGTTTTTACAAGAAACTCATCTAATAGAGGAGGATGTAAAAAGAATTAGGAGTAGATGGCAAGGAAGTGTTTTCACCTCATCATTTTCATCCCGAGCCAGGGGAGTTATGACTCTCATACATAAATCAGTCCCATTTCAAGTGAAAAATGTAATTGGAGACAAATTTGGAAGATATTTAATCATTCAAGGATCTTTGCTATTAGAAAATATAAATTTGGTGAACTTATATGGTCCCAATATAGATGATCAAAAGTTCTTTGCTAATTTATTTCTTATCTTATCATCACTTACAGGGCAACATATAATAGCAGGGGATTTTAATTGTACATTGAATCCCGGTATAGATAGATCAACAGGACTGGACTGTACGCACAATGGATGTAGGATGACCATTAATCATTTTATGAAATAATTTAGATTGCAAGATATATGGAGAGAAATGAAACCACAAGTTAAAGCCTACTCTTGTTATTCCAATACCTACAAGACATTCTCACGTATTGATTATTTTTTGATCTCCACAGAATTAAGGTCCAAGATTCAAAACTGCTTTTATGATAACATCGTGATCTCTGATCATGCACCCTGCTGTCTAATATATGTAGATAAAAAATTGACAAAGGAATCAGGTAGATGGCAATTTCAACATAAATGGCTTCAGGATGAGGAATTTGTTAAGTATATAGAAAAACAGATAGATGAGTTCTTTGACATCAATACTACACAAACATCAGCATGTGTAAAGTGGGAGGCTTTCAAAGCTTTTATTAGGGGACATATTATTAGTTATACAGGTTCAAAATCTAAGAAGACTCGAGAGGAGAGAGTCCAATTGGAACATAAAATAAAAATTCTTCAAGAAAAAGTGTATGCAGGAAGTGATCCAAGGTTGGAGAACGAATTACTGATTTTGAGAGCTGAATATGACAAAAAATCAGCGAATAGAGCTGCCTCGAGTCTTCTAAGATTGAAACAATCTTTTTATGAACAAGGTGAAAAATCAGGGAAATTATTGGCATGGCAGATTAAACAATTAGAATTTAAAACACCAATTACCAGTATTATAAGTAACAGACAGGTAGTTATAGCTCCTTTAGAAATTAATAGAGCCTTTAGAGATTACTATGAAAAATTATATGATACCAAAAATGAATCTGACTTAACAAAACTAAATGGGTTTTTGAACGAACTATCTATACCGTGTATTCCAAATGAAAACAGGGAGATACTGGAGTCTAAAATTAGTCAAGAAGAAGTTGGGCTAGCCATTGATAATATGAAATCAGGAAAAAGTGCAGGACCAGATGGTCTTCCAGTTGACCTTTATAAAAAATTTAAGAATAAATTAATAAAACCTTTTTTGGAAATGGTTTTAGAAGCATTTCAAAATAGTAATTTACCATCATACATGAATAATGCCTTAATTATACTGTTGCCAAAACCAGGTAAACCCTGTAATAAATGTGAAAATATGAGACCAATAAGCCTATTAAATGCCGACCTTAAGATAATCTGTAAAATTTTAGCAAGACGAATACAAGAAATTTTACCAAATATTATTAATCGAGATCAGAATGGCTTTATAAAGGGAAGACAAGGCTTCCATAATGTAAGAAGACTATTTAATATTATTTATTCTAATAAAGAAGCACCGGATACAGCTGTCCTATCACTGGACGCTGAAAAGGCCTTTGATAGAGTCGAATGGCCCTTTCTTTTTGAAGTCTTACAAAGGTTTGGACTTGGAAATAATTTCATAAAATGGGTTCAGATAATATACAATAATGCTACAGCAGAAATCCTAACAAATAGCAATATTTCAAAATCAATAAAAATCAATAGAGGATGTCGACAAGGCTGTCCACTTTCACCTTTACTGTTTACTATGGCAATTGAACCTTTAGCGATGGCGATACGTTTACATTCACAAATATATGGAATTAAAGTTGGACCAACAGAACATAAAATCTCCCTGTATGCTGATGACATAATTTTGTTTATGTCGAATCTTAAAAAATCAATTCCGACCTTGTTGAATTATAATATTGAATATCTTCAATATTAATGCTAAATGAGACCCAGAGAAATTACCCAGCCTCTGAGGTAAATCAATTCAATGTTGTAAATCAGTTTAAATATTTAGGAATCCAAATTGTGCCGAAGCTAGAATCAGTCGCCAGTGTCAACTATGAAGCCTTAATGACAGATATTAATGAGTTACTTCAGAGATGGATGTCACTGCCAATGTCGATGATCGGGAGAATCAATATACTTAAAAGTAATATCTTACCTAAAATACTTTATTTATTTCAATACATTCCTTTACCACCACCTTTAGATTTATTCTCAAGAATTAAAAAAAAGTTAGTGGAATTTATATGGAACAACAGGAGGGCTAGATTACGTCTGTCTTTATTATATTTACCATTTGATCGTGGAGGTCTGAAATGTCCAAATTTTATGTTGTATTATTGGTCGGCACAACTGAGGTCTATGACATATTATTTTTCATCAAATGATCTCCCTCACTGGACTGAAATGGAATCATACAATTTACCTTTACCTCTTCCCATATTCATATACTCAGATTTGGCAAAAAAAATTACAAAAACAAGTTAAAAATCCATTTGTAAAGCATATGATCAAAACATGGTGTGAAACTAAAAACTATTTAAAAGAACCACACTTATTGTCACAATTTAGCCCAATATGGGGTAATCAATATTTTAAACCAGGGAGAGCGGATGCTGTATTTAAAGTATGGAATTTAAAAGGGATTCAAAAGATTCAAGATTTATATCTGCCATGTGCAGATAACATAATGACTTTTGAAGAGCTGAGGATCAAATTTAATCTTAATAGAACACATTTTTTTAAATATCTTCAACTTAGGAACTTTATTCGATCAAATCAAAATGGAGCTCTCACTCGACCTATTTACTCATCCTTGGAAAAAATGTTGATGAAAGATAGTAAAAGATCAGGATTTGTCCTTCAATTCACATATTAAATTTGTTTCTAAGACTGCCTTCTATCATTTGCATAATATTCCCAAGATTAGGAGCATCTTGTCTCAGAGTGATGCTGAGAAGCTGATCCACGCTTTTGTTAGCTTGAGATTAGATTATTGTAATTCTTTATTATCAGGCTGTCCTAAAACATCTTTAAAAAGTCTTCAGCTGATCCAAAATGCTGCAGCAAGAGTTTTAACAGGTACTCGAAAGAGAGATCATATTCAATTCAATTCAATTCAACTTTATTTATATAGCGCCATTTCACAACAACAGTCATCTCATAGCACTATCAACTGTAGGGAGGACCCCCACAGTTGCAGAAAGACCCCAGCAATCAGGCGATCCCCTGTGAGCAAGCACTTGGCGACGGTGGAGAGGAAAAACTCCCTTTTAACAGGAAGAAACCTCCAGCAGAACCAGGCTCAGGGAGGGGCAGTCATCTGCTGCGACTGGCTGGGGGGTGAGGGGACAGAGAAGAAGAAAAGAACAGACATGTAGAGAGCAAACAGCACGATGGGGACTCAATCTATGGGAGAGAACAAACAAATGTTAATGACCAGCAAAAAAAAAAAAATATTTCATAGAGAGTGAGGAAAGGAGTGAGGCCCAGTACATTACTGGAGGTCCCCCGGCTGACTAAACCTATTAGCAGCATAACTAAGGGAGGGTTCAGAAACACATGATCCCTCCCTAATTGTAGGCTATATCAAAAAGGTAGGTTTTAGCCCTATTCTTAAAAACAGAGATCGAGTCTGACTCCCGAATCCAGATTGGCAGCTGATTCCACAGGAGAGGAGCTTGATAACTGAAGGCTCTGCCTCCCATTGTACTTTTGGAGATTCTAGGTATTACAAGTAAACCTGCATTTTGGGAGCGTAGTGCTCTGTTAGGATGATACGGTAGTATCAGATCTTTTAAATAAAAAGGAGCCTGATTGTTTAGAGCTTTGTAAGTAAGAAGAAGGATTTTAAACTTAATTCTAAACTCTATGGGAAGCCAATGAAGGGAGGCCAGAACCGGAGAGATATGATCTCTCTTTCTAGTACCTGTTAAAACTCTTGCTGCAGCATTTTGGATCAGCTGAAGACTTTTTAAAGATGTTTTAGGACAGCCTGATAATAAAGAATTACAATAATCTAATCTCGAGCTAACAAAAGCGTGGATCAGCTTCTCAGCATCACTCTGAGACAAGATGCTCCTAATCTTGGCAATATTACGCAAATGATAGAAGGCAGTCTTAGAAACAAATTTAATATGTGAATTGAAGGACAAATCCTGATCAAAAATAACTCCAAGGTTCCTCACAGAGCTATTAAGAGAAAGAGTAACTGCATCCAAACTGAAAGTTTGATTTGGAAAGGAATTTCTAAGGTTTTTTGGACCAACAAGAATGACTTCAGTCTTATCTGAATTTAATAGCAGGAAATTACAAGTCATCCAAACTTTGATTTCCTTAAGACAGGCTTCTAACTTGGCTAATTGATTAGTATCATCTGGCTTCATTGACAGGTATAATTGTGTGTCATCTGCATAACAGTGAAAATGTATACAGTGCTTTCTAATAATGTTGCCTAACGGAAGCATATATAAACTAAAAAGAGTAGGGCCAAGCACAGATCCCTGTGGAACTCCATGACTAAGCTTTGAGCTGAGAGAAAACTCATCATTTACATGAACAAACTGGAACCTATCAGATAAATAAGATCTAAACCACTGCAACGAAGTTCCATTAAGTCCAACATAGTGTTCTAATCTATCAAGTAGAATATTATGATCAATAGTATCAAAAGCTGCACTAAGATCTAAAAGGACAAGTACAGAAACTAGTCCATTATCAGATGCAATGAGGAGGTCGTTAGTGACCTTCGCTAAGGCTGTTTCAGTGCTATGATGGATTCTAAACCCAGATTGACACTCCTCAAATAAACCATTTCCCTGCAGGTGGTCAAATAATTGCGTAGCAACAACTCTTTCTAAGATTTTTGAAATGAAAGGGAGATTAGAGATTGGTCTATAGTTAGCTAAAGCTCCTGGATCTAGCGTTGGCTTTTTGAGTAAGGGTTTAATTACAGCCGTTTTAAAAGCCTGCGGTACATGGCCTCAAGTTAATGAAGAATTGATTATATGAAGAATAAAGCTACATCTATCTCTCCGGTTCTGGCCTCCCTTCATTGGCTTCCCATAGAGTTTAGAATTAAGTTTAAAATCCTTCTTCTTACTTACAAAGCTCTAAACAATCAGGCTCCTTTTTATTTAAAAGATCTGATACTACCGTATCATCCTAACAGAGCACTACGCTCCCAAAATGCAGGTTTACTTGTAATACCTAGAATCTCCAAAAGTACAATGGGAGGCAGAGCCTTCAGTTATCAAGCTCCTCTCCTGTGGAATCAGCTGCCAATCTGGATTCGGGAGTCAGACTCGATCTCTGTTTTTAAGAATAGGGCTAAAACCTACCTTTTTGATATAGCCTACAATTAGGGAGGGATCATGTGTTTCTGAACCCTCCCTTAGTTATGCTGCTAATAGGTTTAGTCAGCCGGGGGACCTCCAGTAATGCACTGGGCCTCACTCCTTTCCTCACTCTCTATGAAATATTTTTTTTTTTGCTGGTCATTAACATTTGTTTGTTCTCTCCCATAGATTGAGTCCCCATCGTGCTGTTTGCTCTCTACATGTCTGTTCTTTTCTTCTTCTCTGTCCCCTCACCCCACAGCCAGTCGCAGCAGATGACTGCCCCTCCCTGAGCCTGGTTCTGCTGGACGTTTCTTCCGGTTAAAAGGGAGTTTTTCCTCTCCACCGTCGCCAAGTGCTTGCTCACAGGGGATCGCCTGATTGCTGGGGTCTTTCTGCAACTGTGGGGGTCCTCCCTACAGTTGATAGTGCTATGAGATGACTGTTGTTGTGAAATGGCGCTATATAAATAAAGTTGAATTGAATTGAATTGAATTGAATTGAATTGAAAGGGTATTATTTCAGAGTTTTATAACTCATTGACACTATCCTCAAGTGAAAACTCACAGAAAAGATTAAACTACTGGAAAGAAGATCTGCAAACTGAAATTTCAGAGGAACAATGGGAATTGGCTTGTACAGAAGTTCAAACCAAATCAATAAATGTATGTCTTAAATTGATACATTTTAAATGGTTAATGCGGATGTATGTTACACCGGAGGAGTTAAATAGATATAACAAAAACATACCAGATACGTGCACAAAATGCATGGAAAGTAAAGGAACCCTATTTCATTGTGTATGGGAATGTAGAATAATTAGAATGTTTTGGGAGGAGGTGAGGGTAACAATTGAAAAAATAATTTCAAAACAAATCATATTGAATCCTAAACTGTTTTTGTTGGGTCTGTACCCAGAAAAGCATAGCTTTAATAAAAGTGAAAGAACATTCATAGACCTCAGTTTGCTTAATGCCAAAAAATGTATTGCACTACTGTGGAAAAAGACTCATAGACCAGATGTGACTCAGTGGTTAAGACAGATGTTAACAAACCTTCCATTAGAAAGAATAACATACATACTGAAATCAAAGGAAATTGTGTTTGAGAATATATGGAGACCTTTTATTGATTATGTAAAAAATTTAAACATAACTCTTGAAGAAGAAGGTGAATGATGTGTGTGGACCTTGTAAATTCCAAACTGGTGAACATAATATGTATACTTATGTAATGGATTGTCTAGACTAAACAGAGGAGCATTGTTGAAGACTTGATTTTGTTGGTGGTTGTTGGTGTTTTTAGTGCATTTTTTTTGTAGTACTTTAGTGTTAGTGTTTGATTGTGTCATGTTTGTTAAAAAAAAAAAGGTTCAATAAAGATATTGTGGAAAAAAAAAACATGTTATAATTCCTTTGAGAGCCTGGTCCTCAGTATTGGGCACTTTAGCAATTTTAGGTTAAAACCACTTTTATTTGCCATAGTTTATCGTCCTCCATCAACCTACTCAGAATTTTTATCCAAATTTGCTGAATTCTTAGCTGATTTAGTGCTGAAATCAGATAGACTAATTATAGTAGGGGACTTTAATATACATGTAGATGTAGATAACGATTGCCTTAATTTGTCATTTAATTCAATATTAGACTCAGTGGGGTTTTCTCAGAAAGTAGGAAATTCTACTTTTTTTTATCTTTTGTTCATATGAAAGACAAAAAATGAAAGAGAAAGATGTCTTTACCTTCTTTACATGTTTCAACTGCACTGCAGCCTTCGTCAGAAGAGTCAGCTGATTGTTGCCAGGTGACATTTATCAGCTTATTTTTGTAGGCGGGGCCAGCTCAGCAGATCTGTCAGATCCACCGAGCCGGCCCCACCTCCCGCCGTCAGATGGTCTCTGGAGAATGTGGTCCCAAGTGTGGGAAAGCATAAAGGCTCCCTCATCTCGGTTCATGGTGTCTTTTCCCCGCTTCCTGATCTCTATGGCCTCCTTGATCCGACGTTTGTGTCTGTTGCTCTCCGATCCAATAATTTTTGTGTTGTCCCAGTCCATGATGTGATTATTTCTTTTGCAGTGATCTGATATTGCTGATTTTAATGTTTCTTGTTCTGCCTTTTCTTTTTTTGATCAAAAAAATGGTGGATCCAACAGATCTGCTGAGCTGGCCCCACCTACGAAAATCAGCTGATAAATGTCACCTGGCAGCAATCAGCTGACTCTTCTGACGAAGGCTGCAGTGCAGTTGAAGCATGTAAAGAAAGTAAAGACATCTTTCTATTTCATTTTTTGTCTTTCATATGAACAAAAGATAAATAATTAAAAGAAGACAAAATGAACCTATTTGACGTAGGAAATTCTACTCATTATCTACACCATACGTTGGACCTTGTTCTGACATATGGCATAGAAATAGAAAATCTGGTAGTGTCTCCTCATAAACCTATACAGTCAGACCATTGTCTGTTAACCTTTGATTTTACTAGTTCTGACTATTTGGCTCCTAAAGAAAAATATTACTACAGAAGATGCCTCTCCGATGATGTTACCAAATTTATGGAGATTGTTTCCTCTATGGCATGTGTCAACATAACGGAAATAAGCTATGGAGAGCTTGCTCCTTCTGTAATTGATAGCATGGTAGACAGTGTTACAGCTTCTCTGCATCAAACTCTAGACTTGGTGGCCCCCTTAAAGAAGAAAAAGTCAAATCAGAGATTTCTAACTCCTTGGTTCAACACAGAAACTCATAGCTTAAAACAGAAGACTTGTCAATTAGAAAGAAAATGGTGCTCCACTAATTTAGATGAAATCTATTTAGCTTGGAGAAATCATCTTTTAATTTATAAAAAATCTCTTAGAAAAGCTAGAACGAGTTATTATTCTGCATTAATAGAAGAGAGCAAGAATAATCCCAGGTTTCTTTTCAGTACTGTAGCCAGGTGGACAAAGAGTCAGGACTCTGTCAATCCTAGCATTCCCTTAGAGCTTACTAGTCAGGACTTTGTGAACTTTTTCAATAATAAAATTTCATCCATCAGAGATAAAATCAATCAGATTCTTCCCACTGTTAACTAAAATACAGCAACTACTGCAACTCCTTCATTTGACATCTGTCTTGATGAGTTTAGTCCAATTGACCTTTTAGAGTTAGACAAAATAGTTTCCTCATCCAAGCCTTCCACTTGTCTTTTAGACCCTATTCCTACCAGGTTATTTAAAGAAGTCTTCCCACTTATTGGTAGCTTTATTCTTCATAAAATCAATTCTTCGTTAACTTTAGGCCATGTACCGCAGGCTTTTAAAACGGCTGTAATTAAACCCTTACTCAAAAAGCCAACGCTCGATCCTGGAGTTTTAGCTAACTATAGACCAATCTCTAATCTCCCTTTCATTTCAAAAATCTTAGAAAGAGTTGTTGCTACACAATTATTTGACCACCTGCAGGGAAATGGTTTACTTGAAGAGTTTCAATCTGGGTTTAGAATCCATCATAGTACTGAAACAGCCTTAGCGAAGGTCACTAATGACCTCCTCATTGCATCTGATAATGGATTTATTTCTGTACTTGTCCTTTTAGATCTTAGTGCAGCTTTTGATACTATCGATCATAATATTCTACTTGATAGATTAGAACACTGTGTTGGACTTAATGGAACTTCGTTGCAGTGGTTTAGATCTTATTTATCTGATAGGTTCCAGTTTGTTCATGTCAATAATGAGTTTTCTTTCAACTCAAAGCTCAGTCATGGAGTTCCACAGGGATTTGTGCTAGGCCCTACTATTTTTAGTTTACAAATGCTTCCGTTAGGCAACATTATTAGAAAGCACTGTATACATTTTCATTGTTATGCAGATGACGCACAATTATACCTGTCAATGAAGCCAGATGATAGTAATCAATTAGCCAAGTTGGAAGCTTGTCTTAAGGAAATCAAAGCTTGGATGACTTGTAATTTCCTGCTATTAAATTCAGATAAGACTGAAGTCATTCTCGTTGATCCAAAAAACCTTAGAAATACCTTTCCAAATCAAACTTTCAGTTGGGATGCGGTTACTCTTTCTCTTCATAGCTCTGTGAGGAACCTTGGAATTATTTTTGATCAAGATCTGTTTTTAATTCACATATTAAATTTGTTTCTAAGACTGCCTTCTATCATTTGCGTAATATTCCCAAGATTAGGAGCATCTTGTCTCAGAGTGATGCTGAGAAACTGATCCACGCTTTTGTTAGCTCGAGATTAGATTATTGTAATTCTTTATTATCAGGTTGTCATAAAACATCTCTAAAAAGTCTTCTGCTGATCCAAAATGCTGCAGCAAGAGTTTTAACAGGTACTAGAAAGAGAGCTCATTTCTCTCCGGTTCAGGCCTCCCTTCATTGGCTTCCCATAGAGTTTTGAATTAAGTTTAAAATCCTTCTTCGTACTTACAAAGCTCTAAACAATCAGGCCCCTTTTTATTTAAAATCATCAGAATCAGAATCAGAATCAGAATCAGCTTTATTGGCCAAGTATGCACAACACATACAAGGAATTTGACTTTGGCTAAAAACTTGCTCTCGTTGTTCAGGTGAAGGATTTAAATAAGGATTCAATGACAACCAGAGTATGTACAGTAAATTACAGTCTGTCCACGTTTCTATAAAAGGATGCAAATATATACAGGAATATATGCAGTTATTTACTCGGACTAACCACACTTTGCAGAAATATATGAAAAAATATACAATCACACAGTATTTCAATGTGGACTCAGATTCAGTGATATAATGTGAATGAAGTAAAAAGCAGTGTGAGAGTTATGTGCAATGTAATAATGGATGAAAAGTCATGAGTACAGCAACAGGTAGGACTAGGTGAATGTTAGGAGTTCATCAGAGTGATGGCTTGAGGAAAGAAACTGTTCCTGTGACTGGTGGTTTTGACCTTCAGTGATCTGTAACGACGACCAGAAGATAGAAGTTCAAACAGTTTGTGGCCGGGGTGTGATGGGTCAGCACAGATGTTTCCCGCCCGTTTCCTGGTTATGGACCGATATAAGTTCTCAATGGAGGGTAGGTCGGTACCAATGATCCTCTCCGCAGACTTAATGATCCGCTGCAGTCTGGTCTTGTCCTGTTTAGTGGCAGATCCAAACCAGACAGTGATGGAAAAGCAGAGGACAGATTGGATGATGGCGGTGTAGAAGACAACCAGCAGCTCCTGAGGCAAATCAAACTTCTTGAGCTGACGCAGAAAAAACAACCTCTGCTGGGCCTTTTTCCGGACAGTGTCAATATGGGAGGACCACTTCAGGTTCCGGGAGATTGTGGTACCCAGAAACTTGAAGGAGTCCACAGTGGACACTGTGCTGTTGAGGATGGTGAGTGGGGGGAATGAAGGGGGGTGTCGCCTGAAATCCACAGTCATCTCCACCGTTTTGGCTGGGTTAAGTTCAAGATGGTTCTGGCTGCACCAGAGGATCAGCTGCTCCACCTCCCGCCTGTATGCAGACTCATTATCATCCCGGATCAAACCGATGACTGTGGTGTCGTCCGCAAACTTCAGGAGCTTCACCGAAGGGTCCTCTGAGGTGCAGTCATTGGAGTAGAGGGAGAAGAGCAGTGGGGAAAGGACACATCCTTGGGGGGCGCCAGTACTAATTTTTCGGGAGCTGGATGTAAATCTCCCTAGCTTCACCTGTTGCCACCTGTCAGTCAGAAAGCTGGAGATCCACTGGCAGGTGGAGGGGGGCACCTTGAGCTGGAGGAGTTTCTGATGAAGAATGCCTGGGATGATGGTGTTGAACGCTGAGCTGAAGTCGACAAACAGGATCCTGGCGTACGTCCCTGGGGAGTCGAGGTGTTGCAGGATGTAATGTAGTCCCATATTCACTGCATCATCCACTGACCTGTTTGACCGGTAGGCAAACTGCAGTGGGTCCATCAGGGGGCCTGTGATGACCTTCAGGTGGTTCAGCACAAATCTCTCCAAGGATTTCATGACCACAGAGGTCAGGGCAACAGGTCTGAAAAAAGATCTGATAAAAGATCTGATACTACCGTATTATCCTAACAGAGCACTACACTCCCAAAATGCAGGATTACTTGTAATACCTAGAATCTCCAAAAGTACAATGGGAGGTAGAGCCTTCAGTTATCAAGCTCCTCTCCTGTGGAACCAGCTGCCAATCTGGATTCGGGAGTCAGACTCGATCTCTGTTTTTAAGAATAGGGTTAAAACCTTCCTTTTTGATATAGCCTACAATTAGGGAAGGATCATGTGTTTCTGAACCCTCCCTTAGTTATGCTGCTAATAGGTTTAGTCAGCCGGGGGACCTCCAATAATGCACTGGTCCTCACTCCTTTCTTCACTCTCAATGAAATATTTTTTTTTTGCTGGTCATTAACATCTGTTTGTTCTCTCCCATAGATTGAGTCCCCATTGTGCTGTTTGCTCTCTACATGTCTGTTCTTTTCATCTTCTCTATCCCCTCACCCCACAGCCAGTCGCAGCAGATGACTGCCCCTCCCTGAGCCTGGTTCTGCTGGAGGTTTCTTCCTGTTAAAAGGGAGTTTTTCCTCTCCACCATCGCCAAGCGCTTGCTCACAGGGGATCGCCTGATTGCTGGGGTCTTTCTGCAACTGTGGGGTTCCCCCTACAGTTGAAAGTGCTATGAGATGACTGTTGTTGTGAAATGGTGCTATATAAATAAAGTTGAATTGAATTGAATTGAATTATTTCATTATATGTAAGAGTAAGTGTTGTATGTGTTTATGTTAATGAATGCTACAAACTCACAGACAGCGTTTGGTGTCTTATGGAGCCCTTGAAAAGGGTGTTTTATGACACTAGGTTTGTGTATAAGGTTTTATCCTTTGTTAGACAATGACTGTATTACTGTATACACATATGTTCTTGTTGTTTCCAAAGTCAAACAAATTAATGATTAAAACTTTCCAGATGTTGAGCTGTATTGTTGTTGTTTTCTGTTTGATTAAACACTCCCTCATTACATCCCATTCCCCTGATCACTCATTTACTGTTATTAATTATTCAGGCCACTACTGCTTCATGTTTACACCAAATACTGATGCAATTAATGCCTCCCTTGGGCCAAACGGGTCCTAAAGGAGAAGTGGCTGTGAGGTACAGGTACATCTCAAAAAATTAGAATATCATGAAAAAGTTCAATATTTTTGGTCATTCATTTCAGAAAGTGAAACCCATATATTATACAGATTCATTACACAGAGAGTGATATATTTCAAGTGTTTATTTATTTTAATTTTGATGATTATGGCTTACAGCCCATGAAAACCCCAAATTTAGTTTCTCAAAAAATTAGAATATTACATAAAATTAATTTAAAAAATAGTTTTTAAATAGAAATGTTGGCCGACTGAAAAGTATGTCCATGTACACACTCAACACTTGGTTGGGGCTCCTTCTGGATTAATTACTGTATCAATGTGGCGTGGCATGGAAGTGATAAGCCTGTTGGCTTTGTTGATGCCTCTCTGTTAATGAAAGAAAAAAACACAATGGTCGCAGAAATAACTTGAATCTGACAAAAGTGGTAATAAATAAAAAGTCTATGAAAATTAACCAATGAAAATCAGACAATGCTTTTGAATTGTGGTTCAACAGAATTATTTTAAAAAACAAACTCATGAAACAGGCCTGGACAAAAATGATGGTACCCTTAACTTAATATTTTGTTGCACAACCTTTTGAGGCAATCACTGCAATCAAACAATTTCTGTCACTGTCAATGAGACTTCTGCACCTCTCAGCAGGTATTTTGGCCCACTCCTTATGAGCAAACTGCTCCAGTTGTGTCAGGTTTGAAGGGTGCCTTCTCCAGGCGGCATGTTTCATCTCCTTCCACAGATGTTCAATAGGATTTAGATCAGGGCTCATAGAAGGCCACTTTAGAATAGTCCAATGTTTCGCTCTTAGCCATTCTTGGGTGTTTTTAGTTGTGTGTTTTGGGTCATTATTCTGTTGCAAGACCCATGACCTGCGACTGAGACCAAGCTGTCTGACACTGGGCAGCACATTTCTCTTTAGAATACCTTGATAGTCTTGAGATTTCATTGTACCCTGCATAGATTCAAGACACTCTGTGCCAGGTGCAGCAAAGCAGCCCCAGAACATAACAGAACCTCCTCCATGTTTCACAGTAGAGACAGTGTTCTTTTCTTGGTATGCTTCATTTTTGCATCTGTGAACATAGAACTGATGTGCCTTGTCAAAAAGTTCCAGTTTTGTCTCATCTGTCCATAGGACATTCTCCCAGAAGCTTTGTGGCTTGTCAACATGCAATTTGGCAAATTTTTATGATTTGTTTTCAACAGTGGTGTCCTCCTTGGTCGTCTCCCATGAAGTCCACTTTGGCTCAAACGACGGATGGTGCGATCTGACACCTTGGAGTTCACCATGAATGTGTTTAGAGGTTGTTCTGGGCTCTTTTGTTACCATTCGTATTATCCGTCTCCTCCTGCGGCCACATCCAGGGAGGTTGGCTACAGTCCCGTGGATCTTAAATTTCTGAATAATATGTGCAACTGTAGTCACAGCAACATCAAGCTGCTTGGAGATGGTCTTATAGCCTTTACCTTTAAGATGCTTGTCTGTAATTTTCTTTCTAATCTCCTGAGACAACTCTCTCCTTTGCTTCCTCTGGTCCATGTTTTGTGTGGTACACACCATGTCACCAAACAGCACAGTGACTACTTGTCATCCTTTAAATAGGCCGACTGAGTGATTACAAGTTTGTAGACACCTGTGATGTTAATTAGAGGACACATCTTGATTGAACATGTCCCTATGGTCACATTAATCATTTTTGTCCAGGCTTGTTTCATGAGTTTGTTTTTTAAAATAATTCTGTTGAACCACAATTCAAAAGCATTGTCTGATTTTCATTGGTTAATTTTCATAGAATTTTTATTTATTACCACTTTTGTCAGATTCAAGTTATTTCTGTAACCATTGTGGGTTTTTCTTTCATCAACAGAGGGGTACCAGCAATTTTGTCGACAGCTGTTTGAAGGTCCCATGGGTTTCTCCCAACACTGTGAATTTGGTGATGTGCCCGAGTGTGGGGTGGGGGGGCCACCAGTAGGGAATGTTGGAATTGTGTATTAGAATTATTTATTGTTGGTGCTGCGGTGTATTTGTATAAAAGGTTCTGGGTATGGCTGTGTTGTGAGACATGTATATGTTGGACACTGCATATGTGATTTAACCACGATGAAGGAGAGCCAGCCCCCTGCGGTGCGGAGCCACAGAGCCTGGACCCCCTGCGGAGGACAGGGGACAGAAGACTTCCTGACCACTGAGGCTCGGGAAGAGAGAAGGGGGAGTTATGTAAATAAAAGGCTAATGAATGTGAATAAAGAGACTTTGATATAGATGTGTGATTTCCCCCGCGAGGGAAATGGTTTGATGTGAGAAGGTTTAAATGAGAGAACTTTGGTGTGTTCACGCTCTTTGTTCGCTGCTCAAGAATAAGAGCAGACAGTGGAATGATTTCTTGAATAAACTGAAATGAAAGACAATTCGGTTTCGTTATTCAAGTCTCCCCACATTGGTGACTGACGACGTTGAGAATGAACGAAGAAATTCTCAGGGTCCCGGACTCACAGCGCTCAGAGCTGGCGAGCGCAGTGGCCGTTAAGCTGCCTGATTTCTGGCAGGATAACCCACGGTCGTGGTTTCTGCAAGCAGAGTCGCAGTTCGCGCTCGCAGGAGTAACGGTGGATGACACTAAGTTCCACCATGTCATCGCTAAACTGGACAACAGCACAGCTCGGTGCGTGCAAAGCTTGGTGGAGCAGCCACCCGCGACCGACAGGTACAGCAAGCTGAAATCCACCCTCATCAAGTTTTTCACCCCCTCGGCTGAAGTGAGGGCGAGGAGGATCCTGTCTTTGCTAGACCAAGGTGGACACAGGCCGAGCGCCCTGATGGAGGAGATGATACAGCTGAGAGGGTTGGACAACGATGATTTCATTTTTCAGTTCATCTTCCTCTCCAACCTCCCGGCGCATGCGAGAAGCACGCTGGCCGGCAAAAAGTGTCACACCCTGGAGGAGTTCCGGGAGCTGGCCCAGGAGGCAGACGGGATCCTGGACGCCTGCGGCGGGCAAGCAACCACAGCAGCGACCCGAGACAGCGGGGAGCCAGAGGCGGCAGAACCAGACTGGCCGACGATGGCGGCAACACGGCCGCGACGAGGGGGAGCCAATAGCCCGGCGACAGAGGCGCGGGCACGACACAGCGGAGGAGAAGATCTCTGCTTTTACCATCGGAGGTTCGCAGAGAAGGCACGCAGGTGTGTGCCGCCCTGCATCTTCAGGAGTTCGGGAAACGGCAAGACCGGGGGTCGCTAGCAGCTTCGACCCTCGGAGAACGCAACAAGCTGCTCTACATCACGGATGCGCGCTCCGGACGAGTGTTCCTCATTGACACCGGAGCACAAGTGAGCTTCATCACCCCAACATACGCGGACCGGGTAGCTGGACCCCACGGTGACGGAGCTACAGCGGCAAATGGCTCGAACATCAACACCTACGGGAGAAGGACCTTGCCTTTATGCTTACATGGCCGCACATATGAATGGACTTTTGTAGTAGCGGCGGTGAGTTTCAACATGTTGGGCGCGGATTTTTTGTGTTCACACAATCTGTTAGTTGATCTTGCTAATAGACGGCTGGTAAATGCACTCTCTTTTTACTCTCTCCCCTGTTCAGCTCGAGTGTCCCCGCCACCAGTACAGACCCACGTCGCTACAGCAGGTGGTAAGTTTCACACACTCCTCACCCAATTTCCAGCGCTCACTGTGCCCACTTTTTCAGCGACGGTCGCGAAGCACGGGGTGAAACACTTCATCCCCACTTCTGGTCCTCCCGTGTTTGCAAAAGCTCGGCGCTTGGATGCAGTTAAGCTCGCCATTGCGCGCGAGGAGTTCGCCAGCCTGGAGAGGCTGGGCATCGTTCGTAGGTCGAAGAGCCCGTGGGCTTCGCCGCTGCACATGGTACCGAAAGCCGATGGCTCCTGGAGACCGTGCGGGGATTACCGCAGGCTAAACAACGCTACGGCACACGATCGTTATCCCATCCCGCACATTCAGGATTTTTCGGTGCACCTGGCGGGGGCGCGCATTTTTTCAAAGATTGATCTAGTTCGCGGCTATCACCAAGTCCCGGTCCAACCGGAGGACATTCCTAAAACAGCGGTAATAACCCCGTTCGGACTTTTCGAATTTTTACGCATGCCGTTTGGTCTCAAAGGGGCGGCGCAAACATTTCAGCGGATGATGGATGCCGTGTTACGCGATCTCCCTTTCGTGTTTGTGTACCTCGACGACATTTTGGTCGCGAGTACTTCAGAGGACGAACACGAAATGCACCTCACAGCAGTTTTTAGGAGGCTGGGAGAGCACGGCTTAATAGTTAACCCAGCCAAGTGCCAGTTCGGCGTTGAGCGGATTGATTTTTTGGGTCACCGCGTCTCCCCGGAGGGAGCGGTTCCGTTACCAGAGAAAGTACGCGCGGTAGCGGATTTTCCCCGTCCACAAACGGTCAAATCACTACAGGAATTCTTGGGGATGGTGAATTTTTATAACCGGTTCCTGCCCCACGCAGCTCAAATCATGCAACCGTTATATGCCGCGCTCAAAAAACAAAAGCCGACCCAGGCGGTCGAATGGTCCCCGGAGCGGGAGCGCGCGTTCACAGAGGTTAAAAAAGCCTTGGCTGACGCTGCGCTCCTGGCCCACCCAGACCCTGCAGCACGTATCGCGCTGACGACAGACGCTTCAGATTTAGCCATAGGGGCCGTTATTGAGCAACAGGTAGCCGGAGTTTGGCAGCCTTTGGCTTTCTTTAGCAAATCTTTAAGCGCGGCTGAGCGAAAATACAACGCGTTTGACAGAGAACTGTTGGCGCTGCATTTGGCTATTCGTCATTTCCAGTTCTGGCTGGAAGGACGGTGCTTCACCGCTTATGTGGACCACAAGCCGCTCACATACGCCATGGCCAAAATTTCAGATCCGTGGTCCGGCAGGCAGCAGAGGCAGCTGGCCGCAATCTCGGAATTTACCACTGACATTAGGCACGTCGCGGGCAAATTCAATGTAGTAGCGGATTGTCTCTCACGCGCGTTCACGACCCCGACACGCGCAGAGGCAGAATGGGCCACCGTTACCGCGCCGCAGGAGAGCGGCACGGTGGCGCGCGCAGCCCCGGTGCACGTGGGTATAGATTACGCAGCCATGGCAGCGGACCAGGGGGCGGACGCAGACGTGCGCGCGCTCCAGTCTGGACCAACAGGGTTGAGGCTGGAGAGCAAGTGTTTACAAACCGGTATGCCCCCCCTGATCTGCGACATGTCGACGGGGCGCCCGCGTCCGGTGGTTCCGGCCACGTGGCGCCGCCGTGTTTTTGACTCGGTCCACTCACTGGCGCACCCGGGGGTGCACGCGTCGGTGAAACTAGTGGCGGAAAAGTTTGTTTGGCCGTGCCTGCGCAAGCACGTGAAGGAATGGGCAAAAACCTGCATTTCCTGTCAACGGGCCAAAATTCACAGGCACACAAGAGCCCCGTTAGAACCGTTCCGCATTCCGGCCAGAAGGTTCGACCATGTGCACGTCGACCTTGTGGGCCCCCTACCGGCATCACAGGGGTTCACGTATCTTTTGACAATGGTGGACCGCACCACACGTTGGCCGGAAGTGGTCCCACTTGCGACGACCACGGCCGCGGAGGTGGCTCGCGTTTTTTTAACGGCTTGGGTGGCGCGCTTCGGGGTTCCGTCGGACATTACGTCCGATAGAGGACCGCAATTCATCTCTGAGCTGTGGTCAGCGATGGCCAACGGCTTAGGAGCCAAAATTCACCGCACTACGGCTTACCACCCTCAGGCTAATGGTTTATGCGAGCGTTTTCATAGGTCTTTGAAGGCAGCACTCAGAGCGTCGCTCACGGATGCAGATTGGGTAAATAAACTCCCTTGGGTTTTATTAGGGTTGCGTTCTGCGCCTAAAGAGGACTTAGACGCCTCCCCAGCGGAGCTGGTATTCGCACAAACTCTGAGGCTGCCGGGCGAGTTTTTACCAGAGCACCCAGAGCCCCCACCTCTCTCTGCTCTGGGACCGTTAGTTGGCACGGGGGCAGACACGCTCCCGGGTCCGGTTCATCACGCTTTTCCACGAGTTTTCGTCCCCAAGGCTTTGAAAAATGCCGATTTCGTTTTTGTCAGGCGCGAAGCCCTTAAAGCAACGCTCAAACCACCTTACGAAGGGCCATTTCGAGTGCTGGAGGCAGGTGATAAGCAATTTGTGCTAGATTTTGGGGACAGAAAAGAGACAGTCAGTATTGACAGACTAAAACCTGCTTTTGTCATGAAGGACGTGTCTGTACCGGTCGCGGTGGCGCCTCGACGAGGCAGGCCCCCGCAGAGGGCAATTAACCACTCTCTTCCTCAGTCAACAGACCCGGAGCAGAACAGCACCGCAGGCAAGGCGGGGCCAACGCACAGCAGATTCGGCAGACGGCTGAAGCCCAAGCGGCGCACAGACTGAATGTTGGTGTTGATTATTCAGTAGTGAGTAAGGTGCTATTAAATTTTGGGAATTAGTCTGTTCTTCATCGTTTGGGGGGGGGTTATATGGCTGTGTTGTGAGACATGTATATGTTGGACACTGCATATGTGATTTAACCACGATGAAGGAGAGCCAGCCCCCTGCGGTGCGGAGCCACAGAGCCTGGACCCCCTGCGGAGGACAGGGGACAGAAGACTTCCTGACCACTGAGGCTCGGGAAGAGAGAAGGGGGAGTTATGTAAATAAAAGGCTAATGAATGTGAATAAAGAGACTTTGATATAGATGTGTGATTTCCCCCGCGAGGGAAATGGTTTGATGTGAGAAGGTTTAAATGAGAGAACTTTGGTGTGTTCACGCTCTTTGTTCGCTGCTCAAGAATAAGAGCAGACAGTGGAATGATTTCTTGAATAAACTGAAATGAAAGACAATTCGGTTTCGTTATTCAAGTCTCCCCACACTGGGGTTATTTTTAGATACACGGCAATATTTTTAGTTTGGACTGCTAAGGACAAGGCAGCAGAATAATCCGCCTGGCCATGTAGGGGGCTCTGGTAGTCTACCCAGCCCCCAGCCTTGGTTGTGTGAATGGATTGGTTGTTTATTTGTTTTGTACAGTTTTCAGAGTGTGAGTCGGGTGATCAATTTGAGTGGATCAACCTGTATGCTTGAATTTTTTTAAAGGGGAGGGGGGGTTACATATGGAAAACAGCAGTAAGATGGCGGCCTGGGAATGACCGGGGTATAGAGGGGGTTGGCAACCCACCTTTCCAGTGGTGACGTCAACCAGGGTATAGAGGCCACAGCTGGGAGGGGCACGTCCTCTTTCGCCATTGATTCCTTGATTGAGAGCACTGTAGTCCACTGCTGTTGTGTTTGTAAGTAATATAATAAACACTGTGAACCGCCTTCCGCACAACTCCTTATTTCACCAATTATGGACATTCATTCAGGGATGTCAAGGAGGCTACTTCTACTTTGGTGAGTCACTTGTTCGAGCTCATGCTGACGCCAGCTGGTTAAAAGTTCTGTTTAAATCCAGTGTTATCATTTTTTCTGAAATCTGTTTTAATAACTAAATAGAAGAAATTATAAGCTTTCAAACAATGTAAGGCATGACTGTCTTTTGTAAGCATGTTTAACACAATTCATTATGTCACAGCTGAAAAATTTTATTGGACATTTAAACTCACCCACCCCGGTATCAGGAAAGTTAAGAGCTCAAAGTCCAAAATAAATGAAGAAAATTTTGGGATTAATTGAATACACAGAAACTGACAATAATTCTGTATTCTACAAAAACAAAATTAACGTTACAATACCCAATTACAAATGTGCAGTGTTGTAGTTGAGTCACCACATTCCGAGGCTGAGTGTGAGTCAGTCACCATGTTCAGAGTCCGAGTCACCACATTATCTCAGAAGCCAACTTAAAACTGCTTTGCAAAATTTGCATTTCGCCCTGTGTTTCCATCTCCCTTTCTCCTTATACACTTCATGATCGGTCATTCAAAACTGAATGATTCATGATTTGGAAGACATAATTGAATCATCAACGTACAGCTTATTTTCTTGATAAGAAGCAGTGTCGAATAACTCGTGCATGAAAGGTCAAAATCAGATGTGTACTGCACAATACGGTACTACTTGCAGAGGTCATGTATGCATGCACTGCACAATGTACGCATGGACTAAGCGCAGCCTGCGTAGCAGCAAAGTAGTGCATAATGTTTTTGCATAATGCACTGCGTACTGTACCACAAGCACGTTTTCACAATGAGCGGATACATTCACTAGTGCATGTACTGCCAAAATTTTCTAGTCTGTACATGTACAGTAGTTCAACATATTGACATAACAGGTACTGAACTTATTATAAATGTGGTTACAATCTGCAGATGGGCAGAAAGTTATCGAGATAGTAGGGTTGCAACTACACTACAGGTTTTTGCTCCAAGTGAACTGTCTCGAACACATCTGCCAGCCTAGGGATTTGAAACCGGACCCTTCTAGCTGTGAGGCAGCAGTATTGACGACTGCACCGCTTGTGCTACCAAGAGCCAACTTTCCATTTGTTGGTATGGACACTGAAAAGACTAAAGCTGACATGTCTCATAGCCTGGTTCCAAATAGCAATTCACAGTTCACATTGCCAGTTGGTAGCTAAGCCATGTCCTTTGATTGACTAATGAGACCCAGATCATAAAATGTGGCAGTTGTAGACTTTTCAGTGTTCCTATCTTTCAGAAGATGCAGGTTCATTGAGGCTATGGTGGAAGTGACCAGCCCAGTCTCACCAAAAGTAGTCTAAATAACCTACTTTTGCAACTTTGAGCAACTTATGGCCCTTTTCCACTAGTACCCACTCAGGCTTACTCTACTCTCCTCTCCTCTACTCTACTCTGTTCGTTTCTGTTTCCATAGCAGCTGGGTACACCTGGGGTGGGTTGGATTTTTTTACAGCAAGGTGGCACCACACTCCCGTGACGTAAAACACGCTACACAAGGAAAACATAACATTGCGGCTGTACAAGGCGACTCCTCGGTCTCTGGCTTTTTGTCAGCGTAAAGGCCAAAAAGGACCACCAGAGAAGGGGACAGGCAGCGAGACGAAACACTCTGGAAAACTACTGGAGCGTTTAGGAAGCCACAGAGTGGAAGACGTGAGGATACGAACTAGATCACATATGATGGTAAGCTAATGATTGCTAATGCTAGTTTGCTTTAAGTCCATCGTACTACATTGTAATGTCTGCAAGTTATCGCTATTAAGTACTAAAATTGTGTGTTTCAGATGGCTCTGTTGTGGGAAAATTACGGCTTCAAACCGTGGGTCTGACTTTCAACACAGCCTCTCACTGATGCCACCCCAGCTTCACAAACGATCACTGCTAAGACTGTTGAGACATCATGTCATGTACCTGCTCCAGCAGCACTGAGTTTGTGGTGGAGTTGTGGCAAAAACTGTTCAGCTAACACATCTTGATCGCCAGGTTGTAGTTATCGGGTTATATTAGCCATAAAATATATATTCAAAAGGTAAACAGTACTGAGCTAGGTATAATAAGATATATTTGACAATTATGATGCATTTTAGGCCCAAACAAACTTGATCTAGGATTAAAAGCAATTAAAATAATGCAGCCACAAGGTTACATGGAAAATACTTGATTTACTAGATACATGTAGATACTGTAGAAATATATATTCTCTGCATCAACAATGTGCTATACATGTATTCATGTAGGAATGCACTGGGAATTTTGACAATAAACCTTTGGAATTTTGGCAGATCTGTCTCCACTTTTGTTTTATGTGTGAAGGTCACCACCAGGTGACATAAATTAAATGGTAAAAGATTGGAAAAGCTGTCTAAGAACAATCCAGCAGTTTGAGAAATCACTTTTGGTTTGGTGTAGTCTGTCAACAGAATTATGAACCATAAAGTAGTTTGTGTTAAAATGTTAAATCCCATTAAACCCGAACCCCAAATTCAGTTTCTCAAAAAATTAGAATGTTACATAAAATTATTTTTAAAAAAATAGTTTTTAACCAACATTTCCACGGCCAACATTTCTATTTAAAAAAAAATATTTTTTTAAATTAATTTTATGTAATATTCTAATTTTTTGAGAAACTGAATTTGGGGTTTTCATGGGCTGTAAGCCATAATCATCAAAATTAAAATTAATAAACGCTTGAAATATATCACTCTGTGTGATGAATCTATATAATATATGGGTTTCACTTTATGAAATGAGTGAAAAAAATATTGAACTTTTTCATGATATTCTAATTTTTTGAGATGTACCTGTATTAGGGAAATACACTTGTGAAAGTCAGTGGTGGGATGTGACAAAAATGCTTTGTTTGCCTGACAAGTGAGCACCCCAGGGTCCATTCTGTACAAGTACATTTTCAATCCAGGGATTTATGGTGGAACAGAAACAGCACGACAACACTGTTTCAACACGTTTTTTGGAAAATCCACAGGATAGGTGTGTGGGTCTATAATGAGGCTTTAGAAAATTATGTGAATAACTTTATAAATCACTGATTTGAAAATGCATTCGTATATGTTTTGATTTTGAATCCTGGGGTCCTCTTGAACTGAATCCAAAATATAAACACGACATGCTGAGGGAGGTGGACCCGTGGCATGTGGAAACACATTCTAGAAAGAAATTAAACACAAATTAATGCACAACACCAAAGTGCAACACATACACAAACCAGGACTTTAACCAGGATTAACAAATTTCATTGTTTTGCTCTCATAAGCGAATACTTCAGACAAAGCAAGGCGAATCAGCAGGTGGCTACTAGCTAGCTAGCTACTAGCTAACACTCGTTAGCCAGCACAGGATGGCATTGTGTTGCTCAAAAAAAGTGAGCTTATCACTAACAGGATAAATAAGCAAAAAGATGCACAATATCACAAATCACTCACCATCGATGGTTCTCTCACTTTCATCTTCAGTTTGTCCGTAGTCCAGTTCTATGCTGGGCTGCCATCTGTTTCGTTGAGGGTCGCTCCATGTCGCTCTGAATCCTATCTGCCACCAAGCATAGAAAACTCTGCACCTCTTCGTTTGACCATGGTGTAGATTTGTGCGAAAACTGCGAAGCCATCTCTATTAATATCATGCTTACTCCATGAACTTTTTCAAATGGTGGTTTGGAGATTCTGCAGAAGACGGACGCTTTCATGATGTTACGCCCTGACCAATCAGTGGCCTGCAGTCTGTTGACGTCACATTTTCGGCCCGACTCGGTGCGGCTGTACCCTGGTCTAGACTAGGTACTAAAACGTATCTGATATCAGGTACCAGGTACTAATGAAAAAGGCTAAAAACTGAGTAGAGTAGAGTAGGGCTGAGTGGGTACTAGTGGAAAGGGGGTTATAGAGCATGGACATGTGAGGTTTGAGCGGTAGAAGTTCCAGAACCTACCACTTCCTAATCCCAACCATTAGTGGAGTGTAAGCAAAAGCCAAACCTTTTCCCTAACCTTAACCGTTAGTGGGGTAAGCACCTAAACCTGTGCCAAAAAGTGAAAATCGAACGGGAAAGTGAGAAACGGACAGTGTTAGATGCAAACTTGGGCTTGTTGAGTGAGAGCACTTGGTTTTATTGTACCATCCACCATCCTGGGTTGGATTGCCTGTTGGTGGTAACTATGAGAAAGAAGAAACTCCAATACTTTGAACATGTCAGCAGGGCCCAGAATCGATGCATCCACATTCTTCAGGGATGAATAGATGTATCATGGAACAGAGAGGAGCAGAGAAGGAGACAGACATAATGGAGTGGAAGGTGAAAAGTGTAGCAGAATGCACAGCAATATCAAGAGAAAGGGAAGGATGGAGAGTCAATTCAATTCAATTCAATTCAACTTTATTTATATAGCACCATTTCACAACAACAGTCATCTCAAAGCACTATCAACTGTAGGGGGAACCCGACAGTTGCAGAAAGACCCCAGCAATCAGGCGATCCCCTGTGAGCAAGCACTTGGCGACGGTGGAGAGGAAAAACTCCCTTTTAACAGGAAGAAACCTCCAGCAGAACCAGGCTCAGGGAGGGGCAGTCATCTGCTGCGACTGGCTGTGGGGTGAGGGGATAGAGAAGATGAAAAGAACAGACATGTAGAGAGCAAACAGCACGATGGGGACTCAATCTATGGGAGAGAAAAAACAAATGTTAATGACCAGCAAAAAAAAAAATATTTCATTGAGAGTGAGGAAAGGAGTGAGGCCCAGTGCATTACTGGAGGTCCCCCGGCTGACTAAACCTATTAGCAGCATAACTATGGGAGGGTTCAGAAACACATGATCCCTCCCTAATTGTAGGCTATATCAAAAAGGTAGGTTTTAGGCCTATTCTTAAAAACAGAGATCGAGTCTGACTCCCGAATCCAGATGGGCAGCTGGTTCCACAGGAGAGGAGCTTGATAACTGAAGGCTCTGCCTCCCATTGTACTTTTGGAGATTCTAGGTATTACAAGTAATCCTGCATTTTGGGAGCATAGTGCTCTGTTAGGATAATACGGTAGTATCAGATCTTTTAAATAAAAAGGAGCCTGATTGTTTAGAGCTTTGTAAGTAAGAAGAAGGATTTTAAACTTAATTCTAAACTCTATGGGAAGCCAATGAAGGGAGGCCAGAACCGGAGAGAAATGATCTCTCTTTCTAGTACCTGTTAAAACTCTTGCTGCAGCATTTTGGATCAGCTGAAGACTTTTTAAAGATGTTTTAGGACAGCCTGATGATAAAGAATTACAATAATCTAATCTCGAGCTAACAAAAGCGTGGATCAGTTTCTCAGCATCACTCTGAGACAAGATGCTCCTAATCTTGGGAATATTATGCAAATGATAGAAGGCAGTCTTAGAAACAAATTTAATATGTGAATTGAAGGACAGATCTTGATCAAAAATAATTCCAAGGTTCCTCACAGAGCTATTAAGAGAAAGAGTAACCGCATCCAAACTGAAAGTTTGATTTGGAAAGGAATTTCTAAGGTTTTTTGGACCAACAAGAATGACTTCAGTCTTATCTGAATTTAATAGCAGGAAGTTACAAGTCATCCAAGCTTTGATTTCCTTAAGACAGGCTTCTAACTTGGCTAATTGATTACTATCATCTGGCTTCATTGACAGGTAAAATTGTGTGTCATCTGCATAACAATGAAAATGTATACAGTGCGTTCTAATAATGTTGCCTAACGGAAGCATATATAAACTAAAAAGAGTAGGGCCTAGCACAGATCCCTGTGGAACTCCATGACTAAGCTTTGAGTTGAAAGAAAACTCATTATTTACACGAACAAACTGGAACCTATCAGATAAATAAGATCTAAACCACTGCAACGAAGTTCCATTAAGTCCAACATAGTGTTCTAATCTATCAAGTAGAATATTATGATCGATAGTATCAAAAGCTGCACCAAGGTCTAAAAGGACAAGTACAGAAACCAGTCCATTATCAGATGCGATGAGGAGGTCATTAGTGACCTTTGCTAAGGCTGTTTCAGTACTATGATGGATTCTAAACCCAGATTGAAACTCTTCAAGTAAACAATTTCCCTGCAGGTGGTCAAATAATTGTGTAGCAACAACTCTTTCTAAAATTTTTGAAATGAAAGAGAGATTAGAGATTGGTCTATAGTTAGCTAAAGCTCCTGGATCTAGTGTTGGCTTTTTGAGTAAGGGTTTAATTACAGCCATTTTAAAAGCCTGCGGTACATGGCCTAAAGTTAATGAAGAATTGATTATATGAAGAATAAAGCTACCAATAAGTAGGAAGACTTCTTTAAATAACCTGGTAGGAATAGGGTCTAAAAGACAAGTTGAAGGTTTGGATGAGGAAACTATTTTGTCTAACTCTAAAAGGTCGATTGGAGTAAACTCATCAAGACAGACATCAATAGAAGGAGTTGTAGTAGTTACAGTATTTAAGTTAACTGTGGGAAGAATCTGATTGATTTTATCTCTTATGGATGAAATTTTATTATTGAAAAAGTTCATAAAGTCCTGACTAGTAAGCTCTAAGGGAATGCTAGGATTGACAGAGTCCTGACTCTTTGTCAACCTGGCTACAGTGCTGAAAAGAAACCTCGGATTATTCTTGTTCTCTTCTATTAATGCAGAGTAATAACTCGTTCTAGCTTTTCTAAGATGTTTTTTATAAATTAAAAGATGATTTCTCCAAGCTAAATAGATTTCATCTAAATTAGTGGAGCGCCATTTTCTTTCTAATTGACGAGTCTTCTGTTTTAAGCTACGAGTTTCTGTGTTGAACCAAGGAGTTAGAAATCTCTGATTAGACTTTTTCTTTTTTAAGGGGGCCATCAAGTCTAGAGTCTGATGCAGAGAAGCTGTAACACTATCCACCACGTTATCAATTACAGAAGGAGCAAGCTGTCTATAGCTTATTTCCGTTGTGTTGACACATGGCATAGAGGAAACAATCTGCATAAATTTGGTAACAGCATCATCTGAGAGGCATCTACTGTAATAATATTTTTCTTTAGGAGCCAAATAGTCAGAAATAGTAAAATCAAAGGTTAACAGACAATGGTCTGACAGTACAGGGTTATGAGGAGACACTACAAGATTATCTATTTCTATGCCATATGTCAGAACAAGGTCCAATGTATGGTGGAGGTAATGAGTAGAATTTCCTACTTTCTGAGAAAACCCAATCGAGCCTAATATTGAATTAAATGCCACATTGAGGCAGTCACTATCTACATCCACATGTATATTAAAGTCCCTTACTATAATTATTCTATCAGATTTCAGCACTAAATCAGCTAAGAAATCAGCAAATTTGGATAAAAATTCTGAGTAGGTTGATGGGGGATGATAAACTATGGCAAATAAAATTGGGTTTAACCTAAAATTGCTAAAGTGCCCAATATAACATGTTTTTTGCTTTACATTAACTAGTAATGTAGAATGGTAAATTGTTGCTACTCCTCCTCCATGACCAGAACTTCTGGGATTTTGACAGTTTAAATAACCAGAGGGAGTTGATTCATTTAAACCAACATAATCCTCTTGCCCTAACCAAGTCTCTGTAAGGGAAATTAAATCAATCTGATGATCAATTAACAGATCATGGACTAACAGAGACTTGGGAGTTAGAGACCTAATATTTAATAAACCACATTTAATTTTTAAATTATGAGGAGGAACAGAGGCCAAATCATTCAATTTAGAGGCTTTATGTTTAATTTGAGTTTTACCAATATTTTGCTTAATCACTTTGGGATGCTTATATATTATATTTTTATTTACTTTGGAGGGAGCAGACAACAATTCTCTGATGGGGAAGACAGGGGCTAAGTTGAGGGGTGGCGGATGAAGAGGAGCTGCAGAGAGGTGTGTAAGACTGCGACTCTGCTTCCTGGTCCCAACTCTGAGTAGTCAAGGTTTTGGAAATTTGGATAAAAAGATGCCAGATTGTTAGATAAATGAGAAGCACCATCCAAAGTGGGATGAATGCTGTCTCGTCTCATAAGACCAGGTTTTCCCCAAAAAGAGCTTCAATTGTCAATGTAGCCCACGTCATTTGCAGGACACCACACAGACAGCCAGCGGTTCAAGGATGACGAGCGGCTAAACATGTCATCACTGGTCAGATTGGGGAGGGGCCCAGAGAATACTACAGTGGCAGACATCGTTTTTGCAAAGTCACACACCGATTCTACATTAAGTTTCGTGACTTCCGACTGCCAGAGACGGATGTCATTAATGCTAGCGTGAATAACAATTGTGGAGTATTTACAGTTACTTTTAGCCAGCATTTTCAAATTTGACTCGATGTCGCCTGCTCTGGCCCCAGGAATGCATTTGACTATGGCCGCTGGAGTCTATAGGTTCACGTTTCTGACTACAGAGTCGCCAATGATCAGAGTTCAGGTCCTGGTCCATAAGTCCATGACCCCCAATTCACAGATGTGATAATGGAACTGGACACATGGCCACCATCCTCCCTCCAATTACTGTCAGAAAATTCAGCACTGTTAAAGTAGGTGTTGTTTCACACATGTACTGTGAACTGCAGGATTTTCAGTCAAGGCTTTTGTACCATAAATGGTATGTTTTTTGGTTATTTTTAGTATAAATAGTACATTTTATTTTATTTTGTTTTATTTCAGCATTGGATGGTAGTCTGTAGGATGGCTTTGCAAAGCAAGAAGAGGAGGAGAGTGAGGGCAGAGCAAAAGATTAAGTGGGGGAAATTACAGAAGGAAGAAGGTCGCACAGAGTTCAGGAAGGAGTTGGTACAGGCTCTGTGTGGTAGGGAAGAATTACCAGATGACTGAGAAAGTACAGTGAAAGTATTGAGGAAAATGGGTAGAAAGTTATGTGGTGTATCCAGTAGATAGAGGAAGGAAGACAAGGAGAATTGGTGGTGGAATAAGCAGGTTAAGGAAACTATTCAAAGGAAGAGGATAGCAAAGAAAAAGTGGGACAGTCAGGGAGATGAAGAAATTAAACAGGAGTATTTGGAATCTCGGCGCATGGCAAAGAGAAAGGGGGAAAAAGGCAAAGGAAAAGGCATATAGTGAGTTGTATGAGAGGCTGGCCACTACGGAATTAAGAAAAGGATCGATTGGCTGAACAGAGAGATCGAGCTGGAAAAGATGTGCAGAGATTAGTTTGATTAAGGACAGAAATGGAAATGTACTAACAAATGATGAGAGTGAATTGATAAGGTGGAAGGAGTACTTTGAAGAGCTGATGAATAAAGAAAATGATAAAGAGGGGAGAATGGATAAAGGAAAGATGGTGAACAAGGAAGTCCCGAGGATTAGCAAGGTGGAAGTGAGGGTAGCTTTGAAGAGGATGAAGAATGGAAAGGTGGTTGGTCCAGATAACATACCTGTGGAGGTGTGGAGATGTTTAAGAGAGATGGCAGGGGACTTTTTAACCAGATTGTTTCACGCAATCTTGGAGAGTGAGTGGATGCCTGAGGATTGGAGAAGAAGCGGTTTGTTACCAGTTTTCAAGAACAAAGGTGATGCTCAGAGCTGTAGTAACTACAGAGGCATAAAGTTGATCAGTCACTCTATGAAGATATGGGAAAGATTTGTTGAAGCCAGGTTAAGAGGAGAGGCGACAGTCAGTGAGCAGCAGTATGGTTTCATGTCAAAAAAGAGTAACACAGACGCAATGTTTGCTCTAAGAGTGCTGATGGAGAAGTATAGAGAATGTCAGAAGGAGTTGCACTGTGTCTTTGTGCATCGAGAGAAAGCATATGATAGGGTGCCAAGAGAGGAAGTGTGGTACTGTATGAGGAAGTCAGGAATGGCAGAGAAGTATGTGAGGGTGGTGCAGGACATGTATGAGGACAGCAAGATGGTGGTGAGGTGTGCTGTACGAGTGATGGATAGATTCAAGGTGGGGGTGGGATTACATCAGAGATCGGCTCTGAGCCTCTTCTTGTTTGTCATGGTGATGGACAGACTGACAGATGAGGTCAGGCAGGAGTCTCCGTGGACCATGATGTTTGCAGATGACATTGTGATCTGAAGTGAGAATAGAGACAAGGTGGAAGAGAACCTTGAGAGGTGGAGGTATGCACTGGAGAGAAGAGGAGTGAAAGTCAGTAGAAGCAAGAAAGAAAACATAAGTGTGAATGAGAGGGAGGCACGTGTCATGGTTCAGATGGAAAGAGCAGAGGTAGTGAAAGCAGACGAGTTTAAACACCTGGGGTCAACCATCCAAAGCAATGGAAAAGGCACAAGATAGGTGAAGCGGAGAGTGCAGGCAGGGTGGAGTGGGTGGAAACAAGATTCAGGGGTGATTTGTGACAGAAGGGTAGCAGCAAGAGACAGGATTAGAAATGAGTATATCAGAGGGACAGCTCAGGTTGAGCAGTTTGGAGACAAAGTAAGAGACGAGAAGCTGAGATGGTTTGGACATGTGCAGAGGAGGGATAGTGGATATACTGGACAGAGGATGCCGAAGATGGAGCTGCCAGGCAGGAGGAGAAGAGGAAGACCACAGAGAAGATTCATGGATATAGTGAAGGAGGACATGGAGAGGGTTGGTGTTACCAGTGTTGAGCAAGTTACTAAAAAATAGTAACTAATTACAATTACTAGTTTCTTCATTTAAAAAGTAACTGAGTTACTTACCAATTACTCCTTTATTAACATGTTGAACTCTGTTTAACTTCCCTAAAAATGCCTAAAAATAACATGCCCAAAGTAAATCAAAAGCTGTTCTTCAACCCTTTGCAGCATCTTCATGGGGTTGGTCTCATTTAAAAGAAAACACTCTGAATTTTTTGGCAAAACAGTCATAATCTCTCTAAGTGCTCCTGCCACCGAGTAACAAGAAAGTTCACCTGGGTGTTTTATTTTTTACATACAAATGCTTGCAAATAACATACACCTGTCAGATACTGGCGGGAAAACACAACAGAAATGTAGAACCAAGTGTTTTCAAGCTCAGGTCAAACTTTTGTAAAAATACCCCCCCCCCAAAAAATGAATATATTACACAGCTTTTTTCTCTTGTTGTAACAAGGCTGCGTCTGTACTGGAAGACCAGAAAAACAGCTTCTTTTTTTTTTTTCAGTGAGCACTGAGACGCACTAAGACGCAGAGACGTGACCGCCAGCGGAATTCACAGAGTTCAACAGGTTAAGGTAACTAGTTACTTGGAAAAGTAACTTTCACGTTACTTTAAAATGCATACTTAAGTCATTTTGCACACATAGAAAGATAATGTAATTAACGGACTACATTACAGGCTTATTAATGTCAGGCTGAAAACAGACTGTTTCAGACAGAGCTTTAATAACATGTTCAGTCTGCTTTATCCTGCCTTGAGAGCTCTTATTGTGGGAAAAATGTGAAGAAAATCAATGTAAAATTGCCAGTAATTTCCTCAGTTTTGAGTGAGAAATAGAGTTTGTGGAATGAGTTAGAGGGAAAAAGACTGAGAATCACTCCAACACTGCATAACGATGTCAATGTTGTCTTGTCTTTATATCATGGATTTAATCCGATGTGCAGTGATCCAAAGAAAATGTCCATTATCCACTGTCCAAATGTCTGCTGTGACAGAGACATGACCTAGTCCTTTAAATTCCTTTTGGAGATCAAAACCATTTCTGAATAATCTTTATCCAGATAGCAGGTAAATGTGTTTTAACTTCAGTGGATCACGGTCTCAGCTGTCTGATGGAAAGTCACTGTTTATATCACATCTTCAGTCTGTAACGACGTATCTGGCAATCAGTCAGTTTAATTCTTGCTGGTTCACAAACTGTCCAGATGCATACCTGTGCTTGAAATCCAACCATGGGTTTTCAGATAGGAGTATTTCCACTGTACACCCAGCCGTGGCTGTTCAGATAGCATAAATCCACTAACATGGCGTTGTTAGCATAGCATAGCACTAGCTTTGTTGGAGCTTGTTGCTGTTCTCAGGTGCTTCTGAAGATTGCAGTTGGTCTCACAAGGCACTTCAGCTTGCAACCCACCAATATGCTTTTGTCCTTAACCACGACAAAAGAAAAATAATCTGTCTATTTCCACAGAAACAAGGTAGCTTCGTCTTTTCCTCCGCTCAGTACTGAACAGGCTCTTTGCAGCAGGTCACGTTGACTGACGGCTGCATTGGCTACGTAGGGTCAGTTTGTATTTATTTGTGCTAGAATTATCTATCCATATTAATAAAGTGAGTAACGAGAAATGCATCTGATCAAATTTCAGTAACTGTAATGCATTGTTGAATTTTTAAACAGTAATTTCGTTACACAGCACATTACTGCAAAAGTAGTGGCATTACAGTAACGCGTTACTCCCAAAACTGGGTGTTGCAGAGGAAGATGCAAGGGATAGGGTGAGATGGAGGCAGATTAGCCACTGTGGTGACCCCTTATAGGAGCAGTCGAAAGAAGAAGATAATTTTTATTGGTGTGGAAAGAATGGTTTTGTACTACTTTTGGTAAGATCGGGTTGAAGTGACTCATCCAGTTAAAGGCTGATGTACCATCAAAGTTATTTTGGAAACATTTTATGTAGTGTTGCTTTAAAGAGGTGCTAGTAATGAAAAAACAAAAATTCAAGCCAACTTCTCCATTACAGAAGTTCAAAAGGAGGCACTTTCTACAAGTGACATGTTCTGTCTCTTTCTGAACATATAAGTCAAAGTTATTTCACCTCTCAAAGACAGAAGTTTTAATAGTTTAGTTGACTTCTGCTGTAAGTTTTTAAATTTCAGTTTTGATCCATTCAGTTAGGGGTCTTGTTCCATTATTTAGGCCATTAATTGCTCTTTTCTTCAGTGTAAATGGTGTTGTTTTGTTTTTCAACTGCAGGTGCTAAACAGCACAACAGAGTTATCAGGAGACCAGGTGATCTCTTGGTAACTCATTTAGACACATTAATAATTCAGAGTGAAACTAATAATGCTTACAGCAAATGCTGCCATGATTAATGTCTCCCATGGGTTATTGTTAAGTTTCATCATGGTGAGTGAATGATGTCAGTGCCTCTAGACAGAAGGAACCCTTCTCAGTATAACAAAAAGAAATTTAAAATGTGTAAGACATTCTTAAATTGGTTAATAAAGACTATTTGAATGAAACTTTAAAAAGGGACTTTTCAAAGAACATCCCAGCCAGCATGTACATGTGGGCCTCACCAAAGGTTAAAATCTGGGCTGTCTTGTGTCAAGAGAAACTCTGGCAGGACAGGAATAATGATTCCTTAAGGTGAGTAGGAGTTTTAGTGCAAGAATGATTTACTATAAACTCTAACATAAATGCAGCATGGGGCTGCAGCAATAAAGAGAACACTTACAGCAAGATGATGAAACCGGAGGAAAATATTTGATAATAATGCCACACACAACTGAGAAACAAACCAATATATAAAGGGTAACGGACGATTACAATCGTGAGACCGCTGGGGAACAATCAGGGGCTAAACAGGAGCACATGAGGGAAAGTGGCAACAACTACAGGAGACATGAGGGTCTGAGAACAATAGGTAAACAAGTACACACAGAGGATGGACATGCTACATGAAACCAGACCAGGGACTGGGGGAAAGACAGAAAGACAGGGAAAGAAAACATATTAACCCCAAAATGAAAGAAAAAGCATGGCCATGGCATCTTATGGGTTCCATGTGGGTTTTTCTGTGGGTTCCATGGTGATCCCATCTGTGTTTGCCCAAAGGACCTTCCCTGTGGTGCAGGAAAGCAGGCCTTCTGTTTCCCTGCTTTAAACCCATCTGGGCCCCACACGGGTTTCATGTGGAGGAGCAGGTATCAGGAACACTTGTGCCATAGCAAAATGATAAAAAAAAGTTATAAATTTTCACATTTTTCTCATCAGTTTATAAGACAACAATTGACAAATTTACAAAAAAAAAAAAACTGGAGCAAATTTACTAGAATAAAGTACCAAATTAATGAGAAAAAAGTAACAAATTTATGAGGAAAAAAAAGTCACAAATTTATGACAATAAAGTGAAAATTTTGGTGAAAAAAATTTGCCAATTTACAAGAAAAAAATGCAAAATGACTTGACGAGTGTCAGGTGTGTGTGAAGGAAGAAGCAGACCCAAAGACCGAACTTCAGTTTGCTGAGTTTTAACTTGGCTGAGTGCCACCTTTAGTTCAAATCACAAATTAAACTTCCCAACAGGCGGACCAAACAACTCAATCTTACAGAAGTGAGAGTAAACGCCAAAATGACAAGGACGCCGTACCCGGAAGAGAGACGGCTCTACTTAAATAACTGAAAAGCAAGTGAAACGCAATTATAAAAAGGTGTATACATTTAGCAAATAAACAGACACAAATTAGACAGGGCAAAAAGGAAACAGAGGACACTGTCAAAGCCAAGGCAAACCAAACACAGGAGATCATGACAGGAGAACCAGCAACAATGATAACTTAGGGTAATAATAATAATAATAATAATAATAATAATAATAATAATAACTAGAAAAGCACTCGGAGAGCATAGACCTCCGCCAAGCGCCACAGTTCCCCCCATACAGTGTTTATGTGTATGTTTTCGGATTCATTGACCATGAAAACATATGACTAGCAATTGGATTCACAATGATAGGATTAGTGGTTCAGTAGTTGACGAAAATGACATTTTCTGTAATGGCGGTTTTCTTCTGGATGGTGATCCGGATCACCACGAAAATCTAATCATCTGTAGGATACCCCATTTCTGACAATCTGTGAAAATTTCATGAAAATCCGTCCATAACTTTTTGAGTTATCTTGCTAACAAACAAACAGACAGACAAACCAACGCCGATGAAAACATAACCTCCTTGGCGGAGGTAATAATAATAATAATAATAATAATAATAATAATAATAATAATAATAATAATAATAATAATAAAGAAAAGTACAAGAAAAAACTTAAAATCATGAGTCGGTCGTCCCACCAGACTGACCTTGACATAGCCCCCCCCCCCATCCCCCAAGGGGTGGAACCCAGACACCCCACAACAAAAAAAAGTCCATCACCCCGCCTGGGAGGGTGGTGGGGACACAGGCCAGGCATGCCAAAACAGATCTCTTCTCCTCCCCACATTGTCCAACAAAAACACAATTTACAGACAACAAAGACCAAGACCCCAAAGATAAAAAAGGCAGGTCAGGTGGTCTTCCATCGACCCACGACCATTGGACCAAGGACCTCGGCGGATCTGGGGCCCTACCCAAATCCATGGGTCACCAGACTGGAGTGCGTGGTGGATCTGGTGGCTTACCAAGGTCCATAGACCAACAGACTGATGAACACGGTGCGTCAGTCAGCCTGTCAAAGTCCATAGACCACTAGACAAGCGGACATGGCACCATGGGGGCATAAACCTCAGGAGCTTTTACCACAGGAGTTAAAGGGATTTTAGGCACAAAGGAAAACATGGGAATCTTAACCCCAGAAAATAATGACAGTGAAATTTCAACCTCTGAAGATAAAGAACTGTAAAGCTGTGGAGATGACAAAATGTAAATTTCATCCTTAGGAGCTGGCAAAAAGGATCTTTACACTCCAGAGGTGACATGAGAGCTTTCTGCTCTGAAGCTAACACAGGAGACTTTAATTTAGACACAGATAGCAGAGTCGTCTCCAGCTCAAGGGCCTCAAAAGCACAGATATTTGACTCAGATTCATAATACACAGATGTCAAGATTTCTGGTGCAGAACACTCTACTGCTGAAATTTCTGGCTCCTGACACACAGATGCAGAGATCTGCAGTCCATGACACACAAATACAGAAAACCCTGGACCAGGACACACAAATACAGAAATGTCATTTCCAGTACACACACTTTCAGAATTTTCAGGTTCAGGGCACATTACTGCAGAAATTTCTGGTGCTGAACACACAATTGCAGAAATTTCAGGTTCACCACTCACAAATACAGAATTTTCTGGTGCAGGACACACAAATGCAGAAATCTGTGGTTCAGGAGATTCACATAAAGGAGTCTTTCATTGACAAACAGATGGCAGGAGAGTTGTTAGTTCCACAGCAGGTGGCTGAGGTGCACAGCCCTCAGAAACAGCTGACAGGTGCACGCTAGACTCCAAAATGGCAGGTGGTGGAGCGCCGACCTCTGGCACCACAACAGGTCTCAATGAAATAGGCTGATCTGTGGTGACCTCAGATGTAGCATGCAGATCACTGACCCCAAGCAACAGCTGTTGCAAATCCTCGAGCCCTTACACACGGGGGTCCACCCCCACACAGCCTCCTCAGCTGGGGGGAACGAATCTTTGACCGGGTCACTACCAGCACCAGTAGTGGAAACCGGCAGAATAAGTGGTGGAAACTCATCATCCTCAGGAACAGAGAATGGACTCAGCACTGGACTCTTCTTCTAGTGCCAAAGCGAACTCGTCAGACCACAGGAAATCATTGAGGAAGGAAGGAATCTTTTCCCTCAAATGGAGCTTTGCTGCAGTTATCCGATGATCCCACCTACATGCTTCATTGTTTCATACCTCCATACTGCGTTCTCCCCTCCATCCATATTCAGGCAGAAGGTGAAACATTCACCAATATCCCAGATGTGATCCCGCAGCTCCAAGCGGCAGGTGACCTCCTCAGGTGTGGGGCTCGGGGATGAGAAGAGAGGAGAGACAGGTGAGGGAGAGGATTTATGAACAGCAGCAGAGAAAACAGCAGAGACAGGTGGGGTGAATTCAACTTCCCCCCATTGGTAGCAAAGCAAGACCTCTCATTAATGGAAGTGAAAAAATGAGAATTACGGTACTTGCCTTGTCTCCCACTCTACTGTCGCTGGAGCACCAGATGTCTCTCTCCAGGTGGATGCGGAGATGGGCTGGTGGACGGGTATGGCCGTCTGACCTGGAGCTGTGCTGGAATGTTGGGAGGAGCAGTGCCGATGCTCCTTCCATGTATCCATGCTGGTCCTAGATGGAGAGATGGGCTGTGGGGCACAGTTGATGGGAAGGTCCTGTATCCATGGAAACACCCCCAGACGCGGAGTACGCTCAGTCTCTCGTGCTGCTGCTGTCCATAACCGACATTAACTCATTGGGCCGGAAGAGCTGCGGGCCGTGGCCACAAGGTCCTGCAGCCAGTTCATGGAGTTGATTTGGTCTTGCGTTAGCAGCACACAACCAGCCATAATCATCAAACTTGAAAGTCCGCTGGGTCCTCACTGACTGCGTTCTACTGTCAGGTGTGTGTGGAGGGAGACGCAGACCCAAATCCCAAACTCCGATTTGCTGAGTTTTCAATTGGCTGAACACAACCTTAAGCTCAAATCACAAATTAAACTTCTCAAACACAAAGGGCACAACAGGCGGACAAAACAACTCAAACTAGCAGAAGTGTGAGTAAACGCCAAAATGACGAAGATGCTGTACCGTGAAGAGTGGTGGCGCTCCTTAAATAACTGAAAAGCGGGTGAAACATAATTGCAAACAGGTACATACATTTCACAAATAAACAGACACAAATTAGGCAGGGCAAAAAGGAAACTGAGGACACTGTCAAAGCCAAGGCAAACCAAACACAGGCGCTCATAATAATAATAATAATACATCAGTCTTATATAGCACTTTTCTAAATACTCAAAGACGCTTTACAAAGCAGCATAGGGACAAACATACAGAGAACGGGTAAACAGACAAGGTAGGTACACATAGGTAGAAGAGGCAGTCAGTTTTTATAGGTAGATTTGAAAAGATGGGTTTTGAGTTGACTTTTAAAAGAAGCAAGTGTGTTGGCAGACCGGATGTGAAGGGGCAAGGAATTCCAGAGGATTGGTGCGGCGATGGCGAATGATCTATCACTCAGGGTGCGGAATTTTGTCTTGGTGGTGGGGGTAAGAAGGTGAGCGTCAGCAGAGTGGAGGAGACGAGTGGGAGAATGACGAGACAGAAGGTCCGTTAGATATGAGGGGGTGAGGTTATGAAGAGCTTTATAGGTGATGAGGAGGATCTTGAAGTTGATGCGCTGTTGAATGGGGAGCCAGTGGAGCTGACGGAGGAGAGGAGTGATGTGGTCTCTGGAGCGGGAGTGAGTAAGTAGGCGGGCAGCTGAGTTTTGGACATACTGTAGTTTTTGGAGGATGGTGGAAGGAAGTCCATACAGAATGTTGTTACAGTAATCAAGTCTGGAGTTGATGAAGGCATGGATGAGTATTTCAGCAGCAGAGGGT
Organism: Pholidichthys leucotaenia; assembly: GCA_020510985.1. Classification (NCBI taxonomy): domain Eukaryota; kingdom Metazoa; phylum Chordata; class Actinopteri; order Cichliformes; family Pholidichthyidae; genus Pholidichthys; species Pholidichthys leucotaenia. The sequence goes on along the minus strand of CM035844.1, from coordinate 297,452,784 downwards.
GAGAGGGTGGGACGGAGGCGTGCAATATTACGAAGATGAAAAAATGATGTTTTGGTGATATGGTTGATGTGAGATTTGAACGAGAGGGTGGGGTCCATGATAATGCTGAGGTTTCTGGCCAGGGGGGAGGGGGTGACTGAGTGACCATCGATTTGGAATGAAAAGTTCTGGGAAGAGGGTAAAAGAGATTTTGGTCCAAAAATGATGATTTCTGTTTTATTGCTGTTTAGCTTGAGAAAGTTGTTAGTCATCCAGGTTTTTATATCTGTAAGGCAGTTGGTGATGGTGGAGAGAATGGCGGGGGTAATGGATTTAGAGGAGATGTACAGCTGGGTGTCGTCGGCGTAGCAGTGAAAGTGAAGATCATGTTGACGGATGATAGTGGAAGCATGTAGAGAGTGAAAAGGGTTGGACCGAGCACAGAGCCTTGAGGGACACCGTGTGAGACGGGGGTGGTGCGTGATTTATGATTGTTGATGGAGATGTACTGGAATCTCTCAGACAGGTAGGAGGTGAACCAAGAGAGGGCGGAGTCAGTGATGCCAATAGAAAGCAGACGACGGAGCAGGATGGAATGATTGATGGTATCGGAAGCAGTGCTGAGATCAAGGAGGAGAAGAATGGTGAGGGAGCCAGAGTCAGAGGCGAGCAGGAGGTCATTGGTGACCCTGAGGAGGGCGGTTTCAGTGCTGTGGTGAGAACGGAATCCAGATTGAAATGTTTCCTAGAGTTTGTTTGAGAGGAGGTGTTTCTTGAGTTGGGTGGCGACAGCTTTTTCCAATATTTTAGCCAGAAATGGGAGGTTGGAGATAGGTCTGAAATTGTTGGGGTCGTCAGAGTCCAGGCCAGGTTTCTTAAGGAGGGGGGTGATGGCAGCAATCTTAAGTGATGGGGGGACAGTGCCAGTGGTGAGGGAGGAGTTGATGGTGTCAATGATAAGGGGGGCAAGAGGGGTGAGACAGGCTTTGATAAGGGGGAGGGGATGGGGTCCAGGGGGCATGTAGATGATTTCATGCTGGAGAGTATTTCGGAAAGTTCATCAGTGGTTATGGGTGAGAAAAGGGAGAGCTGTTTATCTATGGGTGGAGAAAAAGTGGGTTCTGAGTCAGGGGTGATGGCTGGGGAGGAGGCAAGCTGGTTGTGAATATTGTCAATTTTGGAATGGAAAAATGATAGAAAGCTATTGCATTTTTCAGGGGTGAAGGATGATGAAATGATGTCCTGGGGTTTGAGGAGTTTGTTGATGGTGGAGAACAGAGTGCGGGGGTTGGAGGATCCAGAGTGAATGATGCTGGAGTAGTAGGCAGAGCGAGCTTCATTGAGTGAGGATTGATATAGGTGCATCAGTTCTATGTGAGCGAGGGTGTGTACAGTCAGACCAGTTTTGCAGCTCAGGCGTTCAAGCTGTCGCAGTTGTTTTTTGAGTTTGTGAAGTTCTAAGGTGTACCAGGGGGCCGAATGAATGAAAGTGACGGATTTTGTTTTCATGGGGGCCAGTTTGTTGAGGGAGGTAGACAATGTGTTGTTGTAGATGTTTACTAAGTCCGTAGGGGTTGGGTTTACAGGGAAGGTGAAGTTGGAGAGAGTGTTAGATATGCATGTGGAGAGAGAAACTGAGCAGATGGACTTAAGATTCCTGAAGGTTATTGTTCGGTCTTGTTTGGGTTGAGGGGCCGGGATGTCAATGTCCAGTGTGATGGCGAGATGATCTGAGATGGTGAGGTCAGTGCTGGAGATGTTGTGAATGTGGAGACCAGTGGAGCAAACCAGATCCAGGACATGTCCACGTCTGTGGGTAGGGAAAGTTATGTGTTGGGTGAAGTTTAGACACTTTTAGTAAGTCCAGAAAATCGTTTGCGTATTTGCAGTCAGGGGAATCAATGTGGAGGTTGAAATCGCCAAGCAGTAGGACAGATGGTGAGGTTGCAGACAGTACTGTAATGAGTTCTGAAAGATCTGATAAGAAAGATGGATTTGGTTTGGGAGGGCGGTAAATAATTGCAATGAGGAGAGGTTTTGGGCCGGGGAGTTTAAAAGTCAGGTGTTCAAAAGAGGAAACAGCGGGTATGGAGAGAGGTCGTGGATTGAGGTCATGAAGATGAATAGCAGCAATGCCTCCTCCACGGCCTTCAGGGCATGGGTTGTCCAGGAGGCATGTCCAGGAGGCATGGGTTCATGACAGGAGAACCCACAATAATGATAACTCAGGATAATAACAATAAAGAAAAGCACAAGAATAAACTTAAATCATGAGTCGGTCCTCTAACCAGGCTGACCCTTACAAAGCGTTGCAAGCTTACAACAAAATTTAGCAAAGGTGCAAGAAAAAAGTCAAATTTATGATTTTAAAAATTGTAAAAGTTGCAAATTTGCCAAAAAAATCATTAAAAATATCATTAAATAAGTTGAAAATTTATGAGAAAAAATCACAACTTGATAGATAGATAGATAGATAGATAGATAGATAGATAGATAGATAGATAGATAGATAGATAGATAGAAAACTATGCAAACTTATGGGGAACCAATCAGAAATTTTCAAGGAAAATGTAGCAAATTTATGAGGAAAAAGTTGCAGGATTATATTAAAAAAGTCGCAAATTTATGAGGAAGTGTCACCACTCGCTGCTCTCAGGCATCCGCCTCAGCTGCGCGCACACCTGCACCTCGTTAGCGCTGAACTATTTATTCCACCTCGCCCTGAGCATTGGCCTGGAGCCGTCTGTCTTACAACGCGCTCAATCCCTCAGCAGAATCCTTCCTTCAGGCCTGCTATTCATCGCTGTGACACGTAAGCTGTCTCATTACTCACCTGTTCTCTCAGCCTTCCCCTGTGCACAGGTGGATTCCCTGGCGGCAGAAATCCTCTCCTTCGCCATCATCTCCTCCCCGCATCTCTACACCTCATTGGATGCACAGCAGGGTGCTGTCTCCCAGGCTTGGAATCCTCGCCAACGCCAGCCACCTATATCTCTGCAAGTAAACACATCACTGTATCACTCTCCCAGCTCCCAGGTTTGCCCAGCTCACTCCCTGTTTGTGTCTCTCCCATAGGGTTGCCTGGCCGCACGGCGTGCTGCTCTGTTCCTGTCCTCATCTTCCACCCACAATACATTACCATATCACATACACGCACCCAAACACGTTTCACTGGTTGAATAAAGCTTTCAAATCTACCTGAGCCTGCGTGCGTGTTTCCTGTCTCCCAGGCTTGGAATCCTCGCCAACGCCAGCCACCTATATCTCTGCAAGTAAGCACATCACTGTATCACTCTCCCATGTGGTTTGTCCAGCTCACTCCCTGTTTGTGTCTATCCCATAGGATTGCCTGGCCGCACGGCATGCTGCTCTGTTCCTGTCCTCATCTTCCACCCACAATACATTACCATATCACATACACGCACCCAAATACGTTTCACTGGTTGAATAAAGCTTTCAAATCTACCTGAGCCTGCGTGCATGTTTCCTGGGCCGAGAATTATGTCAGTACGACTCCAGCCAAGCGGCCCAGCGGACAGCGGGCTCGCACGCCGTTTTTCCACCCTCGAGGCTCGGGTGGATATGATTGCACATCAACAACAGGTCATATTCAACCAATTAACTATAATCACTCACCGGTTAGACCGTCTTGACCCCCAGCAGGCGTTCCCCCCGGCTCATCAAGGCAGCTCGGCTTCAGCCGCTTCCACGGCTGGCCAACCTAGCTCAGGAGCACCGACCCGGCTCACACCTGTCCCTTCAACAGGAAGCTCGGTGGGGCACGGGGGTTTATTTTACAATGTGAGTCGGTGTTCTTGCGCGTTCCCGGGGATTTCCCCTCAGACCATAGCCGAATCGGTTACATGGCTAATCTCCTGGAGGGGCAAGCGTTAGCTTGGGCTTACGCCGTCATGTCGAAGCCCAGCTACGCGACCCTCTCCTATGACCGGTTCATGCAAGACTTCCTAGAGGTGTTTGACTACTCGCATTGTGACATCGTCCTCGCCGATTGGCTCCTTAGCCTCCAACAGGGAAGCCGGTCAGCGGCGGATCACGCTGTCGACTTCCAGGTGGCAACGGAGGAGGTTGGTTGGGGAGAGGCTTCTCTCTGCAGCATCTTCCTCCGTAGCCTCAATTCAGGTCTGCGGGATGAATTGGCCAGTCGGGATCTCCCAGGGCGGCTGTCCAAGCTAATCTCCCTAACGATAAGTTTGGACAATAGGCTGCGAGAGCGGGCCGTGGAGCGGAAGTCAGTCAGCCGCTCGCGCGGATCTTCCGCCCCCTCTCCTCAGTCTCGCCCCCTGGCATTACCCGCTCCGGAGTCCGCCGATGAGTCAGAGGCCATGTCGATCGGGCGCACCAGGCTCCCTCTTACGGAGAGACAACGCCGACGGGAACTGGGTCTCTGCATGTATTGCGGAGACGACCAGCATAGCAGTGCTCGGTCCGCGAGTCACTGTAGGGGGCCTCGCGGACTCTAACCGGTCAAATCCCCTCTCTAGTTGCATACTGCCCATCAGATTCTGCCATAATTCCTTCGGGCATCTCACTCATGCACTGGTGGACTCAGGGGCAGAGCAAAATTTCATTTCCAAAAGCTTGGCAACCCGTTTGGGCATACCCTGTCAGCCATTATCTACTCCCCTTAATCTGGTTGCCCTCTCTCACTCTCCCCTGGGGGTAGTGACGCATTGCACCAAGCCGGTGCCCATAATAATCTCTGGCAACCACCGTGAGGACCTAACTCTATATGTCCTATCTTCCTCTTCGGACCGTGTCATTCTGAGCTACCCATGGCTGCGCCTGCACAACCCCATTCTCGATTGGAGGTCTGGTAGTGTCCTTTCGTGGAGCTCCTTCTGCTTGAGCACCTGCCTCCAGTCTGCGGCTTGTGCTCCATCCTCCCCTCCGCCCGCGCCAGTCTCCGAGCCTCCGGACTTCACCCTGGTGCCACAGGAGTTTCACGACTTGGGGATGGCATTCAGCAAGTCCAAAGCAATGTCTCTTCCCCCTCACCGGCCGTATGACTGCGCCATAAACCTCCGCCCAGGGGCGCCCTTACCATCCGGCCGCCTTTACAGCCTTTCAGCTTCTGAACGCGAGGCAATGGATTCTTACATCAAGGAGTCGCTCAGTGCTGGGATCATTCGCCCCTCCTCGTCTCCGTTCGGTGCTGCCTTCTTCTTTGTCTCCAAGAAGGATGGGTCCCTTCGCCCCTGCATTGACTTCTGGGCGCTCAATGACATCACGGTTAAGGACCGCTACACCCTGCCTCTGATGGACACTGCCTACCACTCCCTCCAGGGGGCGACCTGGTTCACGAAATTAGATCTCCGCAACGCCTACCACCTCGTTTGGATCCGGGAGTGCGATGAGTGGAAGACGGCCTTCAGGACGCCCAGCGGCCACTTCAAGTACTTAGTGATGCCGTTTGGGCTCACCAATGCACCTGCCATCTTTCAGCGACTCATAAATGACATCCTACGAGATTTCCTGGGGGTCTTTGTCTTTGTCTACCTGGATGATATACTCATCTTCTCCAGGTCACGGGAGGAGCACCAGGCTCATGTGAAGCGGGTCCTGCAGCGGTTGCTGGAGAACAGGCTCTTTCCTGGGATTTGTCATCTCTCACAATCAGATCCTCCCCGACCCCGCTAAGGTAAAAGCGGTGGTCGAGTGGCCAACGCCTACCTCCAGGAAACAGGTGCAACAGTTCATCGGCTTCGCTAATTTCTACCGTCGCTTTGTCCCCAACTTCGGCACCATTGTTACTCCCCTGACTCGCCTCACCTCTTCTAAGGTGCCCTTCCAGTGGCCCGAGGAGGCAGCAACCACCTTTAAGACCCTCAAGACGGAGTTCTCATCCTCCCAGGTCCTTACCCAGGTCAATCCTGCGCTGCAGTGCTTGGTGGAGGTTGATGCATCTGACACAGGGGTGGGGGCGGTGCTCTCCCAGCGTTCACCAGTAGATGGAGTCAAGCGGCCCTGCGCCTTCTTCTCTCGACGGTTGTCTGCAGCCGAGCAAAATTATGACGTCGGCGACAGAGAACTCCTTGCTGTCAAGCTCGCGCTGCAGGAGTGGCATCACTGGCTGGAGGGGGCAGCTCAGCCTTTTGTGGTTTGGACGGACCACAAGAATCTTGAGTATTTGAGGTCAGCGTGGCGTCTGAATACCCACCAGGCGCGATGGTCTCTATTCTTAGCTCGATTCCAATTTACCATCACTTACCGTCCAGGCTCAAAGAATGGGTTGCCCGACGCCTTGTCTAGACAGTTCGCTCCTGAGGGCCCGGAGGAGTCGGACCACACCATCCTTCCCAGCTCGTGCGTTGTTGGGGCGGTCTCCTGGTCCATCAGGGACAAGATCCGAAAGGCGCAGGAGGCGGAACCGGACCCTGGCGGTGGTCCGGAGGGCAGGCTATTCATTCCTTCAGCTGTTCGGGGGGAGGTCATTCGCTGGGCCCACACGTCCAAGCTCGCCTGTCACCCTGGTGTCTCCGGACTGGTGGACCTTCTCCAACGCTCGTTCTGGTGGCCGGGTCTCCAGAAGGATGTCGCCAACTATGTCCGGGCTTGCCCCCAGTGTGCCACTGGCAAGTCTCAGAACTCTCCACCTGCGGGTCTGCTCCAGCCCCTGCCGGTCCCTGGCAGGCCCTGGCCGCACATCGCTCTTGACTTCGTCACTGGTCTCCCAGTCTCTAACACCTACGACACGGTTCTGACGATTGTGGATCGGTTTTCTAAGGCCGCCCACTTTGTGCCACTTCGGGGTCTTCCTTCGGCACGTGAGACGGCTGACCTCCTCGTCCAACATGTGGCCAGACTGCACGGGATCCCGTTGGACGTTGTATCGGATCATGGGACTCAGTTTGTCTCTCAAGTATGGAGGTGCTTCTGTAACGCCCTTGGGGCCACGGTGAGTCTTTCCTCTGGTCACTATCCCCAGTCCAATGGACAGTGTGAACATGCTAATCAGGAGCTGGAGGCTGCCCTGCGCTGTGTGACCTCCTCTAACCCGTCCTCCTGGAGCTCCTACTTGGCTTGGGTGGAGTACGCCCACAACACGGCACGGTCTTCAGCCACTGGTGTGTCCCCCTTCAAGGCGTCATTGGGGTACGATCCCCCCTTGTTCCCCGAGCAGGAGGGGGAGTTGTCTGTTCCCTCCATTCAGGCACATATGAGATGCTGCCGGAGTTTGTGGACCAGGACGGGAGAGGCGCTTTTACGCACGGCGGCGCACAACAGCTCCACTGCCAATCGCCACAGGAGGCCGGCTCCTAATTACCAGGTGGGTCATCGGGTCTGGCTTTCTTCGCAGGACATCAACCTCAAGGCCGAGAAGAGGAAGCTGGCTCCACGGTTTCTCAGTCCCTTCGTGATTTCCAAGATTGTCAACCCGGTGGCTGTGCGTTTGGTCCTCCCTCCCTCCATCTGTGTGTGCCCCACCTTCCATGTTTCCAAAGTTAAGCCCGTTGTCTCCAGTCCACTCTGTCCTCCTCCTAGGTCGCCGTCCGCTCCCATGATGATCGACGGTCACCCGGCGTGGGGTTATGCTTCCATCCTGGACTCCTGGCGCCGAGGTCGTGGGCTGCAATACTTGGTGGATTGGGAGAGTTATGGCCCAGAGTGGAGATCCTGGGTGCGCTCTTCTTGGGTGCTGGATCGAGATCTCATCATGGAGTTCCACCGGGCGCACCCGGGTAAGCCAGCGCCAGGAGGCGCTGTTAGGGGGGGGAGTACTGTCACCACTCGCCGCTCTCAGGCATCCACCTCAGCTGCGCGCACACCTGCACCTCGTTAGCGCTGAACTATTTATTCCACCTCGCCCTGAGCATCGGCCTGGAGCCGTCTGTCTTACAACGCGCTCAATCCCTCAGCAGAATCCTTCCTTCAGGCCTGCTATTCATCGCTGCGACACGTAAGCTGTCTCATTACTCAACTGTTCTCTCAGCCTTCCCCTGTGCACAGGTGGATTCCCTGGCGGCGGAAATCCTCTCCTTCGCCATCATCTCCTCCCCGCATCTCTACACCTCGTTGGATGCACAGCAGGGCGCTGTCTCCCAGGCTTGGAATCCTCGCCAACGCCAGCCACCTATATCTCTGCAAGTAAGCACATCACTGTATCACTCTCCCGTGTGGTTTGCCCAGCTCACTCCCTGTTTGTGTCTCTCCTATAGGGTTGCCTGGCCGCACGGCATGCTGCTCTGTTCCTGTCCTCATCTTCCACCCACAATACATTACCATATCACATACACGCACCCAAACACGTTTCACTGGTTGAATAAAGCTTTCAAATCTACCTGAGCCTGTGTGCGTGTTTCCTGGGCCGAGAATTATGTCTGGAAGTTCCAAAATGACAAGAAAAGTTAGAAAATTTGGAAGTAAAAAGCCACAATTTGACATGAAAAACTAAAAAATTTATCAGAAAAAAGTTGCCAGTTTACAGTAAAGAAAAGTTTTAAATTTATGAGAAATTTTCAAATTTTAAAGAAAAATGTATTAAATTAGGGGGAAAAGTCAAAAATTTACAAGAAAATAGCAAATTTATGAGAAAATAAGTTTATAATAGGCAAAGAGTTAAAGTCCATGTGGGCAAACACAGATGGAGCCAACATGGAATCCATGAACAAACCCACATGGACCAATAACAAGGCCTAAATTTGACCTTTGGTGGGGCCCACATCACTGTATAACCGAATTAGTTCACAGAACTCAAATCTTATGTGTAAACCGATTAACTAATAAATTTTAAGTAAATTAATTAAAAAAAAAAATTAAATAAAAAATTTAAAACAAAAAACTAAAAATGTATTTATTAAATAAAATTTACTCAAAAAAATAATTTCATTTCCTTAAAATTTATTAGGTAATCGGTATCTACATAAGTTTTGAGTTCTGTGAACTATTCGGTTTTACAGTGAAATCCTGGCTGGGATGGTCGGACAAACAAGAAAATAGATTTGAAGGTCGAAAATCCTGCTGAAAGATGAACCATCACTCCAGTTTTAGGTCAAGAGCGCATCAAAGCAGGTTTGCATCCAGGATGTCTCTGTACATTGTTGCATTCATCTTTCCCTGTATCCTGACTAGTCTCCCTGTTCCTGCCACTGAAAAACATCCCCACAGCATGATGCTGCCACCACCATTGGCACTATCAGGAGCGGTGCCTGCTTTCCTCCAAACATATGCCTTGCATTCACTCCAGAGAGTTCAATTTTTGTCTCATCAGAACAGAGAATTTAGTTTCTCATGGTCTGAGAGTCCTTCAGGTGCCTTTTGACAAACTCCAGACGGGCTGCCATGTGCCTTTTACTAAGGAGTGGCTTCCGTCTGGTCACTCTACCATACAGGGCTGATTGATGTATTGCTGCAGCGATGGCTGTCCTTCTGGGATGTTCTCCTCTCTCCACAGAGGAACACTGGAGCTGTGACAGAGTGACCATCGGGTTCTTGGTTACCTCCTTAACTAAGGCCCTTCTCCCCCGATTGCTAAGTTTAGATGACCGGCCAGCTCCAGGAAGAGTCCTTGTGGTTCCAAACTTCGTCCATTTACGGACGATGGAGGCCACTGTGCTCATTTAGGCCTTCAAAGAAGAAGACATTTTTTCTGTGCCCTTCTACAGATTTGTGCCTCCAGAGAATCCTATCTCGGACGTCTAAAGACAATTCCTCTGACTTCATGCTTGGTTTGTGCTCTGACATGCACTGTCAACTGTGGGACTTATATAGACAGGTGTGTGCCTTTCCAAATCATGTCCAATCAACTGAATTGATCACAGGTGGACTCCAATGAAGGTGTAGAAACATCTCAACGATGATCAGTGGAAACAGGATGCACCTGAGCTCAATTTTGAGTTTCATAGCAAAGTCTGTGAATACTTACAGTGGGGCAAAAAAGTATTTAGTCAGCCACCAATTGTGCAAGTTCTCTCACTTAAAAGATGAGAGAGGTCTCCAATTTTCATCATAGGTATACCTCAACTATGAGAGACAAAATGAGAAAAGAAAAATCCAGAAAATCACATTGAAGGATTTTTAATGAATGAATTGGTAAATTCCTCGGTAAAATAAGTATTTGGTCAATAACAAAAGTTCATCTCAATACTTTGTTATGTACCCTTCGTTGGCAATGACAGAGGTCAAACGTTTTCGGTAAGTCTTCACAAGGTTTACACACACTGTTGCTGGTATTTTGGCCCATTCCTCCATGCAGATCTCCTCTAGAGCAGTGATGTTTTGGGGCTGTCGCTGGGCAACACAGACTTTCAACTCCCTCCAAAGATTTTCTATGGGGTTGAGATCTGGAGACTGGCTAAGCCGCTCCAGGACCTTGAAATGCTTCTTACGAAGCCACTCCTTCGTTGCCCGGGCGGTGTGTTTGGGATCACACTGTGTGTGTTTATATATTTACATATTTATTCCACCTAGCTACAATGCTCCGCACAGTGTGTTTATATACTCATATAGTTATTCCATCCAGCTACAATGCTCTGCACTGTGTGTCTGTGTATATATATATATATATATATATATATATATATATATATATATATATATATATATATATATATATATATATATATATATATATATATATATAGTAATATCTACATATGTATATTAGCTGCTCTTGCTTGCTTTTTTTTTCTTGCCTTCTGATTGTTGCTCTGAGTGTTGCTATCCCTGTGCTGTTGCAATCCTGGAATTTCCCCATTGTGGGACTAATAAAGGCTTATCTTATCTTATCTTATCTTATCTTATCATTGTCATGCTGAAAGACCCAGCCACGTTTCATCTTCAATGCCCTTGCTGATGGAAGGAGATTTTCACTCAAAATCTCATGATACATAGCCCCATTCATTCTTTACTTTACACAGATCAGTTGTCCTGGTCCCTTTGCAGAAAAACAGCCCCAAAGCATGATGTTTTCACCCCCATGCTTCACAGTAGGTATGGCGTTCTTTCTCCTCCAAACACGACAAGTTGAGTTTTTACCAAAAAGTTCTATTTTGGTTTCATCTGACCATATGACATTCTCCCAATCCTCTTCTGGATCATCCAAATGCTCTCTAGTAAACTTCAGACGGGCCTGGACATGTACTGGCTTAAACAGGGGGACACGTCTGACACTGCAGGATTTGAGTCCCTGGTGGCGTAGTGTGTTAATTCAATTCAATTCAGCTTTATTTATAATCCTCCACATCACAACAAAAGCTGTCTCGTGGTGCCACAGTGCAGATAAAAAAAAATCACACAGTCACAGAAAAACCCAGCAATCAGACGATCCCCTATGAGCAAGCACTAGGCGACAGTGGAGAGGAAAAACTCCCATTTGGAAGGAAGAAACCTCTAGCAGAACCAGGCTCAGGGAGGGGCAACTGTCTGATCGTCTGTTACTGATGTAGCCTTTGTTACTTTGGTCCCAGCTCTCTGCAGGTCATTCACTAGGTCCCCCCGTGTGGTTCTGGGATTTTTGCTTACCGTTCTTGTGATCATTTTGACCCCACGGGGTGAGATCTTGCATGGAGCCCCAGATTGAGGGAGATTGTCAGTGGTCTTGTATGTATTCCATTTTCTAATAATTGCTCCCACAGTTGATTTCTTCACACCAAGCTGCTTACCTATTGCAGATTCAGTCTTCCCAGCCTGGTGCAGGTCTACAATTTTGTTTCTGGTGTCCTTTGACAGCTCTTTGGTCTTAGCCATAGTGAAGTTTGGAGTCTGACTATTTGAGGTTGTGGACAGGTGTCTTTTATACTGATAACGAGTTCAAACAGGTGCCATTAATACAGGTAACGAGTGGAGGACAGAGGCGCCTCTTAAAGAAGAAGTTACAGGTCTGTGAGAGCCAGAAATCTTGCTTGTTTGTAGGTGACCAAATACTTATTTTACTGAGGAATTTACCAACTAATTCATTAAAAATCCTTCAATGTGATTTTCTGGATTTTTTTTTCTCATTTTGTCTCTCATAGTTGAGGTATACTTATGATGAAAATTGGAGACCTCTCTCATCTTTTAAGTGGGAGAACTTGCACAATTGGTTGCTGACTAAATACTTTTTTGCCCCACTGTATGTACATGTAATTTCTTTTTTTTTAAATTTTTAATAATTTAGAAAAATCTCAAAAGATTCACACTATTGTGTGTAAAATTTTGATGGAAAAATGAATTTATTCCCTTTTGGAATAAGGCTGTAACATTACAAAATGTGGAAAAAGTGAAGTGCTGTGAATACTTTCCGATGCACTCTACTTGTGTCAATGCTCAGACTCTGTATGAAAACTCAGTTGTTTCAAGAATTCTCTTGTATTTGATCGGAATTCTCCATTACAGTCTGGAAACAGGCCATGCGTAAAAATTGACAAAGGACAAGGATGTTTTTTGTAGTCTCATGACTAAAACACTTGTGTAACCATCACTATGCGGGGTAATCATAAGCCCTGGATGACTGCAGAGGTGCGCTCGCTGCTTAAAGCCAGAGATGCAGCGTTCAGAGCGAAGGACAGGATTGCCCTCCGCTCAGCCAGGTCTGCGCTTTCAAAGGGAATTAAGGTGGCAAAGCGCGCCTATGCGGAAAAACTCCAGGGACACCTCTGTGACACTAGGAACACCAAGCAGATGTGGCAGGGAGTTCGGACACTGACGGGCTTTAAGTCTAGGCAGGGGGTCGATGATGATGACGCTTCGCTTCCAGACAGGCTTAACGACTTCTTTGCACGTTTTGAAGCATCAAACTCGACAATCAGAGGGAGGGCCGGCCCACTCCCACCATTCGGTCGGACCAGCTTTTACCATTAACAGAGCGGACACACGGAGGACCCTATCCAGAATCAACCCACGCAAAGCTGCAGGTCCAGACAACATTCCGGGACGTGTGCTCCGAGACTGCGCGAGCGAGTTGGCGGATGTCCTGACTGACATTTATAACATCTCCCTGAGTCAGGCCATCGTTCCCAGATGCTTCAAGACCTCTATCATTGTACCGGTGGCAAAGAAACCAGTGGTGTCATGTTTGAATGACTATCGTCCTGTTGCACTTACACCAATTGTGATGAAGTGTTTTGAACGGCTTGTCAAACCACACATCACAGCCTGCCTCCCTGCATCACACGACCCGCTCCAGTTTGCATATCGTTCAAACCGCTCCACGGAGGATGCTATAGTCACCACCCTACACTCTGTCATCACCCACCTGGACCAGAAAGACACCTACGCCAGACTCCTGTACATTGATTTCAGTTCAGCATTCAACACCATTATTCCCCAGAGACTGATAGAGAAATTACTCCTTCTCGGTCTGAACACCGCCACATGTCTCTGGATCCTGGATTTCCTGACTGAGAGACCTCAGTCTGTCCGGGTTGGAAACAACATCTCCAACTCTGTCACGCTGAGCACCGGATCCCCTCAAGGCTGTGTACTCAGTCCATTGTTGTTTACACTTCTAACACATGACTGTGTATCCAGACACGAGGGGAACCAGATTATTAAGTTTGCAGATGACACCACGGTGGTGGGACTTATTCAGAGGGATGAGGAATCAATGTACAGGGAAGAAGTGAGAGACCTGGAGGGCTGGTGCAGGGAGAACAATCTGGTGCTCAACGTGGACAAAACAAAGGAGATGATTATCGACTTCCAGCGGTCACAGCCTGAGCACGTCCCCCTCAGCATCGGCGGCCGTTTAGTGGAGAGAGTAGAGAACATCAAGTTCCTCGGAGTGCAGATCTCGCAGGACCTGACCTGGAGCAAGAATTCCTTGGAGATCAGGAAGCGAGCTCAGCAGAGACTACACTTCTTGAGGAAACTCAAACAGGCCTCTCTCCCCATCTGCATCCTCAGGACCTTCTACAGAGGTGTGGTGGAGAGTGTTCTGACGTACTGCATTGCTACATGGTACTCCAGCTGCAGTATGTCAGACAAAAAAGCCCTGCAGAGGATAGTCAAGGGGGCGGAGAGGGTAATTGGAGTCTCCCTCCCCTCTGTCCAAGAACTTTTTCAGAACCGTTGTAGGAGCAGGGCACTGAACATTGTCAAGGACCGTTCTCACCCTCTGCATAAACACTGAACTTCTTCCATCTGGTAAACGATTCCGGAGCATCAGAGGCAGAACCACCAGACTGATCAACAGTTTCCTCCCACAAGCTGTCAGGATGCTGAACAGCTGACCCGGAATCTCACATACACACTACTGCACCTATGGACATTTTGTATATTATAGTTATTCTTTTTCCCCAAGTATGTCTCAGGGATGTGTGAATGGATGGGGGGGTGGGAGCTATGTTGGAGTGTGTCTTAATCATGCTGCTTCTTATATGGATGCCGAGAGAAACGCAATTTCATCTTGCCTGCACTACAGTTGTATGTACAGCAATATGACAAAAAAGTTTGATTTGATTTTTGATAATGGTGCCATGTGAGCTGGGTCTGAGGACAGAGCTCATATAAAAATCTCATCAGGGTGGTAAACAGCTGCTTTTCAGCCCAGCCTCCGACCTGATGACTGTCTGCGGGGTAGTCAGTCTGGTTTACACCTTAACCTCTTTCACTCTGGGATACCGCGGGTAGTCGCGTCTCTGCGTCCTAGTGCACACGTACGTCTCAGTGCGCACTGAAAAAAAAAAAGCTGCATTTCCGTTCTTCCACTACAGACACAGCCGCGAACAGAAAGCCAAAGGAGTGCTTTGATTGGTTTAGATTTGATTGACCTCTCATTCGACTAATAAGAGCCTTGAATTGGGTTTCTGAAATCTTGAAGAACCAATGACTGAAAACCTAGCAAGAAGGACCCGCCTACCAACGACTGCGAATACAGCGAGCCAATTGAAGCAGAGAAGTTCGACGATTGAAAGCGTGCGTCCCGTGCGTAAAATCTGTTTTGAGTAAGCCGCTGTGTGTAACGGCAGCGTTCGCCAGTCTTTTATTATTACTACTGTTCTTATTTGTTTTTAAAAATCGTTCGCCAGGACTTCCGGTCTGGACGCCATGGCGACTGCAGCTTAACACTGAAGCTCTCAGACCCAATCCAGGATAACACCTTGAAAATCAAACTTAACGGATTTTTGGAGGAGTGAAAATCAAAAGACAAAATCATCATGTCTAAAGGAAAACAGAAGAAACTGAAATTCTCCAGGCCAGGACACGTATCGGCCGGAGAATCTGAACTGGAAGATCTCCGTTCAGAAGACGAGGAACTGGTGATAGCTAACAAAAAAGTTAGCCTGAAATCACTATTTGAGGAGCTACGATGATTTCGCCGAGAAGTTACGGCCGAATTTCGGGAATTCAGAGAAGAATTGAAAAGGACAAACAGCAGAGTGGACCAGGCCGAGAACCGAATCTTGGAAACAGAGGAACGAATAAAAGTGCTCGAAGATTCTGTGCTGGACCTACGCAAAAGACAAGCATCTATAGAGGCTAAGCTAGCCAACCAAGAAGGAAGAGAGAGAAGAGACAATATAAGAATTCATGGTCTGATAGAAGGAGCCGAAAACGGTTTTAACTCAATGGCAGAATGCGTGGAATCCTCACTAAGAGAGAAATTGGATATTCCACAAACCACCGACTTGAAGATAGAAAAGGCACATCGTTCATTAGCCGCTAGGCCGGCGGCGGAAGCGCCCCCACGTTCGGTGTTGGTAAGATTTTCCAATTTCAAAATAAAACAAGAGGTTGTAAGACTGGCCTGGCAGAAAAAAAGGATTTATGCACCAGGAGAGAAAAGTCTACGTGGAACACGATTACGCCCCGGAGGTCCTTAAAAAGCGCAGGGAATACAATGACGCGAAAAAGGTGTTAAGAGAGAAGAAATTGCGCTTTCAGACTCCATTTCCTGCGAAGTTAAGGGTCTTCTACGGCGATGAAACGTGTCTCTATAATTCGGCGGAAGAAGCAACAGCTGACATGGCGAAAAGAGGGCTCCCGGTAACGGTATTTAAACCCGCAGCAGACCCGAGTGAGAAGATCAAAGCGCAAACATGGACAACACAAAGACCTTCAAAATCTACGGACCAGCAGCGGGAAACCCAGCGCCAGAGCGTCGCGGATAAACTATCCGTTTTCAGGTTGGAATAGCGACCTTTTTTTTTTTTTTTCTCTTGAATCAATCCGCACATCCAACCCCCCTCATACAGGGTAACAAACATTAAAGGAGCTGCGTATTCAGCATGTGGTAAAACATTTCATGGAACAGTCATAATATTTGAAACAAATAAGTCTTTGTAATAAAAAAAAAAAAATGTTAAAATAGAAATGTGACAATAATCCACATGTTCTCCTCATACTAACAAATACTGTTTTTGCGTGAATGTTTGATGTGATGGGGGTGGGAGGGTGCACACAATTTCACAGGGTTTAGGCATAATAGGAAAAAAAAAATCATTACAAGTTTGGATTGGGTTCTGAAACTCACATTAAAAGCATGGGGCAGCTTACAGGGGTAAGAGAGGGCCCTCAACACGTAACAGAGTTTGAGGAATTTCCCTCAGGGCCTTCACTCCATCAAGGCTCTTCCAGGGTCTTTAAAAAGACCTCAGCTCAGGAAGTTCTTCTGACAGCTTTTTGTTTTAAAGTTTTATACACTATGTTCTTAATGTTTTTCTTGTTTTTAATGTTCTTTCAGTTTCTGAGTAGCACAAATGAGGGCCACCAAACAGTTATACTAAACAAAACGACACAATGGAGAAACAGGGTGTAACCAAAATAATTTCATATAATGTAAAAGGAATCCTGAATCCAGTTAAAAGATCCAAGATTCTAGGCAAAATGAAAAAAGACAAAGCAGGAATAATATTTTTACAAGAAACCCACCTAACAGATGTGGAACACAATAAACTCAGTAGACAAGGGTTTAAAATGATCTCTTCATCTTCATATAAGTCAGGGAGGAGGAGGGGAGTAGCGACATTGATATCAACCAAAATTACATTTGAAAAAAAATCAGAACACAAAGATAAAGAAGGGAGATACAGTTTGGTAACTGGGTGGCTAGAGGGAGAAGATATCACCCTGCTGAATGTGTATGCTCCCCCAGGGGCTAACTGGAAATTTTATAAAAATGTATTCGACCTAATGATAACTAAAGCTCAAGGTTTAGTGATATGTGGTGGGGACTTCAATCTTAGACTGAATCCATACTGGGATGCTTCTGGTAATTCTCCACATCAAAATAACACCCAAAACAGGAAGACTCGGATGCTACTAAAAGAAATGGGAATCTGTGACGTGTGGAAGGAACTCAACCCCAGTGTAAAAGACTATACATTTTACTCAACTCCACATTCATCCTACTCAAGGATTGACTATTTTTTTATGTTTAATAGAGACATTGGAAGAGTAAAAACATGTAAAATAGGACTGATGGATCTCTCTGACCACAGTCCGATCTACATGGACTTAAATATCCAAAAATACACAAATAATACATTTTCTTAGAGGTTAAATTCAAATGTCCTGAAAGGACCATTGAAAGATGAATTGGAATCAGATATTCTCAGATATTTGGAAGATAACGATAATGGAGAAGTATCCCCTTTAATACTGTGGGATACATGCAGAACTGTAATAAGAGGAAAGATTATTGCAAAACTGGCAACCCAAAAGAAACTAAGACAAGAAAAACTATCCACATTAGAGTCAGAACTTAGGAACCTAGAAAAAGAACACAAAGGCAACACTCATTCTACTGACTCGCTCAAGATTAAGGAAATTAAAAACCAAATAAATGAGATCTACACAAAAGAAATCCAGAAGAAACTTACATTTTTGAAACAAAAATACTATGAAGCAGGCAGTAAATCGGCAAAATTGCTAGCCTATAAATTGAGGAAACATCAAACAGAAAGAGCAATCTACAAAATCAGAGACCCAGTATCAAAGGAAATAAAATTCAGAATTCAGGATATTCTTAAAAGCTTCGAGAATTACTATAAGAACTTATACTCCCACAAAAAACATAAAAACGCATCCGAGGCATTCCTAAACACATTAAACCTTCCCCAACTTACGGAGTCACAAAATAAAACACTACTGTCAGAAATACATCCTAAAGAATTGGAAAAAGCAATTATGAAACTTAAAGCTAACAAATCCCCAGGAGCTGATGGCTATACAGCAGAGTGGTACAAAACCTTTAAACAGCAACTATCTCCTCTCCTCCTGAAAACATTTAATTATGTCCTCCACACAGGGGAAATCCCCCCCTCCTGGAGAGAAGGGGTCATTGCAGTTATACCTAAACCTGAAAAGGATAAACTAGAGTGCTCCAACTACAGACCAATCAGTGTACTAAATCAGGACTATAAGCTTTTTACCATTATCCTTGCCAAAAGGTTAGAAAATATACTGACAGACCTAATTCATTTAGACCAAACAGGTTTTATAAGACAAAGACAGACACAAGACAACATTCGACGCACTTTACACATAATTCATCATATAAAAAAAATATAACTTAAATGCAGTCATATTGGGATTAGATGCTGAAAAAGCATTCGATTCGGTTGACTGGTCTTTTCTATATAGAATCTTATCCAGTTTCAATTTTCATAACAACTTCATTAGAACTATACAGGCATTATACAAAAAACCAACAGCTAAAATAAGGATTAACGGTAATTTATCATCATCTTTTGAACTGGAAAGAGGATGTCGTCAGGGCTGCCCCCTGTCTCCACTGCTCTTTGCAATCTTCATAGAACCTCTGAGCCAATGGATAAGACAAAATCAAAAAATTCAAGGTATTACACTTGGTCAGAAGGAACATAAAATAGCACTCTTTGCTGATGACATTTTAATATACCTAGGGCAGCCGGACACTTTACCAGAACTAACCTCAGTTTTTTCAGAGTATGGAGATTTATCGGGGTACAAATTAAACATGCATAAAACCCAAGTTTTAACATTCAACTATGACCCAAATCATTATTCACTAAGCAAACTCAAAACTAACTGGGAGTCGGAATCTATGAAATATCTGGGGGTCAATATCCCGAAACAACTCAACAAAATTATATCACTAAACTATGATCCACTGGTGACAAAAATAAAATCTGACCTAGCAAGATGGAATATGATACCATTCTTGGGTACTGCACAAAGAATTGAAGCAGTCAAAATGAATATACTTCCACGTCTTCTATACCTTTTCCAAACAATACCGGTAGAACCTCCCAAAAAAACATGGCAGGAGCTGGACAGAAGGATCTCAAGATTCATATGGCAGGGCAAGAGACCTAGAATCAGATATAGAACCCTACAGCTAAACAAAGACAAAGGTGGGCTCGCGCTGCCAAATATCAGGGACTACTTTAAAGCCGCACAAATTAAAACTTTAGTAGAGATATGTAACCCAGTCTACACTGCACAATGGAAGGAGATTGAATGCCAAATAACAAGTGACATCCCCCTACAGGCGATAATAGGGAACAATGCCTTACCTAAGCTTTTGAATAACACTAACCCGTGGATAGAGACCCCGCTAAAAATTTGGTTTAAGATAGTCAGAGAGAATCAAACTAAAGAGCCCTATCGACTTCTGCAATGGATTGCCTATGATCAGGACTTTACTCCTAATAAAACAGACACCAGATTTAAAAAGTGGAAGGAGAAAGGGCTGATAAAATATTACGATTTTTTTAAAGGGCAAATCTTAAGAAGTTTTGAAGATTTGAAAAAACAAGGCCTAATAAATCAAGACCTTTACAGGTTCTTCCAGCTTAGACACCACATAAACAATATACTTAAAAAGGAGGTTTTGGAAAGGGCCCAGTCAGGTGTTCTGAAGGTCTTCTTAATGGCATATAAAGGGATCCCAGGGATCAGATACATTTCTAAAATATACCAAGGTCTTCAAGACTTAAAAGGAGACAACACATCTTATATAAAAGAGAGATGGGAAAAAGAGGGGAATTTCACTTTACAACTGGAAATATGGGAAAAGCTAAATAAACAGCAATGGAAAAGTACCTCATCCCTGCAGTGGAGAGAATTTGGATGGAAAAACTTTGTAAGATTTTTCAGAACACCTGCACAAAACAAATTTACCCATAAGGGATTGAACTGTTGGCGCTTGTGTGGTGAAAAGACTGCAAATCATTTTCATGTGTTTTGGTCATGCCCAGTTATCCACCAATATTGGACCAATGTACAGACAATATTGGGGAAAATATTCAAAATAACAGTTCCCTTTTCTTTTGTAACTTTGTATTTGGGTTTACTACCGGACTCACTGGAAAGACGAGGAGAAAAATACTTATTCAATGTTTTAATATTGGCAAGCAAAAAAGCTCTAACTAAAAAATGGATGTTGAAGGACTGTCCTACACCTGAAGATTGGATTAACGTGATCCAAGACATTTACTCGATGGAAAAGTTGACATTCGCACTGAGACAGGACATGGATGGGTTCATGAACTTTTGGCAACCCTGGATCGCATATGTGTCTTCCATTAGATCTAATCTTTGACAAATACCATTTCAATAATGGTTCCGCTCTTTGTTCCAACGCTACTCAGATGCTCTTTTACCTTTATTTACTTACATTTTCTTTTTGTTTGTTTTTTTGCTGGGTTTTTTTTTGTTTTCTCTTTAATTTCACTTTTTCTTTCACTTAAAAAAAAAAAAGGGGTGTTGTAAGAATTATTCTTCCAATGTTGTCAGATATCAGAAAATAAGGGAACATGTGATGAAAATGTAAACAATGCATTGCTGTAACGACCTGTATACCCTTTACAAAAACTTAAATAAAAAAAAAAAAAAAATTGTTCGCCAAAACCGCAATCATGGAAGCGCAAAACCGCAATAATGGAATCTTGGTTTGACCGGGTCGCGTGACCAGAACCACGAGTCGTAACAAGTGGACCAGTGTCATGTTCGTCTGACAATGAGGAACAGATGTTCGCCAGCGACACTGCTGTTGTGGACAGGTAAGTGTTATAAGCTAAATTATTCTTTATCACTGAAAATAGTAATCCAAATGACTTTTGACCGATCAGTAATTACAACTGTGCGTCATCGCCACATGACGGACCATTGACGGACCGTTTTTTTGTGCGCCGCGTTCCTCTGTAGCGGGGGGGGGGGGTTGTTATCCTCTACATTGCAGATATTTTAGTATAATTTTTATTGCACTGTAGGTTATTTTTTCTTGTAAAAAAAAAGGCCACACATTTTTTATGTGGCATGCTTCTTTGTGTGTAGGGGGCTTGTTTGTTCATTCATTCATTCATGAATGAAAAAACAACCCCCCCAAACACACACACACAGCCCTGAGTGTCACCTTTCATTTGAGCCCAAGATGAAGCTTCTATGTTGAATCATTCAAAAGTTATAGACGTTTTTCCAAACTGTGCCATTTGGCACAATTTGGCACAGTTCAAAAACGCCTGAGAACAACCAGAGACAAAAGCTGTGTAATATATTCATTTTTTGTGGTATTGTTCCAAAATTTTGACCTCAGCTGGATAACGCTTGGTTCTACATTTCTGTTGCATTTTCCAGCCCGGATTTGACAGCTGTGTGTTATTTGCAAGCATTTGTATCTAAAAAAAAAACCCAGGCAAACTTTATTTTCTTCAACTTCAGTATGTTTAGATGACTGTTACTCAGTGGCAGGAGCACTTACAGAGATTATGACTGTTTTGCCAAAAAATTCAGAGTGTTTTCTTTTAAATGAGACCAACCCCATGAAGATGCTGCAAAGGGTTGAAGAACAGCTTTTAATTTACTTTGGGTACGTTATTTTTAGGCGTTTTTAGGGAAATTGACCAGAGTGCAAGGGGTTAATACAGCTGAGTGTTTATGCTTTATGGTTGTGTTGACATGTCATTTGTTAATTGGTCTGCGGCAAATGTGAGTGTTGGGCTACAGCATCAAGGGGTTTTGGAGAGAGTGCTGTTTGCCACCCTGACCACCCTGCCATGCTGTGTGTTCCTCTTCATCAATGGGACCATGTTATTCACCTTGAGGAGCAAATCTGTGTTTCGTGAGACCTCCCGTTACATCTTCCTGTGTAACCTTCTCTTTGCAGACACTGGACAGATGGCACTCAGCCAGATCCTGTACATCATTGCTGCATCCAGAGTAACTCTAATGTATCCCCTGTGTGGTTTCCTCAACATGCTCACCATTCTGGTGACAACTGTCTCACCACTCACGCTAGTGTTGATGTCATTGGGGAGGTACGTGGCTGTGTGCTATCCACTGAGGCACACCGCCATCGTCAGCATCAGAAACACCTGGGTTGTCATTGCTGCAGTGTGGGCCATCAGCTCACTGAATGTTCTCACTCGAGTTCTGCTGCTGTTAGAGTTTACCTTCGAACAGCTGCAGAGTCTACAGATGAAGGACTTATGCTCTGAGATAGCCATGCTGCTCGGCTCAAATTCTGCCAAGTTTAACAAAGTCTTCACCAGTTTTCTCTTCATATCATCGAGTGTTGTGATCACCTCGACCTACATCAGTGTGATGGTTGCAGCCAGGTCGGCATCCACAGAGAAAACTTCAGTCCATAAGGTTCGCAAAACACTGCTGCTGCACCTGGTCCAGCTTAGCCTTAGCCTCTGCTTGACCATCTACAGCTCACTGCTCATTTCACTTTCAAGGGTCTTACAGAGAATTGTGTTTGTGAGAATTCAGATCTTTTTGTACATATCCATTTTCATCTTCCCAAGATGTCTGAGCTCCCTCATTTATGGCATCAGAGATCAGAGCATCAGGCCAGTCCTCGTGTACTATCTGTGCTGCTGACTCAAACTCAGATCTGAGCCTGTGAAAGTCCTACTTAGGTCTGGGATGGATGCCAGCTGAACTTTGGCTGTGTCTGTTTCGAATATTTGAAAATTCTTTTTTGCAAGAAAAAGCATTTTGTTGAAAAATCGTAATGGTTATAGAAATTGTACTGTATGTTTTACAAAAATTGTTTAGTTCTGACACAACATTTCACTTGAACTGATCGTTTTACAAGGAAACCAATATGCCTGCTTCTTCCAAGACAAGCTAAATAATTGGATTTTACAATCTGAAAATAGATGTATTTTTCTGTTATATCCAGTGTTGGACAAGTTACTAAAAAATATTAACTAGTTACAGTTACTAGTAACTTCTTTTCAAATGTAACTGAGTTACTTTTAAGTTACTGCATGATTACTTTTAAATGCACACTTCAATCATCTTGCACACACAGCAAGATCAAGGGCCCCTTGTTCTCATCAGAAAAAAGAAGAAAAGAAAACTGATGAGAAAAAAGTCTCATCGTAGAGAGAAAAAAATGTCTCAGATTTACACAAACTATTGTCATGAGTAGAAATTCAGAAATTTACTAGAAATAAAGCTGTGAATTCACAGAGAAAATTTTGGACCCCCGTGGGTCTTTTTTGGCCCACGAGCCATATGTTTGACACCCCTCGACCAGTCCATTAAAAATGCATATTTAGAGGATTTACTTCCATGAAATAGTTGCAGATCACAACAGCATGTAAATGAATGAGATAAAATAAAATAGAAAGCACAGAAAAATGAAAGGTCACCACTTCAATGTAAAACTGAATAGTTCACAGAACTCAAAACTTATGTGGAAACCGATTACCTAATAAATTTTAAGTAAATGAAATATTTTTTGAGTAAACTTTACTTAAAAAATGCATTTTCAGCATTTTGTTTTATTTTTTTTTAATTTAACCTCTTGCACTCCGTTGTACTGCGGGCGGGCAAGTCTCTGCGTCCCAGAGCGCACAAGGGCGCTCTCGTGCGCCCTCGTGTGCTCTAGGACGCATGATGGAGATGGAGATGGTGATGGCGTCCAAGCGCGCACTGAAAATAAAAGCTGCAGACACAGCCGCGAACAGATTAGCTCATCTGATTGACCTCTCATTCGACTAATAAGAGCCTTGAATTGGGTTTCTGAAACCTTGAAGAACCAATGACTTAAAACCTAGCAAGAAGGACCCGCCTACCAAGGCTGTGAATGCAGTGAGCCAATTGAAGCAGAGAAGTTCGCGAGCTGTTTTTTTTAAGGCTGGGTGAAGAGAGACTGTTGCAGCAGATCAAAAAAGGACCCGCAGGAAGAACCGTCACAGACCCAGCAGCACGGAGACCACCCACAAATGCAACCTGTGTGACAGCAACTGCCGTTCGCGCATCGGCATGTTCGGCCACAGGCGGTGCTTATTTTGTTTTTGTTCCAGCAGAGTAGACGTTATGATTTCTTCCATGGTCATCATAGACCGACGGAGGCTGACGACGAAGGCTGAGTGACACACACGCGTTTGCTAGTCTTTTTTTAATTACTACTGTTATTTGTTTTGAAAAATCGTTCGCCAAAAACTGCAATCATGGAAGCACAAAACCGCAATAATGGAATTATGTTTTGATCGGGTCGTGAGACCAGAACCACGAGCGGACCAGCATCGCGTTCGTCTGACAATGAGGAAGAGAAGTTCGCCAGGACACTGCTGTGAAGAGGTAAGGTGTTATAAGCTAAATTATTCTTTATCCCTGAAAACTGTAATCCAAAATGACTTTTGACCGATCGGCAAATTACAACTGTGCGGCGCACGAAGTCTGAAGTTCGTGCACCGCGGTACAAGGGGTCGTTCACTGCGTCCAGACTGTGAATGCCCCCCCCCCCGCTATTCTTCTGTAGCGAGGGGGGGAAGCCGCGGTGACTGCGCTGCTGTCCCACATCGCCACATGAGGCTAATCCGTCATGTAGTGATGGCCGATGTCCATCCTCTGTAGTGGGGGGGGACAACCCTCCCCCCCCCCACACACAGACACAGCCCTGAGTGTGACCTTTCATTTGAGCCCAAGATGAAGCTTCTACATTGAATCATTCAAAAGTTATAGACGTTTTTCCAAACTGTGCCATTTGGCACAATTTGGCGCAGTTCCAAAACGCCTGGGAACTACCTGAGGAAAAAGCTGTGTAATATATTCATTTTTTGTGGTATTGTTACAAAATTTGGATCTCAGCTGGATAACACTTGGTTCTACATTTCTGTTGCATTTTCCAGCCCGGATCTGAAGCTGTGTGTTATTTGCAAGCATTTGTATCCAAAAAAACACCCAGGCCAAATTTATTTTCTTCAAGTTCACTATGTTTAGATGACTGTAACTCAGTGGCCGGAGCACTTAGAGAGATTATGACTGTTTTGCCAAAAAATTCAAAGTGTTTTCTTTTAAATGAGACCAACCCCATGAATATGCTGCAAAGAGTTGAAGAACAGCTTTGGATTTAATTTGGGCACGTTAATTTTTGGCGTTTTTAGGGAAATTGACCGGAGTGCAAGGGGTTAAGATTGCTCAAAAAAAATTTCATTTACTTAAAATTTATAGGTAATGGGTTTCCGCATAAGTTTTGAGTTCTTTGAACTAATTTGGTTTTACAGTGTACAAGAAGCTGTTCTTTACCGCAACAAATCACAGTCACTTTTTCCCTGTGCATAAGAAAACATTAAATACATTTAATGTGGACATTTAATGCGAGCTTCTTGGTCAAAAAATACTCATGTTTAACCACAGAGGTAGGAGCTGTTAGGGGCTGCTTACCATCGGACAACAGACGATCAGGGCTTCATATGAGAAGTCGCCACCGCCACGGCATTTCTTCCCACAGGGCTGTGATGTGAACTGATGAAAGACAGGAAACGGACATGTGTAGGAGACTGTGTGACAGCTGCATCAGCTACGGTAGGGTTAGTTTATATTTATTTGCTTATTATTTTCTTGCCTTTGGCATGACAACCTCCAGTGGCTTGAGGCGCTGGGGATGGCCGTTGTACTGCCAAAAGCCACCAAAACTGTGTATTCATCCCCAGATGGCAGCTGATGAGGAGGGTGTCTAGCAACTGCAAGTTTTATGATTGTTTGTTTGCGCTAAAATATCTATCCATATTAATAAAACGAGTAACGCGAGTAACGCATCTGATCAAATTTCAGTAACTGTAACGCATTACTGAATTTTTAAACACTAATTTAATTACACAGCACATTACTGCAAAAGTAGAGGTGTTAAAGTAATGCGTTTCTTTGTAACGCGTTACTCCCAACACTGATTAAATCACAGTATGTCTGGATGTTTTCTTCTCGGCCACAGAGAAAAGAAGATAGCTGACCACATTTTCGGCCACATATGGATGTTCTCTTGACTGTCTTTGTCCTCATTTCTGTGCTTTAAAACTGCCTGTGAACAAGTCTTACATGAGACAAAGTATCAATGTCAGATGTGGTATGGTCACAAACTCATGTTCCAAAAAACTAATAATGATGATATAAAGCATTTTTGTGCCACTTATTGATAATCAATAACTTCAGATTTGGTGGATAACAAACTGGAAGAGCAATAACTCTTCTCATGTCATGAAATTCACTGAAATGGTGAATGACAAAATAATTCCAAAAACAAAACCAAAAACAACCCATGAAGGCATGTGAAAAGGTTTTTCTATATACCAGAAAATGAATAAAATTAATTGCATGGTAAGTAATATAGTATTTGACGCTTACACTTAATCCTGACAATGGTGAAGCATTTTTTGAATGCAGGTCAGAGACAAATGAGAATGTGAAGACGCCACGTTGGTTGACAGTTTTATTCATTTAATGCTGGTGTCTCACAAACACCAACCAGCAGTGTTGGAGTCGAGACCAGGCAGACACCAGACCGAAACCAAAGTGCAGAAAGACCAAGACTTTAAAGGGGTCAAGCCAACTCAAACCAAGTCAAGTCAAGACCAAGTCACTTTTGATGTAGGTCTTGGTCTTGACCTGTTATAGTCTTGTTCTTGTCAGGTCCTGTTGAGGTCTTGACTACAACACTACCAACCAGCCACAAAATAAAGCCTCTATATGGAAGAATTTTGTCTTGTGGATTTGACACAAAGGAAATCTGTTCCTTAGAGGTTGTTTTAACACCAGTTGCTCCAGGTCTGATCATTCATCAATGAATAAAAGACAGATTCAGCCAAAACATAAGCATAATTCTGATCCAGTCAGTCATTCAGTGTATAAAAGATATTAATGATCAAATCAAAAAGACACTGTCCAATTTCCTGAATGTCAGTAGTGAAATTGCTAACATCAGACACTAAACTATATTATATTTGTTCTCTTTATCCCTTATTAAATGTGTGACAGTAACGAATCAGTGGCATTGAAACAGTGAGAACTTTAGGATCTGGTGTCACAATCCTGAGCTCCAGAGGTCTGACAAAAAAAAAAATAGTCCACACTTACTCTTTCAAAAAAGGTTTAACAGCTGTCTTTATTAAGAAGAAGCCATCTCTGTTGTCATTCATGTATGGCAGAACAAAATTATGTTTTGCCTATCTACAATTTTAATCACATGTAGAATCAGAGGAATTGCTGCCATGCAAGGAGCCACCATTAACAACTTCTCCTTCCCCAATTCTATTATGCTGAGCACCAAGCTGGGTAGGCAGGAAATACCATTTTTTATATGGATTTTGGTATGACCCAGCCAGGATTTGAACCCATGACTTCCTGGTTGTGGGGCAGATGCTCTATCAACTAGGCCACCACTCCGGTTAAGTGAGAAAATATTTGACAAAGGCAATCCAGCCAAGGAGTAGAGAGAGAGAGAGAGATTCAGGGAACCTTTTAAGCTGGGTTCACACTATAGCGTTTGGACCGACTTTTACAGACGTTTGGAAAAATCAGAGAAATTAGTCCAAACATTGGTGAAATTATGTTCGTGAGCAGGTTTTTTTTATTTTTATTTAATCCAGCACACACCAACTTTTACAAAGTTTTCCACAGTAATAGGAACTTTTGCAAACATTTGCCAGCGTTGTATTCAGCGTTGGCAAACTTTTGCCAACTTAGGTTAGTGTATGTGTAGCTTTTGCCAATTTAGATTAACTTAAGCAAACGAAAACTCAGTACAGGTCAGCTGACATCAGCGTCAGGCTACGCTCATATAAAGATCAGCATTTGCAGAGGCTTCCTGCCATCCTGGACCTGTTGTTTTGGGTGGATTCACACTACAATGTTTGGACCAACTTTTTACTGACATTTTGGACAATATCTGGCTCTGCAAAAGTTGATAAAAGTTAATGATGGTTTGATTTTGTTGGCAAACGCTGACAAAATTTGTGATCCTTGAAAATTTTCAGCATGCTGAAAATTTGCCGATGCTTGGAAGTAAACGTTGGTGAAAGTTGTGCTCAGTTTGTAAAAGTTCCTGAGCGCTGGGCTAAGTTATGCAGAGTTTGCCTAAGTCGGACTAAGTTAAGCTCCATTCACAGACATTGACTGAAAGGCCGTTGGAAGCAGATGGTTTTAGACCAAAACTCACTTCAGACATGCACAGACAAGAATGAAAGAAATGGAGAGAAGGGGGAATTCAAAGAAAAAATAAACAGTGGTATGAAAAAGTGTTTGCCCCCTTCCTGATTTATCTTTTTTTTTTTTTTGTATGTGTAGTGAACTGCTCTCCTCATCATCCTGCCTACTTAAGCCGTGCTGTCCTCTGGTCTGAACAGAGTCATCTAGCTGCCTGGTCTGGAAACGACCTCTACACTACTTCGTCACCTACATTCCGGAGTTCAAGCTCCTGTGATTCCTTCCTTCCTCATCGTTCTTCTGGGAGTTTCAGCTCCCCAGTGCCAAGCAAGCCAACTTCAAACCTCAATACCACTCTTCGCTCTGCTCCCCCTGTGCACAGGTGGAAATCCGTGGCGGCGGACCTCCTCCTCCTGGCAGCGGACCAAGTGCACCCTAAACTGCATCAAGTCCACCTCTCATCTCCTCTGCAACCGGGGCCGAAGACACTGTCTCTCTGGCCGGAGCCTTCGGAACCTCGCCTGTGTGACTCACCACCTCGCCTACAGTAAGACTGGACTATAACTGTACCATCTCTCCTGAGCGCTGTAACTAATTCCCCTGTCTCTGCTCTTCCATAGGGTTGCCAGTCTGTATGGTGCTCTGCTCGCCCCGGCTGTTACATTCATGCACACACGCACATATTCACACATACATTGTACAATAAAAGATAATTGAGTTTATTCGTGAGTCTGTGTCTGCCTTCTGGGTCTCGAATCCTGTCAGTACAACTCCGTCAAAATGACCCAGCAGACAGTGCGCTGGCGCACAAAGTTAACATCTTAGAGGCTCGAGTAGACCAATTATCGCACCAACAACAGGCAATACTCACACAGCTGGTCCAGATAAACTCCCGCCTGGATGGACTGCCAGGTCCTCAGTCCTTTCCCCCGGCTTCCGGTAGCATGGCCGCCCCAGCTGGCTCCATCACTTCTCTGTCTCCACTCCAGTTCCCACGCCCACACGCTTCAACGGTAAGCTAGGGGAGGCTAAGGGTTTTCTATTACAATGTGGGATAGTGTTCCAGCGGGTACCCGGGGATTTTCCCACCAGTCACAGCCGCATAGGCTATGTAGTCAATCTTCTGGAGGCGTTAGCTTGGACCTACGCCATTATGGCTAGGGCTGACTATGCTAATTTAACATATGATCAATTTGTGAATGAGTTTAATGAGGTTTTTTATCACTCGCACCGAGATAGCGTGCTCACCGCCCGGCTACTCAACTTAAGACAAGGGACCAAATCGGCAGCCGATTATGCTGTAGACTTCCGGGTGGTAGCCACGGAGGTGGGGTTTGAGGATGCCTCCCTTTGCAGCATCTTCGTCCGTAGTCTTAACCCTAGCCTGAGGGACGAGCTAGCCCATCTTGAAAAAACCAGTAAGTTAACTGAGCTCATTTTCCTGGCTATTAGCTTGGATAATCCATTAAGGGAGCGGGCCAACGAGCGTAGATCTTCCGGTCACTCAGGAATTCAGTTTTGCCACTCCCTGCAGCTCTCCCTGCTGGCCCTTCCTCCCTCTGATACACTAGATTTCCCTGAGCCTATGGTATTGGGTCAGTCAAAGTTGCCACCGGCGGAGAAACAGTGCCGCCTGGAGTTGGGTCTATGCCTATATTGTGGCAGTAAGGAACATGAGCTAGCTGCTTGTCCCATCCGACCAAAAGAGGGAGTCCGTGCATCGCAGTAGGGGGACTCACGGACTCACTCCAAGGCAATCCCTTCACTAAGTTCCTGCTACCCATCCATTTTATTCACAATCATCTAGAGATCTCCACACATGCTATCATTGATTCAGAGGCCGAACAGAGCTTCATTTCTGAAGAGCTGGCAACCCGACTGGGGCTCACCTGCCACCCATTAAAGACACTGCTAAAGCTCATCGCCCTGTCGAAGGCTCCACTGGCTTTGGTGTCAAAACAAACTGCCCTGGTCTCTGTTCTAGTGTCTGGGAATCACCGTGAGCAGCTTAGGTTGTTTGTGCTTCCGGTTTCAACCTCCCCGGTCATTTTGGGATATCCCTGGCTCCGGTTGCACAACCCCTCCATTGACTAGCGCTCCGGGAATGTCATCTCCTAGAGTTCATTTTGCTTGAGTGCCTGTCTCCAGGCCGCTGCATGCTCACCCTCCGTGCCTCTCGGTGCCCCTGATACACCCCCGCCTGACCTGTCCAGGGTTCCCCCTTAGTACCACGATCTGGGGGCTGTCTTTAGTAAATCCAAAGCATTACCCACTGTGCCATTAACCTACAGCCTGGGACTCCGTTATCATCTAGTCGGCTTTACAGCCTGTCGGCCCCGGAGCGGAAAGCCTTGGAGACCTACATCAAGGAGTTCCTGAGCTCTGGCATAATTAGCCCATCATCCTCAGCAGTGGGGGCGGGATTTTTCTTTGTGGGCAAGAAGGAGGGATCTCTGAGACCTTGCATCGACTTCAGGGAACTCAGCAACATCACCATTAAAGACAAGTACGCTCTCACTCATGAACACGGCGTTTGACTCTCTCCAGGGGGCCTCCTGGTTCACAAAGTTGGACCTCCACAACGCTTACTACCTGGTGTGAATCCAAGAACGAGATGAATGGAAGACAGGGTTCCGTACCCCCAGAGGCCATTTTGAATACCTCATCATTCCGTTTGGGCTGATTGCTGTGTTCCAGCGGCTAATTCAGAATCAGAATCAGAATGAGATTTATTGCCATTGTTCATGTAGTACACAAACTAGGAATTTGTCTCGGTGCAATGCTGCAACATTAAACATGGAGTAGCACTAAAGATAAAAATAAAAAACTATGCACGCAATAAAAGGTAGAATATGAATAAGTAATACTAATCTATGCAATTTTTAAATATATTAACAAGCAGCAGATATTGTGGAGTTCCACATAGTGCAGTCGGTAGTGCAAAAAGAAAACAGTGATAATTGTCATGAGTCCGGCTGAGCTGCTGTACGTAATGCACAAGAGTCTAATAAGTCACTTAGTGTTCAGCAGTCTGATGGCAGAGGGGAAGAAGCTGTTCATGTAGCAGAAGGTTTTAGTCTGAATGGACCGAAGTCTTCTGCCTGAGGGGAGAGGGGCAAACAGTGCATGTCCAGGGTGTGAAAGGTCGGCTATGATCCGACCTGCACGCCTCCGGGTCCTGGAGATGTACAGGTCCTGGAGGGATGGGAGCTTGCAGCCGATCACCTTCTCAGCAGCACGCACAACGCGCTGCAGTCTTAGTCTCTCGCTGGCGGTGGCTTCTGCGTACCACACGGTGATGGAGGTGGTGAGGATGGACTCGATGATGGCCGTGTAGAACTGCACCAACATCTTGGTGGGTAGCTTGAGCTTCCTCAGCTGCCGCAGGAAGAACATCCTCTGCTGGGCCTTTTTGATGAGGGAGCTGATGGTCGGCTCCGACTTGAGGTCCTGGGTGATGGTGGTGCCCAGGAAGTGGAAGGAATCCGCAGTGGTGATGGGAGAGTCTGTGAGGGTAAGGGGGGGCAGAGGGGCTGTGACTTTTCTGTAGTCCACAATCATCTCCACTGTCTTCAGAATGTTCAGCTGCAGGTTGTTGTGGCGGCACCAGGACGCTAGCTGGGCCACCTCTCTCCTGTAGACGGACTTGTCGCCGTTGGAGATGAGCCCGATGAGGGTGGTGTCGTCCGCAAACTTGATCAGCTTGACAGACTGGTGGCTGGAGGTGCAGGAGTTGGTGTACAGGGAGAAGAGCAGGGGGGAAAGTACACAGCCCTGGGGTGATCCGGTGCTGATGCTAACAGAGTCTGAGACAGTCTTTCCCAGCTGCACATGCTGCCTCCGGTCCATCAGGAAGTCGGTGATCCACCTGCAGAGGGAGTCAGGCATGTTGAGCAGGGACAGCTTGTCCTGGAGCAGAGCGGGGCAGATGGTATTGAATGCAGAGCTGAAGTCCACAAACAGGATCCTGACGTAGGTTCCCGGGGAGTCCAGGTGCTGTAGGATGGAGTGGAGGGCTAGGTTGACTGCGTCGTCCACAGACCCGTTGGCTCTGTAGGCAAACTGCAGGCAAATTAATGATGTGTTGAGGGATTTTCTGGGCTTGTTCAGTTTTGTGTATCTTGATGATATTTTGATTTTTTCTCAGTCCCTCGATGAACACCGGATGCACGTCAGGCGAGTGTTGCAGCGGCTGCTGGAGAACAAACTGTTCATGAAGGTAGAGAAGTGTGAGTTCCACACTTCATCCACATCATTTTTGGGCTTTGTCATCTCACACAACAAAGTCAAAGTGGACCCTGCCAAAGTAAAAGCGGTGGTGGAGTGGCCAACTCCCTCATCCCGGAAACAATCACAACAGTTTCTGGGATTCACCAATTTCTATCGCCGCATCATAAAGAATTACAGCCTCACTGCCCTGCCTCTCACTCACCTCCTCCAAGGTGCCCTTCCATTGGTTGGAGGAGGCTGAGGCTGCCTTTTTGGCACTGAAATGATTATTCTCGGTAGAAGATGGATGGATGGATGGATGGATGGATGATTATTCTCCTCTCCTCCGAATCTGGCGCAGGTGGACCCCGCTCTACAGTGCTTGGTGGAAGTTGATGCTTCGGACTCCGGCGTAGGAGCTGTTTTGTCTCAATGCTCTCCGGTGGATGACAAGATTCGCCCCTGCGCGTTCTTCTTCCGCCATTTCTCTCCAGCGGAGAGGAACTGTGACATCGGGGAAAGGGAGCTCCTGGCAGTGAAGCTGGCACTGGAGGAGTGGCGCCATTGGCTTGAGGGGGCCTCCCACCCATTCATCGTCTGGACCGACCATTAGAACTTGGAATACCTCAGGACAGCTAAGCAGCTGAACATGCGCCGGGCCCGCTGGTCCCTGTTTTTTGGGCAGTTCAGTTTTACCACCCGGGGTCCAAGAACACCAAGCCTGATGCCCTATTTAGGCAATTCACCTCAGACGCTGCGGAAGTGTCATCTCACCCCATAATTCCCCCATCATGTATCGTTGGCGCCCTCTCATGGGGTATTAAGGAGATGGTTCTTAGAGTGCAGGAGAACGAGGCTGACCCAGGCGGGGGGCCAGCAGGGAGGCTGTATGTACCTTCTGCCATCCGGGGTGAAGTGATAAATTGGGCCCACTCCTCCAAGCTCTTGTGCTATCTGGGGATGGCACGCACAGTGACCCTACTTCAGAGGACCTTTTGGTGGCCATAACTCCAGAGGGATGTTGGGGAATATATCCACGCCTGTCCCCATTGTGCCACCGGCAAGACGTCCTTGTCTCCTCCGGCTGGCCTGCTTCATCCACTTCCTATCCCCAGCAGGCCCTGGTCCCACGTGGCTCTGGATTTCATCACTGGCCTCCCATCCTCTGCCAACAACACCATCATCCTCACCATAGTGGACAGATTCTCCAAGGCAGCCTACTTCGCTCCCCTGCAGGGTCTGCCCATGGCAAAGGAGACTGCGGATTTGCTTGTCCTTCGTGTGGTGCGGCTTCACGGTATCCCCCTGGACATCATGTCCGACCAGGGGCCCCAATTCGTCTCACAGATATGGAAAGCCTTCTGCAACGCCATTGGGGCTATGGTGAGCCTGTCTTCGGGGTACCACCCACAGAGCAACAGCCAGTGTGAGCGTGCCAATCAGGAGCTGGAGGCAGTGTTACAGTGCGTTACTACCGCCAACCGAGCGTCCTGGAACTCCTACCTGCCGTGGGTTGAATACGCTCACAACACCACCATTTCATCTGCCATAGGCATGTCGCCATTCGAGGCTTCATTTGGATACAACCCCCCACTGTTTCCCGAGGAGGAGGGAGACATTGCGTTGCCTTTAGTGTGTGCCCACCTGAGGCGCTGTCGCCAGCTGTGGAAAGCTACCCGGGCCACGCTGCGATGCACAGCAGATTGCAACTCCACCATCGCCAACCGCCGCAGGACCTCAGCTCCATTCTACCGGTTGGGCAACAGGTATGGCTTTCTACTTAAAATATCATCCTCAAGGCTGAGTCTAGGAAGCTCTCTTAACATTTCATTGGTCCGTTTGCTATTACACATATTGTGAATCCTGAGGCTGTGCACCTAGCCCCCCTCCTCCCCCCCGCATCTGTCCCACCTTTCATGTCTCCCAGGTGAAGCCGTTCTGTCCAGCCCTCTGTGCCCCCCTCCAAAGATGCCACCTCCACCGGTTATGATCGATGGCAACTCTGCGTGGAAGGTCAACGCCATTCTGGACGTCAGTCGCGGCCTCCAGTACCTGGTGGACTGGGACAGTTACGGTCCTGAATGGAGGTCCTGGGTGCGTCCCTCCTTCTTGTTGGATCCTCAGCTCATCAGGGACTCCCATCGGATGCACCCGGGTAGGTTGGATCGGTCGCCAAGAGGCGTCATGTAGGGGGTGGAGTACTGTAGTGATCTGCTCTGCCTGCCTGTCGCCTATTCCTCCACAGCTGCACGCACACCTGCTCTCCTCATCATCCTGCCTACTTAAGCCGTGCTGTCCTCTGGTCTGCATGGAGTCATCTAGCTCCCTGGTCTGGCAAAGACCTCTACACTGCTTCAACACCTACATTCCGGACTTCAAGCTCCTGTGATTCCTCCCTTCCTCATCGTTCTTCTAGGAGATCCAGCTCCCCAGCGTGAAGTAAGCCAACTCCAAACCTCATTACCACTCTACACTCTGCTCCCCTGTGCACAGGTGGAAGTCCGTGGCGCCGGACCTCCTCCTCCTGGCGGCGGACCTAGCACACCCTGCACTGCATCAAGTCCACCTCTCATCTCCTCTGCAACTGGGGCCGAAGACACTGTCTCTCTCTGGCTGGACCCTTCGGGACCTCACCTGTGCGACTCACCACCTCGCCTACAGTAAGACTGGACTATAACTGTACCATCTCTCCTGAGTGCTGTCCCTAATTCCCCTGTCTCTACTCTTCCATAGGGTTGCCAGTCTGTACGATGCTCTGCTCGCCCAGGCTGTTACATCCATGCACACATGCACACATTCACACATACATTGTACAATAAAAGATAATTGAGCTTATTCGTGAGTCTGTGTCTGCCTTCTGGGTCTCAAATCATGTCAGTATGTTTGTCACACTTAAATGTTTCAGATCATCAAAAAAATTTAAACATTAGACAAAGATAACACAAGTAAACACAAGATGCAGTTTTTAAATGAAGGTGTTTATTATTAAGGGAAAAAAAATCCAAACCTGCATGGCTCTGTGTGACAAAGTGATTGCCACCTCCACCCCCCTCGTTAAAACATAAATTAACTGTGGTTTATCACATCTTTGGAAAACTGAGTTCAATTTCTCTAGCCACAAAAAGGCCTGACTACTGCCACACCTGTTCTCAATCAAGAAATCACTTTAATAGGACCTGCTTGAAAGAGGAATGTAGACCAAAAGATCCTCAAAAGCTTGACATCATGCTATGATTCGACAAAATTCAGGAACAAATGAGAAACAAAGTAATTGAGATCAATCAGTCTGGAAAAAAATTATAATGACATAATTCTTGACCCAGGGGACAGAAGACAGACTCGAGGGAATTACAGTTATCCTTTTATTAGCCACCCGTGTCTTGTGTGTGAGTGCGTGCGTGCATGTACAATGTGGTGCGTGAAGTGCAGGACTAGTGCCAGGGCAGAGCAGGACGCCATTCGGCCTGGCAACCCTATGGAGACAAAGCAGAGACGTTAGTGCTGTACCAGAGCTGAGGGAGTAATAATGACAGTCGCTTACTTTTGCAGGTGGTGATGCTGGGCTCCAGTTTGCCCTGAGGGCGATAGCCAGGGAGAGAGCATCTGGCTCTGTGCAGGGAGGAGTGAGAGTTACCCTGATGCCGGAGTGGAGCTGAGCCGCTGCCGGGGGGAGAGAATCCGCCGCCAGGGAGATCCACCTGTGCACAGGGGAAAAGAACTTGACAAGGTAAGTGGAGGTTAAGCTTGCATGCAGCGATGCGTTGCTCGTGGTTAGAGGAAGAGCCAGGACGTGGCTGAAGACGAGAGACGTGTCCTCGGAAGTTTGACAGATGGCTCCGTGCTGAGTCGCTGGCTGGTCCGGCTCTTAAAGCCCGCTGACGATTGGCAGCAGGTTTGCACGCAGCTGAGACTGATGATGGCCCTGCGGGCGCCATGACAGTACTCCCCCCTCTAGAGGTGCCTCCTGGCACCTGCCCTATCTTACCCGGGTGCGTCCGGTGAAAGTCTCTGATGAGCTGTTTGTCGAGGACAAAAGACGGACGTACACAGGACCTGTGCTCGGGGCCGTACCCCTCCCAGTCCACCAGGTGTTGTAGGCCGTGTCCCCGGTGGCGGACGTCCAGGATGGCATTGACTCCCCACGCCGGATGGCCACCGATCACCACTGGGGGAGGTGGAGCCTTGGGGGACGGACAAAGGGGACTGGAACAGATGGGTTTCAACTATGAGACATGGAAGGTCGGGCAGATGCGGGGGGGGGGGGCGCTAAGCGAACAGCCACAGGATTAACCACTCGGACAATAGGGCAATGCCCAATGAAACACTGGGCCAGCTTACGTTTCTCTGCTTTCAAATTAATATTACATGTTGACAGCCATACCTGCTGACCCACCTTGTACTTGGGTGCCGGTCTCTTGCGGCGGTTGGCCGTCCTGGTGTTACGCTCTGTGGTCCAAAGGAGAACTCTGCGGGTGGTGGTCCAGAACTGGCGGCAGCGCCTGACATGGGTGCAGACAGAAGGCACCGCCACCTCCTTTTCCTCCTCCGGAAACAGTGGGGGGGTCATACCCCAACGATGCCCTGAATGGGGACATCCCAATCGGCAAAGAAACCATGGAGTTATGGGCGTACTCAATCCACGGCAGGTGGCTGCTCCAAGAAGAATGGCTGGAAGCAATGACGCAGTGTAGGGCAGCCTCCAGTTCTTGATTCACCCGTTCGCACTGCCCATTGCTCTGTGGGTGGTAACCAGACGACAGGCTTACCGTTGACCCCAGTGCATGACAGAACGCCCTCCAAACTTGAGAAACAAACTGGGGTCCACGATCCGAGACGACATCAGTGGGGATCCCATGGAGGCATATAACGTGCTGTACCAATAGGTCTGCTGTCTCCCGCGCTGTCGGCAACCCCCGGAGGGGGACGAAGTGGGCCGCCTTGGAGAAACGACCAACGATGGTAAGGACCGTGGTGAAGTGATTAGATGGCGGGAGACCCATCACAAAATCCAGGGCGATGTGTGACCAGGGGCGGCTAGGGACCGGCAGGGGGTGGAGGAGCCCGGCCGGTGGGGAGGAAGATGACTTTCCGGTGGCGCACTGAGCGCAGGCCCGGATGTAGGCATTGACGTCCTTTCGCAGCCAAGGCCACCAGAGCGACCTCTGGAGAAGCTCAATCGTGCAGGACACCCCTGGATGACACGCAAATTTCGAGGCGGGGGCCCACTGAATGACCTTACCCCGGACTGATGTGGGGACAAACAACTGTTCCAAGGGACCACCTCCAGGATCGGGCTCAGCCTCCTGCGCCTTCACGATCTTCTCCCTGATGTCCCATGTGAGGGCGCCAAAGACAAAGGAAGGAGCAAGGATGGTCTGTTCCCCGTCTTCGGATACCTCCACCGAGAATTGCCTTGAGAGGGCGTCTGGCTTTGCGTTCTTGTCCCCAGGGCGATAGGTGATCGTGAAGTCGAACCGACTTCACGATCTTCCAACTCCTGCACCTCCAGCCACCAGTCTGTCAAGTTGATCAAGTTTGCGGACGACACCACCCTCATCGGGCTCATCTCCAACGGCGACGAGTCCGCCTACAGGAGAGAGGTGGCCCAGCTGGCGTCCTGGTGCAACAACAACAACCTGCAGCTGAACGCTCTGAAGACAGTGGAGATGATTGTGGACTTCAGGAAAGTCACAACCCCTCTGCCCCCCCTCACCCTCACAGGCTCTCCCATCACCACTGCTGATTCCTTCCGCTTCCTAGGCACCACCATCACCAGGGACCTCAAGTGGGAGCCGACCATCAGCTCCCTCATCAAAAAGGCCCAGCAGAGGATGTTCTTCCTGCGGCAGCTGAGGAAGCTCAAGCTACCCACCAAGATGTTAGTGCAGTTCTACACAGCCATCATCGAGTCCATCCTCACCACCTCCATAACCGTGTGGTACGCAAGAGCCACTGCCAGGGACAGACTAAGGCTGCAGCACGTCGTGCGCACTGCTGAGAAGGTGATCGGCTGCAAGCTCCCATCTCTCCAGGATCTGTACATCTCCAGGACCCGGAGGCGTGCTGGCCGGATCATAGCCGATCCCTCTCACCCTGGTCACGTACTGTTTGCCCCCCTCCCCTCAGGTAGAAGACTTCGGTCCATCCAGACTAAAACCTCCCGTCACATGAACAGCTTCTTCCCCTCTGCCATCAGACTGCTGAACACTAAGTGACTTATTGACTCTCGTGCACTATGTACAGCAGCTCAACCAGACTCATGTCAATCATCACTGTTTTCTTCCTGCATTACCGACTGCACTATATGGTTCTCCACATTATCTGCTGCTCGCTAATATATTTTAACTGCTGACCAGTATTACTCACTCTTATTCTACACTTTATTGCATGTATAGTTTATTTATTTTATTTTATCATGTTTAATGTTGCAGCATTGCACCGAGACAAATTCCTAGTTTGTGTACTACATGAACAATGGCAATAAATCTGATTCTGATTCTGATTCTGATTCTGATTCTGAACCGACCAAAGAACATGGACCAGCGGGCCTGTCGGGAGTTCAACCGCTTAACAGTCCTCAGATATTCCAAGGTTTTGTAGTCGGTCCAAACTACAAAAGGCTGGACAGCTCCCTCCAACCAGTGGCGCCACTCCTCCAATGTGAGCTTTACCGCCAAGAGCTCCCTATCGCCGATGCTGTAATTTCTCTCTGCTGGAGACAGGCGGTGCGAGAAGAAGGCACAGGGGCGGATCACCCAGTCTATCAGAGAGCGCTGGGAGAGCACCGCCCCCACCCCGTAGTCCGATGCATCCACCTCGACCAAGCACTGGAGGTCCGGGTCCACCTGCGTGAGGACACGGGACGATGAGAACTCCCTCTTGAGGGTGCCAAATGCTGCTGCAGCCTCCTCCATCCAGTGGAAAGGAACCTTTGGGGACTTGAGACAGATCAGCGGGAGGGCCACCATGCTATACCTGGGCACAAAGTGGCGATAAAAATTGGCAAACCCCAGGAACTGCTGGAGTTGCTACCTGGACGGGGGGGGGGGGGGGGGGGGGGGGGAATCCACCACGGCCTTGACCTTGGCCGGGTCAGGGAGAACCTGGTTGTGGGAAATCACAAAGCCGAGAAAAGAAGTCTTGTTAGCATGGAACTCGCATTTCTCGGCCTTCACGAACAGTTTGTTCTCCAGAAGTCATTGGAGGACCCGTCTCACATCCACCCGGTGCTCCTCTAGCGACCGAGAGAAGATAAGAATGTCGTCCAGGTAGACAAAGACAAAGGTGCCCAGGAAGTCCTAGAGAACGTCATTTATCAGGCGCTGGAAGACGGCCGGCGCGTTGGTCAGCCCAAACGGCATTACCAGGTATTCAAAGTGGCCACTTGGGGTCCGGAATCCCATCTTCCACTCATCTCCCTCCTTGATCCACACAAGGTGATAAGCGTTGCGGAGGTCGAGCTTGGTGAACCAAGAGGCCCTCTGGAGGGAGTCAAACGCCATGTCCATGAGGGGCAGGGTGTACTTATCCTTCACTGTGATGTCATTGAGACCCCTGAAATCGATACATGTCCGCAGGGAGCTGTCCTTCTTGCCGACGAAGAAGAATCATGCCCCCACCGCTGAAGAGGACGGGCGGATGATCCCTGAGCTGAGCGACTCCTTAATATACGTATCCATCGCCTCCCGCTCCGGAGCTGACAGGCTGTATAGATGGCTCAACGACAGTGGGGCACCAGCCCGGAGATTAATAGCGCAGTCATAGGGGCGGTGGGGGGGAGTGACAGCGCCCGCGACTTACTGATAACCGCCCCCAGATCGTGATATTCAGCTGGCACCTTTGACAGATCTGGAGGTGGGGGGAGGCGCGTGGGGCCAAGGACACCGATGGGGCACATGCCGCGGACTTCAGGCACGCGCTGAGGCAGAACAAACTCCAGGATGTGATGTTTCCTGTCTGCCAGTCAAAAGATGGGTTATGCAGCCGTAGCCAGGGGTAGCCCAGTATGACCGGGGATGTGGAGGAGGGCAGCACCAGAAAGCGTAGATCCTCTCAGTGGTTCCCAGAAACAATCACCGACACCAGAGCGGTCTGCTGAGAGACAGTCATTAAAGGTGCCTTGGATAGGGCTATCAGCTTGAGCGGTGGCTGGAGAGTATGGCGGGGAGCCCTAACCGGGTTGCCAGGTCTCCCGAAATAAAACTCTGCTCAGCCCCCGAGTCAATCAGTGCATGAGTGGAGTATTCAGTGTGTTTATGAATGAATCTGATGGGCACGAGGCAGCTAGTGAGGGGCTTTGACTGAGACAGGTCCATGAGTCCCCCAACTGTGACCCACGGACCTCCTCTTTTGGCCAACTCGTGCAATTCTCCAACTCATGTGCACTACTCCCACAATACAACCACAGCCCTAATTCCCTACGGCGCTGTTTCTCAGAAGGTGGAATCTTGGCGCACCCGATTACCATATCCGCCTGCCCCGCTAGTACTTCCGGTGAGGGCAGGGCCAAATGGGGTGACTGTGAGGAACGAAAAAACTGCGCGCTCGAGTGGATGGAAGCTGTTCGCTCGGCTGCTCGTTCCCTCAGCCTGTTATCCAAACTAATGGTAAGAGAGATTAGTTTGTTAAGTCTCTTTGGTTTATCCAACCTAGCTAGTTCGTCTCTAAGACTGGGGCTTAGACTACGGATAAAAATGCTGCACAGCGAGGCATCTTCCCACCCGACCTCAGCGGCTACCACCCGGAAATTGACTGCGTAGTCCGCAGTGGACCTACCACCCTGTCGAAGGTTTAACAACCGACTGGTAAGCACGGTGTCCAGGTCGGAGAGATCAAATACCTCATGGAAATTGGCCAGAAACTGCTGATATGTTACGTGAGCATAACTGGGCTTAGCCATAATGGCATAGGCCCATGCTAGTGCCCTACCTTCTAGCAGGTTAGCGATGTAGCCTATCTTGCTGTGATCCGTGGGAAAGTCCCCTGGTACTCGCTGGAAAGCCATCTCACATTGAAGAATAAACCCCCGGGCCTCCCCAAGCCTCCCACAGAAGCGTGCTGGTGTTGGCACCGGTGTGAGGCGGGCCGAAGGGACCTGACTAGCCTGGCTAGGCGGGGAGCTAGTGGGGCCAAGCATCTAAGGTGTTCAAACGGCGTGCTAGCACACTGTCCGCAGGGTTGCTCTGATGGAGCCGTACTGACATAATTCTGGACCCAGGGGACAGAAGACAGACTTGAGGGAATTACAGTTATCCTTTAATTAGTCACCCGTGTCTTGTGTGTGAGTGCGTGCATGTACAATGTGGTGCGTAAAGTGCAGGACTCATGCTGGGGCAGAGCAAGACGCCGTTCGGCCTGGCAACCCTATGGAGACAAAGCAGAGACGTTAATGCTGCACCAGCGCTGAGGGAGTAATAATGACAGTCGCTTACTTTTGCAGGTGGTATTGCTGGGCTCCAGTTTGCCCTGAGGGCGATAGCCAAGGAAAGAGCATCTGGCTCTGTGCAGGGAGGAGTGAGAGTTACCCTGATGCTGGAGTGGAGCTGAGCCGCCGCCGGGGGGAGAGAATCCACCGCCAGGGAGATCCACCTGTGCACAGGGGAAAAGAACTTGACAAGGTAAGTGGAGGTTAAGCTTGCATGCAGCGATGCGTTGCTCGTGGTTAGAGGAAGAGCCAGGACGTGGCTGAAGACGAGAGACGTGTCCTTGGAAGTTTGACAGACGGCTCCGTGCTGAGTTGCTGGCAGGTCTGGCTCTTAAAACCTGCTGACAATTGTCAGCAGGTGTGCATGCAGCTGAGACTGATGATGGCCCTGTGGGCCCCATGACATATAAAGCCATTTCTAATACTTTAGGACTCCAGCAATCCACATTGAGAGCCATTATCAACAAATAACAAAAATATGTAACAGTGGTGAACCTTCCCAGGAGTAGCCAGCCGACCAAAATTACCTCAAGAGCACAGCGACGACTCATCCAAGAGGTCACAAAAGACCCCACAACAACATCCCAAGAACTGCAGGCCTCACTTGCCTCAGTTAAGGTCAATGTTCATGACTCCCACCATAAGAAAGCGACTGGGCAAAAATGGCCTGCATGGCAGAATTCCAAGACAAAAATCATTGCTGAGCAAAAAGAATATAAAGGCTCATCTAAATGTTGCCAGAAAACATCTTGATGATCCCCAAGGCTTTTGGGAAAATACTCTGTAGACTGACGAGACTAAAGTTGAACTTTTTGGAAGGTGTGTGTCACATTCCATCCAGCGTAAAAGTAACACAGCATTTCAGAAAAGGAATATCATACCAACAGTAAAATATGGTGGTGGTAGTGTGATGGTCTGGGGCTGTTTTGCTGCTTCAGCACCTGCTTGGGCAACAGCAATTATAAAAACCCTGCTGACCAACCGAAGGTTCAGAGTCCACCTCAGTCAGAACACAAGTGCATGGAGAATGCAGAAAAACGGACTCCCACAAGGATCAGTTCTAGCTCCAACTCTGTTCAACCTCTACATAAACGACCTGCCTACTACAAAATCCCGCAAATTCATCTATGCAGACGACATCAATTTGGCATTCCAAGCACCAGACTTTGAACCACTGGAACAGGTGCTCACAGAAGATCTTGCCAAACTGGACCAGTTCTGCAAAATCTGGTGCCTAAAACCAAGCCCAGCAAAAACCGTCTCCAGTGTATTCCATCTCCACAATGCAAAAGCTGCCAGAGAACTAAACATCCACCTGAGCGGACTCAAGCTTAAGCATG
The DNA here is from genome assembly GCA_020510985.1 of Pholidichthys leucotaenia. NCBI lineage: Eukaryota > Metazoa > Chordata > Actinopteri > Cichliformes > Pholidichthyidae > Pholidichthys > Pholidichthys leucotaenia. The sequence continues at coordinate 297,409,533 of CM035844.1, read as the reverse complement.
CCCCAAATCCAACTTATCTTGGAGTGACCCTTGATAGGACCTTATCCTTCAAGGAACATCTAAAGGGGACGGCTGCTAAGGTGAAGGTACGAAACAACCTGCTCTGCAAGATGGCTGGTGCAAAATGGGGGGCGGCAGTCTCCACCCTGCGCACCTCAGCACTGGCCCTTTCATACTCTGTAGCAGAATATTGTGCCCCTGTCTGGTCCAGGTCATCTTACACACACCATGTAGACACCCAGCTCAACTCAACCATGAGAACTATAACTGGAACAATCCGCTCAACACCACTCCCCTGGCTCTCTGTACTGTCAAACATAGCCCCTCCACACATCCGGCGAGCAGCATTAACTCAAAGGATGCTCCAAAAAGTTAAAGATTCTCCTCACTTACCAATCCATGCAGATATCTACACCCCACCCACTGCCCGACTTTCATCCAGACGGCCGATTTGGAAAAACCCTCCCCCAGCTGACTTTACCATCCAGACAGCTTGGCAAGAGGAATGGGAGACCAAGGAGGTCCCAAACAAACAGCTGGTGATAAACCCCAACCAACAGGTCCCGGGCACCAACCTCCCAAGGAGACAGTGGTCTACACTCAATCGCTTCAGGACTGGACATGGCCCCTGCTTGGCCAGCCTTCACAGATGGGGCAGTAGCCCTAGCCCACTGTGCGTATGTGGAGAGGAGCAAACAATGGAACACATCATAGAGGCTTGCCCGCTCCAAAGACTGGAAGGAGGATTACACGCCCTCCATACAGCAAACCAGGAGGCAACTGCTTGGCTTAAGGACTTTGCATTCGCTAAATAAATAAAAGCACCTGGAACACTTGCTGTGGTAAATGAAACCATGAATTCTGCTGTCTACCAAAAAATCCTGAAGGTGAATGTCCAGCCATCTGTTCGTGACCTCAAGCTGAAACGCACTTGGGTTCTGCAGCAGGATAATGATCCAAAACACATCAGCAAGTCCACCTCTGAATGGCTTAAGAAAAACAAAATGAAGACTTTGGAGTGGCCTAATCAAAGTCCTGACCTGACTGATTGAGATGCTGTGGCATGACCTGAAAAAAGACAGTTCATGCTCACCCCCCCCCCCCCCCAGTGTGGCTGAATTACAGCAATTCTGCTAAGATGAGAGGGCCAAAATTCCTCCACAGCACTGTAAAAGACCAATTGCTAGTTATTGCAAACACTTGATTTCAGTCGTTGCTGCTAAGAGTGCCCCAACCAGTTAATAGGTTTAGGGGGCAATCACTTTGTCATACAGAGCCATGCAGGTTTGGATTTTTTTTCCCCTTAATAATAAACACCTTCATTTAAAAACTGCATTTGGTGTTTACTTGTGTTGCCTTTGTCTAATATTTAAATTTGCTTGATGATCTGAAACATCTAAGTGTGACAAACACACACCAAAAAAAAAAGAGAAATCAGCAAAGGGGCAAATAGTTTTCGCACCAGTGTCGATCAACTTATTATGACTTCCGGCGCCTCACGAGTAGGCTGCCTTTTTGCAACAGCGGATCAATTTCTTCCTATTTCTATTTACTATCTGGCTCTCTTGCTAACCTTTCTGGCCCAGCGACACCTTTATTCCATCCAGACACGTAGATCGCCCAAATGTCTCCTGAGCCAGTGAACAGAGCCACAGTTTCTTGCAGGAGGCAGTACAATAGAGACCAGCTGTTAGCACTTAACCGGCCCACGATGCTAACGCAAAAACTGGACATACCGGGAGAAATAAGATGGAAACGGCGTGGATGTCGAGCTGGAGTAAGACGGCGGGCGAGGAATATACAGACTCGTACAGACTCGTCCTCCCATCCGTTATTATGGGGAATGTATGATCACTACTCATAAAGACTGACGAGCTAGCGGCTATCTCCCGCTACAAGAGCGTCTACAGAGAGAGTAGTTTGATGTTGTTTACCGAGACGTGGCTAACCGAACTAGCAACAGATGCTAACATCGAACTGGAGGGTTTCCACGCAATACAGGCAGACCGAACACCAGACAGTGGGAAGGCAAGAGGCGAGGGAGTGATAATGTATGTCAATAACTACTGGTGCAGACCTGGATATATCACAGTTAAGGAACAGTACTTCAGCAAAGACATCGAGTTGCTAGCTGTTAGCATGTGGCCTACCTATCTCCCGAGGGAATACTCACACATGATCTGCATTGTTATTTATACAAATCCAACGGCAAACGCTGGGACAGCGCGTGACGTCATCCACTCAGTAACTGGCAGGCTGCTGACAGAACACCCAGATGCTCTTCTTCTCATCTCAGGTGATTTCAACCATATTTCACTGTCCCCCATTCTACCCACGCTCACCCAGTATGTCACATGCCACACTAGAGACAATAAAACACTGGACTTTTTCTATGCAAACACTAAGGAGGTGTACAGCTCATCACCACTCCCCCCACTCGGGAGATCGCATCACAACTTGGTTCATCTCCTGCCGGTGTACAAACCCCTAGTACACAGACAACCTCCGGTCATGCGCACAGTGAAGTTATGGTCTGAGGAGGCAATGGACGCTCTAAAGGATTGTTTTGAAACCACTGCCTGGGAGCAGCTCTGCGGTCCACATGGTGAGGACATTGATGGCCTCACTCACACCATCATGGACTACATCGGCTTCTGTGTGGACAACACCATACCCATCAAGATCATACGGTGTTGCTCAAACAACAAACCCTGGATCAACCCTGAGATAAAAACACTTCTGAGAGAGAAGAAGAGGATCTTCAGTTCGGAGAACAGGGAGATGCTGAAGTCCGTACAGAGGGAGCTGAGGAGGAAGATCAGAGAAGGCAAGGACAGCTTCAGGAAGAAGATGGAGGACAAGCTGCAACAGAGCAACATCGGCGGGGTCTGGAGAAACCTTAAAACCATCTCTGGACTCCAGAATACCTCCCCTCAGGCTACGGGGGGCAGGGAATAGGCGAACAATCTGAACCTGTTTTTTAATAGATTTGACCAACCGCCCTCCCCCCCCAACTGCACAACAACCACTGCTGCCTCTAAAGTCATCGAGACCTGCTGTCCACACCCCACTCCACCAACACCCCCCCACTCCTAGCACACTGCCCCCCAACCTGACCCTCACTAAGACCCAGGGGAGGACGGAGCTGAGGAAGATCAAGGCGAGGAAGGCCTCGGGACCGGACGGCATCAGTGCGAAGCTCCTCAAGTCCTGTGCAGACCAGCTGTGTGGGATTGTGGAGCACATCTTCAACCTGAGCCTGAAGCTGGGGAAGGTACCACAGTTGTGGTAAAGATCTTGTGTGGTACCTGTACCAAAGACTTCCCACTCCAAAGATCTGAACAGCTACAGACCAGTGGCCCTGACGTCTCACTTGATGAAGACCCTGGAGAGACTGCTCCTTGCTCACATCCGCCCCCTGGTGGGACCAGTGATGGATCCACTCCAGTTCATCTACCAGCATGGCATTGGGGTGGAGGATGCAGTGATCCTCCTTCACCATTCTCTGTCCCACCTGGAGAAGCCCGGGAATGTGGTGAGGATCATGTTCTTTGACTTCTCCAGTGCTTTCAACACCATCCAACCGATGATCCTGAAAGACAAGCTGCTGTGCAAAGGGGTGGACCAACACCTGTCATTATGGATCCTGGACTACCTCACTAACCAGCCTCAGTTTGTGAGAACCCAGGACTGTGTGTCCGACACGATCATCGGTAGCACGGGGGCCCCCCAGGGAATGGTCTTGGTTGGTGGTTGGTCTTCCTTTTCACCCTTTATACTGCAGACTTCTCACACAACACAACACACTGCCATCTACAGAAGTTCTCTGAAGACTCTACGATTGTCGGCCTCATCTCCAACGGTGATGAAGCTGAGTACAGAAGACTTATCCAGGACTTCGTGGACTGGTGCCATCGGAACTGCCTCCAGATCAATGCAAGGAAAACTAAGGAGCTGGTGGTGGACTGCCAAAGGCAAGGACAACCCCTCACAGCACCAGTAAACATACAGGGAACAGACATTGAGATGGTGACATCCTACAAGTACCTTGGTGTTCATCTGAACAATAAACTAGACTGGTCACACAATGCTGACACACTCTACAACAAGGGACAGCGCAGGCTGTTCCTACTGAGGACGCTCAGGTCTTTTGGTGTACAAGGGGCACTGCTGAAGACATTCTACGACACAGTGGTGGCATCAGCCATCACTTTTGGAGTTGTCTGCTGGGGCAACGGCATTACAGCAGCCGATAGGAAGAGACTGAACAAACTGATCAAGAAAGCTAGATCTGTCCTGGGGCAACGCCTTGACCCAGTGGAGAAGATAGGAGAGAGAAGGATGGTGGCTAAACTGTCATCTCTGCTGGAGTCTGAGTTCCACCCTATGCAGGACACACTGAATGCACTAAGGAGCTCATGTAGCAGTAGACTACATCATCCTAGGTGCGCAACCGAGAGGTTTTGAAGGTCCTTCCTACCTACGGCTGTCAGACTGTATAACCTAAGCAGGGCTGCTCGCAGAGGATAGCAAAAAACATGACGACCTAATAGTATTGAATGCAAAAGACGCAACAGACTTACACAAATGGTCCCCTCCAGTATACAACTAGGACAATATCAGTTGCTACGGAGGGTGACAATATGTATGGGTACATATTCATACTATGTAGGATAACTAAGTAGACGGTTATGCTGTTTATTCCATCTTGCTACAATGCTCCGCACTGTCTATATATATTTATATATTTATGTGTACGTATGTACACTACCGTTCAAAAGTTTGGGGTCACCCAGACAATTATTTTGTGTTTTCCATGAAAAGTCACACTTATTTACCACCATGAGTTGTAAAATGAATAGAAAATATAGTCAAGACATTGACAAGGTTAGAAATAATTATTTGTATTTGAAATAATAATTTTTTCCTTCAAACTTTGCTTTCGTCAAAGAATCCTCCATTTGCAGCAATTACAGCATTGAAGACCTAACATGATTGCACAAGGGTTTTCTAATCATCCATTAGCCTTCTGAGGCAATGAGCAAACACATTGTACCATTAGAACACTGGAGTGATAGTTGCTGGAAATGGGCCTCTATACACCTATCTAGATATTGCACCAAAAACCAGACATTTGCAGCTAGAATAGTCATTTACCACATTAGCAATGTATAGAGTGTATTTCTGATTAGTTTAAAGTTATCTTCATTGAAAAAAAGTGCTTTTCTTTCAAAAACAAGGAAATTTCTAAGTGACCCCAAACTTTTGAACGGTAGTGTATATTCACTGCTCTTATTATTGTAATTATTTTTCTTTTTCTTATCTTCTTAATTATTGCTCTGAGTGTTGCTATCCCTGTGCTTTTGCAATCCTGGAATTTCCCCATTGTGGGACTAATAAAGGCTTATCTTATCTCTTATCTTATCTTATATTGACATAACAGGTACTGAACTAATTTTAAATGTGGCTACAACTGAGCAGAAAGTTATCTAGATAAGAGTGCTGCAACAACACTACAGGTTCTTGCTCCACATGAATTGTCTCGGATACCTCTGTAAGCATGGGGATTTGAAATCAGACCCTTCTGGCTGTGAGGCAGCAATGTTGATTCCTGCACCACTGTGCTACCAAGAGCCAGCTTTCCATTTTTTGGTATGGACACTTAAAAGATTAAAGCTGACATGTTTCATAGCCTCGTTCCAAATTACAATTCACAGTTCACATCGTCAGTTGGTAGCTAAGTCATGTCCTTTGATTGGCTAATGAGACTCCGATCATAAAACGTAGCAGTTGTAGACTTTTCAGTGTTCCTATCTTGCAGAAGATGCAGGTTCATTGAGGCTATGGTGGAAGTGATCAGCCCAGTCTCAACAAAAGTAGTCTAAATAATCTGCTTTTGCAACTTTGAGACACACAGAGCATGGACGTGTGAGGTTTGAGTGGGAGAAGTTCCTGAACCTACTGCTTCCTAATCACAACCTTTAGTGAAGTGTATTCCTCAGTCCATCCTTTTCCTTAACCTTAACCATTAGTTGGGTAAGCACCGGAACCTATGCCAAAAGGTGAAAAGTGAACAGGGAAGTGAGAAATTGACAATGTTTAATGCAAACTTGGGCTTGTTGAGTGAGAGCACTTGGTTTCATTGTACCATCACCATCCTGGGTTGGATTACCAGTTGGCGGTAACTATGAGAAAGAGGAAACTGTAATAGATGTCATCACGGAGACGGACATACAGTGGGGCAAAAAAGTATTGAGTCAGCCACCAATTGTGCAAGTTCTCTCACTTAAAAGATGAGAGAGGTCTCCAATTTTCATCATAGGTATACCTCAACTATGAGAGACAAAATGAGAAAAAAAAAATCCGGAAAATCACATTGAAGGATTTTTAATGAATTAATTGGTAAATTCCTCAGTAAAATAAGTATTTGGTCACCTACAAACAAGCAAGATTTCTGGCTCTCACAGACCTGTAACTTCTTCTTTAAGAGGCTCCCCTGTCCTCCACTCGTTGCCTGTATTAATGGCACCTGTTTGAACTCATTATCAGTATAAAAGACACCTGTCCACAACCTCAAACAGTCAGACTCCAAACTCCACTATGGCCAAGACCAAAGAGCTGTCAAAGAACACCAGAAACAAAATTGTAGACCTGCACCAGGCTGGGAAGACTGAATCTGCAATAGGTAAGCAGCTTGGTGTGAAGAAATCAACTGTGGGAGCAATTATTAGAAAATGGAAGACATACAAGACCACTGATAATCTCCCTCGATCTGGGGCTCCACGCAAGATCTCACCCCATGGGGTCAAAATTATCACAAGAACGGTGAGCAAAAATCCCAGAACCACATAGGGGGACCTAGTGAATGACCTGCAGAGAGCTGGGACCAAAGTAACAAAGGCTACATCAGAAACACACTACGCCGCCAGGGATTCAAATTCTGCAGTGCCAGACGTGTCCCTCTGCTTAAGCCAGTACATGTCCAGTCCCGTCTGAAGGTTGCTAGAGAGCAGTTGAATGATCCAGAAGAGGATTGGGAGAATGTCATATGGTCAGATGAAACCAAAATAGAACTTTTTGGTAAAAACTCAACTTGTCGTGTTTGGAGGAGAAAGAACACCATACCTACTGTGAAGCATGGGAGTAGAAACATCATACTTTGGGGCTGTTTTTCTGCAAAGGGACCAGGACGACTGATCCGTGTAAAGGAAAGCATGAATGGGGCCATGTATCATGAGATTTTGAGTGAAAACCTCCTTCCACCAGCAAGGGCATTGAAGATGAAACGTGGCTGGGTCTTTCAGCATGACAATGATCGCAAACACACCACCCGGGCAATGAAGGAGTGGCTTCGTAAGAAGCATTTCAAGGTCCTGGAGTGGCCTAGCCAGTCTCCAGATCTCAACCCCATAGAAAATCTTTGGCGGGAGTTGAAAGTCTGTGTTGCCCAGCGACAGCCCCAAAACATCACTGCTCTAGAGGAGATCTGCATGGAGGAATGGGCCAAAATACCAGCAACAGTGTGTGAAAACCTTGTGAAAACTTACAGAAAACGTTTGACCTCTGTCATTGCCAACAATGGAAGGGAAGGAATAAATGTGTTTGTTTATAGTGAGTGACGGAGGGAGGAAGGCCTGAAATAGGCAAATGTGAGTTATGTTATATGTGTTAAATGTGAGTCAGGCTGTTATATTTGTGTATTTATAATATTTATAATATTTATGTTAAATGTGAGTCAGGCTGTTATATTTGTGTATTTATAATATTTATAATATTTATAATTGTGTATTTATAATTTTTCTGCATTGATGTATGTGGTTATTGTGTATATTTTTTATCTTGATTCTTTTTTCTAAAGCCCATCCAGGGACAAGAGTTGCAAATTAGCTAATAGCTATACACTCTATGTGCAACACATCAGATTGATTGTCTTTGATTAATTGTCTATGTTTATTGCACTGTCCCTGTCAAATAAACTAATCTACTACTACTACTACAAAAGGTATATAACAAAGTATTGAGATGAACTTTTGTTATTGACCAAATACTTATTTTACCGAGGAATTTACCAATTAATTCATTAAAAATCCTTCAATGTGATTTTCTGGATTTTTTTTTTTCTTATTTTGTCTCTCATAGTTGAGGTATACCTATGATGAAAATTGGAGACCTCTCTCATCTTTTAAGTGGGAGAACTTGCACAATTGGTGGCTGACTCAATATTTTTTTTACCCCACTGTAAAGGAGTGGCCAGAGAAAAGTGTAGCAGAATGCACAGCGATAGCAAGAGAAAGAGAAGGATGGAGAGTCCTGGTCCATAAGTCCATGACACCCAACCCACAGACGTGAGAATGGGACTGGACTCATGGCCACCATCCTCCCTGTGAAAATGGTGAATGGTGCACTGTGAAAATGGGTGTTGTTTCACACATGTGCTGTGACCAGCAGGATTTGGAGTGAAGGTTTTTGTAGCATAAATGGTATGGTTTTTGGTTATTTTTAGTATCAATAGTAAATGTTTTTTTTATTTTATTTTATTTTATTTCAGCATTGGATGGTACTGTGCAGGATGACTTTGCAAAGCAAGAAGAGGAAAACAGTGAAGCCAGAGCCAAAGAATAAGTGAGGGAAGTTACAGAAGAAAGAAGGTCACACAGTTCAGGAAGGAGTTGATACAGGCTCTTGTTGGTAGGGAAGAATATCAAGGTGATTGGGAAAGTACAGTAAAAGTATTGAGGGAAACGGGTAGAAAAGTATGTTGTGTATCCAGTGGATAGAGGAAGGAAGACAAGGAGATTTGGTGGTGGAATGAGGAGGTACAGGCAAGTAGTCAAAGGAAGAGGTTAGCAAAGAAGTGGGATAGCCATGGAGACGAAGAAAATTGACAGGAGTATTTGGAATCTAGATGCATGCCAAAGAGAGAGGTGGCAAAGGAAATGGAAGAGAATGAATGAAGGAAAGATGGTGAACAAGGAAGTTCCGAGGATTAGCAAGGTGGAAGTGAGGGCAGCTTTGAAGAGGATGAAGAATGGAAAGGTGGTTGGTCCAGATAACACACCTGTGGAGGTATGAAGATATTTAGGAGAGAAGGCAGGGGCCTTTCTACCCAAATTGGTTAACACAATCTTGGAGAGTGAGGGGTTGCCCGAGGAGTGGAAAAGAAGTGATTTGTTAGCAATTTTCAAGAACAAAGGTGATGCTAAGAGCTGTAGTAACTACAGAGGCATAAAGTTGATCAGTCACTCTATGAAGATATGGGAAAGAGTTGTTGAAGCCAGGTTAAGAGGAGAGGTATCAGTCAGTGACCAGCAGTATGGTTTCATGTCAAAAAAGAGTACTACAGATGCATTGTTTGCTTTAAAAGTGTTGATGGAGAAGTATAGAGAATGTCAGAAGGAATTGCACTGTATCTTTGTGCATCGAGAGAAAGCATATGATAGGGTGCCAAGAGAGGAAGTGTCAAACTGTATGAGGAAGTCAGGAGTGGCAGAGAAGTATGTGAGGGTGGTGCAGGGCATGTATGAGGACAGCGAGATGGGGGTGAGGTGTGCTGTATAAGTGACGGATAGAATCAAGGTGGGGGTGGGATTACATCAGAGATCGGCTCTGAGCCCCTTCTTGTTTGCCATGGTGATGGACAGACTGACAGATGAGGTAAGGCAGGATTCTCTGTGGACCATGATGTTTCCAATCTCGCAAAGTCTTCCAATATGCCATGTCCATTGTCATAAAAATATACACCAACCTGTTTGCCACTGTGGATGCGGTTATTGCGGAGGACAGGAGTGCTGCCTGTGGTCGTTCTCCACAATCACTCCCTGTCCCTTCTCATGCACGTAAATGCCGCCATGCTGACCATCATGAATTTTGTTGTGCCTTACAATGGGGCAGCTGTTAGTTCAAATCTAGATCCCCACCAAGGCGTTACCGTAGATGTCATTTCTCTCTATCAAACCCCGCCCATCTCCAAATATGTACACCCCTCCTTGGTTACCATTGAAAATGGCATTTTCCCGTATTGTTGTGTCACTGTTAGATGTTATCCACACAACAGCAAAGTTATTGGCATAGATTTTGTTTTCTATCTGAAGTGAGAATAGAGACAAGGTTGAAGAGAACCTTGAGAGGTGGAGGTATGCACTGGAGAGAAGAGGAATGAAAGTCAGTAGAAGCAAGACAGAAAACATAAGTGTGAATGAGAGGGAGGCACATGTCACGGTTCAGACGGAAGGAACAGAGGTAATGAAAGTAGATGAGTTTAAACACCTGGGGTCAACCATCCAGCGCAATGGAAAAGGCACAAGATAGGTGAAGCAGAGAGTGCAGGCAGGGTGGAGTGGGTGGAGACAAGATTCAGATGTGATTTGTGACAGAAGGGTAGCAGCAAGAGACAGGATTAGAAATGAATATATCAGAGGGACAGCTCAGGTTGAGCAGTTTGGAGACAAAGTAAGAGAGGAGAAGCTGAGATGGTTTGAACATGTGCAGAGGAGGGATAGTGGATATACTGGACAGAGGATGTTGAAGATGGAACTGCCAGGTAGGAGGAGAAGAGGAAGGCCACAGAGAAGATTCATGGATGTAGTGAAGGAGGACATGGAGAGGGTTGGTGTTACCAGTGTTGGGCAAGTTTATAAAAAATAGTAACTAATTACAATTACTAGTTACTTCTTTTAAAAAGTAACTGTGTTACTTACCAATTACTGCTTTATTAAGGTAACTAGTTACTTGGAAAAGTAACTTTCATGTTACTTTGAAATGCATACTTAAATCATCTTGCACACATAGAAAGATAATGTAATTAACGGACTACATTACAGGCTTATTAATGTCAGGCTGAAAACAGACTGTTTCAGACAGAGCTTTAATAACATGTTCAGTCTGCTTCATCCTGCCTTGAGAGTTCTTATTTGTGGGAAAAATGCGAAGAAAATCAAGGTAAAATTGCCAGTAATTTCCTCATTTTTGAGTGAGAAATAGAGTTTGTGGAATGAGTTAGAGGGAAAAAGACTGAGAATCACTCCAACACTGCATAAAGATGTCAATGTTATCTTGTCTTTATATTATGGATTTAATCTGATGTGCAGTGATCCAAAGAAAATGTCCATTATCCACTGTCCAAATGTCTGCTGTGACAGAGACATGATCCAGTCCTTTAAATTCCTTTTGGAGATCAAATCCATTTCTGAATAAACTTTATCCACATAGCACGTAAATGTGTTTTAACTTCAGTGGATCACGGTCTCAGCTGTCTGATGAAAAGTCACTGTTTATATCACATCTTCAGTCTGTAACGACGTGTCTGGCAATCAGTTAGTTTAATTCTTGCTGGTTCACAAACTGTCCAGATGCATACCTGTGCTTGAAATCCAACCATGGGTGTTCAGATAGAAATATTTCCACTGTACACCCAACCGTGGCTGTTCAGATAGCATAAATCCACGAACACAGTGTTGTTGCTAGTGTTGTTGCACTAGCTTTGTTGGAGCTTGTTGCTGTTCTCAGGTGCTTCTGAAGATTGCAGTTGGTCTCACAAGGCACTTCAGTTTGCAACTCACCAATATTCTTTTGTCCTTAACCGTGACAAAAGAAAAATAATCTGTCTATTTCCACAAAAACAAGGTAGCTTCGTCTTTTCCTCCGCTCAGTACTGAACAGGCTCTTTGCAGCAGGTCATGTTGACTGACGGCTGCATCAGCTACTTAGGGTCAGTTTATATTTAAGATAAGATAAGATAAGATAAGATAAGCCTTTATTAGTCCCACAACGGGGAAATTCCAGGATTGCAACAGCACAGGGATAGCAACACTCAGAGCAACAATCAGAAGGCAAGAAAAAAAAACAAAAAAACAAAAAAAAAAAACAAGCAAGCAAGAGCAGCTAATATACATATGTACATATTACTATAAAATATAAATATACACACACACACACACACACAGGCACACAGTGCAGAGCATTGTAGCTGGATGGAATAAATATATGAATATATGAACACACAGTGCAGAGCATTGTAGCTAGATGGAATAAATATGTAAATATATAAACACCCACAGTACGGAGCATTGCAGCTAGGTGGAATAAATATGCAAGTATATAAACACACACAGTGCGGAGCAATGTAGCTAGATGGAATAATATGTAGATATAAAAACACAGTGCGGAGCATTGTAGCTAGATGGAATAAATATATAGATATATAAATATAAACACACCCAGTGCTGAGCATTGTAGATAGATGGAATAAATATATAGATATATAAATATAAACACACCCATTTATTTGTGCTAAAAATATCAATCCATATTAATAAAGCGAGTAACGAGAAATGCATCTGATCAAATTTCAGTAACTGTAATGCATTGCTGAATTTTTAAACAGTAATTTCGTTACACACCACATTACTGCAAAAGTAGCGGCATTACAGTAATGCGTTACTCCCAAAACTGGGTGTTACAGAGGAAGATGCAAGGGATAGGGTGAGATGGAGTCAGATTAGCCACTGTGGTGACCTCCAATAGGAGCAGTCGAAAGAAGAAGATAATTTTTATTGGTTGGAAAGAATGTTTTTTGTACTACTTTTGGTAAGATCGGGTTGAAGTGACTCATCCAGTTAAAGGCTTGTAGCATCCAGACAATAGTGAGAAGGCCAGAACTGATTGTTAAATGATTTTATTGCCTTCCGTGTCATCAACCAATGTAACAGCTATGGAAAGAACAAAATAGACAATAATTACCATATGACTGTTTCAACAGTTTCATAGCTCATACATTAGTAACCTTTTCTGTTAGCATAACTAATTTACAACTTTAAAATAAAAATTTTCTGTAAAATCACTAACCTTGTTCCTTTATCGACTGAAGCTAAAATCTTTGTGGTTTTTATCCTTTTCCGTAGTCTTTTCTTCGTTTTTCCCTTAACCTTTTCTTGCTTTTCTTTGCATCTTTCCTTTGTCCGTCAAATTGATTTCCGTTACCTGACTTCCGCTCATGAGGAAGTTACCAAAATAAAAGCATATCCTTGCATCATAATTACTATACATGTAAATACAGCTAACCTTACTTTGTCTACCTTTACACTCCCACAAAATTATTTGTTGTCACACATCCATCCATTCATCCATCTTCTACCGCTTTTCCAGAGGTCCGGGTCGCGGAGCCAGCAGTTCAAGCAGAGAAGCCCAGACTTCCCTCTCCCCAGCTACCTGCTCCAGCTCTTCAGAGAGGATACCAAGGCGTTCCCAGACCAGCTGGGAGACATAGTCTCTCCACTGAGTCCTGGGGCTGCCCCGGGGTCTCCTCCCAGTGAGACATGCCTGAAACACCTCAAGTGGGAGGCGTCCAGGAGGAATCTTAATCAGATGCCCATACCACCTCAACTGACTCCTTTCAATGTGGAGGCGCAGCAGTTCTACTCTGAGTCTCTCCCGGATGACTGAGCTCCTCACCCTATCTCTGAGGGTGAGTCCAGCAATCCTACGGAGAAAGCTCATTTCAGCCGCTTGTATCCGCGATCTTGTTCTTTCGGTCATTACTCAAAGCTTGTGACCAGAGGTGAGAGTAGGAACGTAGATTGACTGGTAAATTGACAGCTTTGCCTTAGAACTAAGCTCCCTTTTCACCACAACAGACCGGTACAACATCCACATCACTGCAGATGCTGCTCCAATCCGTCTTTCACACAAATAAAACACAAATAATTTCTTCAAATTACTTAACAAAAAACAACAACTTTGTAAAAATGTTATAACTGCAACTTTCAACATTTCAAAACACCCTTTAGCATTCTACATTTAATTTTTAGAGAGTGCATAATGGTCTAGCATCTTAGACTAGAACAAAGAGGAGAGTTTCCCTTGGAAAAGGAAGAATGCAGTGGGATCTTTTGTGTATCAGACAAATGCAGTGTGATCTTTTGTGTATCAGAGACTGCTAGGAGGATGTTAAAGGATTAAGGAAGTGAATGCAATGTGACCTTTGATGTGTAGAAGCTGCGGAAGGAAGGCCCCAGTATTTAAGGGAAGAGTCTTGTCTGAGATGCCCTTTTTCTGACTATGCTTATGTGTGAGATGTGTAATAAACTGTCTGAGTCAAATCTGCCTCGTTATTGACACACTCCACACTGGTGACCCAAGACGAATCATGCAACACGACGAAAGATCCCCGGAGCCAGCCTCGTTGGGAGCCCCCAGCCAAGCATGTGCTGTTACAATCCAGCTACCGGATTTTTGGCAGCACAATCTGCGCTCCTGGTTCCACCTAGTTGAGGCGCAGTTCGTCCTCCGGGGGATATCGGTGGATGACACGAAATTCTACCGTGTGGTCGCAAACCTCGACGGCCACATGGCTCAGCATGTGGAGAGCCTGCTGGATCAGCCACCAACCAGCGACAAGTACGGCACGTTGAAGGCTGCACTCATCCAGCACTACACACTCTCAGTTGAGAGAGCAGAGAGACTCCTGACGCGGACCGGGTTAGGAGATGGGTCAGCTATTGACCTAATGGAGAAGATGCTGAGATTGAAGGGCTCGGACAACGACCACTTCATTTTTACCCACCTCTTCCTCCGGAACCTTCCGTCAGCGACGAGAGCGACCCTGACCAATTCGCCGTTGCTGGCCGAGCGGGACTATCGTGCGCTGGCCCGAGAAGCACACCGGATCATCATGGCCAGCAGAGAGCTCACGACCACGGCGGCAGAGACGGAGCTCGGCGCGATGGCCGGAGGAGGCGAGGAGCCATTGACAGCAGTAGCAGAAACACAGACGACAGTGGCGGCGGGGGCCAAAGAACGCGGAGGAGACATCCTTTGTTTCTTCCACCGCCGCTTTGCAGAGAAGGCACGCAAATGTATACCACCGTGCCAGTTCAAGCACTCGGGAAACGCCAAGACTGGGGGTCGGTAGCAGCTGCGGCCCTCGGGGAGGAGAACAAGCTGCTCTACTTGACGGACGCACGCTCGGGGAGGCATTTCCTCGTGGACACCGGCGCCCAGTTGAGTTTCATCATGCCGTCCTACGCCAACCGGCTGGCAGGATCTGGCGGCCCCAAGATGGCAGCAGCAAACGGTTCGGAGATTAAGACCTTTGGTGAGAGGACTCCACTTCTGTCTCTGCACGGCCGTACATTTGAGTGGACTTTTGTCATAGCAGCATTGAATTTCAATATATTGGGGGCTGATTTTTTGTGCTCACATGGTTTGTTGGTTGATGTCGCTAACAGGCGCCTGGTTAATGCACTGTCCCTTGATTCTATCCCCTGTACAGCTCGAGCGTCCCGGCCAACAGCACATGCCAACGTCACAGCTGCATGCGGTAAGTTCCACACACTGCTCACTCAGTTCCCAGCACTCACGGTCCCGACATTTTCGGCAGCCGTCGCTAAACACGGGGTGGAGCATTTTATCACCACCACCGGGCCGCCCGTTTTTTGCAAAACCTCGGTGCTTGGACGCAGCTAAACTGGCCATACCGCGCGAGGAGTTTGTCAACCTGGAGAAGTTGGGCATCATCAGGTGTTCAAACAGCCCATGGGCTTCCCCGCTACACATGGTCCCTAAAGCTGACGGTTCGTGGCGACCTTGCGGGGATTTCCGCAGGTTGAACAATACCACAGCGTACGACCGCTACCCAATTCCTCACATCCAGGATTTTTCCGTTCACTTGGCAGGAGAGCGCTTTTTTTCTAAAATAGACTTGGTCCGCGGTTACCACCAAGTCCCAGTGCGCGCTGAGGACATACCCAAAACAGCGGTGATAACTCCGTTTGGTTTATTCGAGTTTTTGCGCATGCCATTCGGGCTTAAAGGGGCTGCACAGACGTTCCAACGCATAATGGATGCAGTGCTGCGCGATCTCCCTTTCGTATTCATCTACCTGGACGATATCTTGGTAGTCAGCGCGTCCGAAGATGAACACGAAACCCATCTCACGGCGGTTTTCCGGAGGTTGGGAGAGCACGGTTTAATAATCAACCCAGCGAAGTGTCAGTTCGGGGTGACGCAGATTGATTTTTTGGGGCTCCGCGTCTCTCCCGAAGGAGCGGTTCCGCTGCCTGACAAAGTGCGCGCGGTAGCATATTTTCCCCGGCCGCAAACGGTCAGGGCGTTACAGGAGTTTTTGGGAATGGTGAATTTTTATAACCGTTTCCTTCCCCGCGCAGCGCAGCTCATGCAACCACTGTACGCAGCGCTCAAAAAACAGAAACCCACGAATAAGATCTAATGGTCCCCGGAGCGAGAGCGGGCATTCTCGGAAGTCAAAGCAGCCCTGGCAAATGCTGCATTGCTGGCACATCCAGACCCAACGGCCCGCATAGCGCTCACTACTGACGCGTCAGATGTGGCCATAGGGACGGTCGTAGAGCAGCGTGTAGCCGGGGCTTGGCAGCCGCTCATCTTTTTCAACAGGACTTTGCGCGATAGTGAACATAAATACAGCGTGTTCGACAGGGAGTTACTGGTTCTCTACTTGGCCATTCGCCACTTCCAGTTCTGGCTGGAAGGGCGCTGTTTCACCGCGTTGGTTGACCACAAGCCACTAACATTCGCGATGGCCAAGGTTTCAGAACCGTGGTCGGGCCGGCAGCAGAGACAGCTGGCCGCGATCTCAGAGTTTACTACGGATATTCAGCATGTGTCGGGTAAACTGAATGTAGTGGCAGACTGCCTCTCGCGCACCGTGGCTGCCCCGGTCCGCGTGGGGATAGATTACACAGCCATGGCCGCGGAGCAGGTTAGTGACGCTGATGTGCACACGCTCCAGTCTGGACCAACAGGGTTAAGGCTGGAGAGCAGGGTGCTGCAAGACGGTATGCCCCCCCTAATCTGTGATGTCTCCACGGGGCGACCGCGTCCCGTGGTACCGGCCGCGTGGCGCCGCCGCATTTTTGACTTGATTCATTCTTTGGCGCACCCGGGAGTGTGCGCATCGGTCAAAATGGTAGGAGAGAAATTTGTGTGGCCGAGCCTTCGCAAACAAGTGAAAGAGTGGGCAGCAGCCTGCATGGCGTGCCAACAAGCCAAAGTACACAGACACATGAAAGCTCCCTTGGAGCCGTTTCACATCCCGGCTAAGAGGTTCGACCGTGTTCACGTGGACCTCGTGGGCCCCCTCCCGCCATCACAGGGGTGCACGCACCTTCTGACAATGGTGGACCGCACCACGCGCTGGCCGGAAGTGGTTCCACTGGCGGCAACCACAGCCGAGGAGGTGGCGCGCGCGTTCTTAACAGCATGGGTGGCGCGTTTTGGAGTCCAGTCGGACATTACATCAGACAGAGGCCCTCAATTTGTTTCCGAACTTTGGTCAACAATGGCCCGCAGCCTGGGTGTCACAATTCACCGCACTACCGCGTACAATCCACAGGCTAATGGGTTATGCGAACGTTTTCATAGGTCATTGAAAGCGGCTCTCAGGGCGTCACTGACGGTTGCAAATTGGGTAGACAAGCTACTGTGGGTTTTATTGGGGTGACGTTCTGCACCTAAAGAGGATTTGGAAGCTTCCCCGGCTGAACTCGTTTTTGCGCAGCCACTTCGGCTGCCCGGGGAGTTTTTCCCAGATAATCCCGCGCCGGGCAGCTCCCCGTCTCAGCTGTTGCAGCGTAGCATAGACACAAGCATGCTGCCGGGCCCTGTTCACCACAGTTTTCCACGTGTTTTTGTGCCTAAAACTTTGAAAAACGCGGAGTTCGTTTTTGTCAGACACGATGCACATCACCCCCCCCCCCCACTGCGCTCACCTTATGATGGACCGTTCAGAGTGCTGGAAACAGGGGACAAGCATTTTTTGCTAGATTTGAGGGGTAGGAGGGAAAGGATTGGCATAGACAGACTCAAACCCGCTTTTTTTGTGGCGGACGAGCAAGTGCTGTTGGCGAGGGCCCCTCGGCGTGGAAGACCCCCGCGGGGAGCTTCCCAGAGAAAAGATATCCCAGAGCACCCACATGCACAGACTTTTACCCATCAATCACCAACCCCCCAGCATTCATCAGCCCCCCAGCATGACGGTGCCGTGGAGGCGGTGAACCCTGGTTACAGCAGATACGGGAGAAGACTGAAGCCCAAGCAGCATGTGGATTGATGTTTAATGATTTTACCACAGCATATGGACTGTCATTCTATTGTTCTATCCAAGACGCTCGGGGGGGGGGGGTCATTTAGAGAGTGCATAATGGTGTAGCATCTTAGACTAGAACAAAGACCAGAGTTTCCCTTGGAGATAACAGGGAGGTGTGAAGGAAGAATGCAGTGGGATCTTTTGTGTATCAGACAAATGCAGTGTGATCTTTTGTGTATCAGAGACTGCTAGGAGGATGTTAAAGGATTAAGGAAGTGAATGCAATGTGACCTTTGATGTGTAGAAGCTGCGGAAGGAAGGCCCCAGTATTTAAGGGAAGAGTCTTGTCTGAGATGCCCTTTTTCTGACTATGCTTATGTGTGAGATGTGTAATAAACTGTCTGAGTCAAATCTGCCTCGTTATTGACACACTCCACAACTTTTCCTAATCTTTTAATAGCAGAACTAACTTCTGAACTGGGCGTTCTACTATAGACATTTTATTCACACGCTGACCCTTTTTGGTAAGATTTCTGTCTTCAAAAGCGATTCTGACCTTTCTGACAAGTCCATCTGTGTCTTTTGCAGTGTCCAAGATTCGTCCAAGTTTCCATTGAGATCATGGTTGCGTTTCATCTTTGTCCATTACTATGTCTCCTATTTGCATGTTCCTTTTTGGCGTGTGCCATCTTTGTCTGACCATGATGTTTTGAAGGTACTCCTTTTTCCATCTGCTCCAAAACGGTTTGAGTAAGTACTGTACTTGACCCCATCGTTTTTGTGCATACAAGTCTTCCTTAACGAACTGTCCGGGGGAAGGCAGAGCAGTTGAGGTTTTCATTGTGACAAGATGATTTGAAGTTAGTGGCTCCAAACTGTTTGGATCATTGTGATTGTCTGTTGTTAAGGGGCGGCTGTTTACTATTGCAGCTGCTTCATAGAAGAAGGTTCTGAGTGAAGAATCAGCGAGTCAACCTGGTGTGAGAGCCAATGTTGCATTAAGAACGCTTCTCACAGTCCGTATTTGCCGTTCCCATACTCCACCTGCGTGACTAGCATGAGGTGTGTTTAGGACAAAATCACATTGTTTCTCTGTAAGGATGTCAGTTTGTCAGTGTCTATTTCGCTTTGTGCTGCGTTCAGTTCATTTTTGGCACCTACAAAGTTAGTGCCTTGATCACATTTTATTTGCCTGACAGAGCCTCTTAAAGCAATAAAGCATCTGAGTCCGTTTATAAAGGCGTCTGTCGATAGATCCTCTAACATTTCAACATGAACTGCACATGAATAGAAACATGTGAGAAGGAGGCCATACCTTTTGTATTCCTTTCGTGCTTGTTTGATCAGGAAGGGGCCAAAAACGTCCATACCACAGTATGTGAAAGGTGGAGAGAGCTCAATTCTTTCTGTGGGCAGATCTCTCATTTTTTGTCCTTCCACAGGTCTCCTTTGTTTCCGACAAAACACACACTGGCGAATGTAGGATGCGACTGTTTGACTTAACCTTGGAATCCAATAGCCACTGGATCGTATCTCATTCATTATGAAGCCTTTTCCCTGACGGTTAACCCTTTTGTGACAGTGAGTAATTATCAGTTTTATGATGTGATGTTCTCTGGGAATGACTGTTGGATGTTTGAATGCGTTGGGAAGAGATGAGTGTTGTAGCCTTCCTCCCACCTTGAACACATTGTCCTTGTCCAAGAAAACATCCAAGTTGTACATTTTGTTGTTCTTTGGTAGCTGTTTGCCTTTGCTTAATGTCTCTACTTCGTTTTGATATGCTTGCCTTTGTAAATCTTTGATAATCACAGTTTCTGCATTTTGTCTTTCAGTTACAGTAGTAAGTGTCTTTGATTTGTTTTTGAGCAGATAACGTCTAAGACGTGCTACTGCGCTGACTGCACGGGACCAGGATGAGAACTTTGTGAGGCGATCACTGAGACTTGGATGTTCAACAGTTTGTGTGCTTAGTGTCTGCACTTTTCTCACCTCTGGGTCTCCTACTGGAAGTTCAATAGTCTCTTTTGTGGGAACCCGTATCTCCTTTTCCCACAGGAACTGAGGGCCTGTGAGCCAGTTGGATGAAAGCAGTTCATTTACTGATGTACCCCTGGATGCCATGTCTGCAGGGTTTTCGCTGGTAGACACATAAAACCATTGTTGTGGAGTGGTACTGTTGCAGATTTTCTGCACTCTATTAGCAACAAACGTGTGAAAGTGTCTCGCTTCGTTATTTATGTATCCTAGAGTAACCTTTGAATCTGTCCAAAAGAACTCCTCGATGTTGTTATAGAGCAGTTCCTCTTTTAGTATGTTGCTCACGGCGACTGACACTGCGGTTGCGGTAAGTTCTAACCGTGGGACTGTGGTGACCTTTGTGGGAGAGACACGTGCTTTGCCCATGATGAAGGTACAGTGAACGTCTTTGTTTTTGTTTATGAGTCTGAGATAAGAACATTGTTCATATCCTGTGGTGCTTGCATCGGAAAAGTGATGTATTTCTCTTTTCACTACATCTCCAAAATCTGTAGGAACATAACATCTGTTTATTTGCAGTTTTTTTCAGATTGTGTAGATCTCCTTTCCAGCACTCCCACCGTGGCCTAAGAAGTTCAGGTAGTGGGTCATCCCAATCCATTCCTTGACAACACATCTCTTGGAGAATTCCTTTGCCATTGAGCACATAGGGAGCAATGAATCCAAGGGGGTCGTATATTGCTGCGACTGTGGACAAGATGCCACGCCTGGTTGGTGGTTGGTATTTCAGCGTGATGTTGAATGTAAAACAATCTTTCTCCACATTCCAATAAATGCCAAGTGCTCTTTCTGTTTGTGTTTCACCAAAGGTTAAGTCCTTTGTTTTAGTATTCGTTGCATGCTCTGAAGTTGGAATACTGTTTAGAATGTCAGTGTTGTTGGACACAAACTTGTGTAACCTTAGTCCACCCTTTGCACATAGTTCACGTGCTTCCTTTATCAGTTCAGTAGCGTCGTTTACCGTCTCTGCACTGGTGACTCCGTCGTCTACATAGAAGTCTCTGGTTATGAACTGTGTGACATAATTCTCAGCCCAGGAAACACGCACGCAGGCTCAGGTAAGATTTGATAGCTTTATTCAACAGTGAAGGGATGTTTAGATGCGTGTATGAGATATGAATATGGATTGTGGGTGGACAATGAGAGTCAGGAACAGAGCAGCTCGCCGTGCAGCCAGGCAACCTTGCAGGAGGGAAGGTGGCTGGCGTTGGCTAGGATCTTCAGCCTGGGAGACAGCGCCCTGCTGCGCACACAACGAGGCGTGGAGATGCGGGAGAAGAAGATGGCGAAGATGGGAGAATCCGCCGCCAGGGAATCCACCTGTGCACAGGGGAAGGCTGATAGATAGGTAAGTGATTAACAGCTTACGTGAAGTAGCGAAGAGTGGCAGGATGGAAGAGACGATCCTGCAGAGGGTTTGAGCACGTAGTAGAACAGACGGCTCCAGACCGATGCTCAGGGTGGAGTGGAATAAATAGCCCATCACTGACGAGGCGCAGGTGTGCACACAGCTGAGGTGGATGCCTGAGAGCAGCGAGTTGTGACAGTACTCCCCCCCCAGCAGCGCCTCCTGGCGCTGGTTTATCTGGGATCGCCCAGTGGAACTCCGTGATGAGATCTTTGTCCAGCACAAAAGAAGAGCGCACCCAGGATCTCCACTCTGGGCCATATCCCTCCCAATCCACCAAGTACTGCAGCCCACGACCTCGACGGCAGGAGTCCAGGATGGAGGCAACTCCCAACGCCGGGCGGCCGCCGATCATCATGGGAGCGGGCAGCGCCCTAGGAGGAGGACAGAGTGGGTCGAAGATCACAGGCTTGACCCTGGACACATGAAAAGTGGGACACACATGGAGGGAGGGGGCGAGGGCCAAATGCACAGCCACTGGGTTGATAATTTTGGAGATAGTGAAGGGACCAATGAAACGTGGAGCCAGCTTCCTCTTCTCGGCCTTGAGATTGATGTCCTGAGATGATAACCAGACCCGTTGGCCCACCTGATAACTGGGAGCCCGCCTCCTGTGGCGATTAGCTGTGGAGCTGTTGTGCGCCGCCGTGCGTAAAAGCGCCTCGCGCACCCTGGTCCACAAGCTCCGGCAGCGTCTCACATGCGCCTGGACAGATGGAACAGTCAACTCACTCTCCTGCTCGGGAAACAAGGGGGGGTCGTAGCCCAATGACGCCCTGAAGGGGGACATCCCGGTAGCCGATGACCGTGCCGTATTGTGGGCGTACTCCACCCAGGCCAAGTAAGAGCTCCAGGAGGGTGGGTTGGCGGAGGTGACGCAGCGCAGGGCAGCCTCCAGCTCCTGATTGGTGCGCTCACACTGCCCGTTAGATTGGGGATGATGACCGGAGGAAAGACTCACCGTGGCCCCCAGGGCGTTGCAAAAGCACCTCCACACTTGTGACACGAACTGCGGTCCCCGATCAGACACGACGTCCACAGGGATCCCGTGCAGCCTGACCACATGTTGGACGAGGAGGTCAGCCGTCTCTCATGCCGAAGGGAGACCCCGGAGTGGCACAAAGTGGGCGGCCTTGAATCAGAATCAGAATCAGAATCAGAATCAGGTTTATTGCCATTGTTCATGTAGTACACAAACTAGGAATTTGTCTCGGTACAATGCTGCAACATTAAACATGATAAGATAAGAGAAATAAACTATACATGTAATAAAATGCTTACATGCTCAAGCATCGGTTCTCAATGCTTGAGAACCGATCCACAATCGTCAGAACCATGTCGTAGGTGTTAGAGAGAGGGAGGCCAGTGACGAAGTTGAGGGCGATGTGCAACCAGGGCCTGCCCAGGACCGGCAGGGGCTGGAGTAGGTCCGTGGGGGGGAATTCGGGGACTTGCCAGTGGCACACTGGGGGCAAGCCCAGACATAATTGGCGACATCCTTTTGGAGACCGGGCCACCAGAAAGAACGTTGAAGGAGGTCCACCAGTCGGGAGATGCCAGGGTGACAGGCGAGCTTGGACGTGTGGGCCCAGTGAATGACCTCCCCCTGAACAGCTGATAGAACGAAGAGCCTCCCCTCCGGACTGCCGCCAGGGTCCGGTTCAGCCTCCAGAGCCTTCCGGATCTTGTCCCTGATGGACCAGGAGACCGCCCCCACAACACAAGAGCTGGGCAAGATGGTGTGGTCCAGCTCCTCCGGAGCCTCAGGGGTGAACTGCCTCGACAGGGCATCAGGCAACCCATTCTTTGAGCCTGAATGGTAGGTGATGGTGAATTGTTACCGCGCAAAAA
The DNA here is from genome assembly GCA_020510985.1 of Pholidichthys leucotaenia. Lineage (NCBI taxonomy): Eukaryota > Metazoa > Chordata > Actinopteri > Cichliformes > Pholidichthyidae > Pholidichthys > Pholidichthys leucotaenia. The sequence continues at coordinate 297,386,173 of CM035844.1, read as the reverse complement.
ACAGAGACCAGCGCGCCTGGCGAGCATTCAGACGCCGGGCTGACCTCAAATACTCGAGGTTCTTGTGGTCCGTCCAAACCACAAAAGGTTGAGCTGCCCCCTTCAGCCAGTGGCGCCACTCCTGCAGCGCGAGCTTGAAAGCAAGAAGTTCCCTGTTGCCAACGTCATAATTACGCTCGGCTGCCAACAGCTGCTGGGAGAAGAAGGTGCAGGGCCGCTTGACACCATCCACCGGTGACCGCTGGGAAAGCACCGCCCCCACCCCAGTGTCAGATGCGTCCACCTCCACCAGACACTGCAGCGCGGGGTCAACCTGGGTTAGGACCCGGGAGGAAGAGAACTCCGTCTTCAGGGTCTCAAATGCGGTAGCTGCCTCCTCGGTCTACTGGAAGGACACCTTGGGGGAAGTGAGGCGGGTCAGGGGAGTAACGATGGCGCCAAAGTTGGGGAGAAAGCGACGGTAGAAATTGGCAAAGCCGATAAATTGTTGCACCTGTTTCCTGGAGGTAGGCGTGGGCCACTCGACCACCGCTTTAACCTTGGCGGGGTCGGGGAGAATCTGGTTATGGAAAATAACAAATCCCAGGAAAGAGGTGGTCTTGGCATAAAACTCGCATTTCTCCGCCTTGTTGTAAAGCCTGTTCTCCAACAACCGCTGCAGAACCCGCCTCACGTGAGCTTGGTGCTCCTCCCGAGACCTGGAGAAGATGAGGATGTCATCCAAGTATACGAAGACGAAGACTCCCAGGAAATCTCGTAGGACGTCATTGATGAGCCGCTGGAAGACGGCGGGAGCGTTGGTGAGCCCAAACAGCATTACTAAGTACTCGAAGTGGCCGCTGGGTGTCCGAAAGGCTGTCTTCCACTCATCGCCCTCCCGGATCTGGACGCGATGGTAGGTGCTGCGGAGATCTAACTTCGTGAACCAGGTCGCCCCCTGGAGGGAGTGGAAAGCGGTGTCCATAAGAGGTAGGGTGTAGCGGTCCTTCACCGTGATGTCATTAAGGGCCCTGAAGTCGATACACGGACGAAGGGACCCATCTTTCTTGGAGACGAAGAAGAAACCGGCACCAAGCGGGGACGAGGAGGGGCGAATGATCCCAGCGCTGAGCGACTCTCTGATGTACGTGTCCATTGCCTCACGTTCTGGAACAGAAAGGCTGTATAGGCGGCCGGATGGTAATGGCGCCCCCGGGCGGAGGTTTATGGCACAATCATACAGGCAGTGAGGTGGAAGAGACATCGCCTTGGACTTGCTGAACACAACTCCCAAGTGGTGGAAATCCTGGGGCACCAGGGTAAGGTCCGGAGGAGCGGAGACCGGAGTGGGCGGAGGAGAGGATGGGGCACATGCCGCAGACTGGAGACAAGTGCTCAGGCAGAAGGAGCTCCATGAGAGGACACTGCCAGATTGCCAATCGAGGACGGGGTTGTGCAGGCGCAGCCACGGGTAACCCAGGATGATGGGAGCCGCAGAGGAAGCCAACACATACAGGCAGAGGTCCTCACGGTGGTTGCCAGAAATTATTATTGGCACCGGCTTGGGGTGGTGTGTCACTACTCCCAGGGGTGAGCTAGAAAGGGTGACAAGATTGAGTGGGGCTGACAACGGCTGATAGGGTATACCCAAACGGGTTGCCAGGCTCTTGGAAATAAAGTTTTGCTCTGCCCCCGAGTCCACCAGTGCGTGAGTGAGGTGCCCGGTGGAGTTGTGGCAAAATCTGATGGGCAGAGAACAGTTGGAGAGGGGATTTGGCCGGTTAGAGTCCGCGAGGCCCCCTACAGTGACTCGCGGACCCCCCTGTTTGGCTTGACCGGGCACTGCTCCACAGTATGCTGGTCGCCTCTGCAGTACATGCAGAGGCCCAGCTCCCGTCGGCATTGTCTCTCCGCTAGAGGGAGCCTGGTGCACCTGACCAACATAGCCTCTGGCTCATCGGTGGACTCCAGAGGGGGTAACGCCAGGGGGCGAGACTGAGGAACGCGGGCGGAGAATCCACGCGGGCGGCTGACAACCTTCCGCTCGGCGGCCCGCTCCCGCAGCCTGTTATCCAAACTAATAGTTAGAGAGATTAGCTCAGACAGCCACCCTGGAAGGTCCCGGCTGGCCAACTCGTCCCACAGACCAGAACTGAGGCTACGGAGGAAAATGCTGCAGGGAGAAGCCTCTCCCCAGCCAACCTCCTCTGCTGCCACCCGGAAGTCAACAGCGTAGTCCGCCGCTGACCGGCTACCCTGTTGAAGGCTAAGGAGCCGATCGGCGAGGACGCTGTCACGACGCAAGTGATCAAACACCTCGAGAAAGTCCTGCATGAACTGGTCATAGGAGAGGCTCACGTAGCTGGGCTTCGACATGACGGCGTAAGCCCAAGCTAACGCTCGCCCCTCCAAGAGATTAGCCATATAGCCAATTCTGAGGGGAAATCCCCGGGAACGCACATGAACACCAACTCACACTGTAAGATGAACCCCCGTGCCTCACCGAGCTTCCCGTTGAAGCAGGCGGGGGTTGGAATCGGCGTGAGCCGGGTCGGCGCTCCCGAGCTAGGCTGGCCAGCTGTGGAGGTGGCCGAAGCCGGTCCGCCCTGAGGAGCCAGGGGGAACGCCTGCTGGGGGTCAAGACGGTCTAACCGGTGAGTAATCATAGTTAATTGGTTGAATATCACCTGCTGTTGATGAGCTATCATATCCACCCGAGCCTCAAGGGTGGAAAAACGGCGTGCGAGCCTGCTGTCCGCTGGGCTGCTTTGCTGGAGCTGTAGTGACATAATTCTCGGCCCAACATTCACGCAGGCTCACGTAAGATTTGATAGCTTTATTCAACAGTGAAGGGATGTTTGGATGTGTGTATGAGATATGAATATGGATTGTGGGTGGACGATGAGAGTCGGGAACAGAGCTCGCCATGCAGCCAGGCAACCTTACAGGAGGGAAGGTGGCTGGCGTTGGCTAGGATCTTCGGCCTGGGAGACAGCGCCCTGCTGCGCACACGACGAGGCTTGGAGATGCGGGAGAAGAAGATGGCGAAGATGGGAGAATCCGCCGCCAGGGAATCCACCTGTGCACAGGGGAAGGCTGATAGACAGGTAGTAGTAGATTAGTTTATTTGACAGGGACAGTGCAATAAACATAGACAATTAATCAAAGACAATCAATCTGATGTGTTGCACATAGAGTGTATAGCTATTAGCTAATTTGCAACTCTTGTCCCTGGAAGTGATCTGGTAAGTGATTAACAGCTTACATGAAGTAGCGAAGAGTGGCAGGATGGAAGAGACGATCCTGCAGAGGGTTTGAGCGCGTAGTAGAACAGAGGGCTCCAGACCGATGCTCAGGGCGGAGTGGAATAAATAGCCCATCATTGACGAGGCGCAGGTGTACGTGCAGCTGAGGTGGATGCCTGAGAGCGGCGAGTTGTGACACTGTGAGCCTACAGGATATGCAAGGCTGTTCTCTTTGGCTAAACGTTTGAGTCCATAGTTCGCACAGCCAGGCAATGAGACGGCGCCAAAGAGGTGTACTGTCATCCTGTATGCTTGTGGTTGGCTGTTTATCTTTCCACCATAAGAAGCACAAGTAGTTTCGATCATTTTCTTTGACTTGGAACTGGTGAAACATTTTTTCAATGTTGCACATCAGAGCTACTTGGTGCTTTCTTAAGCGCACAAGAACACCAGTTAGATTGTTAATCATGTTAGGACCATTCAGTAAATGGTCCTGACATACCTGTTAAGACAGGTACCTTTGTGCTTTGCAGAGCAGTCGAAGACAACGCGGAACCTATTGGGTTTCATGGTTACATGGTATGTACCATGTCTCACCAGGCAGTCGATAATCATCAGTCTCTTCGGCATCACCTCTTTTGATGATGTCACTCGTGTATTTCATGTAATCCTCTTTGTATTTTTCATCCTTCATGAATTTGCGTTTGAGCTGGTTGAGTCTGTTTTCAGCAAGTTGTCTGTTATCTGGCATTTGTGGCCTTTCTTTAAACGGCAATGGCATTTTATAATGTCCATTTTCAGTTTGTGTTATGCCTTGCTCAAGTTTCTGGAGGAACACTAAATCTTGTGACACAGTTTTTTTTTAATTTCTGTCAGTCTCTTTAAAATCTCTTTCCAAAGCACGTATTGCATCTGCTGGAGTGGAGGGAGGAATTTCCTTAACGGTCACTCGATGACAGAGACTGCTTGCCATGTCTGTTTCATTGCAAGGTACCGAGTTGCCAACTATGCTCCATCCTAAGTCAGTTTGAATGGCATAGGGCTCATTTTCTTTGCCTAAGATTACTTGTTTGGGTGCGAGAGCTCTAGGACAAGTATAACCAATGAGGAGACTTACTTCACAACTGAGGAGTGGGGGGACCTCATCTACAATAGGCAGCAAGTGACTCCACAGTTTTGCTGTTTCACATGTTGGTATGTGTTCTCTGTTGGCAGGTATGTAGTCTTTTGTGTATGCAGTGGGGAGCTTTATTACTGTGGCTGAGTTATAACCTCTCAACAAGAGATCAGATACCTTTCCACTGCTTACAACTGCATTTTTACCCATCATAGTAGTCAGTTTCAGCTTTACTGGACAAACATTTGCCTGCAGTTCATGTGTCACATCTTGAACAATGAAGACAGTGTTGCTCTGCGTGTCTAATAATGCATAGACCAATTTTTCTTTGTGTGGATTGGTAGCAGTTGACAGCCACACTGGAACTATCATTGAGTTGCTGACTTTCTGCTCAAATCTGGCAACATTAAGTGACATGGCTGTTGCTGTTTCAGGTGAGTTACTTTGAGTTGCGTTATGTGTACTCACGTGTGTTTCTCTTTGTTGACTGTTGGGTGTCTCTTTGTGCAGGTTTCACAAGTGAGGCGGCGTCTGCAGTCCTTAGCACTGTGTCCTTATTTTAAACAACCGTAACAAAGTTTAATGTCTTTCACGTTTGTTTTTTTTCAAGAGGTCTGGGCACTTGTGGAGCTGATGAGTGACCTGGCATAATGTTCAAGGAGAGCAGTTAGGTGCTTTTGTTATTGTCCATCTGCCGCTTTGTTCAGTGGTGTTTGTGTTAAATACAGTTACCTTGTTCCTTTTGATTTCCTTTGTGTTCCTTTAATCACAGTTTGTTTCAGTGCCGCAAAGTGCGTGAATGGAGGTGACTGGGTTGCAAGCAACTTCAGCTTCTGAGAGGAAGGATGCAAAATCACTGAAGCTTGGAAACTCACCACCTTCCATTAAAGTCTTTGTAACCTGCCTGTTCCATCTTGCGTTTATCCAGTCCGGTAGCTTGTGCAACAGTTTTTGATTTTCTTCGCAGTCGTTGAGTATTTGTAATCCTTTTATATGTGGCATAGCGAGCATGCATGTATTTATAAAATCTACAAAGGTCCTTAGTCCTTCAGCATCTCTAGGCTGCACCTTTAGCCAGTTTGAAAGCTTTTCTCTAAATGCCTTCTGTATCACGAATGGCTGGCTGTATCTTTGGTTTAGTTTGTTCCAAGCATCATTATATGCTTCTTCATCGTTTCTGAAGAAAGTTCCTTCAAGGCATTTGCAAGCTGGGCCAGTTACATATCGTTTCAAATAGTACAGTTTATCTGCTGCTGAGATGCCCCTTTGTTGAATCAGTGATATAAATGTAGATTTCCATTCAATAAACCCTATTGGTTCACCACTAAACACTGTTGGCTCTGGTGTAGGAAGTCTGTTCATTTTTATGCTGTCTTGAACTGCTTGTGGGAGTTGAGTGACACTAGGGGGACCTGTTTGCTCAGGAGTGAAAGCGGGTGCTGGTATGGGAGGTTTGGGTGTGAATTTTGGGCTCACCTGTTCGCCTTTTATTGACTGTACATCACCCACCTGTGATAACTCTCTGTCATATGCTTCAAACCTGGCTCGAGCTGCTTTCATATCCTTCTGTGCTTTCAAACGTTCCAACTCTGATGTCTGAATTGCAATCCTTTCTCTTTGCCTTTGTTCTTCTTTTGCAAACTCATACTCAGCCTCTTTTGCTGCGAATTCTGCCGCTGCATCGGCTCGTTTTACAGTGAGGTATGAAGCTGAGGATTGCTGACTGTGATTTGATGGTGTGGCTGATCCATATATGGACAGAGCATAGTCGTGCTCTAAAAGTCCACGTAAATGAATTCTTTCACACTCTGCATCAAAATCTCCATCGACACCACTTATTCTATCCAGAGTTTTTCTCACAATGTCATGAGTAACTGCATCACATGCATCAGTCTTTCTCCTTATATCAGCTGAAGGTGCCATTTGGTTTCTTATTTCTGAGTACAGCTTTAGGACATCATCTCTTTTTAGTTCTAACATGTCTGCAAGTTCTGCCATCTCTCTTTCAGTGATATTGGACTTTAACTTTTCTCTTGTTTCATGTACCTGAATTTTCCATTGTTCATAAAGAGTTAATAGCTTTTTTTTTCTTTTTTACTCATTTCTTCCTTTTCATATATTATCATCTTCTCTGTTTGTATTTTAGCTCTTTCAGAACGTCTTGGCAGATCTGACATGCTGATCTGTTCATTTACGTATGTCCATTTGACTTACTGATGCAGCTTGTTCACCTTCCATTTTGAGCTCTTTTATTGAGCCATTTTATTTCTGCCCAACATCTGCCCTCTGCTGGACGTCGCGGGTATTACCACGGGAACCTTGAGCCCACGTTGTGCAGCATGTGGCAGCGGTCAAGGTCTTACTGTAGCATCCAGACAATAGTGAGAAGGCCAGAACTGATTGTTAAATGATTTTATTGCCTTCCGTGTCATCAACCAACATAAGAGCTATGGCAAGAACAAAATAGACAATAATTACCATATAACTGTTTCAACAGTTTCATAGCTCATACATCAGTAACCTTTTTCTGTTAGCATAACTAATTTACAACTTTAAAATGAAAATTTTCTGTAAAATCACTAACCTTGTTCCCTTATCGACTGAAGCTGAAATCTTTGCCATTTTTATCCCTTTCCTTAGTCTTTTCTTTGTTTTTCCCTTAACCTTTTCTCGCTTTTCTTTGTGTCTTTCCTTTGTCCGTCAAATTGATTTCCGTTACCTGACTTCCGCTCATGAGGAAGTTACAAAAATAAAAGCATATCCTTGCATCATTATTACTATACATGTAAATACAGCTAACCTTACTTTGTCTACCTTTACAAGGCTGATGTACCATCAAAATTATTTTAGAAACATTTTATGTAGTGTTGCTTTAAAGAGGTGCAAGTTACTGAAAAAAAAAAAAAATCAAGCCAACTTCTCCATTACAGAAGTTCAAAAGGAGGCACTTTCTACAAGTGACATGTTCTGTCTCTTTCTGAACATATAAGTCAAAGTTATTTCACCCTCAAAGTCAGAAGTTTTAATAGTTTAGTTTACTTGTGCTGTAAGTTTTTAAATTTCAGTTTTGATCCATTCAGTTAGGGGTCTTGTTCCATTAATTAGGCCATTAATTGCTCTTTTCTTCAGTGTAAATGTTGCTGTAGTTCTGTTTTTCAACTGCAGGTGCTAAACAGCACAGCAGAGTTATCAGGAGACCAGGTGATCTCTTGGTAACTCACTTAGACACATTAATAATTCAGAGTGAAACTAATAATGCTTACAGCAAATGCTGCCATGATTGTCTCCCATGGGTTATTGTTAGGTTTCATCATGGTGAGTGAATGATGTCAGTGCCTCTAGACAGAAGGAACCCTTCTCAGTATAACAAAAAGAAGTTTAAAATGTGTAAGACAGTCTTAAATGTTTTAATAAAGACTATTTGAATGAAACTTTAAAAAGGGACTTTTCAAAGAACATCCCAGCCAGCATGTACATGTGGGCCTCACCAAAGGTTAAAATCTGGGCTGTCTTTTGTCAAGATAAACTCTGGAAGGACAGGAATAATGATTCCTTAAGATGAGTAGGAGTTTTAGTACAAGAATGATTTACTATAAACTCTAACATAAATGCAGCATGGGGCTGCAGCAATAAAGAGAACACTTACAGCAAGATGATGAAACCGGAGGAAAATATTTGGTAATAATGCCACACACAACTGAGAAACAAACCAATATATAAAGGGTAACGGACGATTACAAACGTGAGACCGCTGGGGAACAATCAGGGGCTAAACAGGAGCGCATGAGGGAAAGTGGCAACAACTATGGGAGACATGAGGGTCTGAGAACAATAGGTAAACAAGTACACACAGAGGATGGGCATGCTACATGAAACCAGACCAGGGACTGGGGGAAAGACAGAAAGACAGGGAAAGAAAACATACAATATTAACCACAAAATGAAACAAAAAGCATGGCCATGGCATCTTCTAGGTTCTATGTGGGTTTGTCTGTGGGTTCCATGGTGGCCCCATCTGTGCTTGCCCAAAGGACCTTCCCTGTGGTGCAGGAAAGCAGGCCTTCTGTTTCCCTGCTTTAAACCCATCTGGGCCCCACACAGGTTTCATGTGGAGGAGAAGGTGTCAGGAACACCTGTGCCATAGCAAAATGATGAAAAAAGTCATAAATTTTCACATTTTTCTCATCAATTTAAAAGACAAAAATTGACAAGTTTACAAAAAAAAGTTGTAGCAAATTTACTAGAACAAAGTAACAAATTAATGAGAAAAAAGGAACAAATTCATGAGAAAAAAAGTCATAAATTTATGACAATAAAGTGAAAATTTTGGTGAAAAATTTTGCAAATTTACAAGAAAAAAATGCAAAATGACTTGAAGAGTGTCAGGTTTGTGTGAAGGAAGAAGCAGACCCAAAGGCTGAACTCCGGTTTGCTGAGTTTTAACTTGGCTGAATGCCACCTTTAGTTCAAATCACAAATTAAACGTCCCAAACACAAAGGGCAGAACAGGCGGACAAAACAACTCAGTCTTACAGAAGTGTGAGTAAACGCCAAAATGACAAGGACGCCGTACCCTAAAGAGAGGCGGCGCTACTTAAATAACTGAAGAGCAGGTGAAACGCAATTACAAAAAGGTGTATACATTTAGCAAATAAACAGACACAAATTAGGTAGGACAAAAAGGAAACAGAGGACACTGTCAAAGCCAAGGCAAACCAAACACAGGAGATCATGACAGGAGAACCCACAACAATGATAACTCTGTCATGTGGGCCATTCTTGCCGGCCCAGCTCTTATTGTGACAGCGTCTCAGCGGGCTCCAAGCTGTCAAGCTTCGGGACAGCTGGAGCCCAATTACCTCATCAGCTGAGATGCTGTCAACCATTATAAAAGAGAGCAGCTCCGATCATTCGGGGCTGTGACCTCGCACATGATTATCCACGCTCTCCGCTGGCGTGGGTAAGGCTGGAACCCCTACGTCCAGCGCCAGCCACCCTTTTGTCATCCTGCATCGTGTGTAAGTGTTTACCCTTGTCATCGTTTGTGTTTTGGCCCCACGAGGCCCTGTTCCTTTGTTCCTTTCCCTTTTCACAATAAAATACGCAAACTCACTGGTCTGCCCTCGGCTCTCATTGTATGGCTCGCGAGAGCCATACGTAACAGTAGATCACAGCCAAGTGAGTTGCCGACAGCCGTGAGTTTGCTGTTTTTGGACTTTGTTCTTCCCGGTCTGGGTGTCAACGCTGGGAGTATGCCGACTCCCAGGAACCGTGCTCTGCACTTGGGCAACGAGCTAGCTAGCGCCCTGGAGTATGTTGACTGGACGCTCTTCGCCGCTAGCCTCGACGACGACCCAAACCTGATTCGGTGGCACCTAGACTACGCTGAGGTCCTTCTTAATAATCTTCCTCGCTACGCCGACCACCCCGAAGTCAGTGTGAGGAGGGCTGAACTTGCCGCACAGCGCAAGACTCTCCGTGGGCTGGAGGGAAATCCCGGCAGGAAGCCAAAGAGGAGGCATCCCCATTCCTCACGCCCGGATCCCATTCCGGCCTCTACTCCGGTCCACGACTTCGCTCCACCCAGGGGTGATTCCCACTGGAGAGCTTCGTCATTCAGGAATCCCCTGGAGAAGCTCCAGCACACAGCTGCTTCCATCTGGGATCACATGGCGGTGGTTTGTTCAGCAACAAGTCCTTCTCTGGCTTTTAATCATATGACGGCGGCAGTCAGACTGGTGGAGAGGAATCCTGGGCTAAGGGACTTCCCGGAGTTTGCCGACTTCCTCGCCTTGGTCTCGGCACAGGAGCAGCGATTCCTGAACCTTACCTTCGCCTCGCCCTCTGCAAGAAGCCGTCGTCACACTGGTCGACCTCCGCAAGAATCCCGTCTGGATCCAGTTCCGGGTCGCCGCAAGGTCTCAACTCCCCACACAGCTGTCACTCCTACGCCTCATCAGAGGGGAAACCCCGCAGCCTCGTGTCCCGAGCCAGCTTCCCCCGCTGTTACGTCAGCGTCCCAGGCCCGGCTCATCTCGGCTGTCGCTCCCTCCTCCTCGACGCATTTCCCGACTGCTGTGTGCATCCAGAGTCGTGTCTCGGCGAGCTCCGTCCCGGAACCATCGCGAGCGGCTCCCCGAAGTCTTCCCAGGGGGTCCTCCATTACTGGCCGGCGGGAGAAGGGAGGAGCAACGTCCGCCACAGCGGTCACCACCCAGCCTCCAGGAGACAGGCAAGTCCCAGTTAATTCATCCACTTATTGTGATTTGCTCTGTCAGACTCCTGGAGGTGGAGTTCGGGGTTCGCAGCTCCCCGAACTCGCACCACCTGCTGTGGCTGTAATTATTAATCCCGCATCCTCTGTGTCTCCCTCCGTTGAGCAGTCCTCAACGCCAGGCCGACATCGTGGGATTAGGAGGGGGCCTGCGGTTCTGAAGAGCCTGGTTCCGGTTCCACAGCTATGCCATGGGTGGAGGAGGAGAGCAGACTGCTGCGTGGAACCTGCGCCGATGACAAAGCGTCCCCGGGTCTCTGTGGAGACCCGGGGATGGGACAGGGTCCAGCGGGACAGGGTTCTCCTGCCACCACGGCGTGTGGGCCATCGGCATGGGTACCGGTGCCGGAGGACTCGCAAGCTGCACGTACCATCATGCCAGCTGCGGAGCCCGACGCAGCTGAGTGGGAGCCTGAGGACGACCTCCTGACGCTTGAACCTGGATCTTCGCAGTCCTGGACGGCGTCAGAACCTGAGATCAGGCAAGTGCTCTACTTTATCTTTCTCCTTCTCATTTTAGAGCATTTTAGCCTGTCTCTAGGGGAGATGAGCCAGGTACAGCCGTCCACTGCGTCCGAGCTTGTCTCGCCGGGTTCTGGCGCTGCCGGTGATCCTGATCCCGGTTCTTCTCTCTCTCCTGAGCCTTCTTCCAGGGTCGCCGGCGAGGAGCTGCTATCGCCCGTGGTGCCAGAGGTTCCTGGTTTGGGATTGGAGGTCGGCTCTGGTGCGGCGCCGACCCAATCGGGGTCCGACGAGGGTTCTACCGTGACCCAATTGGGGTCCATCACGGGAGCAGCCGCAATCCTATTGGAGTGCGACGCGGGTGCTTCAGAGACCCAATCGGGGTCCAACGTGGGTGCAGCACCAATGATATCCAGGTCCGGTGAGGGAGCTGCAGACCCCCTGCCATCAGACATTGGACCGGCTCATTATCATCTTCTTCCCCTTCTTCGTCATCTGATTCCCCCTCATCTTTCCCCCAAGCTTCCTCCACCGGGGCCCATATGAACCTCTCACTTTAGGCCCGCTTCACCTCATTATCTTCCTCCACAGGGAAGCCGTTGCCCCTCTCTCCCCTACGGGCCTGGTGGCTGAGCGATGCGGGTCGGCCACCAGAGGGTCTGCCGTGCCCATTCGGCTCTTTGGTGCCGCCGCCCGACCCATTGGTCTTCCTGTTCGGTGATCTGGTCCGGCCGCCCGAGAGACTGTGTTTCCTGGCCTGGGATTCGGGTAGGCTGCCGGAACTTTTCCCTTCACCCCTGTTGGCGGTTTGGACGCTGGGTGCGGGGAGACCCCCCGAACTGAATTTTCTCTGCTGTGCTTAGTCTTTGTGTTTTTGGGTGGGTGCAGCCATGTAATCCCTTGTTATTGCTTCACGTTCAGCGTGCCTTTTTTTTTCTCTCTTCCCCTCCTGTTTGAGGGATGCCTGTTGTACTGTTATCCCTACGTGTTATATACACTGTGTATGTTAACGCAGATCAACAGCAAGCCAAACTTGTTTTTCACGAGCCAGGAAACCGAGCATCCTGCTCCTTTATTCCAGTCTTCTAGACAGCTTACAGTACTTTACAACTGTGGCTTGAAGAGCTCGATGAAAAGCCCGAGTGAAAAGCCATTGCTTTCGGAGGTGTAGGAAAAGGGTTTAGCACACAGGAGGAACATTTCAGACATTCGCGGGCAGGTTATACTCTCTGCTTTTTTTTTCTCTCTCAACAATGTCCGCTTCTTCTACCCACAAAACATAGCAGCAACTGGCTGCGCTTTCAACATAAAATACAATTGAATCACTACTAACTATACAGAAATTATTTTTAACACAAACTACTACAAATGAATTATGATATTTATTATGAACTTATAAACTATTTCTAACTCTATAAAACACACACTACTGAGGGCAGAACACTCCCCACTGGCATTACTAATGCCACTACTTCTTCTTAACTACAACCCGACATATGAAAATGGAGGGCATGTTTTGAGTCTCTCAGGTGGGAGATCTGCCATTTTCTGAGTCTTTAGTTTTCCCTTGAGTTTCCTGCACGTTACACAATGATGGATAATGGACGAGACCAGTCTTTTGCAACCTACAATCCACAGTCCGGCTTGCCTAATTGCGCTTTCCGTGAACTGCCTTCCTTGATGCACAACTTTGGCGTGATAGTGATGGGCAATCAGTTGAGTTACGTGATGCTTGTTTGGGAGAATGGTTGGATTCTCAGATGCTGTGTTCAATGAAGCATGTTTGAGGCGACCTCCAACCTTGATGAAGCTTTCTCTCATATAGGGATCAAGAGCTACGATGGGACTTGAACTGCGGACGGTTTGGTTGGCATGGAGAGCAGCATACTCATCGGGAAAAGCGCCCTTTTGAACAGACTGGAGGATGAGGTTACTGGCAGCATCCAACTCCTCTGGAGTGCATGGCTTGCTGCATCGATGCCAGCCCCTGCATGAATGGTCTGACAGGTTGCTTGATGAGTGAGAACGAGCTTGGCGAATCAGGAATGCAATGGCACGTACTAATGAGTTCCAACTTGAAAAGCGCTGGAAGCATTCTGGTGAGAGCCCGTTCTTCTGAATGTGAGTAGAAAAGGTAGCGACTTTTCTGATTTCAGAGTCTACTTCAGGCTCGATTAACTCAAAGGATTCAGATGTCCCGGATTCAGGTGGTTTGTAAAGGAAGTCTGGTCCCTTAAACCACATAGTGTCCATAAGCTGTGATGCAGGTATTGACCTGGTGGCAAGATCAGCTGGGTTTTGCTCTGATGTGACGTAGTGCCACTGTTCAGCGGATGTGGACTGATGTATACGATGAACGCGGTTATGCACATAGACATAGAAGCGCTTTGAATCATTGCAAATGTACCCAAGAACCATCTTGCTATAACAGTAGAATTTGACAGCGTTTGGTTTGTGATCAAGTTCATCCAGAATGAGCTCCGCCATCTCAACCGCTAGAACTGCTCCACAAAGTTCAAGGCGAGGTATCGTGGGCTCTGGTTGTGGTGAAAGTTTTGCTTTTCCAAGCACAAATCCGACTTCGCATTGTCCTTCTGCATTGACTGTCTTCAAGTTTATGCTACTGCCGCAATAGCCCAGCTTGAGGCGTCGGAAAAGATACACAGTTCGGTGTAAGTGGACTTAGAGAGGGAAGTTGGTACATAGCAGCGTGGCACTTTAAGACTGCTAAGATCTTGGAGGGACATTTTCCATGTTTCCCATGTGTCTATTTTGTCCTGAGGGAGAGGAGCATCCCAACCTTGGACACCATTCGACAGTTCACGTAACAAGAGTCTGCCTTTGATTGTCACTGGTGACGCTAGTCCCAAGGGGTCGAAGATGCTGTTAATTGTTGACAGAACCCCGCGGCGGGTGTAGGGTTTGTCATCGACAGCAACCTTGAACGTGAAAGAGTCAGTGTTTATGTCCCAGCACAGGCCTAGAATTCTCTGAGCTGGTAGAGTGTCATCGCCGAGACTCAAGTCTTTAATACTGGTGGCCAGGTCTTCTGGCTTGAAGGCTTGCATGAATGAGACACTATTCGAGGCGATTTTGTGGAGCTTGAGATTGGACTCGGCCAAGGATGCGCATGTGTGCTTGAGCAAGTCTATGGCTGCAGATTCAGTGGGGAGCGAAATCAACCCGTCGTCTACATAAAAGTGTCTCTCAACAAAGTGTCTTGTGTCTGCTCCAAATTTTGGCTCGCCTTTCTGGATAGCCCTGTGTAGGCAATAGATAGCTACCACTGGTGATGGGCTGTTTCCAAAAACGTGCACCCGCATGCGGTACTCCTGCACCTCTTTTGACAAGTAGTTTCCCTCGTGCCACAAGAACCTCAAATAGTCTCTATGGTCTGGTCTAACTAAGAACCCATAAAACATTTGCTGGATATCGGCAGTGACTGCGATGAGCTCCTTCCTAAACCGAATCAGCATGCCGAGGAGGGTATTATTAAGATCTGGACCTGTTAACAGTACTGAGTTGAGTGACACACCAAATTGTTCGGCACTCGAATCAAAGACAGCCCGTATCTGATCGGGCTTCTGGGGTTGATATACCCCAAAAATGGGCAGGTACCAGCACTCAGTGTTATCGGTGATGGGTTGAGCTATCTCTGCATGATTGTTCTCGAACAGCTTGTCCATAAACTCTGAGAACTGTTCTTTCATTTGAGGGTTTTTTGTTAAGTTGCGTCTTAGTGAGCCGAGTCTAGACAATGCTTGGCCCCTGTTATTTGGGAGCGGCAAGCGAGGAAACTTGAATGGCAGAGGAGCGATCCAGTTGTTGTCTCCATCCTGGTGGATTTCTTTCTCCATTATCTTTAGGAAGGTCTTATCTTCGAAGGACACGGCACACTTGTTATCGTTCTCTGTGCACTCAAAAACTTTGTCCCCAAGCTTTTCTTCCACTGCATTGGGTTTTGAGCTGCGTTTAGAGAGGCCGTCCTTGTGCTCCCCGCCGTAGCATGGTTTCTCTTTGATGTTGATGCTGTTAGGACAAGGAGTGAAGAGAGATGGGCGTCCGTTGGAGAGCATGTACGTTTTATAAACGTTGACGGTTGGCTTATGAGCGTTAAGGCACACCGCTCCCACAATTACCCAGCCTAGGTCCAGTCGTTGAGCAAAGGGAGCATTGTGGGGTCCGTTGACTTGTTGCCTTGCTTTGTGGACTCGTAGGATGTCTCTGCCCAGTAAAATTACCATCTGAGCATCTGGGTCGTACTTGGGGATGAGAGGAGCGAGGTGTTTTAAGTGGGCGTGAGCAAGAGCGACTTCAGGCGTAGGTATTTCATCCCTACTGAACATCATCTCGTCGCATTCAAGGAGAGGAGGGAGGTCTAAGCGTGGGCCTCCACCTACTGGCTCGATTTGGAACCTCACTGCTTCCCTGCCAAGCTTTTCAGTTAAACCAGCACATGTTCTCATGAGGTATGTCAGAGGGCTACCTTTGATCCCAAACATCTCGAAGAATTCAGGACGGGCCAGCGATTTATTACTCTGATCGTCAAGGATTGCATACATCTTAACGGAGCGTTCTGGTTGGCCTTTAGGGAAAACTCGAACTAGACATACCTTTGAGCAAGAACGTGGGGGATTACCTTCGCCGCAGATCTCAGTGCACCGTGACGTTACCTCAGGTGGTGTGTTGTCTCGGGGCTGAGGCTCTGGTTCAGGTGTGCGTTCTGGCTGGGGTTGCTGACTTGAATCAGGATGCATGGCAGAGCAATGCCTTTCACTTTGGCACTCCTCGCACTTGAGTTTCATGTCACAGTCCCTTATTGTGTGCATGGGAGAGCAACAGCGAAAACATTGTTTGTGTTCTTTGAGTATGCTTCGCCTTTCCTGTAGCGGTTTATTCTGAAAAGCTCTACATTTGGCTAGAGGATGCATTTTCTTATGGACTGGACAGTAGCGTGTTAAATCGTCCTCTTTAGTACTAGCGGGATCAGTTGTGTCGACCTCTGTTTTGTTTACAGTTAGAGGTGTTCTGTAGCTAGTTTGTTTGAATGGTGGTCTCTCACCTTTGCTGAAGGGTTGGCTGCTGCATGTCGCAAAACTTGGGTCATTTCTTGCTTTAGCCTCGTCTTGGACAAACTTTACAAAATATGAGAAGGGAGGGAAGGTTACGTCATATTTTTGTTTGTATTTTGAGCCCGTGTGCAGCCATTTATCTTGTAAACATGGAGGCAACCTTTCAGCTATGGGCTTAACCCCACGGGGTGTGTCGAGGTAAGCGAGGCCTGGGAGATAAGCTTCATCTTTAGCGACCCGCAGCTCTAAGAGTAAATATCCAAGTTCCCTGAGTTTTACGTTGTCTCTGTTTGTAAGGCGAGGGAAGTTATCTAGTTTTTTGAACAAGGCGTTTTCTACTACTTCTGGCGTAGCATAACACTCTTCTAACCTGTCCCATGACAATTGGAGAGCAGCTTTGGGGTTAGTGGCATAGACAGCTCTGATTCTTTTAACGTGCTCTGAGGACTCTCTACCAAGCCACTTGACTAGGAGATCTAACTCCTGGCTATATGTGAGACCAACGTCTTCAGTTGCATTTATGAATGACGACTGCCATGCTCTAAAGTTTTCGGGGGTGTCGTCAAATGTGAAGAGTCCAGTTGTGATTAGCTCTCCGCGCACGAGGAACCTAGCAAAGTCTGCCATAGATGGGTCACCATTGTGGGAAGCATGGTAGCTGTTTGGCCTGACATAGTCTCTCGGTATGTCGATGGATTCATTTTTCACGTACATTTTCTTGAATGCTGGTGGAGAGAGAGTTTGTTCGGGTCTCCTCGGAGTGAATGATTGCGCCCTTTGTGCAGGTTCAACTTGAGGTGTTTCTTCTTCAGCTGGTCGCGCCTGTGACTTTAGCTGGATTTGGTGGTGCAGATACTCCATAGTTCTCTGTCTGACAACTTGTGATGGAATTGCGCCCCTTACACTCTCTCCTTCGTCCAGCTCGGCAGCTGCAGCAGCTTCTAGAACTTCTGCTTTTGCTGTGGTGGCCGCTGCTTCCTTTTCTATCTCCAGCATCCCCAGATCCAGTTCTAGCTTTGCTTGTTGCTTTGCTTGTTCTAGCTTTGCTTGTTGCTCTGCTTGTTGCTTGGCTTGTTCTTGTTCTAGCTTTGCTTGTTCTAGCTTTGCTTGTTGCTTGGCTTGTTCTTGTTCTAGCTTCGCTTGTCGCTTCGCTTGTTCTTGTTCTAGCTTCGCTTGTTGTTCCGCTTGTTCTAGCTTTGCTTGTTGTTTAATTTCTAATTGTTTCTTACTGTACAAGGCTCTAGCATTCGCAGCTTCAGCAGAGGCTTGTGCCATAATGGCTGCTTCCATTACGTTGGACTTCGAGGACAACCTGGAGCTAGAACGTCTGGAGCTGGAGCTGGCATTGCATGATGATTTGGCTTCAGAGTTCGCCTTCTCTTCTGCCCTCTTCTCTTGAGTGTCGTCCATCGCTGTGTCGTGAATCTTATCTTCACCAACTGCTGACGTGGCTTTTCACTCTTGAGTGTCGTCCCTCGCTGTGTCGTGGACCTTATCTTCACCAACTGCTGACTTGGCTTTTCACTTTTGAGTGTCGTCCCTCGCTGTGTTGTGGACCTTATCTTCACCAACTGCTGACTTGGCTTTTCACTGTACTGTTATCCCTACGTGTTATATACACTGTGTATGCTAACGCAGATCAACAGCAAGCCAAACTTGTTTTTCACGAGCCAGGAAACCAAGCGTCCTGCTCCTTTATTCCAGTCTTCTAGACACCTTACAGTACTTTACAACTGTGGCTTGAAGAGCTCGATGAAAAGCCCGAGTGAAAAGCCATTGCTTTCGGAGGTGTAGGAAAAGAGTTTAGCACACAGGAGGAACGTTTCAGACATTCGCGGGCAGGTTATACTCTCTGCCTTTTTTTTCTCTCTCAACAATGTCCGCTTCTCCTACCCACAAAACATAGCGGCAACTGGCTGCGCTTTCAACATAAAATACAATTGAATCACTACTAACTATACAGAAATTATTTTTAACACAAACTACTACAAATGAATTATGATATTTATTATGAACTTATAAACTATTTCTAACTCTATAAAACACACACTACTGAGGGCAGAACACCTGTACTTATTGGATTTCGCCCTTAGGAGTCTTTTCTCTCATTTTATGGTCTCCTGGGTTGTCTTCCTTTGAGTTTGTCTGTACATTATTATTGTTGCCTATGGAGTATTGTGGGTTTTTTCCTGTACCTCATTCTCCGTTTTTGCCACATTATCCTCTGCCTAAGTAGTGTTTTTTTTTTCCATCCTCATGTTGTTGTCTATGGAGTATTGTGTGTTTTTTGTTGTTTTTTTTCCCCCTCATACTCTGTATTGTTTCATTGTTGATTGCTGATGTTTTTCCTTTCTCTGATTCTCTCCCTCCTGGCCTGCGCCCCTTCCGCCCACCCTAGGTGGTGGTGGTGGTGGTGGTGGGGGGGGGGGGGGGCTTGGGTGCTACTGGCCATTCTGAGCCCGGCATGGAGGGGGAGATACTGTCACGTGGGCCGTTCTTGCCGGTCCAGCTCTTATTGTGACAGCGTCTCAGCGGGCTCCAAGCTGTCAAGCTTCGGGACAGCTGGAGCCCAATTACCTCATCAGCTGAGACGCTGTCAACCATTATAAAAGGGAGCAGCTCCGATCATTCGGGGCTGTGACCTCGCACATGATTATCCACGCTCTCCGCTGGCGTGGGTAAGGCTGGAACCCCTACATCCGGCGCCAGCCACCCTTTTGTCATCCTGCATCGTGTGTAAGTGTTTACCCTTGTCATCGTTTGTGTTTTGGCCCCACAAGGCCCTGTTCCTTTGTTCCTTTCCCTTTTCACAAACTCAGGGTAATAATAATAATAATAATAATAATAATAATAATAAAGAAAAGCACAAGAATAAACTTAAATCATGAGCCAGTCATGCAACCAGTCTGACCTTGACATAGCCCCCCCTTCCCCAACCCACAAGGGGTGGAACCCAGACACCCCACAACAAAAAAAGGTCCATCATCCCCCCGGGGAGGGTGATGGAGACACAGGCCAGGCGTGCCAAAACAAATCTCTTCTCCTCCCCACATTGTCCAACAAAAACACAATTTACAGGCAACAAGGTCCAAGACCCCAAAGATAAACAAGGCAGGTCGGGTGGTCTTCCATCAACCCACGGTCATCGGACCAAGGACCTCGGCGGATCTGGGGCCCTACCCAAATCCATGGGTCCCCAGATTGGAGTACGTGGTGGATCTGGCAGCTTACCAAAGTCCATAGACCACCAGACAGGTGGACATGGCACTGTGTGGGCATAAACCTAAGGAGCTTTTACCACAGGGGTTAAAGGGGTTTTAGGCACAAAAGAAAACGTGGGAATCTTAACCCCAGAAAATAATGACAGGGAAATTTCAACCTCTGAAGATAAAGAACTCTTATGCTGTGGAGATGACAAAATGGAAATTTCATCCTTAGGAGCTGGCAAAAAGGATCTTTACACTCCAGAGTATCATGGCGGCCGCTGGGCCGTCATCAGCCTCGGCTGCGCACACACCTGCCGCCAATCATCAGTGGACCTTAAAAGCCGGCGTCACTGATGGCTCAGCACGGAGTCGTCTGCCTACTACACCACGCAACGCGTCATGGACTCATCCTCTCGTCAGAGCATCCACGACGGAGTCTCGCCAAGCTTTGCCATGTAAGAGCCAAAGTAACTTTATCCCCTGTGCACAGGTGGACCTCCCTGGCGGCGGACCAGTCTCCCTGAATAACGGAGCCACTCCTCCTCCTCCTCGGAACTCCTCCACCTCTCCACAGCACCAAGCGTCACCCACACCGAGCCACTGCGAGCCGCAGAGCCAGCACGAGCCTTCCAGCGCCACCTGCAGGTAAGCAGTACTCATCATTACATCTCTGTACTGCGAACAGCACTAACCCATCTGTGCTTGTGTGTTCCAGGGTTGCCAGGTCGCGGCAGGACTTGCTCAGCCCCAGCGGTTCCTCAGCATCACACTCACTCACACCTTCACACACATTACACACCTGATTCAATAAATAATTGTCGAAATAGTCTACTCGTGTCAGTGTCTGTCTCCTGGGTCAAATAGCCATGTCACAAAGGTGACATGGAAGCTTTCTGCTCTGAAGCTAACACAGGAGACTTGAATTTAGACACAGATAACAGAGATGTCTCCAGCTCAAGGGCCTCAAAAGCACAGATATTTGACTCAGATTCATGATACACAGATGCCAAGATTTGTGGTGCAGAACACTCTACCGCTGAAATTTCTGGCTCCTGACACACAGGTGCAGAGATCTCCAGTCCATGACACACAGATACAGAAACCCCTGGACCAGGACACACAAATACAGAAATCTCATTTCCAGTACACACACTTTCAGGAATTTCAGAATTTTCAGGTTCAGGGCACAATGCTGCAGAAATTTCTGGTACTGAACACACAATTGCAGAAATTTCAGGTTCACCACTCACAAATACAGAATTTTCTGGCGCAGGACACACAAATGCAGAAATCTGTGGTTCAGGAGATTCACATACAGGAGTCTTTAATTGACAAATAAATGGCAGGAGAGTTGTTAGTTCCATAGCAGGTGGCTGAGGTGCACAGCCCTCAGAAGCAGCTGACAGGTGCACGCTGGACTCCAAAATGGCAGGTGGTGGAGCGCCAACCTCTGGCACCACAACAGGTCTCAATGATATAGGCTGATCTGTGGTGACCACAGATGAAGCATGCAGATCACTGACCCCAAGCAACAGCTGTTGCAAATCCTCAAGCCCTGACACACGGGGGTCCACCCCCGGCCCAGTCTCCTCAGCTGAAGGGAACAAATCTTTGACCGGGCCACTATCAGCCCCAGTAGTGGAAACCGGCAGAATAAGTGGTGGAAACTCATCATCCTCAGGAAAAGAGAATGGACCCAGCACCGGACTCCTCTTCTAGTGCCAAAGCGAACTCGTCAGACCGCAGGAAATCACTGAGGAAGGAAGGAATCTTTTCCCTCAGATGGGGCTATGCTGCAGTTATCCCATGAGCCCACCTACATGCTTCATTGCTTCATACCTCCATACTGCGTTCTCCCCTTCATCCATATTCAGGCAGAAGGTGAAACATTCAGCAATATCCCAGAGGTGATCCCGCAGCTCTAAGCGGCAGGTGACCTCCTCAGGTGTGAGGCTCGGGGATGAGAAGAGAGGAGAGGAAGGTGAGGGAAAGGATTTATGAACAGCAGCAGAGAAAACAGCAGAGACAGGTGGGGTGAATTCAACTTCCCCCCATTGGGAGCAAAGCAAGACCTCTCATTAATGGAAGTGAAAAAATGAGAATTACGGCACTTGCTTTGTCTCCCACTCTGCTGCCGCTGGAGCACCAGATGTCTCTCTCCAGGTGGATGCAGAGATGAGCTGGTGGAGGGGTATAGCCGTCTAACTTGGAGCTGTGCTGGGATGTTGGGAGGAGCAGCGCAGATGCTCCTTCCACGTATCCATGCTGGTCCTCGCCGGAGAGATGGGCTGTGGGGCACAGTTGATGGGAAGGTCCATGGAAACACCCCCAGACATGGAGTACGCTCAGTCTCTTGTGCTGCTGCTGTCCATAACTGACATTAACTCCTTGGGCCGGAAGAGCTGCAGGCCGTGGCCACAAGGTCCTGCAGCCAGTTCATGGAGTTGATTTGGTCTTAGGTTAGCAGAACACAACCGGCAATAATCATCAATCTTGAAAGGCCGCTGGGTCCTCACTGACTGCGTCCTACCTGTCAGGTGTGTGTGGAGGGAGACGCAGACCCAAACGCCAAACTCCGATTTGCTGAGTTTTCATTTGGTTCAATTCAATTCAACTTTATTTATATAGCGCCATTTCACAACAACAGTCATCTCATAGCACTATCAACTGTAGGGGGGAACCCCCACAGTTGCAGAAAGACCCCAGCAATCAGGTGATCCCCTGTGAGCAAGCACTTGGCGACGGTGGAGAGGAAAAACTCCCTTTTAACAGGAAGAAACCTCCAGCAGAACCAGGCTCAGGGAGGGGCAGTCATCTGCTGTGACTGGCTGGGGGGTGAGGGGACAGAGAAGATGAAAAGAACAGACATGTAGAGAGCAAACAGCGCGATGGGGACTCAATCTATGGGAGAGAACAAACAAATGTTAATGACCAGCAAAAAAAAATATTTCATAGAGAGTGAGGAAAGGAGTGAGGCCCAGTGCATTACTGGAGGTCCCCCGGCTGACTAAACCTATTAGCAGCATAGCTAAGGGAGGGTTCAGAAACACATGATCCCTCCCTAATTGTAGGCTATATCAAAAAGGTAGATTTTAACCCTAATCTTAAAAACAGAGATCGAGTCTGACTCCCGAATCCAGATTGGCAGCTGATTCCACAGGAGAGGAGCTTGATAACTGAAGGCTCTGCCTCCCATTGTACTTTTGGAGATTGGTTGAACACCACCTTAAGCTCAAATCACAAATTAAACTTCCCAAACACAAAGGGCACAACAGGCGGACAAAACAACTCAAACTAGCAGAAGTGTGAGTAAACGCCAAAATGAGGAAGACGCTGTACCGTGAAGAGCGGCAGCATTCCTTAAATAACTGAAGAGCAAGTGAAACATAATTGCAAACAGGTACATTTCACAAATAAACAGACACAAATTAGGCAGGGCAAAAAGGAAACTGAGGACACTGTCAAAGCCAAGGCAAACCAAACACAGGCGCTCATGACAGGAGAACCCACAATAATGATAACTCAGGATAATAATAATAATAAAGAAAAGCACAAGAATAAACCTAAAACATGAGCCGGTCCACTAACCAGGCTGACCCTGACAAAGCGTTACAAGCTTACAAGAAAATTTAGCCGAGGTACAAGAAAAAAGTCAAATTTATGATTAAAAAAATTAGAAAAGTTGCAAATTTGCCAAAAAAAATCATTTAAAATATCATTAAATAAATTGAAAATTTATGAGAAAAGTCCCAACTTTATAGATAGATAGATAGATAGATAGATAGATCTCAAACTGGGAAATTATGAGGAAAAGTTGCAAGTTTACAATAAAAAAAGAGGAACGTTTTTTAGAAAGTTCCAGATTTACAAGAAAAATTGTGCAAACTTTTGGGGAACAACTCAGAAATTTACATGGAAATGTAGCAAATTTATGAGGAAAAAGTTGCAGGATTACAGTAAAAAAGCAGCAAATTTATGTGAAAGCTCCAAAATGACAAGAAAAGTTTGCAAATTTGGAAGTAAAAAGTCACAATTTTACAAGAAAAACTAACAAATTTATCAGAAACAATGTGCCAGTTTACAGTAAAGAAAAGTTTGAAATTGTTGAGAAATTTTCAAATTTTAAAGAAAAATGTATTAAATTAGATTACATTAGATTAGATTCAACTTTATTGTCATTACACATGTATGAATACAAGGTAACAAAACACAGTTTAGCATCCAATCAGAAGTGCAGAGGACAGCAGTGCAGTATATACAGTAATTGACAGTATGTGCAATTTAAGCAAATATATGCAGCAGTGCAGAAAGTTAAGAGTACTGTTATGTGCAAATAATGTACAATAAGTTAGATGGGCAGTTATGTACAGGTGAGGATGGTAAGAGATGATGATAAGAGAGTCAGCGGGGAACTAAGTTCAATAACGTGACAGCTGTTGGAAAGAAACTGTTCTTAAACCTGCTGGTTCTAGTCCGAAGGCTTCTGAAACGCCTTCTGGAGGGGAGAAGCTGGAACAGTCCATGAGCAGGATGGTTGGAGTCCCTAAGAATGCTGCGTGCCCGTCGCAGACATCTTTTCCTGTAGATGTCCTCTATAACTGGAAGTGGAGTCATTGATATGGATGGGGTCATGCCATTGATATGGATGGGGTCATGTGTCTCTCCCCTCTCCTTCCTGTAGTCCACTATGAGCTCCTTGGTTTTGCTGGTGTTAAGGAGCAGGTTATTGTCAGCGCACCAAGTAGCCAAGTGCTCAACCTCTGCCCTGTAATCTGACTCATCGTTGTCCCTGATGAGTGCAATCACCCTGGTGTCATCTGCAAACTTTATGATGGAATTGGATCCATACATAGGCCTGCAGTCATGGGTGAAGAGGGAGTAGAGGAATGGGCTGAGCACACAGCCCTGTGGTACACCAGTGTTGAGTGTGATGACGGAAGAACGGTTGGGGCCTGACCTAACATGCTGGGGTCTGTTGGTCAGAAAATCCATGATCCAGTTGCAGATGGAGGTACTGATTCCCAGGTCCCCAAGTTTAGTGATCAACTTGGAGGGGATAACTGTGTTGAATGCTGAGCTGAAGTCAACAAACAGCATTCTTGCGTAGGTGTTCTTGTCATCCAGGTGTGAGAGTACATAGTGCAGCGCTGTAGAAACCGCATCCTCTGTACTCCTGTTGCTCCGGTAGGCAAACTGGTGAGGGTCTAGTGTAGGGGGCAGGCATTTTTTGAGCTGTGCCAAGACCAGTCGTTCAAAGCACTTCATGACTATGGGCGTCAGTGCCACAGGGCGATAGTCATTTAGGCATGATGGTGTTGAATGTTTCGGCACTGGCACTATAGAAGTGGTCTTGAAGCACGCTGGTACCACGGCCTGGGCAAGGGACAGGTTGAAGATGTCTGTGAAGACCCCTGCCAGCTGCTCAGCACATGCCCTCAGCACACGCCCAGGAATGCCGTCAGGGCCAGCAGCCTTACGTACGTTGACATGACTCAGTACGTCACGGACGTCGGTGTGGGTGAGTGTGAGGTGGTGGAGGTCGTCAGAGGGTGGGAAATTGATGTTCTTTTTGTTATTCCGCGAAATCTCGCGGTTCCGGTTCCGCCGGACCGGTGGCGCCACACGAGTAGGCTGCCCGTTGCAACAGCCTTTTTTTTTTATCTTCCTTCTTCTTTCTACACCTTTCACTCTGTATATATATCACGGACCGCCCCGGGGGTCTCCCGGGTCGGTGGACGGAGCCACGGTTTGCAGCGGGAGACGCTACAGCGGGGAGGAGCTAGTGCTAGCTAGCACTTGGCCGCCGCCCGGTGCTAATGGGAAACTCGACATACCGGGAGCTGTAGCGAAAACGACGCGGGTGCCGGGCTGGAGTTAAGGCGGCGTGCAAGAAATATAAGACAGAATAATAAAGAGCGATGGTAAGAACCAAGCAGACCGCCTGTAAAATCTACTGGAGGAAGAAGCCCCCCAGGAGACAGCTAGCCACCAGGGCTGCTCGGAGAGGCGCTCTGGCCACCGGCAGAGTGAAGAGACCTCGCCATCACTGGCCCGTGGCTCTGAGAGAGATCCGTCGCTGCCAGAAATCCACGGAGCTGCTCATCCGTAAGCTGCCCGTCCAGCGCCTGGTGAGGGAGATCGCTCAGGACTTCAAGACCGTCCTGCGTTTCCTGAGCTTCGCCGTCATGGCTCTGCAGGAGACCAGAGAGGCCCACCTGGTGGTCTCTTCTTCGCTAAGGGGGTCACCATCATGGCCAAAGACTTCCAGCTGGCCCGCCGCATCCGCGGAGAGAGAGCTTAGACTTTCTGCTGCACATTCACCAACCAACCATAATGCTCTGCACTGTGTGTCTATATATATACATTTATAGTAATATGGACATATGTTTACTAGATGTTGTTTTTTCTTGCCTTCTGATTGTTGCTCTGAGTGTTGCTATCCCTGTGCTGTTGCAATCCTGGAACTTCCCCATTGTGGGACTAATAAAGGCTTATCTTATCTTATCTTATCTTATCTTATTGTCCTTGTCAAAACGAGCATAGAAGTCATTTAGCTCATTGAGAAAGGGCACAGTCATGGCTATAGGTATGGAGTTGCTGGGCTTATAATCAGAGATGGCTTGAATGCCCTGCCACATGCGTCGGGGGTCAGAGTCCCCAAAATGTCCCTCCACCTTCAGCTTGTAGCTGTGCTACAAGGGGGGGGGGGAAAGTTTAAATTAATTAATTGGTTTCCGCATAAATTTTGAGTTCTTTGAACTAATTCACTTTTACACTGTACAAGAAGCGATTCTTTACTGCAACAAATCACAGTCACTTTTTCCCTGTGCGTAAGAAAACTTTAAATGCATTTAATGCGGGCATTAAATGCGAGCTTCTTGGTCAAAAAATACTCATGTTTAACCACAGAGGTAGGAGCTGTTAGGGGCTACTTACCACTCGGACAACAGGCGTTCAGGGCTTCATATGACAAGTCGCCACCGCCACAACATTTCTTCCCACAGGGCTGTGATGTGAACTGACGAAGGACAGGAAACGGACACGTGTAGGAGACTGTGTGACAGCTGCATCAGTTACGGTACGGTTAGTTTATATTTATTTGCTTATTTATTTGCTTGCCTTTGGCATGACAACCTCCAGTGGCTTGAGGTGCTGGGGATGGCAGTTGTCCTGCCAAAAGCCACCGAAACTGTGTATTCATCCCCAGTTGGCAGCTGATGAGGAGGGTGTCTAGCATCTGCAAGTTTTATGATCGTTTGTTTGCGCTAAAATATCTATCCATATTAATAAAACCAATAATGCGAGTAACGCATCTGATCAAATTTCAGTAACTGTAGCGCATTACTGAATTCTTAAACAGTAATTTCATTACACAGCACATTACTGCAGAAGTAGTGGCGTTTACTCCCAACACTGATTATATCACAATATGTCTGGATGTTTTCTTCTCGGCCACAGAGAAAAGACTAGAAAAGCACTCATAGAGCGCAAACCTCCGCCAAGGCTCCTTCCGTTTCTCATGGATCACCTCCAAAATGTAATGGGTTTGTGTGTAGGCCTATCGCCACTTGTGGTGAAAATTGCATCGAAGTCTGTCCATTAGTTTTGGAGTTTTGTGGCTGACAGACTGTGAGAAGAGCCTTGGCTGAGGTATGCATTCCCAGATCATCCCCAAAATGTAATGGGTTCCTCTCTAGGCCAAGAACCACCTCTGGTGAAAATTTCATCCAAATCCATCCAGTATTTTTTGTGTAATCCTGCTGCACAAATACAAACAAAGCCCTTGGTGGAGGTATGCACTCTCAGATCATCACCAAAATCTAATCATCTGTTCCCTGTGCCATTACACACCTTTCCTGAAAATTTTGTCAAAATCCGTTCATAACGTTTTGAGTTATGTTGGTAACAGACAGACAGACAAACAGACAAATGGCAGTAAAAGCATTACCTCCTTGGCGGAGGTAATAAACTCAAGTGTTGCTGTTGTGTCCATCTCCTCCATCTCCAAACTCCCAGGCTGCGGGCGTTGCAATTCATCGCACAACCGCGTACAACCCACAGGCCAATGGGTTATGCGAGCGTTTTCATAGATCACTGAAAGCAGCACTCAGGGGTTCACTGACGGATGCAAATTGGGTAGACAGGTTGCCGTGGGTTTTATTGGGGTTGCGCTCCGCGGCAAAAGAGGATTTGGAAGCTTCCCCTGCAGAGAGCTTGTTTTTGCGCAGCCTCTATGGCTGCCCGGGGAATTTCTGCCAAATAATCCCGCGCCGGACAGCTGTCTGTCTCAGCTTTTGCAGCGTAGCGCAAACACAGACATGCTGCCGGGCCCGGCCCACCACTGTTTTCCACGTGCTTTTGTGCCTAAAACTTTGAAGAACGCAGAGTTCGTGTTCGTCAGACACGACAACCAGCGCCCTCCATTGCGCCTGCACACATGTTGAAAATGGCCCTATCTGACAATGTTACAGAATCCTTTAAAAAATTCCTGGATCCAGACGGTGATCCGGATCATCCCCAGAATTTAATCAGTTCTTCCTTGTACCATTTCCAACAACAACTGAAAGTTTCATCGAAATCCGTCCCAAACTGCACGGTGGCGCAGTGGTTAGCACTGCGGCAGCACAGTTTACCCTTGGCCGGGGGATTGTGGGGATCGTGGGATCGTGGGTTCGATCCCAGCCCCCGACCAACAGTGATCTGTGTGGAGTTTGCATGTTCTCCCCGTGTTGCGTGGGTTTACTCCGGGATTTCTCCGGTTTCCTCCCACATGCCAAAAACATGCATGTTAGGTTAATTGGCTGTTCTAAATTGTCCCTAGATATCTGTTTCCTATAGGCCCTTAGAATAGAGGGTTAGTATTAATGAAAGCGCTTTGAGTGGTCTTTGTGACTAGAAAAGCGCTATATAAGTGCAGGTTAGTTAGTAGTAGTTAGTAACTTTTTGAGTTATCTTGCTAACCAACAGACAGACAGACAAACAGACAGAAAAACGCTGGCAAAAACATAACCTCCTGCGGCCTGCGGCCTGGCGGAGGTAAAGATAGCTGACCACATTTTCGGCCCCATATGGATGTTCCCTTGACTGTCTTTGTCCTCATTTTTGTGCTTTAAAACTGCCTGTGAACAAGTCTTACATGAGACAAAGTATTAATGTCAGATGTGGTAAGGTCACAAACTCATGTTCCAAAAAACTAATAATGATGATATAAAGCATTTTTGTGCCACTTATTGATAATCAATAACTTCAGATTTGGTGGATAACAAACTGGAAGAGCAAAAACTCTTCTCATGTCATGAAATTCACTGAAATGGCGAATGACAAAATAATTCCAAAAACAAACTCAAAAAAACCCCATGAAGGCATGTGAAAAGGTTTTTCTATATACCAGAAAATGAATAAAATTAAGTGTATTTTAAGTAATACAGTATTTGATGCTTACACTTAATCCTGACAATGGTAAAGCATTTTTTGAATGCAGGTCAGAGACAAATGAGAATGTGAAGACGCCACGTTGGTTGACAGTTTTATTCATTTAATGCTGATGTCTCACAAACACCAGCCAGCAGTGTTGGAGTCGAGACCAGGCAGACACCAGACCGAAACCAAAGTGCAGAAAGACCAAGACTTTGAAAGGGTCAAGCCAACTCAAACCAAGACAAGTCAAGACCAAAACCACTTTTTATGTAGGTCTTGGTCTTGAACTGTTATAGTCTTGCTCTTGTCTGGTCCTGTTGAGGTCTTGACTACAACACTACCAACCAGCCACAAAATAAAGCCTCTATATGGAAGGATTTTGTCTTGTGGATTTGATACAGAGGAAATCTGTTCCTTAGAGGTTGTTTTAACACCATTTGCTCCAGGTCTGATCATTCATCAATGAATAAAAGACAGATCCAGCCAAGACATAAGCATAATTCTGATCCAGTCAGTCATTCAGTGTATAAAAGATGTCAATGATCAAATCAAAAAGACACTGTCCAATTTCCTAAATGTCAGTAGTGAAATTGCTAACATCAGACAATAAACTCTATTGTATTTGTTCTCTTTATCCTTTATTAAATGTGTGACAGTAAAGAATCAGTGGCATTGAAACAGGGAGAACTTTAGGATCTGGTGTCACAATCCTGAGCTCCAGAGGTCTGTCAAAAAAAAAAAAAAAGAGTCCACACTTACTCTTTCAAAAAAGCTTTAACAGCTGTCTTTATTAAGAAGAGGAAGCAGCCATCTCTGTTGTCATTCATGTATGGTGGAATGAAATTACGTTTCACCTATCTACAATTTTAATCACATGTAGAATCAGAGGGGTTGCTGCCATGCAAGGCACCACCATAAACAGCTTCTCCTTCCCCAATTCTATTATGCTAAGCACCATGCTGAGAAGGCAGGAAATACCATTTATATATGGTCTTTGGTATGACCCAGCCAGGATTTGAACCCACAACCTCCAGGTTGTGGGGCAGATGCTCGATCAACTAAGCCACCACCCTGGTTAAGTGAGGAAATATTCAACAAAGGAGATCCAGAGCCAAAGGAGATCCAGCCAAGGAGGAGGGGGGGGGGGGGGGGGGGGGAGAGAGAGAGACTTGACTTTTAAAAAAGGCTTTATTGCACATTTCAAAATCGCAGAAAAACCAATATCAGTTGTCCAAGTGTGTCACATTTCAAAAGT
The DNA here is from genome assembly GCA_020510985.1 of Pholidichthys leucotaenia. Classification (NCBI taxonomy): domain Eukaryota; kingdom Metazoa; phylum Chordata; class Actinopteri; order Cichliformes; family Pholidichthyidae; genus Pholidichthys; species Pholidichthys leucotaenia. The sequence continues at coordinate 297,356,146 of CM035844.1, read as the reverse complement.
GCAAACATAACTCATCCCCCTGACCCACTGAACACAAAACACTCCCTACAGCCCATCTATTGATGAACGCCTCCAGATTGTCTACCATTTGATAGTAAGAGAATTCCACCCAGAGTCTGACTTTCAGCAAAACCTTGAAAGTGGACACAGGATCCACATTGCCAGCATTGCTTGCCCGATTTTTCCTCGTCAGCCAGATGGCAAGCTTAGCAGTCCCAGATAGGAAGTTCATCAAAGTGTGGGCAGCCTTTTTTGCCACTTTATACTTCGGACCGTAAATGAACAGACCAAAAGAGAATCGTTCACCCAAAGCCCGAAACCACCCGCGCAAAATCTCAAAAAGTCCAGATAAACGAAAACAGTGGACAAACAAATGGTCGAGGGTCTCAACTTGGGAACAAAACAAACATTCCCCCCCCACAGTCGGATCAAGGTGTGCCCTGTATTTATTCGTGGCTATTGCCCCATGCACAATCCTCCACTGGAGATCTGCTGTGCGTTTCTCAATAGGTTGCTTGTACATGCACCGCCAGCTGCCCTTTGGGGAGACCCCTGGCCCCAAACAACCCGCCCACCTCGACTCCGTGACATCCTTCAGAGTGCGCAGATTCACAACCTTCACACAGATGTGATACACCACCCTTGTCCCGACAAACTGGAACTTGCCCAGGCGAGGAATCCTGAAGGTCAGTAGGTGAGAAGAGAGAGAGAGAGAGAGAGAGAGAGAGAGAGACCTTTGACCTTTAAAATAAGCCTTTATTGCACACTTCAAAAAAAAGTAAGCACACCAACATCATTCCACCAAGTGTGTCACATTGGAAAAAGTGCAAACTGAAATGTCCCCCCCCCACACACACCACATAGAGCATTCCTTGCAGCCCACCTAGTCAAAGATCCAGTTCTGTGACAGTCAATTACAGTCAATTAAATGTCATATACAAGTCTGTTCAAACAATATCCCAAAAATGTGTGAAACAGGCAGAGGAACGACCGCCATTCATTCCTCCTGTCGGGCGCGCTTGACCGGCGTTCCCCCTGCTGCTTTACGCAGAGCTGTCAGGTGTTTCTTGAGGCGATAACGTTTCCTTTCATCCAGGAGGTCAAGACCAACCTGCCTTCTTAGAACATCCACAGACTTAATGAATTTATCAGTGTCACTGAAGTAGTCGGCGACCATAATGGCTTTGTTATAGGTTTCATCCAGAAAAGCATTGATTTCGTCCAGTGAATTCAAACTCGTGTTTGTACTGCATTTTGCCTCAATAGACCCAGTATTAGACACAGCGTCGTTATCAGATTCCATTTCCTCGGCAGCACAACTCAGCTGACTGCTTGGTTCTCCCGGGCCAGTGGATTCATCATGGGCCACATTTTCCTGGACGCCACCCTCAGCAGCTGACTGTCGCTGTTCCATCCCCCGCTGTGTAACGGTAGCAGCCTCCGGAAGCACAGCCGCTGATGTCACACAGCGAGATTCTGACGCACCATCAGGTCGGTGCTCCGTCCGAGAGAGAGAGAGAGAGAGAGAGAGAGAGCGCGAGAGAGAGAGAGATTTTGATTT